>OY720211.1:12500000-13750000 GCA_963082605.1 Rhodophaea formosa
GCTTTTAAGCACATAATATTAAATTTTAAATTCCGTTTTCTTTCTAACGTTTTATTTCCAATGGTAGCTGCACTGTATCCCGGAAAATTCATGCTTCCCCTTAACCGCCTTGCGCTCCCACCTGATGTGACTCGCTTCAAGTTACCTTTTACCTAAGGTAAAAATTTGTGCCACATCGGCCGTGCAGCCGTGCAATATTAGACGTTGATAATGTTGAAATACATATTATAGTGATGTTACCCATACCGTCAACTGTTGTAAGCAGGTCAAAAGTTAGGAAATTGTATTGGAAAATTTCGTCCTGCCGAGTGTACAGTGGGGCCACTTAGAAAAGTATACTATCCCCATACATTTGTACTAGTATTATTGGTTGTTTACGGTAATACTTTACGTATTATGTAACGGACGGAGGAAATGCAGCGGTCTCGGCGCGAAGTTACTTTTACCTAAGGTAGACCTCTTATACCCGCTAGAGAAAATTTGTCCCCCTTTGGCCGTGACAATATTATAAACATTAAAATACTATTAAAGTCATGTTACCTATACCTTCAGTTAAGTCAGGAAAATATATTGAAAAACTTTTCGTGCCGCCGAGTGTACATCACCACTTGTTAATAGAAGATGTGTTTTGTCATAAAAATGTAGCGGACGGAGGAAATGCAGCGGTCTCGGCGCGACGCCAAGTAGCGCGACGGTATTTCGACATGTCGCCGACGTCCGGTGCGGTGCGGTCAGGATTATATCGGGACTATTGTCTACGCGGAATATTTCGCGCGTATTGTTATTATGCAATTGGTATATTTAGAATTCTTAAGGAAAACTCCGTGTGTTTTCTTCTATATAATAGAAGACCCAGTGGAGAATATAACAAGAGATACTTTGTTTTTTCTCTTGCATCTTTTTCTAATTCAATAATGGATCGAAAAATTGCTTAAGCGCTGATCAGTGCTCTGTGAAATAGCCAGATTGCCAGGCGGGCGACCTTAACGTAAAAGTTAACTTAAAAATATTATGAAATAAGGTATGTATAAAATTGCAAATTTTGAATTTTCCGCAAATTTGATATTTGTAAATTTCCGCCGCTTTTCAGCAAGCCAAAAGTTGATTTCGAATTATGTTATTCACTTAGTTTAAAACATACAACGCATTACTTTATTTACTTTGACGAGCTCCGTGGCGTATCGGTCAAGCCGGCGGTCTGCGACATGGATGGTCCCGGGTTCGATCCTCGGTAAGGTCATGATGGAAAATGATCTTTTTCAGATTACCTGGGTCTTTTGGATGTATATCTATATAAATATCTATTTTAAAATATAGTATCGTTGATTTAGTATTCCATAACACAAGTCTCGAACTTACTTTGGGGCTAGCTCAATCTGTGTGATTTGTCCGTACCTATACATATTTATTTTAGCGAGTATCTTTCTTCTAAAACATAAGCAAAACAACTGTCTTAAAATGATAAATAAGCTGTGTAACATTTTTGAGACTTCAAAAACCGATTGTGATGCCGCATTCCCATGCAGCTCTTTGAACTGAGCTGTTTGACATGTGAGATCAATAAGTATTGTGCAAAGCACGATGCCTCAGCCTCAGATCACGAGAACGAATATCGACGGGTTATCTCGTACTGGTCTCGTACCTAGAGATTTAAATGTTCCAAGAATGTATGTTTCTATTACCGTTTCAACAAAAAGTGTTTAGTAAAGGAAAAACAAAACGAATTATATACACTTAAACGGGTGTAAAGATTCTACCGATAAACTTCCAAATCCATTGAGGCATTCAGACGTTATGGTGCGATCAAGAAATCTCGAAAGTTCTTCCAAATCAAAAAATCATGGCAATTTTTTCTGACAACCATTCGTGAGAGAATCCAACACCATCTCACACATGGAGTGTGTTAGTGGCATCACTTTCATTATTTCAATTTCAACACTTATAATGGAAATCATGAAAGATTAATTTGGATTTAATTGCCAAAAAAATGTGGGAGTAATTATTTTAGGAAAGCATGCGTAAATGAAACACAAAATTAACAATTTCAAAAATAAAATCTTAAATAAATCTTGACAATAAATGTTTAAAGCTTATAGTTCTTAATTCTAGTGACGTGACACTAAAGGATAATTGCGGGCTAAAAGTTAAAAATAAGTTTGAAAAGTTCATATATCCTCAGCGGCTAAAAGTGGACGCCTCATTTGTCATTAATGTTTATTTACCAGACGGATGTTGACACGTTGAAAACAAAATGAACAAAGCAAATAATGAAATGCCACGAGATGAAACTGATTGATATTCAAGATACGAAATTTAAAATACAAATGATTTGGACAGAAGTCGTAGTCATGACTAGATACGAGGTAAAATGAATTCGACCGAATCTTCGTTCCATGAGGATCCATATTTAGCATCACAGCCATGACACCTATCTAAGAACATGAACTCATCAAACACAAACCCGTTATTGAAAACCGCATCAAAATCGGATCATTAGTTTAGAAGATAGATGGGAACATTGCTTTGCACAAACGCACACACAAATAAATATCTCTCACCCTAAACGCATATACCTGCTCCGTTCCGTCGTGGGTAAAAATAGTCATTCATACGGACCTCTCCAACCCGTCTGGCCAGCGTGGAGGTGTAAGCCAAATCCTCTGACTGCTCTGGCTAATATGGCTCTGGTAGTACAGAGAGGGTCGTGCTCCTGCAGTGGAGACTAAAAAAGACCTGATGATGATGATTCATACGGACGGATTCATAATGTAATCTTTGAATGATTACTGTAGTGACCATCAATAGTCAAAAATTTTATTCGTCTTAAAATATTTTAAATGTCGTTTGGTGAACTCTATTACCATTATAATTGGTTTACATTGTTGTAATATTGTTGACGTAAATAATTTACTTAAAGCTAATTTTACATCAAACCGTAGTTGCCAAAACTTAGCAATAAGCTTGTGGCTAGATTCACTTATAAAGGGATTTAGGTACCAAAGTACAATATTTAACTAAAACCACGTTTCTTTTCTCCCTGTTTCCATTGTTTTTATATTTCATGCTATTTTTATGAGTAATATTGGTTGTTATAGCGGGCATAGAATTACTCATTCTGTGGTGATTTCAAGTCTGTACCTAGAAAAGTAAAAAAAATGACATAGACAGACTGGTTTCGGAGGCTTTTAATAGTGTACCGTTGGTTCCTTTTGGGTACGAAATACTAAAAACGAGGATACAATTTCGACGAGGTTTTCAAAGATAAATAGAAAATAAAGTTCAAACGAATCTTCTTAACGAAAATTGCTCATTTTTATGACCACTTTGCTATTCAAAGTTCAGGACAACTTTAGCGGTCGGAATGTAAAGAAAGTCTTCACAGCCGAGTCGATTTGTGGTGAACCACTAAGTAGCGACGGACTGCCCTCCGCTTAGAATACGTTTCGGAATTACAGCTAGGATTTTATGATGCTGGGAAACCGCGGCCATATAAATAGCTGTAAAGGGCTCTTTCTTGCAGTCATAATGATGAAACAACAAAGATTTATCATCCATATTAATATTGAGACACTATATTTTAGTGCTGTGAGCTTTTCCGGTTATAGGGTCGAACGTGTCAATATATAATATATATGTAAGTAGTTAGGTATTGTAAGATATGTCATCTGTATAAGGTCACAGAGCAGGACGATCTGTAAGATCTGAGGCTTGGTTAGACATGTTCAAACCATTTGCAGTGTCTGCATTCAAATCATTTGGTTCATATAAAGACGTAAGTTACAATTATGATTTCGCGGAATTTCATCCTTTTCAACAGCATTTTTCGGCTTAAAACTAAAACGGGATCGATGACTTAACTAGAAATGACTAAAACTATTTTCCGATCATCGTACCGGAAGATAAACGCTGATTCGTATGTCTGATTGATTTATTTCATTGGCGAGAGATGCGAATCCGGTGTCGAATTGCCATCAGATTTTTCTTTCATCGATTTCAATTTGACTTCAATGATTGAAATGTAGATAAATAATTTTACAAAGGTGGAAAACCTGTATTTGCCGTATAATTATTAAAATATGGTGTATCATTTGAAATGAGTATTTTGTGTTGTGTACGTTTTTAATTGGCATATACATGCACAGAACATTGTGCATCTACTATTTATTTTAAAATTGTATCTGATGTACAGTCGTCTGCAGAGAAATCTGACTCCCCTACGCACAGATTTCAAATTGTAATGCTGTAAGCGTGCCTATATTAAATAAATACATAAGTATTCTAGAAATGATTTTTATACATCTCCTGTATGATCTACGCTAATTCGTACGTCTGAATGATTTATTTCATTGAAGAGAGATACGAATCTAGTGTCGAATTGTGAACCAATTGTTTCCTCAGTGATTTACAATTCGTCGTCCATCACCGTCACAGTCGCTGGACCGCGTCGCCTAATGAATGCTGTCTGGGACTCGTTAGGAGCTTATTTCCGCGTATCACATTTCTCACTGGGCAACATTGTTATTGGTAATGAATCTATTGTTGGGAAAAAACAAATACAGTGCGTAAATTGGCCCTCGATATGCCTTTAAAGGGGTGTCTCAGACCGACAATGAGAGCAATTTTTTATAGGTCCAATGCAAAAAACTCGAAATATGTTTTACTTTCTTAGGTAAATTGAATTGCCTGGCGGCAGTGGCGGCTGAACACTTTTGTATGAAAATGGCGAAAAAAAATTTTGAGTTTTCAGTTTTGATTCCATATGTAAAGTTGTTCATATTGACGGGCTGAATCAACCCTTGAGGTGTATGTCGAGAGTCAATTAAGATGCTGTAAACTTGAAACAATTTCCAACCATACATAAAATAAGATTTTTTTCTAATCAGTACTAAAGTACTGGAAAGTTAACTGCGCCAGAATCTTTTAAGGTTACTTTCATCAGATCCATTCGTTAACGTTACACTTTTAAGGCGTTATAGCCTGTCCCCGTTTGAGGACAAGCAACGGTGTTGTTAAAACCTTATTTGTATATTGTTTAAAAGATTTTTGGCTTTCTATGGCTTTGTACCAGTCTATTTTGATCTCTTTTAAGAACGATGGCTTTATAATTTATTTGAAATAAAAAAAATAAAAAAAAAAAATATATACGGACAAATCACACAGATTGAGCTAGCCCCAAAGTAAGTTCTTAAGAAAGACTTGTGTTATGGGATACTTACTCAACGATACTATATTTTATAACAAATACATATATAGATTAACATCCAAGACCCAGGTCAATCTGAAAAAGATCGTTTTCCATCATGACCTGACCGGGGATCGAACCCGGGACCCCCGTGTCGCAGGCTGGCGTGGTAACCGCTGCGCCACGGAGCTCGTCATTCCGGTCAAATCAAGTTTTGAATGCTAGAATGCTCTTATTTATTTTTTATAAGAAACTCAAGCTCCTCGGTGAAATACGACTACTTAGCCGCACACAGATTTACGACCTTCGTGAGTTATTCTCTTAAGACTAAATTTTCGCCATTGACGTCACGTTATCTCCGCTCGAGCACACCTTTCAGTCACATCCAATACCATCGCCAAGCAATTTACACGCTGTCACGCAAAACAATTAAGCGTGACATATGTGACTAATTTCTAGCCTCAATTTTTACGTATTATTTATTGGTTAGCATTCTAACGCACGTTTCCTCGATTCCGAAATCCCTTAAAAAAAGAATTGTTAATCTGTTTCTGGCTCAATGCCAACTGGTCCATTACTAAGCTTCGAAGACGGTGGAATGATACTGGTTCACAGTTCATATACATCAGCTGACCGACGCTTTGAAGCTTAGGAAATGAGGTTAAACATAATGTGTGTACATGTACGCGCACAGGAAATATGGTTTATGTGTAGCCAAGCGAGTAATTAATCGGCCAGCTAATGGTATTACGTGTTGTTATGCGCATCTTTTGATTTAAATTAATCAAACAGTTTCTTTTAGTTTCAAGTAAGTTGTAATTTTGACTGTGTGTGTGTCAAAACTGGTGATTTGGATGCATTTTTCTAAATTTGAAAGCAGGTTTGTTAGTGATGGTTCTTAGACATTTTTTTATCAAAATTGGTCCAGTCGAGATGGAGGGAGGTTGCTTAAAGATTTTAATTTTTATATCTTGTACTAGGTGGTATGAATTTCATCAGTACTGTGATGTTTGCTATGTGATATAGCGATTTCCCTCATTAAAAACGCGTAAACATTTACCCCTAAAAATCTAAATGTGTATAATTTATACAATGTTCCGAAAGTCTGACTTTCATGTTTTAAGTCATAAACATAAAACTTAACAAATATTTCATACAACTCTAATTCCATGAAAATGACAGCATTGGCACGACTTAGATACTTGTAATGTGTTGTCAAATTGGCCCATAAATCTAACCAGCCAATTATTCTTTCGTTATAGTTCAACTTCGTGGGCAGGATTCTTGGACCCAGAGGTATGACGGCAAAACAGCTGGAACAAGAAACAGGATGCAAAATCATGGTCCGAGGCAAGGGATCGATGAGGGACAAGAAAAAGGTATGGTATCATTATATTTTTGTGATTTGTCTTTATAAAATGTGTTACAAAATTTACTGTCTGTTTTTTGGTAGATTAAGTCGACCAATATAAGGCGACTGATCAGTTTTGGTCAAAGTAGGATGTTCAGAAAACTATAATAATTGAGCATCCATTCATCGTGGATTGTATCTATTATTACATATTTACATAGAATATTGTACATGATATTAAATTGCATTTTTTATGACCAAACAGAACTTCTTAACTATATTTTTTTTATTACATGCAGCTCCAAAATGCGGACCCAGGTTATAACCTAAAATTATTTAATTGTTAGTTTTATGGAGGGATACACTGCGACTTGCGCTTCTGCTTATTATCCTGCTGACTGAAAAAAGAACATTTATTTAGGCCGTGGCTTGTTGAGGCCCTTTCAACAAGGCACGCCTAAAATACTTGACTGAAAATTTTTTTTTTCCTTTTATCATAATATGTTATTCACAGAATTGTTTAAATTTTCGACGACATTTGGACATGCAAAACACTGAAAGAGTAGCAGTAATATTTTCACACGAGTATTGTAGTAAATAAGCGCACAGATTTTGACCTGAAAGCAGATTTTAGTTGGTCGCAGCGGCTCCTACCCCAATTTTATATTTTACAGCTGTAGACGCAAATAGACTTTTATTAGCCTGTGCTAATTAGAATTTTCTGAGTCGGATCCAAAAGTGCTGATAGTTTATTTATTGGCCACATTTCAGGAGGATGCAAACAGGGGTAAGCCAAACTGGGAGCACTTGGCCGATGATCTGCATGTCCTCCTCACAGTCGAAGACACAGAGAACCGGGCGAAAATCAAACTCGCCAGGGCAGTGGATGAAGTCAAACGTCTTCTTATACCTGTAAGTGAATATTTTATTTAGGATTTACAATCATACTTTATGAATAATAGATGTTTTTTTAAATATAAAATGATATGATAAGCAGCAATGCGTGTAACGTAACGAAATAACTACAATTTTCAATCATAACTTAGAGGTATTTTTTTGATGGCAAGACGATAATAAAAGGGTGTTTTATTCTATGAAATTTATTATTATAAATCTTAATTTTTGATCCCCTTTGCAGGAAGTAAGTATACTTGCAATTTTTTTTATAAAGGGTAAATTAATAAATCATTAGAAACAAATAATAACGACGACAATCAACAAGCTAACGTCATCCGTATCTTTAATTTTCTGAGCGTCTCTAAACCAATTTGTGTTCTCGTAGATTTTAAATAGAAATCCTGGAACATGATTTTATACTAAATCTATTATTTTTTTAACCATTCCAGCAAGCAGACGGCGAGGATGAGCTGAAGAAACGTCAGTTGATGGAACTAGCCATTATAAATGGCACATATCGCGACTCGAGCGCGAAGGCTGCCATGCCAGTCAACGGTCAGTGCCTCATAAGTATGGTCGCATTCATGTTTTGTAACTAACCTATTATAAGGTCTACTAACATTTTGAGATATGGGTCCAGTCATACAGACCGAAAGAGCGTCGAGCCATCCTCCCTGAATACTTTATGGCCACAGCTTGGGGATTAACACGAAGAGTTTCTTGGACATTTGGACAATTCAAGAGCCTCACACACATGATAAGAGCCAGTGACAGGCTATTACATGCGCATTCAATCAGCGCTTGATATCATCTGTTTTGAATATATTTTTAATTTACATGTCCTAAAACCATTTTTGCTTGACTGCCCAAGGAAGGGCAGCACAAGTATTGAACAGATTTGAATTCTTAAAGTATCTTTAGAATGCTTGCCTTATTCCTAGTATAATACGCATTTTTTTTTTGCAGAGCAGTTGTCTCTTTATTTTTTTATATCTTGTAACATGGTTGAAAGATGTCTATTGCTCTGCGCTCTTACAGTCTGTATGATTGAACGTTTTGGCAATCTTGGTTCATGTTTTATTTACACGCATTTTGGATTACCCAGCATAGTTACTCTGCAAAGGCGAAACCCAAAACTAGTTGGAAGATTTCATCGTATGCTATAAGCGAGCCATGAGGCTCGCTTATATCGAAACTTGCCTTCAATTCTCCAGTTTTCATATATAACCTTATGACTAGTAATGCCCCGCTGAAATCTTGGGCACATTTGATATCATTGTTATGTTGATTACGAATAAGTACGAATCTTTAAAACTAGTGACCAAACAGCGAAAGAAAAATCTTCTCTTGTAACTGGTTACAAAAGTTTTGTTACCAAAATGGACGAAGGCGAAAATGCTTCTTGTTTCTGCTAATAAGTCACTCTCGATCTATAATCAAACTTTTTTTAATAACATTTTTAGCTTCAGTAAATACGATTTTTGTTTTATAATGTTATAAAAATCATTTGAAACATGTTGTAACAAACATTAACCAAGATTGGTCATTTGTGATTTGTAATTAGTTCAGGGGCACTTGTATAAATTTATAAAAATTGTAATGATCGTGATGGCACATTCAAAACACGAGTGAGTTTTTTGTGATGGGTTCTTTTTGAGTTGAGCACTGTACCGACCTATTGTTTATGGCGATGAGTCAGTGTGACGACGGCAAGATGACTAACTCATGGATTTGCGGCATGTTACGGTTGTTGACTATTAACATGGGCTGATTTAATAACTCCCATTTCTGATATTTCCAGCGGAGAAATGATTGAGTCCATAGAGATAATCCATGGCTTCTAGTATTTTCAAGGTCACTCAAGATCCACGGAATAATATTAACTTTCAGTATCTAATTCATCGTTTTTAATAAAACGTGATATTGGATATATCAAATTTTGGAAACAAGAATCAATTTGTAATAACTTAAATAAGCCTTTTGAAATTGGCATAAGATTGTAGTTCTGATTTAATAACATGTAGAAAAAATGAAAAAAAAAAATCGTCACAGTAATAGAAATCAAGGGTGGACCGTGATGTAAGATAAAGTTTCCGAATGACAGGATTCATGTAAATGCCGCAACGTCTAGACGTTTTCCCCCACTGACCACTGCCCTAAATACGAATGTTTCGCCCCGATAAGCAACACCGGCTGCGTAATTACAGGTGCATAACACATTTCATCTTGTTCCTCGGGTCGGCACAAAAGTAATGTTAATAATTTGGGAGTGTATTTGTTTTCGTATTTTTTTTCTAACGTCTAACGTCATTACGAAGTTATCATCATCATGGGAGAAATCATTGTTCTAAATATTTTTCTGATGAACAGGGTGTCGATTGAGTTGCTTACAACATTCAAATAGTTTACGAACTGATTACAGTAAAATAACCTTATTTTTACTGAAAGCGTAACTTTAGGGTGTTATAGAAAGTTATTGATATTGAAAAAAAAATCGTTAATTTTTTTTTGCAACATATTCTAGTATCCTAAATGTGCAAGGTTACTTGTAAAACACCAGTAACCTCACAGGAATAGATAGCTAACATAAACAACATGTTCTATCAGTTTTATTAATTTGTTAGATTTTACTTTCATACAAAAATAAAAAGGTATTCATTCAATTTTCCGGTTGCATGTTATCAACTATGCGCGTATTAGTGTTGCATCGTGGTTATGTACTGGTGTTTAACAAGTAAGTTGTATAAAACAAACGACTGAATTGGCACCTTGTATTATGTAAACTGGAAATAGTTCTCTTCAACTATCAATTATTGGGGGTTTCTAGCTTAAATCCATACTGGTGATGAGGTTTGTAGATTTTGTCCATGAGATTGATACAATGAAGGGGAATCCACAGCTGAAGAGGAGTGGCGGAGGGTCGCCGCTGCGGCCGCTGAGACGCAGCGACTACTCGCGCCCGGGGGCGGCGTGGCTAACGTCGGGGGTGTCGCCATCCGCACTCAGGCTCCTCTGGGGGCCCCTCTGATCTTGTCCCCCCGCATGTCGGGCGCCCCAGGCACTCAGGCTGGCCTGCTTAACGGTACAGGCGCAGGCGCCGCGGCCGGCCTGCTGTCGCCCGGTGAGCCGGCGCATCAGCTCATCTACGCGTCCCCATACGAGTACGCTAACTACGCTGCGCTGACGGCCGCCGCCAATCCGCTCCTGACGGCGGAGTACGCCGCCGCTGACCATACGGGTGGGTTGTTCGCCCGTTGATCTCAAATGTTTCGATATTGATAACACCTTTATTAAATATTGTCCGTTTGACGCAGTAAAATCATTTTTAATCGATCTATGTTATAATGTCGTTTTGAATGCATTTTTTTCTTGATATTACTTTACAGCGCATTGCCCTAAGAGTAGCTAGATTTAACCTACTTTTTGTAGGTTAATAAACTAAGGTGTTATCAATCATCGAACCTAGATTATACGTACTAACTATAAACACGGTACCGGGTATTTACCTATGGTCTGTAGACTCAATGTACCAGTCATTTAAAAATAGGGATAAAATATTAAAGCAAAATTAATAGATATGAATAGGTTCAGGAGATTTAAAAGTAACCTTATAAGTACGTTTTATTTGAAAAAAATATAACCGCATGTTTTGATATGTTGTTAAGTACTCGTACATTTTAAAGACTTTCAAAATGCATGCCTCATTTACATACATTTCGGATGATAATTTCAGACTTAACTGAGCTTCTCTTGCCTTAATTTCAGCTTCTGTTTTACTTCAGTGGTTCGAAAAATAAAACAGTCATGTTTAATTACATCATAAGCAACGACACAATTTTAAACGAACAAAATATCGGACGCGTGATGGCGTAACACTAACAAGACTAATGCAATTATTTTAACACATGGTGTCGAGTTTATTTGTACTGTGTGTGAAATAAATATTTTAATGGGGTTTGCAGCGTCGAGGTACCTACTTGCTGGTTTTTGACAATGGCCGCAATCTCCTCAGCCAACTCTAAGATACGACAGACTTCAACACTCGCCGTATCCGTCTCCGCATCACTATTACCGTCCTTGATACTTGAATACGCTTCTTACATTTTACAGGACGCATTATATTCAGTCATAATAAAGCCATCATATTAGTAGATTAAGATGTATTGTTTTAAGTACGATTAGATAAGTGAATCGATCATGTGTACCTACGAACTTATCTTAATTTTTACGATCATTGTTTCTTCTACGACCGTTTGTACAGTTCCACAAAAGTATATTTTGTTTTCGAACAATCAAAGATATTATTTATTGCATACAGATCTATTGATATTTATTAAATAATTTAATCACGCATTATATTATTTATAACAAAATATTTTATCATCGTTGCCTCGTGTTAGAGTTGATGGCAGTTATGCATTATTGTTTGAAGTAGAAAATATTTAGTTTAATCTTGATAAAACTGCCAATATGACTCCTTAAGTTACCGAATTTCGTATACAAAGACGTAGATTTTTTTTACATATTTATTTACCTACATCGTCACAGACTTCCTTCAGTGGTGATAGCTAGAATTCATCATCTATAGTTCTTGTGATAACCCTTGCTTGTAACACAACTAATCAATTAACATATTTGTTGTAAACCGAAAATTTATTGATATTCGAATTTAGTTCTCCTTCATAAAATTCGACCATTGTGCATGTGGTTTTATAGTTTTTGTCTAGAGTTTCAGATAAACACACCTTTTATGTGAATAACGGATTATATTCTTATATTAACATCAAAATCTCTGAATAAATAAACTATTTACGTACGATTCAGCGATTACAAGCAAAAGGGACCAAATACAATTTGAACTTATTAAGAAACTACAAACTTACACTTAACATTTAACACACTTACAAAATTAATAAGAAACACACTTAACGATCAAATCTGCGGAACATTCTAGGCGGTTATATAAATGTTTATGTATTGTAACAATAATATTTAGAGAAAACTCATATTTTTATGTTATTGTTACAATTTTGACATAATTTATTAATTTATTAGCCATATTATGTTTATAAACATACCATAGGATAAGTATTATTTTTATCTTTAAAAGATTTTTAGATAGGATAGAAAAGAGTGAGCTTTATGAAAAATATATTCGTATATTATTATTATGTAGGTTTATTAAACCACAGTTAACACTGTAGAGTCAATTTATTAAAAATGAAATTAAAGCCAGACATTACCTGTACCTTGACCGGGCTTTCTGCCTGAGGTTTAAATATTTTATTTTGTTATTATTTCCAAAGCAATATGATAGGTAATCTTTAGGCCTAAGCGTAATTATATAAGTTAGTGTTACTGCCAAAACTTATAACCTTTCGTAGTATTATATTGAAATTGACGATGATGGCAGTAGCAAATAACTAGGTATTTGCTATTGTACGCGCAGAAAATTAAGAGCTTTTATTCGTTTAAATGAGATTAAATATAATTGCAGCATTTAAGCGGATGTGGTGATCCAGGGCCACAGTAGAATCAATCTTCTCACTAGTGAACAGCTTTAGTTTTTATTTTGAAAGCCAGTGTTTTCTTATTGTATGGTTAAGCCTAGGTGCCACTCAGTGTTGATTGGAGGTTTAATCATGTTCTGTCTTAGACACAGATGTTAAATATGAGTATGCCGCTAGGTGTGGTGAGGCGGGCGGGTCGGCTCACGCAAGTGCGGGAGCATCCTTACCAGCGCACTGCCTTGCCGGCGCCTTAATTCCGCCATATTGCTCTCACGCCGCCATTTTGTTCACAAGGTGAGAAGCGCGCGCGCACGCATGCATAAGATGAATACGTTTGCTTGCACTGTAGACTTGAATTGTTGTGATACTTTGGCAAACAAAAAAGGCGTTGGGATTTTAAGTAAGAACTGTTTTTACAGATCTTAACGTATTCTTACGTCTATTTTTGTATGCTTCCGTCTATGACCTGAAACTTACGTCATCAATGAATCTCAAAAGTAAAATTAACTTCGATGCTCGTTAAAACCTGAGCATAGTTTTGAGTCATAGCTATATTATGGAAGTAATATTCGCATTTTTTATTTCCTAGCAACCATATTCGTCTGTAGAATGCGTGGGTGCCTCTGCTTATTTGTCTCTCTGTGTCTTTATATTTTTTATTTATTTAATTGTGTACTTATTAGTTATGTCTCGAGTATTAAGTGAATAGGACGTAAAGTTGTCCATCGCTACTTCATACTGCATCTGAAGCGACACTGCATAATTTGAAAACTGTGATTTTTATATTTCTTTTTTATAGATTTTTAGATCTGTTACATGTTGTGATGCGCGACATTATTGTGGAGATGCGTTTCTCGAATATATTTTATGTCTAGTATCAAACGATAAATAGCATTAGCAGGCAATTATAATATTGCCGTTCCTACCTTAGAAATCACAACATGTGCCTCCGAACAGTCAATATGTTCTTTTCGGGTATCATTTATAAATTATACATTTATATTCATGGAAAGAAGGATTATTTTCTCAAGATTTTTCTCGCAAGATAGTTTAAATTAGTCTTTATTGTCGAGATTTTAATGTTTAGTGTTCACTTTGCCAAATAAAGTCCACGGAGGTGCTACGATCGGGTTGTGAGATCCTTCTTTCCGGAGTTTCGCCCAGTATTAGTCAAAGGAATGAGCATTTTCAGAATTCGTGCCATCAATCCAGTATTATACAAAATGCCCCTCCTTTGACTTCACATTCATATTCATCACAACTTTTTCTTAGTCAATATAAGATTTTTATATGATTTTTTTAAACTAGTTGTTTCTATTTTGTCTTAGGTATTATATAACTTTCTTATTTGAAAGTGGTTATTTTTAAGATAATTTGCACTTGTGTCCTTGTGGATTGAATACGGCATCTATTTGCCCGTTACGTATTCTCACGCTTCTTTATATCCAATTTTATTATAGATCAGAATGCTTTATTCGTAATTTTATAAAATGAGTTATATAAATGATGATGTTTTGTAAAATATTGTTTCAGTTGTTGATTGTAAATAAATGCATTTTCAGAAGATATACATGCAATAAATTTGTCTGAAATTATGAGCGTTTTCTTTTGTTCGAGCTCGCGGTTAAAGTTAATTTGTGTTGATTGTTTTATCGATAAGTCAATAAAGTTGATGACGTGCAGTCATTTGGTCAATTGTAGCCTCACACGACTAACATGCAACTCCACAAGGCCAAGTTCCCGTTTGTTGACATAATAATAATTTTAAGTGCACTATCATAACAGCTATTGTCACAACTTGCAGATTATCTGTAACTATGTATTTATATTATATGAGTCACTAACATGCAAATATGTAATGACATTGAATATGTTATCACAGTCTATTAACAAACTTATGAGAATGCTGCCATATACAAGTTTATTATTGAAAATTAAAGCAATGTGTTGAATAACTTACATACTTGCATCTGGGTGCTATGGTTATACATAAGTGATTAAATATTATGCTTGTTTGTCTGACCAATGTTCGACGCATGTTTACGATAAAACCGATGTGTCAAGCATTGGTCATTTGGGAACTATTGGGCATTTAATCCTATATTGTAGATTATCATTATCATACTAAATTATCTTAACATTTTTCAACCATTAACTGCGTAAACTAATGAAGTAAGTACCCGTTACAATAATTTATTAACCGGGCCATACAGAACATAATGTCGCGGCGCGAATGCCTGATAGCCTCCCCGTAATACTTGTTTTTATCAGAATTTTCTATTATTATGATAATACCGTACACCAGTCATATCAATCCGAGTTCACGGTTTACGCTTATGTTGAATAGCTGCATGTCGTGCCGGTCCCCGCAACTCAAACTTTAGCTTTAAATTATTTCCTTCAACATCTTTGATCAAATCCACTCATTTTTCCTTCGTGTTATTCATACACGTTCACACTAAGAGATAAGACGTCGAAGACGGCGATATCTCTAGGACTTTATCAGAAATGAATTTCTGTAGCTCCCGTCCGGTGTAAAATTGTCAGGTTATTAATTTGACATTTCTGGTAGTGTCCCCAAACGGGTACGGGTATGAATACGGGCGGCGCGCGGCAGCCAACATCAGCGTAAAAACGTCTCGCGATTGGGGCACTCGTGTCGGACCATGACATTTTGATCGATACTAACATTCTGTTTTTCTCTCTTCTCGTTAACCCGGCTAGGTGAGTGCTAACGGCGCCGAGGAACTAACCGTGGACCGCGGCCGGTGCCTGCCTGGCCCTGCGCCGTAACATTACATCGGACCATCGACCACCATGTAGCTATAGCTGTTGGGCCTTTCACGTTAACATATACTATGTATTATAATAGTCTAACTATTAACATTTATATGCCTGTTATGTTTATAACAAGATAAATTAACCTATTTAAATGGCACACGCCATCGACTATATTTACTTTTGTAACTGTTTATGTTGTCGCTTGACCGTGTTGTGTTAGCACGAGTGTTGTTAGGCCCCTGGAAACGCACGGCACTAAATGTGTTCTTAGCTTTTGTTCAATAGTTTTTATTTTGCCTGTTTTTAGTGTCGATTTTTTACGTATAAATTTAATTGTTTCCACATTTAGCGCCGTGCAAAAAAATCTGATTTGATTTTAAATCAAATTCTCACTTAAGAATATATAATAGGAGTTTATATAGTATAAACATATTAAAGTAAGTAAGTATAGCTACATATCTATTACTCAGTTTTAATTTTGGAGTATCAGATAGACGAGTCTCAAAAATAAATTTGGTAGAACTTTCGGAAAGGTTAGCCATGAAATTCTGAAAAGTTAGTTTTCGGTGATATAAAAAGTGAGAATCATATTATTCAGTACAAAGAAATGTCATTACGAAATGGAAGCTGCGCTTCGTGCAGCAATTATATCAAGATTCCGGTATACACTCATGCCAGTGTCAAGTAAGTACTACACATCAGGGACTATTTACCGGTATTTTACAAATGCCTACATGTTCGCAAACATTTTGGTATCTCTTTTTCGATAATTATACAGATACTTTATTGTATTCAATACCGTTGAATTTACCGATTAAATGGGTAGCAGATATTAGTATTTACATTGAAATAAATTGATGCTGATATATAGTCCCCGATGACGATGTGTCAAATATGTAGCATAAACATTTTATGGGACTGAAATTGGATTCTAATATAGGTTGTTCTTCATATACTTATTGACCTAACACATATTTTTGGCAATAAAATTTATTTTACATTAAAACCAAAGACTAATATAATTTTGAGAGCTATATTTCAATCAAATTAAAATCGAACGTCTTCCTTGATAACTTTTTACCGGTCAATGGGTGTATGAAATTAATTACTACATTTAGAGATATATTTATAGTATTTACATATTTTAGTGTTTAATATTTATAGATAAATAAATATTTGTGCATCCCAAGTGCCTTAATTTTGTACAATGTTTGCCCTTCGTGGTACTATCAACTGTTAATTGCTTATTGATAATTAAGTTAGAAGAGATTAAATTATTGTTAACTTTGCTATTATGTTAATCTTATATAAACGATCTAGGGAAATATTTAGCACATAAAAAGCATTACCAGAAAGTTTAGATCATTTATAATGTCGTTTTTTTAACACAAAGTCGTGTTTAATTAAAATCTCTTTGAGAATCTCTGAAATATGTTATCTCATTTACACCGTGAGTGCTTATGACTAGTTTCCTCAATGGTCTTTTTTAATTTCATCTGCAGTTTTCTCAGTGCCTTAAATCTCGAGAGTTACTAAAGTAGTAACGTATTATCTTAAAAATTGTAAGTGTTATGTATATAGCTTACATATTATATTGTTTTAAAGCAATAATTATATCAATATCTTCATTAAGTAACGTTAAGTGCAATAGCAATGTTATGTCTTATTAATATTTTATTTCAATGTAAAATGTAATTGTAAAATTCAATGTAAAAAATAATAGAGATCTGATATTGAGATTAATACTAGATGGATTATAACGTTACTTCTGTGAAATGTCTATTGCATATTCTATATTAATATGTTAACATCATAGGGTTAGACTAGATTTTATTCAAAATTTTTATATAGTCAAAGTGGGTAAATATAAGTAAAGGTAAATTTAAACTGGTACCTATTATTTTATCTACTAACTAACGCGACAGGCGTTAGTTTTTTGTTCTTTTGAGCGTTTTAACCGGTTAATTCCTATGTCTATAATATCCAGCTATGATGTTTCGAGTCCGCTGACGGCAGTTTCATGCGATTATTATTATTTGTCTCTTTAGTATTGACGCTCTTTTGGACATATTTTTTTTAATGCACTAGCTCTGTTATATATTTTTTCGAAATTAACAGCCCAAAATACCGTTAATTATTTACCTCTGTTACTAATTACCCATTTTGACATCAATGCATTTTAGGTGCTTCTCAAATCTATAAATCTTAATGAGCATAGTTATTCAGTCACATCAGGTTTATTTAATGACCCTTTAGTACCTAAAGCTAATGATTTCCATCGACATTATTAATTCTTCGAAGTTGTTAACACTCCGTCCATGATTATTATCATAAATAAGTACTTAAAACGTTGGTCTCTCGTGCATAATGTAAACGCATATAATTTGAGATACCTAACTTATTCAATTCACAAATAGTGTTAACAAAATACATTATGCGTATTTTTTATCAGAAATATTTTCCCTTTGCTAATTTTCACGTCCAGTCCTTTTCATATTCAAGTTATAAACTCCATCTTCTCCTACTTAATGGTTTTTTTTAAGTATGATTTACATTGAACGCACTGTTTGCTGCCACGTCATTAAAATATGAAATAAGGGCCAAATTTTGTTGCATTGTAGACGCGCATCATGCATGATGAGGACAGTGTAAATCGTACATTATTCTCTTACAAACTTTTTAGTAATCATGAAGGAATATATCAGCCTTTCTCACTAGGGTAACAGAACCACCAACTTTTGGGTGCCGTTGGACGGATTATATGTCGTTAAATGGAAATGGAAAAACTACTTTTATTTATCTGAAGCACAAAAGTGGTGGTTTTGAAGAAAGATGTAAGAAGTAAATTATTTGATATATTCACGGCACCCAAAACAGTTGCCTATCTACAGATTTTTTTCTATTTTACTGAGAAAATTAAAAAATGCTAGTTTTTTTATTAAGTGTAGCTTACT
This sequence comes from Rhodophaea formosa, assembly GCA_963082605.1. Classification (NCBI taxonomy): domain Eukaryota; kingdom Metazoa; phylum Arthropoda; class Insecta; order Lepidoptera; family Pyralidae; genus Rhodophaea; species Rhodophaea formosa. Next base: position 12,518,676 of record OY720211.1, read on the forward strand.
ATTCATAATATGATTTTAATCAATTGAAGCATTGTTGATTACAACAAATATTTAATATTAAATTTCACAATTTTGTACAAATTTGTACAAAAAATTTACAAAATGGAGCATTTAACTATTTAATACGCCATAAAGCTTCGAAGCGGTATAATGTGAAAACAACAGTTCTATCACTAGTTGTGGTTAACTTGAAATAATGATGTACAAAGTAACGGCCTGCAAGTAATTAGTAATATTGTTTAGTTAAAGACACGAATAAGAAGCGGCCTTTACCTATCTGCTTACAGCAAGAAAAAATATATATTTACAAATAAAGTGATAGAAGATCTTACATTCTAAAAATCAATATGTTAGATTCGATAAAAGTGATGTCATATTTCATTGATTTGATTGAAGTAATCTATGGATCTACTTCGCGCCTGTGTGGCTTTAATTACCTTTTATTACTTATAATAAGTAAATATCTCGAATGAATTACCATAAATATTATCGCTCTCAATAAATGCATTAATCTTTTTTTCTTGTTTATTAAAATCATTAAACCTGGCAATAGACATCCGATTGAGCCTCCGATCACATTATTTGATCCGGCTATTTGAAGGCATTTGTACCATACTTTCTGTCTAAAGTCTGTTCTGTCGGAAGTCTGTCTATTGGATTGAACGTTTATTGAGTGCTTTCTGGTTGTCGGATCAGACAATCCAATCCGACTGTCGGATGGAATTATCGGACATCTATCATAAGGATAAATAGTTTATTATTTATCGAATTCAATACTGAAAATAAATATAAAGCTATTTTGACAGCTACTGTCAAAATACCTCTCGTCACAGTGCCACCACCTGGGAATGCAATTGATTCCGAAAACCTCATCATGAAATCCTGTCGGGTTCCAGTTTATGTGCACTATTATTGGAATGACAGGTTCACTAGTGAGGTTACGCAGCGCAGTAAACTATCAAAATAGTGAGAGCTTCGGAATGGTTTTAGTCCCCAGGTGGCGGCATAGTGTCGAGAGGTATTTTTGATAGGAGCTATCAAAATCCATCGATCATAAAATTGATGATTAAACATGATTGGTGGATTTTGCAGCAGCTGTTAAAAATACATCTTGTGACAGTGGTGCCACTCGGGGAAAAAATCGATTCTCAAAAGCTTCTTTGGATACAAGGTGACAAAAGTTTTTATTAACTAATTCCGCGTTTGAATTCAACGACTTAAAATAATTTTCTTTCCATTGGCCGATAGCAGTTCGGCAGTTATTAGCGAAAGGTCGCTTCTAATTTGTATCTTAGACTAGTTGTGTTTCATTGCAATAAAATACAATTGTTTCTTGAAACATATATTGTGCCATCAGCAGACAGGCATGTCATTGTTTTTTTTATATTAATATTAATTTGTACTTATTGTATTAAACGGCAAATCAGTCCGTAAATAAACTTGTACATATTTATGTTTTTTTTTTCATTATAGTATTATTATTCATGGGAAATAACTAATTCTTACAATAATTGTTTTCCAAAAACAAAATAGAGAATACTTTTAGTTAAGTGAGATTGTGCATATGTCTGTTTTGATGTGTGTTTAAGATGATTTGGTATTAGTAAACATTTTAAAAAGTATTATCGTGGTTATTAATTTAATTTTTTAAGCTTTCCTTTTTGACGTTTTTCCCACAAAACACAACCCTACAGCCATTAGATTAACTTTACTTTGAATTTATTAATTCAGAGTTAATTATGGCCCCCATACCTAAAAAACAAAAAAAATGGAGGTGACCGCGTGGGTAAAAGTTTGTAATAAACCAGCCATCTAAGAGTCGGAATCGCACACAATCCGTATCACCATACAATATTTTACTAAGTATAAGAAACGACATTGGGCGTTCAAAAAACACGTTCCTTGTATACTTACCCATTTTTTAATTTACCTTTTACGGTTTAATAGATACAGCTTGGATACAGCCCTGTGTCTGTGTCTGATGGACTGACAAAACCCGCGTGTCAACACTACCGGTTTGCGCTGGGCCATCGTCTGGTCTGCTCCATTTTTTACACCAATGCTATTAGAGGTGTAGTAATCCTTATCCTTACTAATATTATAAATTCGAAAGTGAGTTTGTTTGTTTGTTTGTTACGCTTTCACGCCGAATCTACTGAACCGATCATCATGAAATTTTGCATACATATAGGTTAGGGTACTGAGAAGGATATAGGCTATATATCACGCGGGCGAAGCCGCGGGTAACAGCTAGTACTTTATAAATAATATCTAAAGAGGCATCAGACATCACTGATCGACCGGGGGGCGGACAAAGCGCCGAATTGGCGCAAACTAATAATGTGGGACGCGCCCTTGGTAATAGCAAGTAATAGGTTCCCATTTTTACACTGGGTACGGAACGCTAAAAAAACCAAAGAGGATGCTTTATGGATTGAAGTAAGTAGGTACGTATGTATTTTGAAATAAAAGCTTTCTCATAATAAAGTTGTCTGAGTAACGCGCTATATATTAAAATCTGCTACGTACGAGTATGTAAGACTGACTACGAAGTACCTACGAGCAGCTACGAAAAAGCATAAGTTCCTACAGCGCTATCTGTTACAAAGTTCGGGTATCAAATACCAGTAATGTAGGTTGGTTGTTACCTTCGTTAATCACGGATGCCAGTGGAAACCCTCGTTTCAGACATGTTGCAGTGCGTTAATAGATGTCGCTTCAATAAATTCTTAGAGGGATTTACGGTTTTTTCTTGTTATCGGTATTTTTGGATATTTATAATTCTACTAGCTGTCGCCCGCGGCTCCGTCCGCGTTTGTGTCGATCCCTCGGGAATAGTACTTTTCTGCAGGATTAAAGGTAACCTTTTCAGTACTCCAGACAACGTGAATGCAAAATTTCATGATGATCGGTTTAGTAGATACGGCGTGAAAGCGTAACAAACAAACAAACTCACTTTCGCATTTATAATATTAGCTGTTACCCGCGGCTTCGCTCGCGTGATATGTTCTTCTCAATATACTGAGAAGAACATATCACGCTAGATACACACGATACCCTTACCCTATGTGTATGCATAATTTCATGATGATTGGTTCAGTAGATAATAAGGCTTGAAAGCGTAACAAACAAACTCACTTTTGCATTTAAAATATTAGCTAGGATTAAGATTGGTTGGGATTTTGTTGAATGAAGACCTACTACATTCACATTATGCAAGATAGTGGGCCAAACCAAAGACAATATAATACTAACGTAGCCAAACGTTGGGAAATGGGATTCGGAAATAGAGACAGTGTTAGCTTAGTGTCAGGTATCTCTCACTTATCTAAATATGCAAGTTTACGCCGATTTCCTCGATCGACTTTTACGCTGCGCGGAAAAAAACAACTAGCCCTTTTCAGTTTCTTTTTTGCTTATAGACCAGCTTAGATGTTACATACACACATATTATCACGTCTTTATAGTTTGAGGGGCAGACGGAGCCCAAGATCTCAAAACCTAAAGGCCACGTTTACCACGTTGGTGAAAAGCGGAATCAAAATAGTGGTTGCTAACCGAATCGCCTATTCACATGATTACTTAGCCCTATGTTTGTGCGTAAAGGTTTTTTTGTTTTTCGTATGTGTAAGTGGCCAAAACTGGTGTCAGATTTTTCAAGCTGCCTTAAGGCGTCTGACAAAGCTTAACGACTGCCATCAACGATGACAGCCGGGACCAACGGCTTAACGTGCCTTCCGAAGCACGGAGGAGCTTGAGATATTTTTATGCCACTTGCGGTCACCCATCCAAGTAGGGACTGCACCAGAGGTTGTTTAACATACGTAAGCGCTCATAGAGCTCACACCCACTGGATCATAAAGGTGGAAAGCGGAAACAAAATATTTGTGGGTAACTAGCCGCATCGCCTACTGACGAGATGCGTTGGATTTTCGCTTTACTATCCTGTGTTTTTTTTTCTTTCAAACCAGCATGGAAGAGATATATTAGATGAATACTCTTCATAAAAAAAGTCGTAAGAATTTTTTTTAATCTATGTCGTAAACAGTACATGAACCTACCTACAAATAAATGGACAGCATTTAGCGGCTCACAGTAAGCTAGTATCGCGTTTGCACAGTACCTATGCCCAGAAACGCATTCAAATACTTGTAAAAAGTAAGTACCTACTTGCCCGCGCAAGGAAACGCACCCAGTAGCCCAAAAAGGTAGACTTGCATCTTACCAACGTTTTTTCGATCAGGAGAATAATGGGAGAAAAATAAACAAACTGGACTCAGTGTAAAACCAGTGTATTTTAAAGGTTCTTTATCCATTTAAATGATGCACAACCGGGAATCCAATTAATTTTACTGGTAACAATTTGAACTTTTCGCAATGCAGGAAATGGAATTTTAAATTCGTGGCGTCGCGTGTCCGTTCCCAGGGCTTACGCTTAACTCTTTTTGTATCTGTTAAATCTTTTTATTCAATAATGGCCATTATTCCATGGGTAGTAAGAACAGGCGATACTGAAATTTCACTCATTGCGTGGGAACGGGCAAGCGTTTTCATGGTTTTGCTTTGTATCAAGCATTGTCGTCGTGTTTACGCCGCTTTGTTCTACTGTCTATGGCATTTTGAAAATGTTCAGCTTGGAGCTTCAATCCCGCAGGATGTTGTAAAATCTCGGTTTGGAGGGAACCAAAACAAACTTTTACAATATCGTAAAATATAATGCAAAAAATGATAGCTGCACATTGGGCTGACGAAGTTTTGGATTTGATCATGGTTTTTAGACTTGAAAGATAGGTGTTTAGTTTAGATAGGTACCTATTTTGTTTGCGAGGTAACCACGCTACCTATCACGAACTTCATGTGCTAATGCTAAGCAGCAGTCATGGGGTATCTAATTGGAACGACTGGAATTATTCTAAGTATGTGTATTTAATTTTAAATTAAATTATAATGCGCTTAAATCAGCTAACAGTCCACTCCGGCTTTGTCTGTAGTACATACCTATGGCACTTAGGAATAACGTTACAATCCAACGGTGAAAGAATTTTTGAAATCGGTCCAGTATTTTCTGAGATTAGCGCGTTAAACCAAAGAAACTAATTTTTCAGCTTCATCATATTAGTAATAGTAAAGATATAGCATACAATTCTAGAGAAAAACTAAAATCCTGCAAAAATGTTATTGAACACGAGAACGAAAAATCACACACGAGACCTCGGCGTTCCGAGATTCCTAGATAACTTGGAAGCCCTAGTTGGGCCGAATCTGAAACAAAGAGACGTGAAATTGCGACTTCGTTAGTCGAGGGATAAAAACCCTTGAACAATGAAGGGAAAGATTTATGAAATGTCTAATATACTTAGCAAAAATTTTGCATTAGGTTGTAAAGAATGAAATATTTTTAGTAATGTCTGTGTCTACTAAAATTATATTCTCAGAATTCTACATTCTACTTACACGTCCTCTGCACCTTAGTTATATTATCTTGTCAGATAGATGATATTATAATAATACTCCTTGATAGTAAAGTTAGACATACTTGTAAATTCACTCGTAGAGTACCTATTCAATACCAGTACGAAGGTGAGTGATATGAGGATTTGACATTGTGGCATTGCTGTATAAGCAATGAGACCGAAAGACCGAATCACCGTTCATGTTTCCATCGAATCGTAGGCTTTCTAATTTTTCTTAAACGCTAAGCATAGTGGCTGGTTATCTTTGATTTTCTGTATAACCTGCCGTAGCGTAACGCTACGGCAGGTTATACAGAAAATCAAATAGACCACGTCCATGGACGTGGTCTATTATTGTAGCCTTTTCGGAAACAGGTTTATTCGGGAGGCTGAAAGGTATCAAGCCTGCACGTGAGACGATTTGTGATGACCCTCGAAAACAGATTACAGATGGCTTAGGAGCGTGGTGGGTCTATAGTTCTTCGGCAGGGTATTATCACCTTTATCAGTAGGATATTACTTCTGCCGTGTTGTTCCCGGTAGAGAAGCATAGCACCACTCCAAGTCTTCCCGTGGATATCGTAGAAGGCGATTTAGGGAACACAGCTAAACAAAGCTAATAAACATCAAAGAGACCTCTCCAACCTGTCTGGCCAGCGTGACTTTGACTACTCTGGCTAATATATCGCTCTTGTAGTACAGAGAATCCTAGTGTGGAGCCCAGAGATTTCCTGTAAACAATGTTAGTATAAACGAATATTTCAATAAAGATTTATTATTATTATTATAAAGAGAGGGTTGTGCTCCTGCAGTGGAGACTAACGAAGACATGATGATGATTATTAGGTTATTACTTCCCCTTTTATTACTTCTACATGTTTCCTAGACATATAATTCAGTACAAAGTAAGTATATGTTATACACGAAAGTCAAAGGTGCCGTAAGCATCATATTTATTAGTCGGTACGGTAAGTACCTATTAAGAATGAAGATAATTTCGTAGCTTATGATAGGTATAACTGTTTCGCTTAATAGGGCGCTTACGGCGCCATCCAAACTACCATTTCAATCGCAATTTCTCACTATAAACTTAATAGTCTTGAATGGCGTTGATTGGATGCATATGAATGGCATACGGAGTGTCGCTATGCATGTCTCGGGCAGCCCCCACTCTGTTATTAAATGCTACACTGTGATTACATTGATTTATATGCATGAGTTCTTCTAAATGACGCATAATTGGACCACGCTTTTATTTTTATCGGCAAAAGCGTCAAGTCGTAAATCTTCGTCATATAATCTGTTTATTAATAGCTCGATATCGGTTGAAGATAAGTATTTCTTTCATATTTTGTAACGAGTCATACTTAAATATTTTTGCTGAGAGCGGCTCTACTTATTGTTGGATGTCATATCAAATTCGCGTTATACCACCTTCTGTCATAAAACTTGATGCGTTGATAGTATCGACGATTTCCTCAACTTTGTTTGTGTGTAAACCCTTATTAAAATAAACATTTACGTCCTAAAGATTTTAAAAATAGACGACCAATTTTTATATATCTCAACTAATCCCAATCTCAACTCCCAACTAATATTATAAATGTGAAAGTGAGTTTGTTTGTTTGTTTAATTGTTTGTTTGTTACGCTTTCACGTCGTATCTACAGAACCGATCGTCAGAAATTTTGCATACACATAGGTTAGGGTACGGAGAAGGACATAGGGGTAACAGCTACTATTTAATAGATCTTAAAAATTTAGGACCTACTATCTACTTGAACAGTATTATACTGTCGGAGACCATGATAGATTCTACATAAATGTTGATGACCTTTTGCCATCGCAAGCAATAAGTACCATTTTACCCTTTGTTAGTTGATTGAAATATGTTTATACATACATACATAGGTACGTACTATCACGTCTTTATCCTTTGCAGGGTAGACAGAGCAAAAGGTCGTAAAACCTACAGGCCACGTTTAGCAAATATGTTTAGGTACCTATATCTAAGTAATAGCTTTTGTTCACGGCTTCTCTTGTTGTTATTGTCAATTCCTTGGGCACAGTACATTTTCCGGGATAAAAGGTAGCCTTTGTCGTTTCCCGTAACGTAGACAACGTGAAAATAACATTTTATAATAATTTAGTAGTTAAGGCGTAAAAGCGTAACGATCAAACAAGCAATTAAGCCAACTAACAAACTCACTTTCGCATTTTGTTATTATTAGTTAGGTACCTACGATATAGGTGAAACTAATCTTTATAAGCATGTAGCTCCGTGGCGCAGCGGTCACCACGCCGGCCTGTGACACGGATGGTCCCGGGTTCGATCCCCGGTCAGGTCAAGATGGAAAATGATCTTTTTCAGATTGACCTGGGTCTTGGATGTTAATCTATATAATATGTATTTGTTATAAAATATAGTATCGTTGCGTTAGTATCCCATAACACAAGTTTTACTTAAGAACTTACTTTGGGGCTAGCTCAATCTGTGTGATTTGTCCGTATATATTTATATTAATTTATTTATATTTATGTAGCGCGTAGAGCCGATGGCCGATGGGGTAGTAAGGTTCTCTAAATGGCGACCACGTACCGGCATGCGCAGCGGACACCCACCGACCAGATGGTCGGACGAGCTGACCAAGGTCGCAGAAAAACGCTGGATGCAGGCCGCTTCTAACCGGTCATTTTGGAAATCCTTGGGAGACGCCTATGTCTAGCCAGTGGACTTCCTGCGGCTGAAATGATGATGACGATGAATCTGTATAAAAACAAGCAGCATCATTTCAATCGCTAAAAGTTTGTAGGTGTATGTAATTAAATTACGCACCTACTTAGGTACCTGTTGTGTGCCTGAGTCTATTGCAAGCAAATCGAATTGATTTTAATAAGACGGCGATTATAGCATTCTACACTTTCCACTATAATTTTATAGTTATTATTCGTTATGTTTACTTTGCATGTAAATAACTTTTTGCGTTAGTATTAGTGTATATTTGATTTATTTAGGATTACATTACCTGATTAAATAAAAGATTGAATTAAACTTTTCATTCCTTTATGAATATCATCATTACATAATATGAATTAAAGTCTGTGTGTCTATACAGGCGAGTCGTGGAAACTGCTGACACGATTTCGACGGAGTTTCTACTGTGAGGAGCATTTTTATCCGACTGGCCCAAACAAAGTAGGTTAATGTTTTTCGCTCGTATGTCTGAATGTCTATACTATTATTATAAGGAGAAAAGATTTGATTATTTGTTTTCTCATTGAATAGGCTCCGAAACTACTGGACCAATTTTCAGAGTTTTTCCACTTCAACAAAACAATTTTAGATTTGGGTGACGTAGGTTATAATTTACGCGGACGAAGTTAAGCTAAGAAAATTGTTAGTTGTTGGTAACGATGTTGGTGGGTTACTTTAAATATAATAAAGTAATAGTTTAAGATATTTTTAACAAAAACTGACTTCACCCTATCAATTTATTTAAATGAGCGTAAGAATAAAATTTAAAAAAGTGTTAACCGAACGGCATACTTGTAAAAATTTTTTTGGTTTTTGTGTATTTTTTCAAAAAGCGCTCGTCATATTTCGGTAAAAATTTAATGGGGCCATCTGATAGTTTTACCTACCGAACAAAAAAAGAATTTCTTCGGTCCAGGCGTCTTCAAAAAATCGGGGAACATACATAAACAAAAATAAAAATTATGACGAATTGAGAACCTCCTCCTTTTTTTGAAGTCGGTTAAAAAGGTACATGTGCATTTTGTGTTCGTAAAAATGGTGACACGTTTCTTTAATATTTTTATTTTTTAGTACTTATTATCTATCAACTTCTTTGTTGAAACGAAATACTCATCTTAAAATTAAATTATTCTAAACCTACGCGAAAATCAAGATCCCTCCACCAAAACCTAAGAGATCGTCTGTCAGATCTTTTATTATTAAAAAAACCGGCCAAGTGTGAGTCAAACTCGCGCAATGAGGGTTCCGTACAATATGCTTCGTGAACACACACACAATGTGCAAAAAATGTTTTATTCAATTGACTAGCGCCATCTAGTGGTGTTTTAGTGAACTATTTCCCTAGATGAACTTATTATTGTGAGTTTACCACTTAATTTTCAAGTGATAGAATTCTTATTATTTTTCCTGTAATCTTCAAGGAATGAACTATATTTTGTAATTTTTTCAAAATTTTCGGCCCTGTAGGTTCGGAGATCAGGGGGGGGGGAATGGTAAATTTTTGCCTTCTTTCTTGAATAAAATCAAAAGTATTGATTTTACCCGAACAAAAAAAAATATTTTTGAGATCCTCATAATGAGCCCTTTCATTTGATATATGACACAGTAAGGTTTGCAAAACTTTTTTTTTTAATTTTGTAATTGGGCCCCTCAAAATGACCCTTATTTCAAAAAAATCTTTATTTACTTTGCACATCCGTGTTTGGGTCATAGGATTACACTATCTTACCAAATTTCATCTAATTTGGTTCAGTAGATTCGGAGAAAATCGGTTGTGACAGACGGACGGACGGACAGACAGACGCTCGAGTGATCCTATAAGGGTTCCGTTTTTCAACTTTTGTACGGAACCCTAAAAAGGAAAATGTTCGCCCAGGAAATCGGAAAACAATGGTCAACACCCTTATACGATTCGGTAGATTGTTTCTGAAGGATTGCGGTGCGTGCAGGCGGGTAGGGCAGTCGATCGTAAAGCTGCAATAACCTGGGGGAGACGTCTCAAGACGCCCGTGCATTCTTATTGGGACAGGCTATGTGAAAATGACAGATAATTTACACTATTATGCTGATAGGTGCTATTTTGTTTTTGGTTATTTTTTTCAAAGTTGGTGGAAGTACAACTACTGGTCTTCCACTAACTGCAAGAAGTATACCTAGAATAGCTTAGTTTAGTTTATTGTAAGATGAAACATTCTATAATTTTGGTACGGGTGAAAATATATTTTTCATTCTCTAGTTGCCTTCTTACCTGCATAATTCCTACTCACAAAAGTTTGTTTAAAAATTGTAAAACAATTGTCAACACCCTTATACGATTCGGTGGATTGTTTCTGAAGGATTGCGGTGCGTGCAGGCGGGTAGGGCAGTCGATCGTAAAGCTGCAACAACCTGGGGGAGACGTCTCAAGACGCCCGTGCATTCTTATTGGCACAGGCTATGTGACAATGACAGATAATTCTCACAATTCTACTCTAGAGCTGACATTTATTTTGTTACTTATTGTTAGGTAGTATTAGTTTAGAATACCAATATTGTTAGATGAAACATATTATAATATTGGTTCAAGTAAAAAATAAAATTATCTTATTTTAAATATTATATTAGAATTTCCAAACACAACAGTTGTTTTGCATGGATGAGATCTAATACAATTTATTTATTTATTGTCAATAATGTTTTGGAATTTATATAAATTATGTTATTGTATAGTGTTAGATTATATAAAAACAACCAGTGTTTATGAACAAACGGGAAGTAGAGATTATTCGAATTTTGAAATAATACTAACGATAATATTTTTTTAATGACAGTAGGTATCCATACAATTTATCTGTTACCATAGCATATACTATGTTAGCAAGGAATCAACCCGGCCTTACTGCAGCAGGGGTGCCGGGTTATAAAACTAGTCCCCTTCGCGTTGTATGCGACAGTATTTACTGGCACTGCCCGTATCCTGACTGTTTTACACTTCTATAACAGTGTTGATGAAAAATATTGTTTCTAGCATTCTGGAAACGCGTAACCTTAGATTTCCACCTGTCCACTTTTATTTAGAAACTTAATCTATTTAATATTCCTTATTACATTTTCAAATCTTCAGCACAGCCCTACCTGATCATCAGTCGTTCAATTTCTACCCTTGGCCATAGTCACTCGATCCCTACCTTTACTCATAGGCACTCGCCTCGTATTGTTTTATTTTATCATTGTTATATTAATACTTCTAGTAACAGTGTTATAGAGAGTGAAGCATTATAAAATAACGAAATAGATATATCTGGATACCTATGTATGTGATCTGTGTTCTCTCCTTTCACCTGAGCTCTCTCTCTACTTAGCACCTACTACATTTATTACTTTATGTTTGGGCCTGCTCTAACAAGAGCTGGGTGAGAAGGACCCGACAAAGTGATATTTTTTATAGTATGACTAAAATATATTATACAAGCATAATTTAAAAACGCCTGGAGAGATATGAATAAAATTATTGCAGATTTTTGTATTTTCAATGAAAAACACAAAACCCGCTCCAAGAGATGGCAATCATTATAGCATAGAAAATAAATGTATTATACTTTGAAGAAATTTTTTGTCGGTCGATCGATAAATCGGAATCAATATGTAGTAAATTCGACTACATAACTCGCTATTTTGAAAGTCGGCTAAAGAATCAAAAAAAGCCCTGCCATGCGAGTCTAATTTCCCTCTTCTAGCTTGATTAATGCCTCCAGAGTTTTTGTCCGTTCTATTCCGATGAAAAATTTCCCCCGAGGCACGCTGCAATTTCAGCGAACTCAAATTACGGCTAATTGGACATTGTTTACTGAAATAAAATTAAATGAAGTCGAATGTGTATTTTTATTCGCCTTTGTGTGTTTCATAATTGTTTAATTTATTTATGTCAAGAGTTAGACGTCGCCTACGTGGCATTACCTACCAAAACTAATGCAGTTACGTCTTCGTGAGATATAGAAACGGGAATAATCATAATTTTTTTTTTAGTTTTTAAACCCTTTATATAATAATAATAAATAATAAATATACACGGACAATTCCCACAGATTGAGCTAGCCCCAAAGTAAGTTCTTAAGCAAGACTTGTGTTATGGGATACTAACTCAAAGATACTATATTTTATAACAAATACATAATATAGATAAACATCCAAGACCCAGGTCAATCTGAAAAAGACCATTTTCCATCTTGACCTGACCGGGGATCGAACCCGGGACCATCCGTGTCGCAGGCAGGCGTGTTGACCGCTGCGCCACGGAGCTCGCCTTATTGAACTTAACGACCGGCACAGAGGGTGAGGCAGACTTATTTTACCATTTTGAAAGTGCCTATATTTCAAATGATTACTTTTGAATAAAAATAGGAATCTCAATGTATTTTTTTAAAACGTTTCTTTTTAATGTAGGTATGGTGAGCCCATAGATATCAGAATAGGTGAGCCCTTAATCTTTAATATTCTTGTATAAAAATAGTAAAGCGGTTTACATAATACATCTATATACCTACCAAGCTTTATACAGTTGAAACTAAGTAAAATAGTTTTGGAATAAAGTGGATGTGACATACGGATGGACAGACAGACATGAAGAATCTATGAGGGCATTTGCCATTCAGCTACGGAACTCTAAAAACACGTAACTGGTATTTTGATGCACCCTTAAACCGCTCTGTTTATTTTCATACAAAATACACACGAACGCTTCAGCGGATTGAAGTGCATGCGGATTTTTGCGATGCGGCCCGTCATAATAATATGCCCGTCGTAATATGCGCGTACCTTTATGGTATTCCGCCCAAAACAAGACCACGCCATCTCTTCTTATTTAAATCATATGAAGCAACCAAAACTTGCGTGCCAGTAGTCTCGAAGGAGACCTAAAGATGCCGAAGACCGTGCGAAATGGAGAAGGAAAAGTAGGAAAGCGTTAACCCGTACCGAAGCACACAAACTGAGGATGCAACCCGGATCAGGATCAGTTGAGTGAGAGAAAAGGCGAGCCTAAATACATATATATAGTACTTACTACAAATTTCATACATAAGCATACTCGAGAAGGGTGAGCGTCAGGAAGGTATCGCTGTTTCCTCATGGTCAGACTATGAGGATGTACATGTCCTTGTAGTCATACTATCTTTTTTGCACCTCCTGTAAATAAAAATATAAGATATCAAAATAAAAATAATAGTCCTTTATTTCGTAAATTATGCCAAACCATAAACAACATTGAGAGTCATCATCATCATCATCAGAATCATGGAATTGTAATATGAAAACAGAAAAAAGAAAGAAAAAAAAAAGCAATAAAAAGATAACAAGGAATAAATATACGTAATCATATAAAGCCCTTCAGGCGAGTAGGCGATCAAAACTGTTGAAAAGAGTTTCTTTCGGCGTTTCTTCTCTGCAGTGGTCGGTTCCGAAACTCTAGTAAGTAGTCTGTAGCTTTTGAACAATTAATAATTTCATATTATCTAATAAGATAATTTCAAATATGATATGACGTGAAAAAGTGCCTGCAAAGGCCTATTTTCGGAATAATCGTTTTGATTTTGAAAATATTTCGACCGAATACACCGACGCAGTTACGTTTTCACAAAAAAACGTCAGGCCACCAAAATGAGCGTGTCTTTCAACACCTCGATCCAAAGTTGCCGTTATAAGAACCAGACATTATAAATAGCCAACAAATTGCCTATTAAACATTAAAAGCAAAAATAAACATTTCCGTGTCCCAAATTGTATTCATAAATAATATTCCGGCATTTGCCGCTCCGTTTCACGCTCGTCCATTTCAAACTTTTATTCCTTTTGGAAGGTATTAAAATAATTCTAATAGGTTCTAATATTCTCACCTCACGCCCGGATCAAATGTCTCGGAGGGTTCTATTCCCATACAAGTAATTATGAAAGTGTCACTTTTGATTAGAAACGCTTTTGGTTTTCATTTGTGCTGTCAGTCATCTGTTTTTTGTTGTTTTGTAAACAGTTTGTAAGAATTTATTTGATATTTTTTTTACTTCAAGTGATATCATTAATATTTTTAGACTATTTTTAAGTTGTGTGACGCACGTCGCACACTTAGCTCACATCAAGGGCTGGTGCACACAATGTAGATGTACGTTAAGAATTTTAAATAATTACTTTTCAATAAGTAGGTAGGTATTATATGTCAGCAGTTACCTACAGTAAAACCTCTATCAAAAGCCGACAAAGTTCTAAACCTGTTATGCCTATTTAATTAGTTCCCTTAACTGAGTATCATTATGGCGGCAAGTGGTCTACAGAATACTCAAGCCACTTAAGGTTCTTTAAAAGATACTCTTAGACAAGTTAATTAGAAAAAACTTGAATATTCATAGATATTATCTTCCATAGAGCACCCAAAGGCTTTTTAAAGAAACTTTAGACGTTAACTAATTGGCTACAAAATACATATTAATTTTTAAACCAAATGGTAGTTATATGCATGTAGGTTAACATTATCTGCGTGGTTCGGTTTCGTAATTACGAAAACGGGTTCTTAATGCCCTATCTTTATATGAAGATGTACACACTTTTTTCAAAACGTGACTTTATTCTACTAGTTCTGTAAATGTTATCATAGTTAGTTTACTCAATACCTACTTCCTTGAGTTAATGGAACTAATCAATCACACAGGTAAATAGCAAAGTCACAGATTAGCATTGTTTCTTTTTGTAATTACATGGAATTGGGTCTATTTTGTAGGTCTGGGGTAATATATCTCGGAACTGTCCTTTCTACATTTCTCGGGATATAGGTATGGAGTAGTCAAAATTTTTGGACGCATGATATATTCGACTCGATTAATACCTGAAAATATGGACCAATCCTACGGATCAATTTATTTTTTAAGATGCTTTCGTTGTCAACTTTTAAGGCCCCACACTAGGCACACTAGCGACGTCAATTGTTTTATTCCGAATACTTAACAAATAGAAAGAAATTCAAGAATGTAAATAACCTAAAGTATTTTTAGAATCATGTTTTAATATAATAAGAATCAGTCATTTAGACAAATAGTGATTGCCGCCAAAAACGGCCGTTTTTGGCGGTAATCTGCTTCTCATAATTCTCACTGACTTTGATAATGGCGTCGCTAGTTTGCCTAGTGTATGGCCTTACCCCACACTAGGCAAACTAGCGACGCCAATTGTTTTATTCCGAATACTTTACAAATAGAAAGAAATTCAAGAATGAAAGGTGAAAATTTTTTAGAAGTAGTTTCCGAATGAGCATGATATGAATTTAAATACGTAATAGAAATTACATACTTTTTTATCATTAACAAATCTGTGTGTAAAAAAGGAAAAAAATGTATTCTTCCCACCGAATTTTATTTTCCTACTTAGGTAGATGTTTTAGCTTGTTTCTAGAAAAACCGCGGTAAAAATAAAAGCAAAGGAACTTCTATCATTTCGTATAAACATCGTAAGTAGTGTTTTCTTCAAAAAACTTCAAAGAACTCACTAAAGCCGTACAAGTATCATCATCTTCAGGAAAAAACGTGTGAAATGCTCCAGCGAAGACTCGTTATAATGATTGATGGTGGTCCACAAAACAGGATGTTGCGAGCTTCATAAAGTTGCGAAATATGTTCCCTTTATCTCCCATAATCTAAGGGCCGAAACAAAACATAAAGCATTTTAACCATCTCTATATCTTTTGCCTTTTTTCTTTAGGATAGAAAAATGGCCGACATTGTTCTTTCGTTTGTTTTTCGGACTTCAATGATGGATGAGTCGGAAGTGTTGATTCGGAAGAAAAACAAAGCGTTAGAACGCTATTTATTTATGTATGTATCTAGAAATAGACTTTTTCTCAAACATGCTCGGAAATGTAGGCATTACTGTAGTAAAAAGAAGACCGGAAGTTTGTAATTCTTGGCTCATTCATCGCATTGCCGGCCTAGGCCAGGAAATAAGTATGAAAATTACTTCCCGGCCGCTGCTCAAAACTTTTTAATTAATCTATGTAACGTAAATTATGTCACTTGTCATACAGCCAGTTTACTACCACTGCATTTTTAAAAAATGCATATAATACGTGAATATAACTACAATTTCATTAAAATATCGATATGTGATCATACGAAAATATGCTTAATTTTCGTTGCGAGAGAAGAAAACAATAATCTATGATCTATTAAATTTTTTGTGAAAAATATGACTGGGCTCTATGGGCATTGTTTCCTTTGCTGGAATTGACAACTGAAAATAAAAAAATTAAAAACTCGGGAGATCTGGAGTGCTATTTTTGAACGCGGGCGGGAAAAATGGCGAGTGTCTTCGAGCGATTTTTGTATGGAGAAATCGTTCGAAGACGAGTGGCACGCGTTCAAAAATAGTACCCCTGTTATTTTCACTATACCCGTAGTGATTAACGCCACTGCCGAAAAACTGCCTTTACGGATTTTAGGGCATAGAACACACGTCAATTGACTTTGAATTTATGGCCCCCCATAGAAACTCAAAAGGAATTGTATGGCATTTTTTTCATTTTCACCCTCACTCCATTATTTGTCTATGATCCTTATTGCCTAGAGAAAACATATGGCAGTCGGTCGTCTGATACTAGTAATAGTATCTTCTTCGTAGTTTGTGATTAACGCTTTGCAGTAATTGATTGACATTGATTGTTTTCGGTAAATATGTGCAAAGTTGGTTATTTATTCGAAATGAAACGGTTCAAAATGAGTTTTAGTGATGAAAGCAACACTGCAATGGATTTTAAGTACCTACTTCGCCTAATTTGAAACTTGAAAGTGGAAAAATTACTACCGGCAAATACCTAGTAAGGGGAAATATTTAAGGCATGTAAGTTTATGTGTAACTTTAAGTTAAATTTCCTCACATTTATTGAGAAAATCTCTATACTTTCCTCGGCGGGAAAGGGATTGCCGGACTCGTAACTATTGTCAAGGCCTCGCTGACGCTCGGCCTTGAAAACTATACTCGTCCGGCAATCCCTTACTTCCCGGCCTCTGCAGTAATGTACTATTGTCATTCAGGTATTATTACTTAACAGTACTGAAAGCGTAGAGTAGTCTAAGTTTTAGCGGTTTTAAGAGGCAGAGATCCTCGCTAGATTATTAAAACTTAAGCCGTTCGGATTAAATACTGAATCAATTAATGCACTTTCCAGATGCGATTAATTATTTCTCGAAAAAGCATTGTGTCAAATAATTTTGCTTGTTTGAGTAGGTATGTTAATCCGGGAGCCACTATTAGGTATGTCAGCATTCATGCTGTATCATGATAAATAAGGCAAAGTTTTTAAAGCCAGATAGTTGCCTGAAACCGACCTTCCTTGGGTAGCTCAAAACCCTTGGAGAAATAACTGTGCCCCTCATATAGCAGGCTGCCATTTTTAACCTCAGCACATATCTAAATCATATATTTTTTAGCTGCCTTGAAAAATCGAGTAACAACACACGTCAGCACTTTAGCCAAACGTCGTCGCCAAGGGAGTTCTTTTGAGTTATAATTCCCTCTAACATTTGCCTCGCCATTTCCCATCGTTTGTATGTACGGGACGCGTTCCCCCCACCTCCTTGCCGAAAAGCCTCCGTCAAGTCAGCGAGAGTGCTCCGTGATTGTACTACTGATTGCTCTGAATTATTGTTATTCGTCTCATAAATGTTCGCAGATAATTTAGGTGGGGAATGCTTAGTTAAGGCATTGTTAAGGCTTGTTAACAATCTGTCTTGAAAGACAAAACAAGATTTACTGACGATCTTTGTACCAAATTTTAGGAGTATAATCACGATTCTCTAGGATTTAATGAAATTTTATGTTATACTAGCTGTTACCCGCGGCTTCGCCCGCATAGTATATAGCCTATGTCCTTCTCGGTACCCTAACCTATGTGTATGCAAAATTTCATGATGATCGGTTCAGTAGATACGGCGGGAAAGCGTAACAAACAAACAAACAAATAAACAAACAAACTCACTTTCGCATTTATAATATTAGTTGGGATTATAGCTGATTCTATTGCCAAAGATTACGTTCTTGCCGTTCGAATTCTCTATACATTCGAATATTTGGTAAAATAACATTTGGAATAATAATAACCTTCAATGTAGATACTGTATAACTTTTCAAAAAGGAAGCTTCTCGAAATAATCTAATAGTAATTCCGCCTTTGCTACTAAATGAAATCACTGAGTGAGTAGTGAAGGACGAACACGGGGAATGATCACGCATCTACGATATTCTTTGATCCTTGCTCTTTGATTTTTAGTGTTTAAAAAGTTACTATTAGATACATTTTATTTTTATAGCGCTACGTCTAATAACTTTAAATCATGGCCTATAATAAGTGATTTATATTTGTCTAGCAATTTTCTCGCGACTTTGTTCGCGTAAATTATAGCGTATGTCACGATAGTAAATTAGCTTTCTATAAGTGAATTAATTTTGAAAATCGGTCCAGTATAATGTCGGAGCATATTTCAATTGCAGTGTGCCGCGTTTCATTGAAGCCGTGTGGTTCCCGGCAGAGTTGAATAGGACCACTCCAAGTCATCCCGTGAATGTCGTAGAAGGCGACTTAGGAAACGCAAGCTAACAAAGCTTATAAACATCAAAGAGACCTCTCCAACCTGTCTGGCCAGCGTGGAGAGTGTAGGCCAAATCTTCTGACTGCTCTGGCTCATATATGGCTCTGATAGTAAAGAGAAGGTCGTGCTCCTGCAGTGGAGACTAAACAGGACCTGATGACGATATTTCAATTCCTACCAGCAAACAAACAATCTCTCTATAATTTTATGTTTTACATTTAAAACGGCCTGACATTTATGTAGATTGGGTTGGATTTGAGTCGGTCCATATATATGTAGGCATAGCAAGTAAAATATGGACTCGGTGTCCTCAATAAAAAACACCCCAAATAACGACGTCACGTGTCTATTTTACAACGTTTCCCTGCATTCGTCCGTCCCATCGATCTGCATCAAAGGTTGAAACCGTGAACTACCTCCAAGTAAATACGGAAACCTTTTTTGTCCGATCCCGTATCAAATGTAACCTTTGTTTTGTCTGCTAAGGTGTAGAAACAGCGAAATCAATTTGTTTGTGTAGAGAGCTTTCAAAAAGTGGATTGCCAGAAAATAAGTGATTAGTTTTGAACAGTTCTAAATATTTTCCCGTTATGTTCTCATTAAACTTCATTAGAAAGCTTATTTTAGCCAGGTTTTATTCATTCTTAATCAATAAAATCATGGTTTAAATAATTTCTCGTGGGCGACTTTTTACTTCATACTACTTTTACTACTCTTTTGACTTCATGAATCGTTTATACATAAACCATCTATACATATATAAAACGGTAATTTTCTTCTTCACAGTTTCATTTAAAAGCGCTAGATCAGAGTTGCTGATATCTATAGTTTAGTGTATGTTCTGCCTTTTAGTACTTAAAAGTTTTTATCAATCTGGGGAGATCTCGCTGTGCTCGATCCAAAAAGTTGTATCTTGTCTTGAAAGTATAAAAAATAATTATAATAAAAACACTGTTATTTAAAGCTATTTTTTTACTATAAACATATGTAAATACCTATTTCATTAGTATTCTTACTTCGTACTCTCTTCTGAACGTCGTTACGTTGTCAACAAGAAAAGCCCTACGTCATATAGGCCGTAACTATTTTATGTGAAGCCCTGAGCCGAAGCTGCCGTCTCAGGGATTCCCCGTGGCTGTAAACTAACCTTCCGTGTCGTTTTATTGACGTACTCAAACACTCACAAAATAAAGTCCCGCATTCGTGTGATATACTTTAGTGGTTTATGTCTTGTATAGTATTACAAAATGTAATTCAGCTACTTGTTTTAGTTTTCTTGGTGATGTCAAAGGTTACTGTTTGCGTAGTACTATTTCTTTTAGGGTCGAAAGTCCTGCTCACTTCCACGCTGGCCCGGGAGAAAAGAAAAAACGTAGAATGTGCCAGCTGCACAGGGCGTGAGAATCATATCAATAGGCGATGCGGCTAGCAACCCATCACTATTTTGATCTCTATATCTCTACTACCTTATATTACTTGCTGTTAAAATATGTAAATATTTTCTGCATGTATATTTTTAGTTTTTATTAGCATACATACCTATATAAAATTATAACGTGCTCTCTGATTTCACATTTATCTGTTCTGCTCCAATGTCAACTGCACGTAATCTACCCTAAGGTTGACTGGAAGAGATCACTAGAACGATAAGTACGCTTTAGTACCAATTATTTTGTGCATGAATTATTATGAGTATAATATTTGGTAAAATGAGTTCTTACTATTGTACTTGTGTGTTATAAAATGTCGCTGAGTTGACGAACGTTCAATTTTGTTGCTGACACTATATCGACACAAAAAAATCTGTAAAATGTTCAAACCTTACAAAATTTCACGAGAATCGGCTGAGAAATGTGACCTGTAGAGGAGAACAGCCGGACAAACTTACCTCATACATTTTGTACAATCTGAAACAGAGACACTTAAGTATTATTTTTTTGTACCAATCAAAAATAAAAAATCTGAAATGAATCTTAGCGGTCTGGTTTTCGCAAAAAACTCCTCATATTATCACACAATCCTTACGCACACTGCTTCTTTCACAGTTTGATTATTTATAATTGATTATACTGATTATACTTTTATCAAAACAGTTTAGATTGAAATAAGTTTTCATTGAAACAGGTACATGCGTCAAGACTCAGGATTAAAAATCTAGTGAGTCGGACCGCTTCATGTTAAAGCCCACTTCTTTCAGAGCTGTATGGACCGCAACATCCACTACCATAATAAGATAGTCCTAGATAATAATTCATTAGACAAGTTAACATCAACCAGTATTTAAGCATTTAAAGGTCATTTATTGGCAACAAACTTTTACACATAAGAGAAAAACAAACAAATAAACCAACAATATTATTTAGAAAGTACGCAAGTATTTATTGTAAACAAATCTTGATACAATACAAAACTAAGATATAAAGGCTTACTTTAAATGTAAAGTTTTAATGCGAGTTCAGGTCAAAATAAATATATTTAGCCGTTCTACGCTAAGAAGAACGTAAAAAATATAGCAACTTTTGGTAGGTACCTACCTACCTTCACAATTTAGGCTATAAATAAAGCAAATATGACAATATTTAGATTTTTCTTTCCTTAATATTTCTGATTTTGATCCTAAGGGCTAAAGATTATAGAAAGGCCATGCATAGCCAAAATAATCTTCATTGTAAGACAAAATGGAAATTTATTTATCCATGGGACGCTATCAATACCAATGTCGGTTCGCTTTTTTTTTAGGGTTCCGTAGTAAACAAGGAACCCTTATAGTTTCGCCATGTCTGTCTGTCTGTCTGTCTGTCCGTCCGCGGTTTTACGCAGAGACTATAAGTATTGATCTTCAAAAATGTTATTTTCAGACTACTAAGTATCAATACTAATTCTTAATTTACTCAAGTCAGAAATATAGTTATAAAGATGCGTTTTACGTGTCAATAAGTTAAGCCCGCGTATAGCCGGATATGTTCCCAAATTCCTCAGCCATCAAAACATAATTACTCTCTATACTCGAAGGCAGAGCTTCAATCAAACATCTATCAGATCCAAGCCGCGGGCTTAGTGGCGAAACAAACGAGCAAATTAGTCTCTGCTACTTGCGACAGATCCTGATTGATGGATTGCCGTATTATCGTAGAAATAAAACAGAACGTAATCTTAGCACAAAGCCGTGACTGGTATTGATGCTGCTAGCTCTGAATGAGCTTACACGTAACAGAGATGGGTGGGTGTAAATATTTAGCAAGTGTATAGGAGTGTGTTGTTTCAATAATAAATACCAGTTTTGCATAGTCGTTTATGTATATTAATTTAAAGTCGCCACACGCTTTGTTTTTGGGTTGGTTAGTTGAGTTTGTTTGTTTGTTACGCTTTCATGCTCTATCTACTGAACATATCATTATGAAATTTTACAAACACACAGGTTAGGGTACTGAAAAGGACATAAGTTATAGTCACGCGGGCAAAGCCCTGGGTAACAGCTAGAGCTATGAAGCAAATATAATAGGTACCGGACTTACAGTAGCATAGGTTAAAACACCAAAGGGTGCGTTTAGATAAAAAACCTGGGTTATCAAAAGTATCAATTATCACATAACAACATACAATTTAATCACCTCTTTCACATACGGCGTAAATCCTAAGGCTTCTAGCTTTGAGCGTATGGTGGGCGTATAAGTAGATGGAAAACGGACTCACTAATGATAGGTTGATAGTCGTATGGCTTATTGACATGATTCGTTAGATTTTTGCTCATTTAACCGGCCGGCTTCTACGGAAAGAGCGTCTGCGTGATTCCTTCTACACGGAAGGAGAAGTAGCTGTCAAGATTTTTTTTCTTTCCTTCCAGATCAACATAAACTAAATAAAGTAATATTTATTTTACTTTAATCAGTATATCTTAACAAATAACCACAAAAACGATATACCTACTAAACAAAAAAACCTCACCAATATTAGATAGATAGATAAATCATTTATTGAATACATAGCACACAAAATCATACACAAGAGCAAATTAAAGAGAGAACTTAAATTAAACATAGGCTTACTATTATGTTCCTTCTAAGCTTAAAAGGTAACTTTCTGGTTATTTTACTGTGTTTTCACGCAATTAGCTTCTCAACGAAACCCCGTAGACGTCTTGTCAACAATTTGAGAACGATTAAAACTGTTTTCTTAGGTCCGGGCAAACTAGCGTTTCATTAGTACCACGTGTGGCAATTATAGGATTTGTAGGATTATTGGAGGAAACGGCCGTTGAAATGTATTTTTTCGTTTATAGGGTAGGTATGTTGTTTTATCTTTAACTAGCAGCCCTACCCGGCTGCGCCCGGCCATGTATTATACCTTAAAACCTTCCTCGCGAATCACTCTATCTATTGGTGAAAACCGTATGAAAATCCGCGGAGTAGTTTTTGAGTTTATCGCGAACAGACAGACAGACGCGGCGGAGGACTTTGTTTTATAATATGTAGTGAAGATGATGATGACTGATGATGTCGATTTTCATTGGTAAGAAACTAAACCAAAGAACTACTTTAGACCCATTTCAGGAAGAGAGAAGTTACTAATTACATGAATATAAATTAAGCTACGGCCTCTAAAGCGCAGTGATTTTCGGGCGGCACCTCACCAACAACAGCATCCGTAGTCCAGTGGTGTCGATTCCCACGGGAAGCATACTTAGTTGTTTCCAGTTTGGTTAGGACATTGCAGGCATGAATCACCTGATTGTATGATAATAAAGATGATACCGTACTTCGGAAGGCACGCTAAGCTGTGGGTCGTGGCTACCATCTGGTAGTCGTTAAAGGAACCAAGTCAGAGGGCGAGAGGCGATTCCGAAGAATTCTGACACCAGGGTGTGCATTGTTGACCGTGTCACCCACACGAAATGATGCGGGTGGCACTCCATTTTCACGTGATTCTGGGGCTACTCAAGGAAGGTTGGCGTCAGGCCGGCCGAAAAAGCTATGCCTAAACATTTTTAGCAAAGTCAATTTTAAATTTGATTTGACTTAGGAGTAAAAAACTAAATAATGAGTGTCGTTAGTTTTGCTCGTCTAAGCCTTTTAACATACGAAACAGCTATTAGTCTGTTGATGGGCCATCGAGCTGGCGCCAGTCAAATTCTAAAGCTGATTATAATTAAACAAACTGTACTTACAATTACTACGCAGTTCAACGAACTCTGATATTGCTAAGTCAACAGCTGAATGACTGGCTAAAAATATCGACAGAAACTGGGCTAATGGCTTCCGATCTCTATTGAAACATCGTTAAAAGTCAGATTACTACTTAAACATTACTCCAACTCAAGTTTATGTCCGTTGACGTTTTCAGAGTTTGAAGGAAACAAGGAACCCACAGTTACAGTACAGTTTCGTCTTGTCCATCTGTTTACTTTAGAAACCATAAGTACTAGAAGGTTCAATTTGATATGAGCACATATATTAATCCACACAATGATTGGGATCCTTGTGGAAGGCCTTTGGCTAGTAGTTGACTTATTGCGGCTGAAATGATGATGATGATGACATATATTAACCACGCTAATAATAAAAGTGGTGAAATTCGTGGTAGATTTATCCCCAAAGCGCAAATTTTTGTTGAAGTTAAGTGTCCCTCCAAGCAAACAAGCGGCAAGCAAAATAATTATCTAAATATATAAAACTCAAAGGTGACTGACTGACTGACATAGTGATCTATCAACGCACAGCCAAAACCACTGGACGGATCGGGCTGAAATTTGGCATGCAGGTAGATGTTATGACGTAGGCGTCCGCTAAGAAAGGATTTTGATCAATTCTACCCCCAAGGGGATAAAATAGGGGATAAAATTTTGTATGAAACTTTGTCAATTTTAAACCGCTATCGTTGTGTTTTCACTGAGCTACGACAATACCCGATGATAAGTGGCCGCCGTATCTAATAGTACATACTATTTTACGATTTTGGCTGTTTTTTTTTTCTTGACATATTTTGGATTGCATTTGCTTTGTTTCGGTTTAGTAGTTTTGGTTATAGACTGTGCTTTGTTTTTGGCATTTGTTTTGTTTTCGTTTGGTTTAAGTATAGGTTTTGTCGGTTAGAGTTTTTTTAAATGACTTAAGAAAATCTGAACGTTAATGGAGAAGTTATTGTTGATGATGGTGCATGTTTGTTTCGTGCTCTCTCTCACTTAATTAATGAACGGAACACAAGATAGAGCGATGGAGGTGCGTTCAGAAATTGTCAGACATGTGGTTAATGACTGGAGCAAGTTTTCAATTACCCAATAGCTTGATAGTAGTAATCTCAATAGTGTACAAAGAAGTTTTGTAGGCCCTAATTTTTTTACACACGCTAAACAAAAGTAAAGCCGCAACAACTGTACTTTTTAACGCGAGCGAAGCCGCGGGCAAAAGCTAGTTTATTTATAAACATACAAGGCCGTAGCATACAATAATGAAGTTAAAAGCAAAACTATTACAACTAAGTAAGCTTCACAAGTCAGAGTTATAGAGTACTAACTTATAAAATGCTGTGCAAATACAGAACTCTACGCTGCTCGTAGCCTGACCGACACGACTTGGCCGGTTTTTTAGTTAATCCATCTTTCAAGAATTCCTATTGTCATATTATAAATTGCGAAGATCGATTAAATAAATATATGGATGATAGTATCAACTTCACACAAGCACTTCTAAATTTGTTGCTATCTAAGCGCACATCTTTGTACACACTGTCTGACAGACAGCAGTTAAATTTTTTTGACAATATTTAATAATCAAGTATAATACGAGTAGGTATCTCGTAACAAAAAATATTTAACGATAAATTTTACAACAATGACTTAATTTAAGGCCGAATTTTCTGGTGTTTTTGTCATGTATCGGTAATTAAACTTTTAACAATATTAAATTCCCTAAAATATAGGCACGTTGATTGTGTACTATTCTAAAGAAAAATAAAAGTCTGCTACCAAAACTCAAGCTTTTGTAAAAGTGCTTACGCAAACACTAAGTGTTCATTGTAAATCGAAACTACAAAATACAGTTTGTAAGTGCCACTTAAGTAGCTACTTCAATTTCCCTTCACGACAATGTAGCGGAAAAAATACCAATTACCGTAGCAATTTCATTTTACTGCACCCGACTTGTAGCTAGGAGAACGTAGCTATTGCATAGACTCCGCCTTCGGCGAACGCGCGAAAGAATGCTCCTTGAAAAGTTAAAACTCTTTGAATTTACCTTTATGCCGTCGCGATTCCATTTACAAACTTTATATTTCCATTCTTCAAATAATATGAGAAGCAAAAGTGGACTGTATGCCTTTGGAATAAAGTGAAATTTGTGGTTAATTTATTTTTGCCAGGGCAACGTTGCTAGTGCGGTGCGCAATATTGGAAATTCCTAAGCGTTTGAAACATTCGATATTCAACACAGACAATAGTTTCTTCAGTGATTGCAGGAAATTTATACCTAGCAAAGAGGAAAAAATAATTTAAACGCTTTCCTTTGGTGTTGTATGAAAGTAGTATTATTTACACATTTTTGTGCCGTTTGTCGGACTGAAATATGTTTCATACAAATTTCAGTAGAACCAAATAATGACATTGATATTCTATTGATCACCACAGACTATGTGCTTTGGTAACTTGACTTTCATTTATCTTCAAGAAGTTCATATCAAAAATTAAACATTGGCAGTGCAGTATCTTGACATGTCACGTTCGTAATTCTGCTCTGAGTAAATAAATAATATCATGAGCATCGTGGATCTGAATGCCACTGGCTTTATTAATAGGGAGAATTAAATCGAAATTTTCTGCTATTTAATATGTATTAGGTTATAAATATCTATATAATATGTGAATAAAAGACTGGTGTGTAAAGTTGTTGTTCTTTTTTAATTTTTAGCATTATCCCCATAAGAAAAGTTGTTCATAATGACGGGCTAAGACACCCAAAGGATCGAGGAGGCTTTTATAACATATTGTATACAATAGATTAAACTAGGACCGCTCTACCGCTTTATTATATAATGAGTTAATTCTAAAGTTACAGCGGTCGAAGTCGCGAGTAAAAGCTAGTTTAAGTAGGAATGCTGACATGTGCATAGCTAATTCGAATATTCTCAAACGCATTGCATAAGAGCTCGGAATGTGAACAAGGCGTTATTAGCATGGATTCCTTTGCTAATTGACGACCTTTGCAATGCGTCCTTATAACCTAGATAAGCCATATTTGCTAAGCAGTACATATATTTTTATACTTCGGTATTAACATACACGTTGTATTGGAAGTAAATAAATCTTCGATACTCAGTATATTTTTGAAAGGGGTGACAGCAAGTCTATATTTGCAATTTTTTCTATGGGAACAATAATGCTGGGAACTTAAATATCACTACATATCATCACTACATATTATAAAACAAAGTCCCCCGCCGCGTCTGTCTGTCTGTCTGTTCGCGATAAACTCCAAAACTACCAAACCGATTTTCATGCGGTTTTCTCCAATGGATAGCATGGTTTTCGAGGAAGGTTTTAGTATATAGTTTGTTAAGTTTTTGTATACATTTTTGTATATAACAATGATATTTGTTAGAGGTGTCGTAAAAAACTGAGCCGTTTGGGAGCTTTCAACGACAACGCTGTCTAAACCCTTTGAGATATAACAAAACAATGTATGGTGGAATTGTGTATCTTATTTAGGTCTACAGAAAAGTCCGGGATAGCATATGTCTATACATTAAGGATAACATAATATATTCATTTTTTTACAATTTAAAAATGGGCAATTATCAAAGATCACGCGCAGGCCAAACCCTTAGAACTAGAAATTTGAAATTTTGCTCACGTATTCCTCTTATGACGTAAGCATCCACTAAGGAATGATTTTTCAAAAGTCATCCCCTAAGGGGGTGAAATAGAGGATTAAAGTTTATATGAAACTTTTTATTCCTTGGACATATTTGTATGAAATTTCGTGTGAATTGAGAACGGCATAAAAATAATGAGTAACATTTTTAATAGTTTCCCGAAATTAAACCTCTAAGGGGGTAAATCGGGGTATATGTTTAGTTTACCGCTTTATAGCATCATATTTTATAATCCCCTTATTCCAAACCTGAAGTTACCGCGGACGAAGTCGCAGGTAACTGCTAGTTTTATGATATTTCCATACAATTTTTTTCTTATGGGAATGTATTTTTTTCCCGCCGCCGCATTTTTTTTGGCTCTAAAGCACTTGTTGTTAATACGATGTGTTGTGGTTAATATGAGTAAAAAATCGGTGTCACTTTATGACACATTGCGTATTGAAGAGAAACTAACATGCGTAAATATTACTCTTTTTTGGGCAGGCCTAAAAAATATAAACCAAAGAGAACTTTTTGAGTTAACATGGACGGACGTTTTTCTTTTAAAAGTGATAAATATAGGTATATTCACTTATGTCAAAAAAAATTTAAACGTTAACAGGAAAAGCTCTTGATAACAGCCCGATCTTACCAATATAAATATTTCAACGTTGTAAAAAAAAAGATTCTTCAAAACATTCAACTTTGTAAAAAAGATACAAAATTCTTCAAAACAAAAAGTGTGCCAAAATAGAAATATATTTCCGCGCCCGTCGGAAGTTGCACCCGCCTGAGGGATAAACAAAAGGGTAGAGGGTTCCAAGCCCTTATTAATGTAATAACAGACACTTTGTTTTACGCGAGTTACTTTAGTTCGCCAAACCGCCATAACTAAGGAGGAGGTGTCTTGAATATTAAACCTGTAATTAGAATTTGGAGTTGGTAAACTGAAAATTTTATCCAAGATTAACTTTGGCTTGCTTTTAACGCAAAAGTTAAACCGTCGAAAAGCAAAATATCAATCACCTGTGTTTTTTCTACCCTAGTGTTGTTTTTATTTTTCAAACTAATATGGAACACTTATTAACACACATAAGACTATTCTGTAAAAACATATGTGTAGTCATACATAAAAAAAAATACCAGTCGACAGGAAACCTCTGTTTTTTTGTCGGTTAAAATTAATTAAATAAACAAAAACTAATACCTTCTCTTCAAGGTTGACGCTTGTAGAGTATGGTAAATAAATGGATAGTCTTCGGTATTTACCCCGGAATAAAGTACAATAGGCTGATTATAGCTTACACTTATTTTAGGATGTCTATCATATCACTAGTTATGTATATATTTATTTATGTTTATTTATTTAATTAAGGAACACCAACCCAACAGATAACATGTTTACATTTTTAAACAATATTTATAAAGTACTTATTCTAGCATGAAACCCAATTAAAGGTGAACACAGCATTTACAAATACATAGGTAAACATTCATTACAATAACATTAGTTTTACTATAAAAGCAGTGGGCAGTTCTTAGCTTATAGCGAAAATATGAAATTTTGATGTTACATAATATAACGTACTTAACAACATGAAATATAGTAATTTTACTGCAATGACAACGATTGAATTTTATGTTTAAAATTCATTAGTGAATCGTGGTGAATATCAAGGTCACACTCTTCGTTTACATCATTATAGCTAGCAAACATTTTTGACAAAGGCGCGTTTCTACCGAGATTTGTTCTTGAATGAGGTATAAGAAACGTGTTGTACAATTTTCTTCGACAGTTTGGCCTCGGAACTGTCTATTTGACAGAATCAAAACTATCCTGACTATCAACCAAGCCTTCTGTTAACCTATACAAGAATAATAGATCCAACATTTGGCGACGTTTTTTAAGAGAAATCAGCTCAAATTTAGATAGGCGGTCACTATAATTGCTTCTATAACTGAAGTTAGGGGTTTTAAAAGCTTTATGTTCTAGAATATAAAAGGGATTTTATAAACACATTTGCCGTGTGGTTCCCGGCAGAGTAGAATAGGACCACTCCAAGTCTCCCCGTGGATGTCGTAGAAGTCGACTAAGGAAACACAAGCTAAACAAAGCTATAAACATCAAAAAGACATCTTCAACCCGTCTGGTCTGGTCAGCGTGGAGAGTGTAGACCAAATCTTCTGACTGCCCTGGCTAATATATGGCTCTGGTAGTACAGAGAGGATCGTACTCCTGCAGTGGAGACAAACAAAGACCTGTTGATGACGATGATGATGAAACATCCTAATAAAAATCCGCGAAGTGCAAATAAGACTCGCGCCCGAAGGGTTCTGTTCATTATCTACTCATACAACATTAGATTATCGAGCAAGAAACGGCAAAAAAAATAACGTTTCTTGTATGGAAGCTCTCTTTAAATATATCTAGGTATTTTATTCTATTTGTGGTAGGTATGAGCAGCAACAAATATAACGTCTGTGAAATTTTCAACTATCTAGCTATCACGGTTCATGAGATACAGCCTGGTGACAGCCTGGTGTCAGCCTAGTGTGAGCCTGGTGTCAGCCTGGAGTGAGCCTGGTGTCAGCCTGGTGTGAGCCTCGTGGTAGCCTTACACTTTGGGTTCTGAACATTTTTATAGAAAAAAAATTACTGATGCCACGGCAGTTCTAAATCATATTATTGAGAAATATAATGTTTAAAAATATTTGAAGTCGTTTAAAATACACATTTTTAGTACAAAAATCTGCAATCTTCTATAATTTTCCTCATGTAGGTATCCCTCGTATACAAACGTGTTCTCGTACTATTTATCTACAACTACGTAAGAACGTGTGTGACCGGCGGCCACTCTGATTTATAGACCCCTGTGATTTGGGCCGGGCTGCAAAAACCCAAAATCGCGCGGTAAGCATCCCGTCCACATCTGTTTTCTTTTGTTTAATCTTAGTTTTTGTTCCGTTGATTTATAGCCAGCTAGTGTGAAATGAAAGCAGAATATATCATATGACTACGAAAAACCGAAGTGAAGTGTGAAGTGGAATGAGATATAGTTGTTTTTGTAAAAAAAAATATATCTAGGTAGGTACATAATTGAATAGTTTTTATAGTTGTCGTATTTATTCAAGACCTAGGCTAATCTGAAAAGACCTTTTCCACCATGACTTTGCCGGGGGTCGAGCCCAGAACCTTGCGAATTCAAAGGCACTTGTAGTACTTAATATGTACTTCATAAAAAGCTTAAGCTGAAAGGAAGAATGTATAAAGCCATCATAAGACCCATTGTATTTGTAAAGCGGCGAATTAAAGAAGATAGCATGTTGCGGAGATGAGAATGCTAAGATTGATTTATGGTGTAACACGAAAAGTGGAAGGAAAAAGGAAGTGTGAAAGTGGCACTTAATAACAGAAAATTTTATATGTAATATAGGTTAGGCTGGTATGGACATGTTCAGAGAAGGGAGGCAGGCTACGAATAAGTAATATCGAGGCTGGCCATATAACCAGGCAGTTTCTGTAAATGCAAGTACAGGGACATCGAAACAGAGGAAGATCAAAAAAAACATTTGATGGAATGTGTAAGGGAGGATATGGGTAGGAAGGTAGTGATGGACAAATTGATTGGAGATAGAACAAGGTGGGAAAAGCTGACATGCTGTGCAAACCCCACTTGTCAGTGGGATAAAGTTAAGGCGCTGTAACACCTAATAAAAATAGTACGTAATGGTAATCGCGCGATAATAGTACGTACTCGTAATGAAATAAGGTTGAAAGTGGCGATGCCGGTAGGCGATCTCAGTTCGAACCTGTATCTGTAATTTCGGTCGCTTTTTGTCGGTTTTAATTTAATAATTCCTTAATTAAATATATACAGACAGACAATAAATAAATATATACAGACAAATCACACAGATTGAGCTAGCCCCAAAGTAAGTTCTTATGAAAGACTTGTGTTATGGGATACTAACTCAACGATAGAATATTTTATAATAAATACATATATAGATAAACATCCAAGACCCAGGTCAATCTGAAAAAGATCGTTTTCCATCTTGACCTGACCGGGAATCGAACCCGGGACCATCCGTGTCGCAGGCAGGCGTGATGACCGCTGCGCCACGGAGCTCGACACTTAATTATAACCAAATCCATACTTAATACTTAATACTTAATACTTATACTTAATACTTAATACTTAATACTTAATACTTAATACTTAATATACTTAATACTTAATACTTAATATACTTAATACTTAATACTTAATACTTAATATACTTAATATATACTTAATACTTAATACTTAATACTTAATATACTTAATATACTTAATATACTTAATACTTAATACTTAATATACTTAATACTTAATAATATTATAAATGCGAAAGTAACTCTGTCTGTCTGTCTGTCTGTCTGTCTGTCTCGCTTTCACGCTAAAACGGCTGAACCGATTAAAACGAAATTTGGCACACAGATAGACTATAGCCCGAGAAAGGACATAGGCTACTTTTGATTTCGATAACGTAGGTTAAGCAACTCTAACCATGGTTCTAATTAGGATAGGTGGCCAAAACTAAAACGGGTGAACAGATAAAAACGAAATTTGGCACACAGATAGGCTATAGCCTAAGAAAGGACGTGGGCTACTTTAAATTACGATAACGCAGGTTAAGCAACTCTAACCATGGTTCTAATTAGGATGGGTGGCCAAAACTAAAACGGCTGAACAGATTAAAACGAAATTTGGCACACAGATAGGCTGTGGCCCGAGAAAGGGCATTGGCTACTTTTGATTTCGATAACGTAGGTTAAGCAACTCTAACCATGGTTCTAATAAGGATGGGTGGCCAAAACTAAAACGGCTGAATAGATAAAAACGAAATTTGGCACACAGATAGGCTATAGTCTAAGAAAGGACGTGGGCAACTTTTGATTACAATAACGCAGGTTAAGCAACTCTAACCATGGTTCTAATTAGGATGGGTGGCCAAAACTAAAACGGCTGAACAGATTAAAACGAAATTTGCCACACAGAGAGGCTATAGCCTAAGAAAGGACGTGGGCTACTTTTAATTACGATAACGCAAGTAAAGCAACTCTAACCATGGTTCTAATTAGGATGGATGGCCAAAACTAAAACGGCTGAACAGATTAAAACGAAATTTGGCACACAGATAGGCTGTGGCCCGAGAAAGGGCATTGGCTACTTTTGATTTCGATAACGTAGGTTAAGCAACTCTAACCATGGTTCTAATAAGGATGGGTGGCCAAAACTAAAACGGCTGAATAGATAAAAACGAAATTTGGCACACAGATAGGCTATAGTCTAAGAAAGGACGTGGGCAACTTTTGATTACAATAACGCAGGTTAAGCAACTCTAACCATGGTTCTAATTAGGATGGGTGGCCAAAACTAAAACGGCTGAACAGATTAAAACGAAATTTGCCACACAGAGAGGCTATAGCCTAAGAAAGGACGTGGGCTACTTTTAATTACGATAACGCAAGTTAAGCAACTCTAACCATGGTTCTAATTAGGATGGATGGCCAAAACTAAAACGGCTAAACCGATTAAAACGAAATTTGGCACACAGAGAGGCTATAGCCTAAGAAAGGACGTAGGCTACTTTTAGTTACGATAATGCAGGTTAAGCAACTCTAACCATGGTTCTAATTAGGATGGGTGGCCAAAACTAAAACGGCTGAACAGATTAAAACGAAATTGGGCACACAGAGAGGCTATAGCCTAAGAAAGGACGTAGGCTACTTTTAGTTACGATAATGCAGGTTAAGCAACTCTAACCATGGTTCTAATTAGGATGGGTGGCCAAAACTAAAACGGCTGAACAGATAAAAACGAAATTTGGCACACAGATAGGCTATAGTCTAAGAAAGGACGTGGGCTACTTTTAATTACAATAACGCAGGTTAAGCAACTCTAACCATGGTTCTAATTAGGATAGGTGGCCAAAACTAAAACGGCTGAACAGATAAAAACGAAATTTGGCACACAGATAGGCTATAGCCTAAGAAAGGACGTGGGCTACTTTAAATTACGATAACGCAGGTTAAGCAACTCTAACCATGGTTCTAATTAGGATGGGTGGCCAAAACTAAAACGGCTGAACAGATTAAAACGAAATTTGGCACACAGATAGGCTATAGCCTAAGAAAGGACGTGGGCTACTTTAAATTACGATAACGCAGGTTAAGCAACTCTAACCATGGTTCTAATTAGGATGGGTGGCCAAAACTAAAACGGCTGAACAGATTAAAACGAAATTTGGCAAACAGATAGGCTATAGCCCGAGAAAGGACATAGGCTACTTTTGATTTCGATAACGTAGGTTAAGCAACTCTAACCATGGTTCTAATCAGGATGGGTGGCCAAAACTAAAACGGCTGAACCGATTAAAACGAAATTTGGCACACAGATAGGCTATAGCCCGAGAAAGGACATAGGCTACTTTTGATTTCGATAACGTAGGTTAAGCAACTCTAACCATGGTTCTAATTAGGATGGGTGGCCAAAACTAAAACGGCTGAACAGATTAAAACGAAATTTGGCACACAGATAGGCTATAGCCCGAGAAAGGACATAGGCTACTTTTGATTTCGATAACGTAGGTTAAGCAACTCTAACCATGGTTCTAATTAGGATAGGTGGCCAAAACTAAAACGGCTGAACAGATAAAAACGAAATTTGGCACACACATAGGCTATAGCCTAAGAAAGGACGCGGGCTACTTTAAATTACGATAACGCAGGTTAAGCAACTCTAACCATGGTTCTAATTAGGATGGGTGGCCAAAACTAAAACGGCTGAACAGATTAAAACGAAATTTGGCACACAGATAGGCTATAGCCCGAGAAAGGACATAGGCTACTTTTGATTTCGATAACGTAGGTTAAGCAACTCTAACCATGGTTCTAATTAGGATGGGTGGCCAAAACTAAAACGGCTGAACAGATTAAAACGAAATTTGGCACACAGATAGGCTGTGGCCCGAGAAAGGGCATTGGCTACTTTTGATTTCGATAACGTAGGTTAAGCAACTCTAACCATGGTTCTAATAAGGATGGGTGGCCAAAACTAAAACGGCTGAATAGATAAAAACGAAATTTGGCACACAGATAGGCTATAGTCTAAGAAAGGACGTGGGCAACTTTTGATTACAATAACGCAGGTTAAGCAACTCTAACCATGGTTCTAATTAGGATGGGTGGCCAAAACTAAAACGGCTGAACAGATTAAAACGAAATTTGCCACACAGAGAGGCTATAGCCTAAGAAAGGACGTGGGCTACTTTTAATTACGATAACGCAAGTTAAGCAACTCTAACCATGGTTCTAATTAGGATGGATGGCCAAAACTAAAACGGCTGAACAGATTAAAACGAAATTTGGCACACAGATAGGCTGTGGCCCGAGAAAGGGCATTGGCTACTTTTGATTTCGATAACGTAGGTTAAGCAACTCTAACCATGGTTCTAATAAGGATGGGTGGCCAAAACTAAAACGGCTGAATAGATAAAAACGAAATTTGGCACACAGATAGGCTATAGTCTAAGAAAGGACGTGGGCAACTTTTGATTACAATAACGCAGGTTAAGCAACTCTAACCATGGTTCTAATTAGGATGGGTGGCCAAAACTAAAACGGCTGAACAGATTAAAACGAAATTTGCCACACAGAGAGGCTATAGCCTAAGAAAGGACGTGGGCTACTTTTAATTACGATAACGCAAGTTAAGCAACTCTAACCATGGTTCTAATTAGGATGGATGGCCAAAACTAAAACGGCTAAACCGATTAAAACGAAATTTGGCACACAGAGAGGCTATAGCCTAAGAAAGGACGTAGGCTACTTTTAGTTACGATAATGCAGGTTAAGCAACTCTAACCATGGTTCTAATTAGGATGGGTGGCCAAAACTAAAACGGCTGAACAGATTAAAACGAAATTGGGCACACAGAGAGGCTATAGCCTAAGAAAGGACGTAGGCTACTTTTAGTTACGATAATGCAGGTTAAGCAACTCTAACCATGGTTCTAATTAGGATGGGTGGCCAAAACTAAAACGGCTGAACAGATAAAAACGAAATTTGGCACACAGATAGGCTATAGTCTAAGAAAGGACGTGGGCTACTTTTAATTACAATAACGCAGGTTAAGCAACTCTAACCATGGTTCTAATTAGGATAGGTGGCCAAAACTAAAACGGCTGAACAGATAAAAACGAAATTTGGCACACAGATAGGCTATAGCCTAAGAAAGGACGTGGGCTACTTTAAATTACGATAACGCAGGTTAAGCAACTCTAACCATGGTTCTAATTAGGATGGGTGGCCAAAACTAAAACGGCTGAACAGATTAAAACGAAATTTGGCACACAGATAGGCTATAGCCTAAGAAAGGACGTGGGCTACTTTAAATTACGATAACGCAGGTTAAGCAACTCTAACCATGGTTCTAATTAGGATGGGTGGCCAAAACTAAAACGGCTGAACAGATTAAAACGAAATTTGGCAAACAGATAGGCTATAGCCCGAGAAAGGACATAGGCTACTTTTGATTTCGATAACGTAGGTTAAGCAACTCTAACCATGGTTCTAATCAGGATGGGTGGCCAAAACTAAAACGGCTGAACCGATTAAAACGAAATTTGGCACACAGATAGGCTATAGCCCGAGAAAGGACATAGGCTACTTTTGATTTCGATAACGTAGGTTAAGCAACTCTAACCATGGTTCTAATTAGGATGGGTGGCCAAAACTAAAACGGCTGAACAGATTAAAACGAAATTTGGCACACAGATAGGCTATAGCCCGAGAAAGGACATAGGCTACTTTTGATTTCGATAACGTAGGTTAAGCAACTCTAACCATGGTTCTAATTAGGATAGGTGGCCAAAACTAAAACGGCTGAACAGATTAAAACGAAATTTGGCACACAGATAGGCTATAGCCTAAGAAAGGACGTGGGCTACTTTAAATTACGATAACGCAGGTTAAGCAACTCTAACCATGGTTCTAATTAGGATGGGTGGCCAAAACTAAAACGGCTGAACAGATTAAAACGAAATTTGGCAAACAGATAGGCTATAGCCCGAGAAAGGACATAGGCTACTTTTGATTTCGATAACGTAGGTTAAGCAACTCTAACCATGGTTCTAATCAGGATGGGTGGCCAAAACTAAAACGGCTGAACCGATTAAAACGAAATTTGGCACACAGATAGGCTATAGCCCGAGAAAGGACATAGGCTACTTTTGATTTCGATAACGTAGGTTAAGCAACTCTAACCATGGTTCTAATTAGGATGGGTGGCCAAAACTAAAACGGCTGAACAGATTAAAACGAAATTTGGCACACAGATAGGCTATAGCCCGAGAAAGGACATAGGCTACTTTAAATTACGATAACGCAGGTTAAGCAACTCTAACCATGGTTCTAATTAGGATGGGTGGCCAAAACTAAAACGGCTGAACAGATTAAAACGAAATTTGGCACACAGATAGGCTATAGCCCGAGAAAGGACATAGGCTACTTTTGATTTCGATAACGTAGGTTAAGCAACTCTAACCATGGTTCTAATTAGGATAGGTGGCCAAAACTAAAACGGGTGAACAGATAAAAACGAAATTTGGCACACAGATAGGCTATAGCCTAAGAAAGGACGTGGGCTACTTTAAATTACGATAACGCAGGTTAAGCAACTCTAACCATGGTTCTAATTAGGATGGGTGGCCAAAACTAAAACGGCTGAACAGATTAAAACGAAATTTGGCACACAGATAGGCTGTGGCCCGAGAAAGGGCATTGGCTACTTTTGATTTCGATAACGTAGGTTAAGCAACTCTAACCATGGTTCTAATAAGGATGGGTGGCCAAAACTAAAACGGCTGAATAGATAAAAACGAAATTTGGCACACAGATAGGCTATAGTCTAAGAAAGGACGTGGGCAACTTTTGATTACAATAACGCAGGTTAAGCAACTCTAACCATGGTTCTAATTAGGATGGGTGGCCAAAACTAAAACGGCTGAACAGATTAAAACGAAATTTGCCACACAGAGAGGCTATAGCCTAAGAAAGGACGTGGGCTACTTTTAATTACGATAACGCAAGTTAAGCAACTCTAACCATGGTTCTAATTAGGATGGATGGCCAAAACTAAAACGGCTGAACAGATTAAAACGAAATTTGGCACACAGATAGGCTGTGGCCCGAGAAAGGGCATTGGCTACTTTTGATTTCGATAACGTAGGTTAAGCAACTCTAACCATGGTTCTAATAAGGATGGGTGGCCAAAACTAAAACGGCTGAATAGATAAAAACGAAATTTGGCACACAGATAGGCTATAGTCTAAGAAAGGACGTGGGCAACTTTTGATTACAATAACGCAGGTTAAGCAACTCTAACCATGGTTCTAATTAGGATGGGTGGCCAAAACTAAAACGGCTGAACAGATTAAAACGAAATTTGCCACACAGAGAGGCTATAGCCTAAGAAAGGACGTGGGCTACTTTTAATTACGATAACGCAAGTTAAGCAACTCTAACCATGGTTCTAATTAGGATGGATGGCCAAAACTAAAACGGCTAAACCGATTAAAACGAAATTTGGCACACAGAGAGGCTATAGCCTAAGAAAGGACGTAGGCTACTTTTAGTTACGATAATGCAGGTTAAGCAACTCTAACCATGGTTCTAATTAGGATGGGTGGCCAAAACTAAAACGGCTGAACAGATTAAAACGAAATTGGGCACACAGAGAGGCTATAGCCTAAGAAAGGACGTAGGCTACTTTTAGTTACGATAATGCAGGTTAAGCAACTCTAACCATGGTTCTAATTAGGATGGGTGGCCAAAACTAAAACGGCTGAACAGATAAAAACGAAATTTGGCACACAGATAGGCTATAGTCTAAGAAAGGACGTGGGCTACTTTTAATTACAATAACGCAGGTTAAGCAACTCTAACCATGGTTCTAATTAGGATAGGTGGCCAAAACTAAAACGGCTGAACAGATAAAAACGAAATTTGGCACACAGATAGGCTATAGCCTAAGAAAGGACGTGGGCTACTTTAAATTACGATAACGCAGGTTAAGCAACTCTAACCATGGTTCTAATTAGGATGGGTGGCCAAAACTAAAACGGCTGAACAGATTAAAACGAAATTTGGCACACAGATAGGCTATAGCCTAAGAAAGGACGTGGGCTACTTTAAATTACGATAACGCAGGTTAAGCAACTCTAACCATGGTTCTAATTAGGATGGGTGGCCAAAACTAAAACGGCTGAACAGATTAAAACGAAATTTGGCAAACAGATAGGCTATAGCCCGAGAAAGGACATAGGCTACTTTTGATTTCGATAACGTAGGTTAAGCAACTCTAACCATGGTTCTAATCAGGATGGGTGGCCAAAACTAAAACGGCTGAACCGATTAAAACGAAATTTGGCACACAGATAGGCTATAGCCCGAGAAAGGACATAGGCTACTTTTGATTTCGATAACGTAGGTTAAGCAACTCTAACCATGGTTCTAATTAGGATGGGTGGCCAAAACTAAAACGGCTGAACAGATTAAAACGAAATTTGGCACACAGATAGGCTATAGCCCGAGAAAGGACATAGGCTACTTTTGATTTCGATAACGTAGGTTAAGCAACTCTAACCATGGTTCTAATTAGGATAGGTGGCCAAAACTAAAACGGCTGAACAGATAAAAACGAAATTTGGCACACACATAGGCTATAGCCTAAGAAAGGACGCGGGCTACTTTAAATTACGATAACGCAGGTTAAGCAACTCTAACCATGGTTCTAATTAGGATGGGTGGCCAAAACTAAAACGGCTGAATAGATTAAAACGAAATTTGGCACACAGAGAGGCTATAGCCTAAGAAATGACGTGGGCTACTTTTAATTACGATAACGCAGGTTAAGCAACTCTAACCATGGTTCTAATTAGGATGGGTGGCCAAAACTAAAACGGCTGAACAGATTAAAACGAAATTTGGCACACAGATAGGCTATAGCCCGAGAAAGGGCATTGGCTACTTTTGATTTCGATAACGTAGGTTAAGCAACTCTAACCATGGTTCTAATAAGGATGGGTGGCCAAAACTAAAACGGCTGAACAGATAAAAACGAAATTTGGCACACAGATAGGCTATAGTCTAAGAAAGGACGTGAGCTACTTTTGATTACAATAACGCAGGTTAAGCAACTCTAACCATGGGTCTAATTAGGATGGGTGGCCAAAACTAAAACGGCTGAACAGATTAAAACGAAATTTGCCACACAGAGAGGCTATAGCCTAAGAAAGGACGTGGGCTACTTTTAATTACGATAACGCAAGTTAAGCAACTCTAACCATGGTTCTAATTAGGATGGATGGCCAAAACTAAAACGGCTAAACCGATTAAAACGAAATTTGGCACACAGAGAGGCTATAGCCTAAGAAAGGACGTAGGCTACTTTTAGTTACGATAATGCAGGTTAAGCAACTCTAACCATGGTTCTAATTAGGATGGGTTGCCAAAACTAAAACGGCTGAACAGATTAAAACGAAATTGGGCACACAGATAGGCTATAGCCTAAGGAAGGAGGTGAGCTACTTTTAATTACGATAACGCAGGTTAAGCAACTCTAACCATGGTTCTAATTAGGATGGGTGGCCAAAACTAAAACGGCTGAACAGATTAAAACGAAATTTGCCACACAGAGAGTCTATAGCCTAAGAAAGGACGTGGGCTACTTTAAATTACGATAACGCAAGTTAAGCAACTCTAACCATGGTTCTAATTAGGATGGATGGCCAAAACTAAAACGGCTAAACCGATTTAAACGAAATTTGGCACACAGAGAGGCTATAGCCTAAGAAAGGACGTAGGCTACTTTTAGTTACGATAATGCAGGTTAAGCAACTCTAACCATGGTTCTAATTAGGATGGGTGGCCAAAACTAAAACGGCTGAACAGATTAAAACGAAATTGGGCACACAGATAGGCTATAGCCTAAGAAAGGAGGTGAGCTACTTTTAATTACGATAACGCAGGTAAAGCAACTCTAACCATGGTTCTAATTAGGATGGGTGGCCAAAACTAAAACGGCTGAACAGATTAAAACGAAATTTGGCACACAGAGAGGCTATAGCCTGAGGAAGGACATAGTCTACTTTTGATTTCAATAGCGCAGGTAAGGAGCGGCCGCATATTATCAGAAATTTCTGTTAGAAAAATTCTGACGCTCGCCGGAAGGCACTCCGTGATACATTTTGTATTAGCTCCCGCACACTGTTAGAAAAATTCTAACGGGTCGTCCGTTTCTGATGCCCGCCAGATGGCACTTCAGCCGGACGTCAGAATTTTTTCTGATAGAAATTGCGGAAGGCGTGTTTTCCATACATTTTGTACTAGGCCCCCCCGCACACTATCAGAAATTCGCGTCAGTTTACCGTCCGCCGCCGTACGCTTCACACGTGTTTGTTGTATTTTAGGAACCTACGTTCTTGACGAAATTGAGTTAAATCAAGATTTAAGTGCCGATGTGGAAAAATATCTATGTTTGTGGAACGCGATGTTGAAAATGACCAGAATAAAATACACAGAGACTTAGCTAGGAAGCGAATATGCCAAATATTAATTGAGAATTGAAATCCATATTTCAATATCAAGGTTTTTAGGGTTCCATGTCCAAAGCGTAAAAACGGGATCCTATTTACGAGATTTCAATGTCCGTGTGTCACCATCATACATAAACCGTTGTTTGTTTGGTTATTCGTATGTGTAAGTAGCCAACACTGGTGTCAGCGATATTTCAAGCTGCTTTAAGGCATCTGACATAGCTAAACGACTGACATCAATGATGACAGCCGCTACCAACGGCTTAACGTGCCTTCCGAAGCACGGAGGAGCTCGAGATATTTTTATGCCACTTGCGGTCACCCATCCAAGTAGGGACTGCACCAGGGGTTGCTTAACATACGTAAGCGCTCATAGAGCTCACACCCACTGGACCATCGGGCTCCTCAAATACCTCTCCTCATAAACCGTGATTACTATACAGTTAAAATTTTCATAGATGATGAACTTATTTGCTTTTGCCGTAAACACTAGAATCAGAATAAAATCCTAATACAATATTATACGAGTAAATGCGATTTGTTTCTTTGTTACGCTTTCACGCCCTACGAGTATCTACTTAACCGATCATCATGAAATTTTGCATACACATAGGTTAGAGTACTGAGAAGGACATAGGCTATAATTCACGCGGGCGAAGCTGCGGGTAACAGCTAGTATTGTAATATTTTTAGATTATTAGATGTAAAGAAAAATGGTAGTTATCGCTGAAAATATCAAGTAATTCGCGACCAAACCTTGTCTGGATATTGATTTTTGCCATTTTATTTTCCTAGGTTTTAAATATTTTTTTTGGAAATATTTTGATCTTTGAACTGTATTTCATATTTTTTTCATGCTAGTATTCCATGAAAAATAAGGCTAACTGCGGGA
This sequence comes from Rhodophaea formosa, assembly GCA_963082605.1. Classification (NCBI taxonomy): domain Eukaryota; kingdom Metazoa; phylum Arthropoda; class Insecta; order Lepidoptera; family Pyralidae; genus Rhodophaea; species Rhodophaea formosa. The sequence goes on from OY720211.1 coordinate 12,560,858, forward strand.
CGAAAGAATAGACGTTTTACGGCAGTTCGTGAATTACAGCGCCTTAAGGCAGGAGAAGAAGAAGACTTGAAAGTTAAATAAAAATGAAAAGATGACTTCACTAGCGACTAACAAATATGTTTAAGTTTACTGAAAAATATATAGTTGCAGGAAGATCTGACAACGTTTCAGCATACGACTTTGTTTCAAAAGTCTGACAGCCGTGAAATTACACTACAGCGAAAATATTCGCAAAGCTTTTCGGAGAAATGGAAAACAAGGAAAATGGATAAAGATTGGCTTTGCATACTTTTATATAATATGAGGAGGTACTTACTTACGTGTTTATGTACATAAACATATGAAGTAATGTTTATAGTAGCTTAATGTATTTTCCCATCGAAAAAACTACTTTTTCCTTTTTCTTGACTTCCAAACAGTGTAATTTTTTTAGGGTTTATTTTCTATTGGACGTAATGACGTCCAATAAAAAATGAACCCTAACAAAAAAATACACTGTTTTGAAGTTGAGCTCGATAACTTCTTATTGGTTGAAACTTAGAGTATCAATATTAATAAGATACTCTAAGGGTCGCAGCTTTCAATAGTATTTAATTTTACCTATCAAAACAGACTAATTTCTGCTATTTTTTTCCATTATAAATAACGAAAATATCATATACAAACAAGTAAAAAATTACAAACTTTAACTTTTTATAAAGTTAACCGGCATCTATACGTTTTAAAACGAGTAAGCTGATTCAAATAATATTCGCAATTTCTCTAAAAGGAAATTGAGCTGTTTAATTAGGTTTATGATGAAATAAAATATTTTCAATATTTCATAAATATTTATTTACTTTTCTGAAAATAATTCGTAATATTTACATGATTTTATTTCAATTAAGTTATAAAATACAGACTTTAATCAGTTCAAAAAATAACAAAGTAGTCATTACCTTCCGAAACATTACATTTATATTTACATGTGCCTTAATATTCTGATTTTTCATAAACATTTATTTTAAAATGGTTATTTTTAATGAGTTATTCTCTACACTTTTACGCAACAATCTTAATTAATGTAACGGTAGTTACATCTCGAATAAAATCATCGTATGCATGTAGTAATTGCTATTATAATGGACTGTTTATATTGAAAAATATTTAAGAAGTTATCATTAAAAGAAAATATTCAATTATTTTTTGCATATAGTACTCGAATTCTAAAATTTATAGACAGATAAAATGGAAATAAAACCAAAAAGCTGTACAAACTCTTCATGATCATGATTTACGGATCTTAAAATTGAAGTAGACATTTTTTAAATAAAAATGTCGACAATCTTAGGCCGTACTGTTACACAATCATGAATGACTCAATAACTATCGATTTCGATTATCTAGTTTACCTCCAAACAAATATACAAATTAGACAAATATTGGCACATTTAGTTACTTGCAAAATTGGTGCTATTTAGCAATACTTTCAGTTGGAAATAATAAATCTGCCATTTTCAATATTATAAAATTCATAGTGATGTTTCTGATGATGATTTGTATCATCCATGGGTCTAAATCATCATAAGGCGCAACACAGACGAGGGCCAACGGCGGACAAGAAATCCGCTGTGCACTCTTAGATGTACTATTATAAGGATACAATTATTTTGCGTATATCCGCCAGGGGTACTATTTTTGAACGCGTGACACTCGTCTTCAAATGTCACGCGTTCAAAATAGTACCCCAGGTGACATGAGGTATTGCGCGGACAAAGTGCAACCTTATTGCATTACTATAAGAGCGCGCCGCGAACTTTTTGACGGCCATTGTTTGTCGTCTGTGTCGCGTCTAAGAAGCATCTTTATGAATTTTGTATTTTTCTTTTACAATTTGCACTTAACTGCTTTATTACATCTAGTTTCATATGTATAACATTATTTACTATCCTAAGAGTTGCTACATATTTTTGGTACATAACTAGTCAATATATCAACAATTTCTCAATATTTACATATAAGGTCGAGGTCTAGTCGCACGCGACGTAACATTCTCAAATCAACAAACTTACGCAAATAGTTGCTACATCACTTTTATTGATATTAAATTCTTAAACCGACATCATTATCAATCAATCCGGTTTCATAATTATTCCTTACTCTAGTCTAATCTTTTGAAAAGCAGGTCCCATTAGTATTTATGTACGTAACCAGCCTTTACCTACGTCAAACATTTTGTGGTATGTAAATTCATTTGCACTTAGCGGTTTACCGAACCTCATTTACTCAAATAACATAATGCAAAATCATTTTGACCGACATTTTTTGCAAGTATCACGTTTCGCTTAAGATGAGTGATTTCTATGAATTATACCTATCATACACACTGATGCAGAATTAAAATTACAACGTCGATAAAAAACAAAGCCAGCTTAATGATATTTGATCTAAGTTCATGACGGTATCATTTGTAAAAAAAATGTAAACAAGTACTTAATTCCATTTTTTTATGACTTATTTCGGTCAAACAGTACACATAATTTTACTATTTTGGTTCCAAGGCTATCTTTCTTAAACTGGTAAACATGATGGAGTGGTTTGACTAATGCTAAACGTATATTTCTACTTCAAAATTGAGGGGATGACTCCTTTGACTCTTCATTCTGACTGTCACATATGAGAAACCAACTCCTCCTTCCGTCACATTCGCGCTGGCATGTGAGTAATCGTTGTCTATTGTTGCTATTCCCTGAAAAAGAAAAAAGACATAGTTGAAAATACTAAGCATTCATTATTAAAATCTTTCTGGGCTTGTACTCGTTTCATATAGGTTCGACAATAGTACGACAATCTTCCATGTGAATTTCTTGATATAAAATGTAAATAGGTGATGCGGCAACCCTTCACAATTTTTTAAATATTTTTTTTCCTTTGTTCCTTAACCAACACACTAAACGAGGCTTCAAAGCCATCTTGGGCTTAAGCTCTGTTTACCCCGTAAAGGGTAAATACTTGCATGTAGTAAAAATGTGTATGTAGGACTGTAAAACATTGACTACTCTATCTAGGTATAACATATAAAATGGCGAGAATTAACTGTACAAGGAAATACAGAAAACTAATCTATAGGCAAAGGTTAGAAAAAATAACCTTATAATGGAAAAATACAAATACTCGTAACGACAACAATAATTACTAGGCATTATCCTTATCCAGTTTTCTAAACTAATCCAAGGTTAGTTTGACAATTCATTATTTACTAAAATAGCTAAAAGTAATTTATTGACGATAACAAAACGTTTTGAATTAATATCAAGCCCGCCTATACATATGTCAAATACGAGTACATCAACTTCAAAAATAAAAAAAAATTATCAACTAATGTATTAAGGGCGGCCAACCCGTCTATCTTTTCATACAAACGCTCGTACGTGATTATGGCGGTGCAACAAATTTTTCTTTGAAGCTTTTCACCTAATATGTATCTTTTGCACTAGATCTAGGTTTCTATCAAAACGAAAAATCAAAATTTGGAGAAACAACTTCAGTATTAGCCTCCGAAAATTCGCTTTTTTGCACAAATTTTATGTAAACTTTGGGCGTTTATAATATACTCATTAATTGTAACAGTAAAGAAAATATTTATTTAGAAACCTTGCAAATGAAATTGAGATTCTAGATGTACAATGTTTTTTCCATAAACTTGTAAGGCTTACTAATAAACACGTATTTCTTGAATCAAGTTTCATGAAATTTCCGCACACTATTTTTCGTTCAATGTCTTCGCGTACTCACTAGCTTGTTACCATGTGGCAGTAAGAGGTGTGCGGGAGACGAGGGCAAGGGGCTCTTTTCGCTTTGCCACTTTATCTGACATTGCGCTGAACGGAACAAGCTTTTCGACCATACTCGCGTTGACGATAGTCGGTCGGGGAAGGGCCCCCTTAAAGTTTTAAATTAAGTTTAAAGATACCTAAGTTAAAAATTCTCACAAGTTTAAATGTTCTGTTAAAAAAAGTTAAAGTGTGATTAACTTGGGACAAGGCGTTGTAATAAGTGATTAATAATAATCAAGTCAAAATCATTGTCAAAGTTAATATAAATAAAAAAAAATTGGCGAAAATATGCCTCAGCTTCTGTTCGAATTGATGTGTTTCGAACGATAACTGACATATCTGAATCTACTCAACCATTTATACTCAAGATTTTAAGATTTATTTAGAAAATAGCTTCTTTTTTCCCGCGCAAACCGGAAAAGCCGGTCAACGGATTGGGCGAAAATTAAGGGCCTATCACGTAAAAGGCGATTGCTAGCAACCAATTACTATTTTGATTGCGCTTTCCACCTTATCACCCACTAACACGCTAAACGTGGCCTTTGGGTTTTACGAGTTTGAGCTCTGTTTACCCCGTAAGGGATAAAGACGTGATAATATGTATCTATTTAGAAAATAGGACTCTTTCACGATTTATATTAACTAGCGAGACCCACAATATATTTTGCAGACACTGACGCAACATCTGCCGCTCAATATGATAAATTTATTTATAGCCGCATATCTACCGCATTGTTTTCCTATAGGTACAAATGAAGTCATGAATATTTATGTTTAGTAATTGTATAGAAATACTTGGACTTCCTTGAACTATCGAATTGACGGTCTGGTCGGGCCATATTAGAAAGCAATAAGTAAACAATAGTCAATCCATAATTAAGTCTAAAATGGATTACCAGAAGGTTTATTATATTTAAAAACGGGTCACTCACGTGCTACTTTGTCGGAATTGCCGACTATAGTTTCGGACTCATCAGGAGTCTATTTTCAAGGCGAGTTCGGGATGCGCGACACCAAAGTATCCCGAGCCCTTACTGCGTTTTCGCCTTGAAAATGGACTCCTGATGAGTCCGAAACTATAGTCGGCAAACCCGACAAAGTAGCACGTGAGTGACCCGATTTTAAATATAATGTATTTATCTCACGTTAGTTTCAATGATATAATAGAAGGTTTATTCTCTAACTTTTGAGAACTACGATTTACAATCATTGATTTAAGTACCTAAACCAATGACTACGATGTACAACGTTTTGATGGTCACTTCGGCATATATTATAGCTTTCGTTTATTTAAGTCTAGCAATTTTCGAGTTTGTTCACGTCAACTATAACCTATGTCACCCGCACCTGAATTAGCTTTCTAGTGAAAGAATTTTGAAAGATGATTTTATGATTAGGTGACCATCATATTGTGGTACACCGTAGTTGTCAAAAGTAAGCAAATAAGCCTGCTGGACTGTTAGTTTTAATCTATGATTATTTTATAACCATTCTAACAATAGAAGTGGGATAATTAATGTAAGATTCAGACTTTGTGATACGCAGTAGGTTATCTATGTATACATGGTGAAATTTTGATTGTACTCTCAAAACACAAAAGGAAAAATGATAGTTCCATATAAAATTATTCAGTCTATCCCCGTCAATTTGCATGGGAATGACGATTTTTGTTTTACTTTCCAGCGTTGGTCCCATGAGAAAAGTTGTTCATATCGACGGGCTGAATCACCTCTTAGGGTCCAAAGCGATCAAAATATTGCTATGTATAGCTGCTACCTTACCACAGATTACTAAATAGTTTCTTTGTACCTTACACCCACCTTTACGCACACTACGTTGCTAAACGTGGCCTGTGGGTTTTATGACCTTGGCCTCTGTCTACCCCGCAAGGGATAAAGACGTGATAGTATGTATAGCTGCTAAACGGATATTATCTAGATAAAGAATGCGTTTTTTATATATTTGCTTTAGATATTATGCAGATTGTTGGTAAACTTGTAAGAATTACTGTAACTCGTATAAACATTAAACATCCGAATCGTCAAGTCCGAACCGTCCGTAAGAAGTTCTGTACGCATTAGGCAGATACATGCGTAATACATATATAGAATATAATTATTGTTAATGTTCTATTTACCTCTTTTACCTAATTAGAAGTTTATAAAAATAAAGAAGTCAATGAACTAAGTGATAACATATTTTAAGTCTCAATACAGTCTGGTTCGAATAATCGAGTTACTAACGTTTCAGTACATTTCATTTTTATTTATATAAGATACCCACCTAAATATATGTATGTTCTATCAAAAAAAAATACCATAAGTAACATTGAGAAATATTGTACAATAAGAAAACATTTATTACATGTTCATTTATACTTTTTTTAAATAATGATACTATATTTCACTGCAGTGGAGTACCTAATTTATTATAAAAAATGAATTAATTAAAATATTTATTACTACCTTAATTATTCGCTTCTCCGGGTCACTATACGAGAGCGTTTTAATCCGTTTCTTGAAGGGTATCGCAAAGTCTTTCACCCTTTGGTGAAACACCATTTTTTTGTGCACTGTGTCCCCCACAATCATATCGTAGCTCAAACTCGCACTTAAACACAATAAAAAGACGAACACCAAGCGCATTCTACCCGATTTCACACATATTAACTACCGTCGTTGAGTCGCAAGCGCAGAATGACTAATGATAACCTCAGTGGCCTGGCTCCGTCCGCGTTGTAATCACCACACCACTACAGCCACAACGCAACACGTCATACGCGTCACGTAGAAATGCGACTGGTATTTAGTACTCCGCAGTCGATGATGTGGTCTATTATGAGAGGTCTTGCTAAATTTTTGGGGTGGTTCAATGGGGTTTCAGATTACGAAATTAGGAAAAAATTATAATTTATTTATACTTTTATATTAGGTATATTTAGATTTTTATATTGGGTATTCTACAAAACTAGCTAAATAAGTTGTATTTCATAAAAATTGTACGAATTTTGATACCAGCATGTTTTTCTATGGACCAATTTCTGTTGTAAAGATAATATTTTTTACAAATGCATAGGAAGGAACATTCACCTGACATAGAGGTAATGACTATTTCAAGAAACTGAGTTTGTACTTGGGAGTTTGTGGTGGGAAGTCAAAGTGTACAGTTGGGGTTTGCCTTAGACGATTTTGCAAATTGATTTTAGTGGACTTTATAATATGAAATTGGTGTAGTTAGGTGTTATAAATGCTCGTGCTTATGAACAATTTGTGAAATAGTTAAAGTACTCTGTTAAATGGACTCGTATAGATTTGTCACCAGCATCTCCCACGAGGCATCAAAGAACATACGCCATCTTTGATGCTACTTGTTAAAACTTTACCGAACAACACCGATACTTTGTATCCCAATTTACTGGACATTGGCAGAATCACTGAAATCTCGGTGGAAGCCATATTATAAAACAGAAGAAGAAGAAGAGTTTGTACTCAATATGGAATTCCAAGGTGGTCAATTAAGATTTATTTATTTATCTTGTTGATTCTTTTTTTTACACAATGACAAAGCATTTTACAGATAAACGTTTGTATGTTTTGTTGAAGTGTGTTGCTGATGAACCGCTGTAGCCATTTGATGAAGCGTGTTGCAGATAGTCTTAGTTATTGAGTATTATATATGGAAAGTTTTAATTAAATTTCCGATAGGTAAATATGGAAACAACCCCTTATACGGGTCCAGCCGTTAGGCCCACAGTCCGCGAAGCACCCGGCCGGGAGGCACCTTTATTATCATTAGTATTACCTTTATTATTTATTATAATAGTATAGATACTAATTACTCAATAACATAAAATCAATTGAACGGATTTTAATGACATTTACCTAGTACACGGGTAGAATTACAACTTGGAATAGCATATGTGGTACTTTTGTATGCCGAAATTCTTACGAGGGCGACGTCCCGCGGCGAAGCTAGATACCTAACATTGAATACTCTAGCTGAAAATTATAGTTACTGATACCATATCGCATTTTTACTTTTACAGGGGTTACTGAGACTAAGTTCTCAAAACCATGGTTAACTACAACAAATATTAAATAGGAGTACCTATGTATTTATTCCTACTTAGATACTCGTAGGTATAAGTGGGTCTAGCCGTTAGGCCCACAGTCCGCAAAGCAACCGGCAGGAATGTAATTTTCAAAATCTAACAAATGCATTATTATTGTTTACTAACTACTAAAATACATTAAAAAATTCATGTGTGTCACTTTAAAAATTACGAAGTTTCATGCAAACTGCCAACCCAATTTCCATAAATTCTTTCTTAACGGACATCTCCTAGTCACAATTTACCTCCATGCCAAATTTTACATTCATTGGCTAAGTACCTAGTTTTCGAGATTTCATGATGAGTGAGTGAGTGATTTTCGTTTTTATATAGGTATATAGAAGAAGAAGATAGAAGATAGATACATAGAAGATGATAGATTTTATCTATTCTCATTCCTTGTGAGATCTCCGGATTAGGTCGAAACGTGTCGGCGTCTAGTGAAACTTTGCACATAAGTAACCCATTGTTCGCATAATGTTTGAGAAAATATGCTCTCATGTTTCAGAAACTTATTAAGTATCGGTGATGATTATTTGGGAAGACCACATTGTGTTGAACACCATATTTGGACAGCTTAACCGCTTTCAGTGGTTGAAAAATAAGTTCCTACGGTTATACCATACTTTTTGGGGTACATTATTATTTGTACCACGTCATTACCAACATTCTAATGATGTTTAAGAACTTTCGATCGCTATCACTTTGTTTGTTTAGTTCTACACAATGGGCAGCTATTAACAATTGTCCTTGTTGGTATTTTGTTAGGGCTTTGTACTAGAGACGAGAAATGTAAATAAATATGGTGACCGTTATAAACAACAAGTATTTAGTCGAAATGGAATTTATGACAGCAGTAGAAAATAATTTGTCAAAGTTTAGTTAACAATAAACTTGATTTTTAACTGAAATAAGTACCTATTTTGAAACTGGTTATATTTTCAACAAAATCCCTGCATGTAGGAGTTTGTTGTTACCTACAATAAAAGTAATTAAGTACATAAAAAGTCCAGTAATTAAGGTTTTATCACATAAGAAAAATACTATACCTACATACTAAGCATAATGACGAGCGACGACTAGCGACAACGACGAGAGGACGAGGTCCGTGGCGCAGCGGTCAACACGCCGGCCAGCTACACGGATGGTCCCGGGTTCAATCCCCGGTCAGATCAAGATAAAAATGGTGTTTTTCAGATTGCCATGGGTCTTGGATGTTTATCTATATATGTATTTGTTATAAAATATAGTTGTTTTTTTTTGTTGAGTTAGTATCCTATAACACAAGTCTTACTGAGTACTTACTTTGGGGCTAGCTCAATCTGTGTGATTTGTCCGTACCTATATAATTACTTATTTATTTTTTTATTACAAAAAAATAAAATAAAATATTTCTTATCTATACTTCTTTCCTTATCAAATCTTCCTCTTTATAATATAAGTATAAAGAGGCAAGATTTGATTGTTTGTTTGCATTGAAAAGGCTCCGAAACTACCGATTTTCAAAATCCTTTTACCTATAAGTAGTAAGCTAATTGATCTGCGGGACACATACGCTATAATTTACGCGGTCGAAGTCGCGAGGAAATTTCTAGTGTCTTCATATTGTCATAGTATTGATGAAACTACTAGGTACCTATAGTAACAGCGATACAATAGAATGTTTATACATAATAGAATGTTTATACATGTCTTTCAGCCGATTTTACTTCATTACATATACCCATTGTGTTATTTCGATTACCAAAAATAATTTTGTCATCAACATTTAGTATTGTTGATCAAAATTATTTTTGGTAAATTAATATACAATTAGTATTGTTGATGACAAAATTATTTTTGGTAATCGTGTCATATTTACTAATAACATTACATCTTTATAACTTACAGAAAAGGCATTAGAGAACGTATTTTTAGGGTTAGTAGACGTACTTTTAGGCCTATTTCTTAGTTTTTCCTAGGCCTTTCTAAAGAACCGAAACAAAATAGTGGGTTACTAGTTGCATCGATTGCTGATTTATCGGAGTAACGCCCATTCCTTTGATAATATTTTACGTTCTCGGAAAAGAAGCGCCTGCTTAATTCTATGTATTTCTCTTTAAGTGGTAGTTCATTAAGAATTACACTGTGCATAATAAAAGTAGCAGTCTTCTCCGGCTTGGCCTGTGGTGCATACATAGCTTATTTTTGGAAACGGTTTATTAGTTCCTGGGATGAGCGCGTTCAACCAAACAAACAAAACAAACTCTTCAGCTTTATAATATTATATTGTATATTATATAATATTATATAGATTATGTGTCCAAAACGACAACGACACGTTGTATTTCTGTAAAAAAATGAATTGTCTGACCCGAGGCGTACCTCTATATAAGCATACACGACAAAACCATAATTACCGCCCGCCATACCATTCTGAACCAACAAAGAATCTCTTTAAGTCCTCATTACGCCACCTTCATTCCTTTGTCGCCTTGCATTGTTCCGAGTTCTGGGTTCTCAGTTTTTCGAGACAGCATGATTAATCCTCCTTCACTCAGAAATTCACACTTTCCTCGCAAACAATCCGACAGCTGCGATTTTTAAACTCGAAACAAACTTTCTTATAATTGTGTGGAATTAATGGCGTTCTCGCCTTGTTTCAGTTCGCACTCATACAACCAAAAGCGCTCATCCACTTTTTTAACTCGATTGAGTCAAGAATGATCTTTCCTTCAACATTTTTATAAATTTGTGATTATGCTCATTGTGATGTACCTTAATTTTATTTATGCTAATTTTGGTGTACATTTTTTTTGGTTATCAACATATGTAGTTGGGAACCTGTACACTGTACAGTGGACAGGTTCCTAGTACTAGCAAGTTACACTACTACTAATTAGAATAGACTTTTTTCACTACACCTTTTATGGAAAGGTTGTAAAGATTTGCCTTTGCCTTTGTCAGTTTTGAAGTCAAAACACAAGTTTAGTGTAACGGAACTTTCATTTTATTTTTTTTCTTTGTTTTATCGCACAGTAGCACTAACCTAAATCATGGTGGGAAGTCGTTTTGATGAAAATAATTGGAAAAGGTAAGGTCATTAGAGTCACAGTTTTCAGTAAATGAAACAATCAAACCCTTGACTAAGAGATAAACATCTCTTTAAAGTATTTAAGACAGTAAAGAGATTATTACAACTGTCAGTCGTACGTAGCTTCAGGCGTGAAATACTAAAAATAATAACGGGTTTTAAAGGATAAGTGGGTCTGATATTCGGCTGTTTCTCGGAAGCTGAGTTTAATAACTACTTTTCATGCTGTACATTCAATATGAACTGTGTAGCACAGAAAAAGATATATCATAAACTTAAATACGGAGTTGAGTCTGCTTTTGACAGAGACTCTCGAATAAATTGTTGAAAAAAAAAAAACAAGAATGGCGGATTAAATTAGCACGTAGTACTCGTATGACGACAGCAATAAGGACCAATAAAAAATATATACATATCCTAATAAAGTGACTTTGTCTGACACAGGAAAGTAACTGTGTGGAATTCTGAATTAAAAACTTCTTTCTTTTAACGCCAAAAGTGACCACTTCTGGCGTTAGCCGGTTTTTCTCTTTTCGCGGCGTTAAGGTTTTTCTTGAGAAACATGCTAAAAAAGTAAAATATCCACTTTTGCTCATGGACTTATAATATTAAGCTTGTATGGCTACTAAAAAAATTAAGTGTATTATTTACAAAATCTTGAAAATGCAGTGATTGCATCAAAAAGCCGCGAAAAAGAATATAATATAAGTGTGTTATTTTTATTAAAAAATAATATTGGACAAGAAAGATTCAAAAAGAAAATTCATCCAACAAAACAAATTAAACTAATAAAAAGACTTTATGCTATTGACAAAACCTTATCTTTTATAGGAATCAGCAGTTCAGGATTGGAGAAAATCCAGGCTTAAGGCCGCCCCGTCGGGAAACGGACACAGCGCAATCTATTGTTTTCTTCCTGGATCCGGCACGTGATAGAATTTGCGAGTTATCCAATTGTTTGCATTTTGAACAAACTTCAATATGAAAATTTGCTCTGCGGAATTTATTTTGAAAGTTATGGGAAACAAATTTTCTTTAAAGTGTGCAATATTTTTCTATTTTTAAAGAAAAGATTAGGTTCTATTTTGTGCAGATTGAGAAGAAATAGTGCGCGCGTATCGCTCGATTCAAATTCGCCCTGAGGAAGACCTCCGGATGAGGTCGAAACATGCTGGTAGGCAGCTGATTATTTACGAGAGTAACACATCATCATCATCATCAGGTCTTTCTAGTCTCCACTGCAGAAGCACGACCTTCTCTGTACTACCAGAGCCATATACTAGCCTGAGTAGTCAGAAGATTTGGCCTACACTCTCCACGCTGGCCAGACGGGTTGGAGAGGTATCTTTGATGTTAATAAGCTTTGTTTAGCTTGTGTTTCCTTAGTCGCCTTTTACGACATCCACGGGATGACTTGGAGTGGTCCTATTCTACTCTGCCGGGAACTACGCGGCGGGAGCGGAGGAGGAGAGTAACACGTTGTTACGTTTTTATAATGTAATATTATCTTATCGATTTAATTTTAGATACATAAGTGTATTGTACAGCTACTATATGGATACCAGATGGCCGTTGGGAACGAGGCAGACTTAGGAAAAGGTGGCGTGAAGATTTGAACGCACATAATAGGGATTCAGTAGCCCTTGACAGGAGCCTATGGAAGCAGAAAGGGGAGGCCTTTGCCCAGCAGTGAGACACACAAACAGACTAAAAAAAATTATAAGTCAATGGCATAGCACAGAAATTTTATTTTTGGGTTTTGATCGAACTGAGTGCATGATTGTTTTTCTTCCCAATATTATCCAAATCATGAAATTTCATCAAAATAAGCACCCCGAACTTTTCAATAGTGAGTCAACCCAAGGATGAATCACTGACAACTAATCATCAGTTTTATTTTTATGTGATTTGAATTTAATTGTTTTGCCCTCATGACGGAGCACATTACGTCTCCAGATAATCTATCTGGCACACTCATTACACATCACATACAAAAGCACATTGGTGACAAAGTCCAAACGACAGGATAAAACTTCGAGCAACACGGCCTTCCGTACCGGAAGGGAGTAGCCATACGCTGCGTTCCCCTCTGTCAAAGTACAAGCCAAATTAGGCATATGCATGTCTATGTGTAAGTTGTGTGTGACTCATCTGTACACAAATTATTGTTCCTTTTTTATATGTAATTTTTTTGTGACAATGCCATAATTACTATCAAGTGACAGTTTAAGTTTTGTATGTAGGTGTGCGTAACTAAACTTGTGTGTACATTTCCCCCCGCAAAAACGCCAGAAAAATTGTAATAGTAAATTGTCGCTTTGCCCACTCCCTCCGTCCGGTACAAATGCCGTGTTGCTCGAAGGATACAAAGTATTATTAGTAAAATAAAAATACCAACAAACTTATTTTATTTCTAAATTATAACAAGACGGGATCTGTCTTGCGCACATACATATGGAAACTTATTCTGTTATATTAATTATAGAATTATTTTTATAGAAGTGTGACTGCAGTAAATATAAACTGTTATGTAGTAGTAAATGGAGTAGATTCTCGGTCAACACTTTGATGACCACTAAACAAGACACAATAGAAGTTTTATGGTTATTACGTGCAGTATCTCTTAATGAATTAATACGAAGTCCTAGGTCCTGCTACTTTTAATTGATCACCGAAAACTGCTATTGACAATTTTTTCAAGTGACTCTGATGGCTCTATACAGGGTATATGAACACTTTAATCCTTCAAATGATGCCAGCCCGTCAAAATGAAGAACTTTTCCTATGGGACCAACTGCGAAATAAAAAACAATTGACATTTTCATACAAATAACCGGGGCCAGCCAAACACTTTTGTATGAAATGTGTTTTTTTTTCGAGTTTCTTTTTGATGGACTGATTTGATGGTTTGAAGGATAAGAGTTTTTTATACTAACACCTTTATACAGGTGGAATCGAATTCGTTAGCATACGCAAAAAAAATACACGTAAAAACATTTCTTGCTCAACATTAAATCGCTGGTTGTGTATTGGCCTAAAGTCACTTGTTTTGCGTAAATTTCACCGATCAATTGATTTAATACTGTTTTAACGAATTAATTCTTCGGTGTTTTTGGAAATTCAGTTCTGTTTTAATTTTTGGTTTTTATCTTAAGTAATAGCCTCTTTTAAAGCGTTTGAGGTAGTCATTGAGATTTTTTTAAATTTGAAAAATGTTTAATTTTAATTTACTCGAAAGTACTTTCAATCATGGGTATAGTCTATATTTAAAAGGATGCCAATGAATTAAAAAACAACCTGTATACATATAATTTTTATGTGCCTACAGCATTTCTTTCAAGTAGGTGGGAAAAACAAAATATAAATAAGTACCATGTTAATGTAACTTCCTGACAGCTCGCCTGTAGCCTCATAAATGTCGTAAATTAACTTGATTTATGAAAACAAGGAACTTCGTTTTGTATCAAAATTATACTTCCACGAAGGGAGAGGCAAATGGACGAACGATTAATCCAAATTTATTCATTTTACTAACCCTTTTACGGCTATTATGCAGGTTGAAAGGTGTAAATTATCTTTCGTTTATATGTACGTACGGTACACACCCTTTTTCAAAGAGAAGTAAATAATGGTAAGCCGTAATAAAATGATTAGCCACGAATTTAAATCATTTAGTTAGTTTTCTGGTGATCTGTGTATAACATTTTTCTGCTCACAAAAACATGAATCTATTGCTAACCCTGCCAATAACACCCTTTTTCAAAATATTTAATTAGAGTACATTTAAAAGATTTTTGAAATAAAATAAATTAAAACAAATAAGTATAAGTAATTTAAATGTAAAATTAAAATGAACATAGTTGATAGATTTGAATTAATAATATTGTATGTTATTTTTAGATTTCCTTTATATTTTTAGAGGAACATATTTAAATAAGTACCCGTTTGCAAACTCTTTTTCAAAAGTAGAACAGAACGTTTCCTACGACAGGAAAAACAAAATAAACAGTCGGCGACACAGATAGTGTTGGGAAAATCCGGGGTAAAATCACAAAATCCCCACTGTAAATATAGGGGGTGAATAAACGTAGCGTTTGTCGCAATCTTTTTGCAGTGATGTATTCCGTTCGGGGCGGTATCGGACTTTCCGAATAAAATGTTGTTCCGTTTTATTTTAAACTCTTCACAGAACTAGATTTCTGGTTTAAAATCTGCTCTTTTGTAGAGATTTTTGGTGTACACTCTTTGCTCGCTGCAGTGCCAAACGTTATCTTACCAAACCTACAAGAACTGAAATCCAAAAGAAGGTTTAAGTATACTATATTTTCTATCGAAGATTATATAAGCTGACGAAGTTTAAATTTCAGACCATTAAGACAATGTTGTCGGAACATTAAAATTTATAGAAACCTGTGTTTTGCATCTGTTCAAATTAGACTGTTTATTAATATTAAAAGTGATTGTATTTAAATTTTTGTTGATTCTCATTTAGGTAGCTACATAATATAGTAACTTTCTTACCATATTTTAAAGATTTTTGATGTTATTTGGTATAGAAGTTTATATGCTTAAAATTATTAAAACATAAGGTTTAAATAAGATTTAGGTAATCAAATAAAATGCCAGGGAGTTTGTGTAATTTTGACTGACTTCTTATTATTCAAATACGCCTTCATCTGTTTTACACTAAATAAACGACAAATATCAAGTTATGTGCATAAACAACTCAATAACGAGATCTTGATATTTCTTTTGTACCTCATCTTGATTCATAAACATCTTTTGTCCCAAAATTCCCGAATATTGAAATAAGGAGTAACAGGAGAGGCCTATAACAGTCTCCCCACTTACGGAATCACTTCTCCCTAACAAATGTAATTGGGAGGACGGCAGAAACGTTTCAGTAGGCGTTTGGGACAGCACGAATAATTTATTGATTCATGTAGGCTGAAGACTATTCGCGTCGGCGGCGAGAATCAGCAGTCCAAAACTTTATATTTCGTAGGTATAATTTGTGTAACCAAATAGTCATCGAGCCATCGTTTGACCTGGTATGGCTGTATTGAGAGGAGGGATGCTGATCACCTGGTTAAGAGGATGCTCCACTTAAATGAGTTAGGACGAATAGGAAAGGGAAGTTCGAGAAAGTCGTAGAGGGAATATGTGAGGAATGATACGAAGGAATGGGGAGCTTGTGTCGATATAGTTGGGAATAGAAAGCTTTGGAGAGAGTTTACATACAGAGCCGACCACAAATCGAAAATAAGCAAGGAAGAAAAAAAAAAGAATTTGCTAGTTAGGATGTCCAACTGATAAATATGAAAGTGGGTATCATCATCATCATATCAGCCACAAGAAATCCACTGCTGGACATAGACTTCCCCCAAGGATTTCCGATACGACCGGCTGAAAGCGGCGTGCATCCAGCTCCTTCCTGCGACCGTTCAGGAAACTTCTTTTAATAATTTGTTATTTTTTTGGATTATATATTCCGTCTTTAAGCCCATCAATATATGCTAAACGTGGCCTTTCGGTCTTATGGCTTTAGGCTCTGTCTAGCCCGTAAGGGATAAAGACGTGATACTATGTATAATATTTAGTCTTCATGCAAGTTATCTATTCTTCAATTTGATTATAAAAAGCAGAATAAGGAAATTTTACTCATAAATTGACCAATCAGCTGAATTTAATGTTTACTAATATTTTAAAGCTGAAGAGTTTGTTTGTTAGTTTGGTTGAGGTTTGTTAATCTCAAGAACTACTGAACTGATTTCAAAAATTCTATGTAGGTACTTCTACGAAAATTGTTAATATCATATCATAATATATAATCATAGGGAGTTTTGCAGTTATCAAATTATAGAAGTAGGAATAGATTTTTCTAACAAATACCAATATTTTATGAATATTTGTAGTAATGACCTAGAATTAGAAAATGAACGACTGATTCACGTCAAACGGTTGATTTACAAATTACGAAACATAATTAAGTAATGTCCCTCACAGGAGCTCGCACGTCATCAATTACAACTAAGTAATCGAATGCCTCCGAATATTGATCTTACACAGCTGTGTGATGGTTTTACTGTCACGTGACATGTACAAAGAATATGTCTCTACATATCCTTATATACGGACAAATTACACAGATAAAGCTAGCCTTAAAGTAAGTTCAAGACTTTTGCTATGGGTAACTAACTCAACGACATTTTATTTTATTACAAATACATACATAAATATGCAAGACCCAGGTCAATCTGAATTTTTCATCTTGACCTGGCCGGAGATTGAAACCAGGACTATCCGCAGACGGCGTGTTGACCGCTGCACCACGGAGCTCGTCAAATTAACTGAATTGCTATCTCCAATTAAATTTCAATAACTGTCATTCTCATACTTCCATGCTGAACTGGGAGAAAAAAAAAACTAGAATGTACCAGTTGCTTTTCTTCTTGCGCAGACCGTTGAAGTGTAGAAACCGGCCGAGAGATTGCATGAAAATTAAGAATCATGTCAATAGGCAATGCGGCTAGC
Source organism: Rhodophaea formosa (assembly GCA_963082605.1). Classification (NCBI taxonomy): domain Eukaryota; kingdom Metazoa; phylum Arthropoda; class Insecta; order Lepidoptera; family Pyralidae; genus Rhodophaea; species Rhodophaea formosa. The sequence goes on from OY720211.1 coordinate 12,578,391, forward strand.
AACCCGTCAGGAATTACTATGTGGGTGAGTAAGCTATGGGCGTAAGTATAAAATAACCCGAGGGTTACATGTGCTTTCGATTTCTAATCACTGAAGACTGAAAAGTGAGCGTATACATATACGTCCACTATCTTATACTTAGTGGGTGTATATACGTATACGTTCACCTTTGAAATTAGGTAACGCTTTGGTACGCTAAACGAACGTGGGCTTTGAGCCTTATGGTCTTAGATTAAGTCTAGCTCGTAAGGAATAATACGTATGTATGTAAATGTAAAAGAAGAAATTTTAATTCAGTGCGTTTAGCCAGTAACAGTTCATGAGACAAAACGAATCATGACATAATAAAAGATCTCGTTAGCCCACTAATGCATACGCATTGTTGGCGTTTATTTTCTAGTTAACTCACCGTAAAACAAATGTGAGAAAAGTACATAATGTACGGAATGTGTGTGTTTTTCTGAGTACCTAAATCTGAGTATAATCCAGTCCTTGCAAGCTTTGACGACGAATGACTTGACGTTTACTTCACAAGTGTGCATCTTACAGTATGTAACTATAAATAATCAAAGAAACTATGCTATGTGCGTACACATAGTACCTACTGAGGCAAGCCAAAAAAAGTAATAAATAATGAAATCATTATTTAAAATGTAGAAGACTCATGTAACAGCTGATTCTAACCGAGGATTCTGATGATTAATTTTGTGATCTAATACACACTGAGATACGTAAATAACAGATACGTATTTACCAAAGTTCAGCTAGACTCAACTCATGAAAGTTGCATTATCTGAACTTACTGAAAGACAAACTGAGGTACCTTTTTTAACATTTAATTCATAATCTTTTAGTCTGAGCGAGCATACCTCATCTGTCTGCATCTGTGTATTATTATGAGGAAAACACAAAGCACCATAATGAACCTTATATGCCATCGTATGTGTGCCCTTTGTCTATAATGAATGTTACTATCACAATAGTGAATCAACAGTTTTATTGTTCTTATTCATACATATTCAGAATACCTTTCCGCATACGGGTCCGCTAATAGAATCCAATCTAAGCTGTGACTAGCCATTTATGCACCACCGGTGCGCGTTTTTATAATGGCGCCCGTGGTATATGTGCTTTAGGATGAAAAAGTTTGTCATTCATTTAGGTATTCACCCTGGGAGATGTGGAGGGAGTTAGTTGGAGTAATTGATCGAGCGTATATGCGTATAGCGTAACATGGCTTATATTACCGCTTCTGTATTTGAAGCTTTTAAAAATGGCAAAGTTAGCACTAAAGTCTGAAATGCCACCAATTTAAGTGGCGCTTAATATGACTTCCCGGGGATTAAAAAACAGGACGTGTTCTTACTATATTTTGTCATCAAAAAGATGAATAATTTTACTGAAAGTTTCATCGGCAGATTAACTAAGCTGGTTTTAGATAGCTATTATCAGAGCGTTTTTTGAAGGCTTGTGATCTAATCTAAGTTATCATCTACATTATTCAATTTTTATATTTTTGTAACTTAAATTTTTTAAACCGAGTTTTTATTTTCAATTCTGCATTAGTTTCTGAATATTTGCGCTCTGTTCTATTTTACTTTTTAATTTTTTCACCTTCAATTATTTCTGCGCCCCTTCATGTCCTGTGCCCAGTGTCAAAGCACTGATACAGCCACAAGACACAGCATGGGATCAACTAATGATATTCACCTTCTCGGAAAATCGTTTCCTTCAGCCATACAGCGTGCATTTACCGAAATTTCGAGCAATCCGCTGAGGGAGTTGCCATAGCAACCAGACGGAGGCTCATGTGGGCTCCAAAACTTTAAATTGTATTACGAGTACGAACGCAAATATATCCCAATCCCTCTGTAGGCTCTATCAATCTCTCATACCCGAAATTGAATTTTTCTTTGAATTCGAGGAAATAGTGGATAAGTTATGGTTCGTCAGCAAGGGTCTGGCTAATACGTTTGATCACTCAGAAGTTTTTCTACGTAAGCGTGACTTTAATAACTTTATTAGTAAGGAAAAATGAGGTTTATGTATTTTGAGTGCGTCGAGAGTAGGGAATAAGCGGCATATTATACTGAAAGATTTTTTGCTACTTTTAATACAGTATTGGAAAAATTGGGTCTACATTTTGATTGATTTGGTTTTCATAATGGTTAATATGATATTATAGGTAGTGAACTTTTTTGTATACGAAAAACATGCTATTCAGCATTTATAAGAGCAATCAGAGAGTTTTGACACGAAAATAAAACAACTAAGGAACGAGTTCTTTCGAAAAAAAAACAAAGGTCCAACTTCGAATCATTCTTAGTTGAATCAAAATCTTAACTACTTAATCTTTGTCAAAGATAAACAAAACAAGCATCATATAGTAAAATGCAAAGTATAGCCGTTTATGTAGGTATAAATTCATTTATTATAATCCCATCAAAAATAGCACATAATTCGATCATTCAGCGCGACCCTTTTTAATCCTGCAAAATGGAATTTCTCAGCTCAGAAAATTCGATATAAAATGACAAGGGAGCTCGAAGTGTCTCTAGACGTCTTGAGATGAGAACATGACGTAGAGATGAGGAAACTGTAGATAAGGCTATTTTAAAATATATTTTTCTGTTCTTTTTTCAAATTTATGGCTTGCATCGAGATTTTGGTGATTCTGTCAATGTCCTGTTTGATGAGATACAAAGTATTGGTGTTGTACGGTATACGGTTTTAACAATTAGCAATCAAAGGTAGCGTAGGTCCTTTGATTGCCTCATGGGAGCTTCTGGTGACAATTTATACGAGTCCACTGACAGTTTAACTATTTCACATAAAGTTCATGAACATGATAAAACGTACCAAACATCAAACTACACCAATTTCATTTTTGTAAGGTCACTTAAATGAATTTGTCAAATTATCTAAGGCAAACCCCAACTGGACCCCTTGACTTCCCACCAAGAACTTCAAAAATATATTTTTGGAATTGATTATCTGATACCTCTTATACCCATAATTCGATAAAATTACTTATGTATATACGTGAAGATAACGCTTAATAACAGCTTCTAAGATACCTAAAATAATTGGATTAAGAAAATAGACGATTGATGTGAGGTGACAGGTGTGCTTGTTGTGTCTCTAGATATCTTCCTTGAAGTAGTATGATCTTACATAAGAGAGAAAAAGTGATGGATACAAAAAAATTAGTTATGATGACCTATCATTCCAAAAAGCCTTATAAATTGCCAATTCTGGTGAGTAGTTTTGACAATATAACATATATGTAGGTTGTGTTTCAAAAACCTTTGAATATATCATTGTAGGGTTAAATAGATACCGCTTTTTGGAAGGTTAAAAATGAAATTACTTTTCTTTGGGAGTTTTGAATTGGTAGCATGATATATATTATTCATTAACGTAATATACGAGCGATAGTTGCTATAGTAATAACCTTGTTAATTCAATAGCAACCGATAATGGGCGTATTTTTTTAATTTAAACGTCAAAATATCAACTTAAGAAATTTAATCATGATAGATCACTAAACTACAACAATTTTGAGAATTAAAAAATGAATTTCTCTTTCCTATCCCAATTTCTTTTAGTCTTTTTCTCTTGTTATTATACAAAATGTTACGCATCGTCCATTAACGCGATATACGAGCGATAGTTGTGATAGTAATGGCCTTGTTTATACAGCATCCGACACTGATACCGGGGATGTCTTTTATGAACTAGGGGATCCTTTACGCCAATCATTGTAATTTATTCTATTCATAATAAGACGATAGTTGTTTTTTTTTTCTTATACTTAGTATTTTTACATATTACTCACCAAAATCTGTCCAAAGCACTTAGTTATTAATCTGAGGTCCAAAGTATTACTAAAATATTGTAGTTTGTCATTGGGCGCTTATTATGAATTGATACTGACATTTTTTCATTAGCGACTCCCTATTTCTTTTAAGGGAGACATAGACGTTGGACAAAAATTATACTCCTACATAAAAACGGTAGCTATAGTATACACACTGCTATACCTTATTAAATTTATATTTAGGTTTCCTTATACCGTCAGTGATAAAAACACAAATTTTTGATCAAAATTCTTATAACACTTTAGTGTAAAAGTAAACATGTAAAGATGAGTCCACATTCCTATGATAACAAAATACAGAAGCATTTAGTAGCTGCATACGAAATGAATATTTACAATTCACGCCCACAGACAGGAACAAACATAATCCCGTGTCACTCAAACAAGCGACAGAGCATTTAATTATAAAAACGTCCATGTTGACTCGGAATAAAATCCTTTCGTAAAACCAGCAGACCCTTTCACCTTACACTAAGAATGAAACATAAAACTGGAAGTAAATTGTTTCTATTAGGAGGTAGGACTGAAATCGGACTAAGGAACCCTTCGGCCCTACGAAATGGAAATGCCTTCGGCATCCGGCGTCTATTGTCTGCCTGGGTGCGTGCAACCCTTCAGAAGAAGGGTAACAATGGTGAAGTTTATATGATTAAAATATTGATTCGATTTCGCATATACATTTTAGACATTGGCGTTTTTTATATTATTTATAACGATGTAATTTTTTTATAATTTTGCATGCTTGAAATAATGTTTTGAAGAATTATTCACAATCAGTTCCCTGACATTTCCAAACGTCTAAGGGATAATTGATATTCCTTTGTCATAAATGCCAGCTTTAGTGAAATGTAGTATATAATTATATAGGGACAAACTGTGCCGTGTGGTTCCCGGCATATATAGGACCACTCCAAGTCTTCCCGTGGATGTCATAGAAAGCCAGAAGTGGACGACTTAGGGAACACAAGCTAAACAAAGCTTATAAACATAGAGACCTCTCCAACCCAGCGTGGTGAGTTTAGGCCAAATCCTCTGACTGCTCTGGCTAATATATGGCTCTGGTAGTACAGAGAGGGTCATGCTCCTGCAGCGGAGACTAACAAAGACCTGATGATGATGATGATGATGAGGGACAAATTACACAGACTGAGCTAGCTCCAAAGTTAGTTCGAGACTTGTGTTATGGGATACTAACTCAACGATATTATATTTTATAATAGATACTTAAATAGATAAACATCCAAGACCCAGGTCAATCTGAAAAAGATAATTTTCCATCTTGACCTGACCGGGGATCGAAACCGGTGTAGCATGGTGGAATCATTTTTGACGTGTCCACGAAATCTCATAAAAACTAGGGTTACGCTGCAACTATTCACAGATGGCTCCAAGTGATTTCTTTTCTTTTTTCATTCTTTAATAGATTTTTATATTTAAACTAACTAAAAAGGGAATTTTCGATTATTGCATTTGTACGGATTCGATTTTTATCTTTAAATAAATGCTTACTAACCTTTTTACGCTTGAACACATTTAGATAAGTTCAGTTAACTAGCTAGCTATAACGGTGACTTTTTGAAAATAATCTAATTATAAATACATCTATGATTGGTTGTACGTCTTATCACCAGTCAATTCCAAATTAATTTAACTTTACTTAAAGTAGGTATCATACTGCGTTCAACAACCTGAACCTAAATTGTAAAGAAAACAAAGCAGTTTTTATTATATCTATATGAGAAAATTGTTACTAAAGTTCATTATTTCCATCTCAACGAATTGAATGAAAATTACAAGTTATAGTTTATATGATTTATTTTGCATTCACAATGCTATTTTACCTTATTTATTCATATAAAGAGTTATGTTCATATAAAGAGGAATCCTCTTTACATGAACATAACTTGTAATTTTCATTTGGATTCTGGAGCCTTCTTTCGTATGACGCATTAGCCTTATCCTCATCAGTCATTGCTCATCGCATTTCCTGAGTGATCTCAATTCAACAACAAAACAGTTAACAGCGTCAGTTTATCCAATCAGTAGTTGACGGCCTCTCTACAAAACACCGCGCATAACCTCTTTTTTATTTGGCCTTTCATAACGTGTTCCTTTTTTAATTCAAAATGAAATTACAAATATTTTCTTTTTTATTACTAGCCAGTGTTTGCTTAGTAAAATGCGAACATTTGATATTGGGTGATTCAAGCAACAAACAATTAATTTATCACACTATAGCAGAGTACAGTGCTTATCCTTTCTTGACAAGAACCAAGGAAGTATTTTATAACAATCCGGAACAAAGGATTATAAATGTAAGTACATAATTAAACTTTAAAATAGTTCAACGCAGTTTGGTTTTATTGTTATTAAATCGTCGGATCACAATACATAGTCTGAATTTTATTATTCTAAAAATGTCGGATCACAGCAACAATACATTTAACCAAGGTCATCTAAACTTGTTTACGTTTAACAGTGTGAATCATTTTGCATTAGTACATAAACCAAATTTATTGTTCGTATAACTGGGATGCAGCATTACACACATTAATACTTATTAGCTTTTACCCGAAGCTTTGCTCGCGTGTAAATTTGCAGTCTTTTAGTAAATACTTTTAACGGGATAAAAGTACTCTATATCCGTCTCAGTACCCTCACCTATGTTTATGCCAAGTTTCAAAAAGATTGGTTCAGTAGACAAAGCATGAAGAGGTAACAAACAAACAAACACGACACAAACAAACAAAGTTTGCTGAGTTTGCTGTCTCTCCAAGCCTTGAACACACAGGCAACACCTAAAGCTGAGGTTCATCCCTCCCGAAGGCCCTTTGGAGATATGCGATAGGTTGAAATCGCTCGCGCGATTTCAACCTATCGCATATCGCTAGCGCTCTGCCCATACCTCAAATTTTGGTGAAGTAGCGCAAGCTCACTTGAAGCTAGCTATTTAGTCATCTTATCGTGTCGGTGGCTCAAAAAGTCTAAAGGAATCCTATATTTTATCCCTCCAGTATTTAGCAACAGCCAATGCAATGCCATGCGCCAGCTCCGTGGCGTAGCGGTCAACACGCCGGCCTGTGACACGGATGGTCCTGGGTTCGATCCCCGGTCAGGTCAAGATGGAAAATGATCTTTTTCAGATTGACCTGGGTCTTGGATGTTTATCTATATATGTTTTTGTTATAAAATATAGTATCGTTGAGTTAGTATCCCATAACACAAGTCTTACTTAAGAACTTACTTTGGGGCTAGCTCAATCTGTGTGATTTGTCCGTATATATTATATATTATATATTATTAAACACATATTATACAAGTTAGAATTAGGATTTCTTGCCATAGAGCTTAGTCTTATAAAAATCTATCTTATTAAATTAAGAAATAAGATATGGAAAAAAATTTGCGCGGCAGGGTTTGAACCATCAGTCTTTACTCTTTGTTCGAGACCTATCTTAATCCCTTTTCTTATGAGGTAGATTCACAAGTCTAATCAAATTTACAAGATCTTGAACCCAATTTGTCATTTACGGTCAGGAGGAAGCCCATGTCAATCCCTTGCCTCAAAGCGACGTTGGTCTAAATAATTCAGAGCTCTGTGCCACTTGGTGGCATATTGGATCACCATTCCCTGTAGCCATTGTTCATGCATGCACTGTTTGTAACTGAGGTCTGTTTAATTAATTTTGTTTGGTTAGAAGTTGATCGAATGTTTAGTAAGATATCTAATATACTGTTCAATGACGAATATTGCTTTATTGTCCCGTGATAAAGGTTACAAGTTAAGTAGTTCCCCGTATGGCCAGCTGAAATCTTTACTATAGTTAAATTTGACATTCATATAAAAATGCTCTAAATTATATAAATTGTAATGTAGCTACAATAAAATTCTTTGCTCTGTAATAATTATAGGAAAAAGATTTATAATCAAAATACTGATGTCACCATATAATTATCACAATAAAGTAAAAAAAAAAAACAGATTTTTACATTTCTATAATTGCCTAGAAACCAAAAACCTCAATAAGCGGTACCACCTCCTGAGACGCTTGTTTAAAGTGTTAAAAGGGGTCTTAACGAGCGCACGAGTGACTATGATGTTTACTGATAGTTGTTTTATTACTTTCATAGTTTAGATTACTTTTTCTTTCTTTTTTATTCCTCAGTATTTATATTAGTTTTTTTTTGTATTTGTGATTATTAAGATATGTTGTAAGTTTAAAAAAGTAATTTAATTATATCATTGTTATATTAATATTTCAGACAATACTAGCGTACGACAATCTTCACAGCAAGGCGACAGCGACGGTGACCGCCGGGGGCGTCGGTCACTCATTTGTTAACATCCACCTCGAGAGCGAACGAGGGAAGGGACTCGAATACGACATAGGAATATATTCCTAGTGAAATTATCCATTAAAATACTTGTGGAAAAATTTAAGATTGTACTTTAAAAAATATAATCATCATCATCGTCAGGTCTTTTTAAGTCTCCACTGCAGGAGCACGACCCTCTCTGTACTAAAAATATAATATACTAAAAAAATAATTGACATAAAGATTATTATTATAGAAATAGATATTTTTATAATTTCAAAGAATAGTTTAATAAATATAATAATTTCGGACATCAGATTATGAAATGTAATAATGGATTCCATGGACAAATTGAAATTAAATCGTGAATACAATCATCAACGTTAATAGGTCTATGTATGTATAGGTATATTATATATACGACCTATTATACATTATGTATAATAGGTCGTATAACCGTCTGTCATGTGAAATGTTAGCCGTTACCTACATAAATTATGTATGTCTTGACAAAGGAGCTAGCCTTTTTTTGTCTGCTTCGCATTGACATACAATAAAACAACTTATTGTTAATCTTTTTATTAATAACTAGCAGCCCTACCCGGCTGCGCCCGGGCATGTATTATACCTTAAAACCTTTCTCGTGAATCACTCTATCTATTGGTGAAAACCGTATGAAAATCCGTGGAGTAGTTTTTGAGTTTATCGCGAACAGACAGACAGACAGACAGACAGACGCGGCGGAGGACTTTGTTTTATAATATGTAGTGATTAAAATTATTTTATAAACAAGACTGCTGAACGAATTTTGATCTTATTCATATTTTTTTTGTAATAGATTAATTTTAAAGTATCTGTTGTTTTAGCTCGTTGCGCGTAATCTACGTAACGTATCTAACGTACTCTAACGCGGGCAAAAGCTAGTGGCAAAGTAAAATCTTCTGCCCAAACCTGCCAATCCAATATTGATGTACAGCAAAACCACGTCAGCAGGCGCTATTCCAGGCCATTTGTCATCGTCCATTGTCGCGAGTTGGCTGGCAATTAGCCAGTGGCGAGCCGGATGTCCGGTCGACAATCGATGGATCAATCTGGTGGATAGAGGCATTTTTTGTCAGTGATATTTTTTGTTTTATTGCATCACTATTATTTATTGGAAAATTTTACATATAAACATTTAAACCGGTGGAAATCATGTAAATTTACGATAAATCAAAAATATTACGCTTTACTTTATTTTGAAATCGCTATCCATCCATACATAAAATGACATAATAAAATCATAATATTTTGTTAAAGACAATTTCGCTCATTACGCGTAATCGCTCTAACGCGGGCAAAAGCTAGTGGCAAAGTAAAATCTTCTGCCCAAATCTGCCAATCCCAAATGAGCAACCGAGCCACGTCAGCAGGCGCTATTCCAGGCCATTCGTCATCGTCCATTGTCGTGAGTTGGCTGGCAATTAGCCAGTGGCGAGCCGGATGTCCGGTCGACGATTGATGGATCAATCTGGTGGATAGAGGTATATTGTGTCAGTGACATGTGTTTTGTTTTGTTGGATCTCTTTATAAGTCTGGATTTGTGTTTGTATGATCCAAACATCAAGCCGTGTGGTTCCCGGCAGAGTAAAATAGGACCACTTTAAGTCATCCCGTGGATGTCGTAGAAGGCGACTTAAGAAACGCAAGCTAACAAAGCTTATAAATATCAAAGAGACCTCTCCAACCCGTCTGGCCAGCGTGGAGAGTGTAGGCCAAATCTTCTGTCTGCTCTGGCTAATATATGGCTCTGATAGTACAGAGAGGGTCGTGCTCCTGCAGTGGAGACTAAACAAGACCTGATGACGATGCAAACATTAAATTTTTCAATATTGGGTCCTTCCTTACTAAGAAATTGGCGTTTTTTTCCCGCTTGCTATTTTGTTCCCTAAAATCCATCGTGTAATTTGACCCTCGATATACCATCAAAGGGGTGAAGTCCATCAATATGAACGACTTTTTTATGAGATCAATGCTGGGAACTCAAAAAAATTGTCTTTTTCATGCAAAAGTGTTACATTTAGTATGGAAAAGAAAAAACGTCGTGTTCCTAGTATTGCTCCCAAAGGAAAAGTTAATCATATTGACGGTCTGAGTCACCCTTTTAAGAAAATGTCATGGGTCACTTTACACGCTTTATCATCATCAGGTCTTTAATCTCCACTACAGTAGCACGACCCTCTCTGTACTACCAAAGCCTTATATTAGCTAGAGCAATCAGAGGATTTGGCCTACACTCTCCACGCTGGCCAGACGGGTTGGAGAGGTTTTTTTATGTTTATAAGCTTTGTTTAGCTTATGTTTCCTAAGTCGCCTTCTACGACATCCACAGGAAGACTTGGAGTGGTCCTATTCTACTCAGCCGGCAATCACACGGCGGATTATATGTAAATAGTATGCTTTAAAGTTTTTAGTAAAATTTTTTTAGAATATCTTGTGTCTGTCTGTCTGTCTGTCTGTATGTATGATCACGTTTATCTCCGGAAATATTGGACGGATTCGAATGAAACTTTTTTTGCTATATAGCTATTAAGCCGGGGCAACATATAAGGTAAAAATGATTTTGAAAAATGGTACACCTGATCATCATAATAATCCAGCTGAACTAAAGGAAATATAAAAGTTACCCTTTGCAAAAGTTGTTAAGCCTGATGAGCATTTTTGTTGGGGTATAAAAATATGTAATATTTGGAACACCTCATGCAGAACTATAATGGTCCAGGTAAACTATAGGAAATATAAAAATGACGCTGTAGCAAAAGTTATTCAGCCTGATTAATATTTTTTGTTGAGGTGAAAAAATCGAAGATTTAGAACATCTGATACAATAAGTATCATGTTAAATTTTATACCGACAATTTTACAAAGTCACTCTCTCTTATGAGATAGAGTTAGGATAGAGTGCATAAAGTACGATTAGCTCATATTACTGGTGGGTGACCGCCCAGCGGTCCCCCTTTTGGCAACGTAGTTTTCAGCCCATACGACAAAACATGAGAGGTTGCTGTCTCTCCAAGCCTTGAACACACAGGCAACACCTAAAGCTGAGGTTCATCCCTCCCGAAAGCCCTTTGGAGATATGCGATATGTTGAAGTCGTTCTGCCCATACCTCAAATTTTGGTGAAGTAGTGCAAGCTCACTTGAAGCTAGCTATATAGTCTTCTTATCGTGTCGGTGGCTCAAAAAGTCTAAAGGAATCCTATATTTTATCCCTCCAGTATTTAGCAACAGCCAATGCAATGCCATGCGCCAGCTTCGTGGCGCAGCGGTCAACACGCCTGCCTGCGAGACGGATGGTCCCGGGTTCGATCCCCGGTCAGGTCAAGATGGAAAATGATCTTTTTCAGATTGACCTGGGTCTTGGATGTTTATCTATATAAGTATCTATTATAAAATATAGTATCGTTGAGTTAGTAGCCCATAACACAAGTCTCGAACTTACTTTGAGGCTAGCTCAATCTGTGTGATTTGTCCGTAAGTATATATATATTTTTTTTTATTTAATTTTATAACACTGCTACAAGTATTTTATTATGTATGTTTAGTTCGTATTAAGGAGTCATATAGTCCACGCGAACGAAGTTGCGGGCATCAGCTAGTAGACAATATAATATCTAACTAAAATTGTCTATCAGCAAAAAGGACTTGAAAGCAGAGTACCTTGATATCCGAATGTCACAATAACGGACCCTAAGTTCCAATGCACCAGAGATGAGGATGTGATTTGCTTAAATGAGTAAATACTAACATTAAATCTTTCCACAAAATATCTCTCAATTTCTTTACAAAATAAGTCAGCGAATGTTCTGCAAAATCCTTCACAAATAAATCAATACAGCCCTAATCGAGCCGTCATTCCGGCCCGTGCCGGCTACCGGGCAATTAGTGCTTACCGCTCGCCCGGATATCCGTCTATCGATTCGCGTGCGGCAATTATCCGTGTGTTATATCCGTTTGTAGCTAGGGCTGTCTACGTAAATTGAGAGTATTTATTTCTGATACGGATTTTTGGGTATCAATCAATCTAGCCTAGGTACGGAAGTTTTTTTTTTCTTTTTTTTTATTCTAAGGAAAGCTTGATTGATTACATATTTGCTATAGATATGTATAATATTAAGAGACTTTAGAAGTAAAAATCATAGAAGGCCCTTTATCCACAAAATTACTACAGCCTTAACCGTACAGCCAATCACGCCTATGCCAGCTACCGAGTACCGGTCAATAAGTGCTTACTGCTCACCGGGATATCCGTCTGTCGATTTAATTCCAACAAGAGTATAGTATATATTTCTGTAGCTAGTGCTGTCAACTTCAATTGGGTTATTGAGGTGCTAGGATATGCAAAATTAGCGTCACCCAACCCAACTTAAGAAATTGTCTACCGCCACTGACTTTTTATGGCGGAAGCCATACTTTACTAGTACCGTAAGATTTTTTTAATTTCATTTTATTTAGGATTAAAATAACAAAAAAAATCTGGGTGGTGCCTTTTTAGGGTTCCGTAGTAAACTAGGAACCCTTATAGTTTCGCCATGTCTGTCTGTCTGTCTGTCTGTCCGTCCGCGGTTTTACTCAGAGACTATAAGTACTAGAAAGCTGTAATTTTGTAAGAGTGTGTATATTAATTGTGGCAAAAAAGTCGTAGAAAAAAATCTTGAAAAAAAATTTTTTTTTGGGTAGCTCCCATACATGTAAAGTGGGGGAGTAATTTTATTTTCTCCATTTACCCATCGTGTGGGGTATCGTTAAAAAGGTCTTTAAAAAATATTGTGAGGTTGAGAACACCATTTTTCGATTTAGGGATCCGTTTCCGAAATATTTGGTTTTAAAGTGCAAAATTTTGTTAGAGGTACGTGTCCCCCCCCTCTATCTGCTAAACGGTTATATATGGATACGTGAAAAAAAATTACAGCAGTAGTATATATACTGAAATTGAAAGGAAAACTATCAGAGCTGGGTACTAAGTGCAAACTAAAAAGTTATAGGCAACCAACTTATAAAATGTACTGGAAAATGTAAAGTTTCATACAATTTTCATTGTTAGATGTTTTTGGTCGTTAAACTGTGAGGTGCGAGTGTAAACAGTGTGAACTTAAAGTTGTCATTCGCAACTACGGAACCCTACACTGCACGTGGCCTGACACGCACTTGGCCGGTTTTTTGTATATCCTAGCACCTAACATCAGGAGATCAAGTCGAGAGTTCAATGATCTAGCAATATTTCACTATACGTCTTTGAACCTGGCTTCACTGGTATCATCATTATCAGCCTATACTCGTCCACTGCTGGACATAGGCCTTCTCTGGTATACAGGGTGTAAATTGGCCGACGAGGTAACTCGACTAACAATATGAACAAATTTTCCAATGGGACCAGATGCTGGGTACTTGAAAATGTTTACTCTTATTTAAATAAAGAAATAAGATATGGAAAAAAATCCACGCGGGCAGGATTTGAACCGGCCTAAATGGTAAGGCGTTAGACGTCTTAAGACTGCCGGTTCAACTCCTGCCCGCGTGGAATTTGTTCCCATATTTTATTTCTTTATTTAAATATGAGTATAATCAAAATAGTGAATTGTGAATGCAAAATGACACCTCATACAAATTACCCGGGCAGCTGAGCAATTTTGTACGAAAATGACGAAATTTTTGTTGTAGTTCTTAGCATAAATTTATAAAGGCAACTAGCAGCGGCGTTTATAGACGTGCCCCAATACTGTGAATTTGAAACGTGTCTTAAAGAAATTTTGGGATAAGCATTTTATTCACTCATGTGCCTCCTTTTGGGAGGTATTTCCAAAGTATAACGAAAAAGTATATATGCATGTTCTTATCATCATTATCATTTCGTGTAGGTGACACGGTCATGGATCATGCACTGAAGTGGTTCCTTTAACAACTACCAGATGGCAGCCGGGACCACTGGCTTAACGTGCATAAGATGTTCTTATTTAATTATGTTGCATCCACATTGGAAGAAAATTGAAGCATCCAATTAAATATCCGTATTTATAGATCAGGATAAAGACAGTATTTTTGTAAAGTACTACATCAATTTGGAGTTTCAGATTTTTCGTAGTTTTAACTAAGTATTCTTTTTCAACCCTTATCTAAGTATTCTGAATGAAAAGCTAAACAAAAAATTGACAGCCCTGCATTATGTCGAGTATGTAGGCACTGAACTGACGGATAACTGCAGGCTTCAGACAATTAAGGCATTCAACCCCAGCTTTGTTTTCCTATGTGCTTATATAATGGTTTGCATAACGTATCAAGCAGGGGCTAGTGTTATGCTACAATAAATCTGTCTGGAAATTTATGTCTTTAAGAGCTTTTTTATAAGTTTGAAATAATGACTATTATGGAAATTTAAGTGAAGAAAGTAGGCTTAAACATCTCTCATGTCAGTTTCATTGACAGCTTCTAGTATTAACCTGACGTTGCCCTTAACCTCGCTATCCCATAATCTCATGGTATGATTCCCAGTCTGTGTTTGTTCCTTCTTTCCACAGGCATTTACCTTCCTGCAACCTTTATCAGGTCGTCCGACCACTTGGTCCAACGCTGCGCTTAGTCACTATTCAAAACGCTTTCTGCCCTATCGGCCATCGCTTTTTCGCGCTATTTATTTACTGTTACTGCCAATTTAAAAAGCTAATCAAGCTACGTCGTTGAACTTTGTTTTTCTACGGAGCTCTTTGTTTTTGATTCAACGCCGAGCTATGTAGAGTGCTTTACTCTCCATAGCTCTTTGAGTTACCTCGAGCTTTCTTATGAGGCCCATAGTAAGGGATCATGTTTTGGACATTTGTCAGTGCCATTGTATGGAAAGAAACACAAGGACTAATACAATGCAGCCTACACACTCTTGCCTTCTCTTTATATTCTAAAAACTATTTATTAAATAAAAATACTTCAGAAGAACCTGGATTTGCTGTCAGATGTCACATAATGGAAACACAAACTTAATAGTCCTTGGTTGTCTGAGATTTGCTTGCAATGTTCCTAAAGACATTGTTACAGACAGCCTGTTTAGTGAGGAGCAAAGATAACTACTTAATTGTATTACCACAAGTTTGGAAGTAGCTCCTCGGAAACAGCGTTTCATAATAGTTAGTGGCAAAGAGATACAAGAATGGTGGTACAAGTCACAAACTTCATCATCCTGAAACAAATCATAATTTTAACCATTGCAATTTTCTTCTATCAAGTCGTAGAATGGCAATATTTGAACATATTAAATATGTTTGCAATTATGATTGCCCGTTCGTTTGCCTCATTGAGATCCTGCAAAGATTAGAATTGCATACCATTGCAATTATAATCTGTGAATAAAGTGATACCTAAAATTTTACAAGTGTGTAGTAATATGCAATTTTTACAAAAATGAAAAGAAGAGAACGTATTCGCTGCCAGCATCAAGATATACGAGCTCCATGGCGCAGCGGTCAACACGCTAGCCTGCGACACGGGGGTCCCGGGTTCGATCCCCGGTCAGGTCAAGATGGAAAAAGATCTTTTTCATATTGACCTGGGTCTTGGATGTTTATCTATATTATAAAATATAGTGTCGTTGAGTTTGTATCCTGCGACACAAGTTCACAACTTACTGTGGGGCTAGCTCAATTTGTGTGATATGTCCCTATATATTTATTTATTATTTAAAGGCTCCACCAGCTGATCTGACGAGGCTGTGGCGCACCGCTAAAACCATGTTGTCACCTCCAATTTCGCTCCACTGTCACTACTCACTCCAGTGGCTGCTTGCGGTGATATAATTTTCCCTCAAGGGTACCTTTTACGTGTTATTTATATTTGTAGGTTAGATAATAAAATTTCAGATATTTAGGATTATTTAGCAAGTATTTTGTATCATGTCATGAGGGATCATGTTTACCTAAGAAACTAATCTAGATCCGATGATCCGATTTACTAACTGAGGAGTCGAGAGTTTCCATCATAATGTTTGCCATGTTCTTTTAAATTGGCATTTTCTTCTTTTCTTATTACTTACACCACACGAGAACTGCTATCCGTCGTACCGTGATGCCACTATCCGGCGAGGCTGAGGCGCGCCGCTAAAAGCATGTTGTCTCCTCCAATTTCGCTCCACTGTCACAACCCACTCCAGTGGCTGCTCGCGCTGATATAATTTGCCCTTTCTCATGAAATATAAGAAGGCTATAGTGACGCGAGGTGATAAGGGAATGGAATATTTCATGCGGCTGATTATAGCGACAGGCAGGCGACGAAGTTATGTTTGTTTTGATTTCAGTTTCTAGTATAAGTTTCGTATGTTTTGGGAGTTTTTTTCATGAGAGTAGAATATTTATGATATGATGATAATATTTAAATAATCTAAAAGGCAACCTCAATTGATATATATTAGCACAATTAGCTATTTAATGATCTATTGATAGTTGAGAAAATTTTGAGGATGTTTGGATTGTTGAATGGAAGGTTTTCGATATCCTAATCCTAACTAATATTATAAATGCGAAAGTGAGTTTGTTTGTTTGTTACGCTTTCACGCCGAATCTACTGAACCGGTCATCATGAAATTTTGCATTCACATAGGTTAGGGTACCGAGAAGGACATAGGCTATAGATCACGCGGGTGAAGCCACGGGTAACAGCTAGTAATCATATAATGTTATCGCTAAATCCGCATGAACATTATAGAAAGGAAAGATTTGATAAAGTTTTAAGTAAATATTAAGTCTTTCTTGATGAGATACTAAAAAACTCGCGTCATTTGGAATAATGATATCGCATACATACATACATGTTTATCTGTTCAGGATAACTTCAGTAGTATTATGGTGGAATAAAAAACACATAAACAAACATTTATCATAAGTATTCAGATACACACCTACACAGACCCTGAAAACGAAACACGCCTTTTTGGGAACTACAGCCATAACAAATGTTAATTAAAATCAAATTCTTATTCATTAGTTGCTTTATTACGGTAAAATAAGCTAAGAATATATCTCTATATCGTATTGTAGTCCTTTCCCTTGCTCGCTGTCCATGCGGATGTTGACGTAGGAGTAACCAATGCCCCCGGTGGTTATTGTGGCCGTCGCGTTGGAACGCAGATTGTCGTGGGCCTCTATCGCCTGGAATATAAATAGAAAAAGTCAGTTAGAAGTTAGTTGACAAACAAATATATTGTTTGCTTGGGTTTTGTCGTATATGCAGCAAATGATTTTTTATTCTCTTGATGAAATTTTCAATTTAATTCAGTCTTCTTGACAAAATCGTAACTAAACGATCCTTCACAGGTAAAGACTGGTAGATATGTATTTAAAAACTACTAATATATTCACACACTCTCTCTCTCTCTCTTTCCTAAATGATCTTAAGTAAGGATTAATTGCTTTTTCCTTGCATCCATCTTACGTATAAAAATGCGGAGTCTGACTATTATATTTTCAAAATTTTAAATACTAAATCTATTTTGGTATGGATAGACCTTACAGAACAATAAATATGTTTTTCTGATCTAACTATCCTATTAAAGAGAATAATAAACCTCATAAGATAAAGAAGAGTCCATTTTTGCTATTTCCGTAAATTCACTTTAAAGTTGGTCGTTCTTGGTTGGACAGGTACGACTGGGTGGAACTATTGTCTTTGAACGTAGATTTAATGTACAACAAATTTAACTGTCCATTTAAATTAATTTGTTCGCCCTGATTAGTCCTTCCAGCTTAACAAAGTAAATAATGAAACAGACCACACAAGTGCATGCATTAATAATTGCCACCAGGGATGGTGATCCAATATGCCACCGAGTAGCACGAAACCCTGGAATATTTACAACAACGTCTCGCTTTAAGGCGAGGGATTGACATTGGTTCTTCCTTGACCGTAAATGTCACATTAGGTTCAAGATCATGTCAATTTAACATTTAGATGCGTCAGTCAGTGGGTAAATCAAAACGGTTATTTTAGGGTACTAAGGAGAAGACGCTTACTTTATACATGGTTTTAAATTATCTAATAGAGTTTAGGTTTACTATCTAACTAATATTATAAATATGAAGCTTTAGTAGGATATATGGAAAAGCGCGGAACGCTGAAATATTTATAGCGACGTCCTTTCTTGTCGGCGAGGGATTGACATGGGTTCATCCTTGACTGTAAATGTCAAATTGGGTTCAAGATCATGTCAATTTCACATTACGACGCGTCAGTCTAGTGAGTAGTTTATCTAGTAAAGTTCAGGTTAGTAAACCTGATCTCTTACTTAAATATGAAGCTTTGGTAGGATAGGTAGCTTTGGTGACAAGCTTTGGTACGTATTTAGATGAAACTTTATAAATCTATCATTGAACGTATTGCACATTAATTACGTTGGTGAAGCTACGCAAAACCTAGTGTGTTATGGAAACGTGAAAACACTTCATAATGTAATTATTCTCTTTACGGAAATTACTGATTAGTTTAGAGTTTGTATTATTCTGATATTTAGACAACACTGAAGTATTTAGAGTCAAGACAAACTTTTTTGTATCAATGCAAAAAAGCTTTTTACTAGTATCAAGACAACTGTTTTTTTTTAATGCGTTCGGAATACTTATAGATCTTCATTTTAAAAGAAACTTTTAACCGATTTGTAATGGCCCCTTTGTCAGTTGTAAATTATTAAGTTATTACTTACTGTGATTGTTCTTTTCTTGTCATCTTTGTAGAATACATGTTTGGTTATCCTCATGTCGAGGAACGCACTGTACTGTATTGTTTTATGATGGATCAGTTCTTTGTTTTTTGAATCACCTAGTATCAGACTTTCACATTTAATTAAGCTTACACTGGCCAGTAATAAAAAAGAAACTGTCCGTAAATTCATTTTCTTATGTTTAAAAAAAAAGAAGTAGATAAAATATAAGGTGTTTGGTGCCTCTTGTGTAGAGTGGCCGTCAGTTACTGATTGAATAACTCACGTTGTAAACTGTTGGTAGTTATATTGATATCACTCAGGAAATGGGATGACCCATGATTGAAATAAGGAAGGGTCACATGGTCAATGCCATGAGAACGCTCCTTTTCTTATTACAAGTACAAGATAGATTTACGCCTAGTTGTTTTTTGTGATATTCTTGGTTCAAAAGGCTGGTTATGTCTTTTACAAATGGATACCTACTTGTTTAAGTCAACATGGACGTTTTTGTTATTCTACCGATTTGAATGACACGGGATTTTGTTTATTTGTTGTCCGTGTGTCTAAAAATGTAAATATTTATTTTGAATGCAGCTATTAAATGCTTCTCTTTTTATTATCATAGGAATGTCTCTTCTAAGTGTTCTCATATATACTACCAGTTATAAAGTATTTTCATATAATTTTGTATATTTTTTACCGTTCTGGAGTAGACAGGTCCATAATGTCAAATGGTTAAGGTCGAATCGCTTAAATCGACCTAGACAATGGTAATTTTTTGAAAAAAAAACTTGGGTTTTACTTATCTCTAATGTTCAAAAGAGTCCAAATATCGAAAAACATTGCTTAACTTAGCTAGTATTATAAAAAAAGTTTATACTATAAGAAAACCGGTTTACTGCAAAGGAAAAATATATTAAATATATGTACTTATGTGAGATAGAATTAAAATTATAAAACTACGCAAAAAAAAAATCATCAAACATTGTGGCCAAAATTATAACTTTAAAAGTTAATTATTAAAAATATAGAAAGTTACATCAATAAAAAAAAAACTTTAAGGTCTACCGTAATCCAGTTAAAATAAGGCTTTTTACCAGGATAGTACTTAGAGTACTCTAGTCAGAGCTCGGATCGCGTAAAATGTAAGGATTTTATCGCTAGATGTAGTTGTAAGGAAGAGTTTAAACCTCCGGCCGAGTTTTTTGCCCGGTCGTTCCCCAGACGGAACTAATCTACAACTTTGGTACAAAGCTTTTTATTCTATTACAATTTTGCGCTGCAGCTCGGAGAAGCTGAGTTTAGCTTTTTATGGTTAGCGCTGCAAAGAATATCTTTGAAATCTTCGTTGTGTTTTGTCAAAACTCTAGAATATACAGGCCAAAACTTATGAATGAAATTGTGTTTCTTTAATTTCTGTTGGGTTTGATTTTAAGGTAATACTTCTTAGTATACACCTAGTATTTAAACGTAGTACCTATTTTTTATACATTTACTTAGTTAGTATTGCTTTTTATCTATAACATCGATGTACTCGGATATGAATAGGTAAATTTTCGAAATAAAGAAAAACAATGTCACTATGCTGTGCACTTGACGTTTTTTATTCTTTTTCGTAAAATCGTTTTACAATATTTTGAAAAAATATTTACCAACTAGTTGTTACCCGTGGCTCCACCCGCGTGATAGCCTATGTCCTTATCAGTACCCTAACCAATGTGTATGCAAAATTTCATGAGGATCGGTTCAGTAGATACGGCGTGAAAGTGTAACATGTTTGTTTGTTCCACTTTCACGTCGTATCTACTGAATCGTACGTATCGTAACCGCCTCATTTACTCTCGCATTTATAATATTAGTTAAGACTCTTATCATTGTTCCGATACAACTAGAGCAATAAACTAAAAATTACGTTCTTTCCAATAGAAGTTCCTAATCCAAATCAGAGCACAAGTAACCTCGAATGACAGTTACCCATATCTTCGATCCTTTCATCTGAGTAAATGCAGGCAATCGTGAAATCCGTGTCGTAAAAACTTACTCGTGGAACAATCATCAATGTAAATGCGTGGTTGGCCGGAGTGCAGAAGTTCCTTCGCATTATCACTGTTGATAAAAGACCCTCGTTGCTCTAACGACCACTCTGGTAAAGGGTGGAAACATATTCGGTAATATCCCTCTGTGATGCCCTCATTTATTTGGCGTAATCTCGCTCGGTTTGAGGCGCCTTAAATGTAGGAGGTAAGGGCGGTTTTTACGCGACGGGGCCAGCTATTTTTCCGGTGTAGTGTGACGGTTTGGTGAAGTTGATGCATTCTTCTCGGGCGAAATGTATATCACTTGGCGGTAAAAATAAGTTTGCGTTCATAGAATATTTTTTTGAACAAAGTTACTTGAAAAATATAAAACAATATATTTTATGGAGTCAGCTCGATTTGGCGAGTACACAAAATCGAGCATTTTAAAACCATGAAACAAAAAAGGGTTTTTTAAATAATATCAATTTGTCTGGGAAGATCTAGATTTCGTAGACTAGGTTATTAGCAGTGATTGGTCGAAATAGACGTACCTAAGAAGCTAAATTCTGCAATACCAATTATTTTATTATTCTTGTTCAGGTAGAGTTCAAGTACACATTTCAATAAAAAAAAAATCTAAGTCGTCTTAAAATTTTAATATTTTTTCAAATATTTGCCGTCTCGTCATGTTTTTGACGACCCACACAGCTAATTTATATCTGTACCGACATTTCACGTAAGTATGTAAATAAATCAAAATCTGTTACTGAACTTAAAGACCAGTAATCGATTAATCTCTAATGTTTGCGAAAAAACTGCTACCGCCTGATAAGGTGGGAACAAATAACCATGTTCCCTCGCGGCTGCGAGTGGGGGAGACCTTATCTGCCATGGAATCTACGTGGTTTATAGCTATTACTCACTAACGCTTGCACGCGGCGGGAATCATGATGTATTGAAATAAGTATGGAAAAAGTAAAAAAAAAGGAGTAGGATTTCGAGTATTAAGTAGGTACTCTCTAAGACCTATGATAGCACATAAACGTAGGTCCACGAGAAAATATCCTGTTAGATTTGCTCGCAGCTACGCAAACGCGCTGTATGTTTTAATGTCGCTTCTCTGGTACATCAAGAATCAAATAGTAAAGATTCTTTTAAAAAATCAGGGTTAGTTTAACTTTAAGGTTTTTTTATTTTCCTAATACATTCACAATCATAAGGGTTGCCCTTTTATTATTTTCGCCTTTAAAAAACTTGCAAAGTTTTTAAGATGTAATATGTATTATTTCTGTTTTTTTGATGTGCTATAAATAAATAATAGTATTTATTTTTTTTATTTAGACTGAACCTACCCATAGAATGGTGGAGCTAATCCACTGAAATAAAAAGGATATTTCAGGATCTGTACGGGCTAACCACACACTCACAGCTAAGTAAGTTAGCAGTCGTGCTGGAAGGGATGCTAGCCAATCGGAGCTACAGAGAGAAATAACCAAACTAGTCGAGTGTTTTCTTTACACTAGATTAGATAGAACGAAAAAATAAGCTATAACTACAACTATCTAGTGATGTGTTGCTAGCCGCATCGCCTATTGACATGTTTCCTCACGCCCATTCCGTTGAACGGCTTTTACGATCTGCGCGGGAAGAGAAACAGCTGGCACATTCTTCGTTTTTTCTTTTTCCCAGACTAGCGTGGAAATAAAACAAAAGGAAAACAAGAAAAAATTTTGCTTATCAACAAAAACATAACCAAAAAAATTTAAGTACGAGTAAGACACTATTTCTCAGTAAGATAGAGAGTGTCGCACTTCGATCTCTTCGCAGACAATACCTAGCGTATTGTCTCACTCAACTTATCTTGCTTTGCCTTATGTTTGGTGACAGAGCTGTGGATATATTCGTAGATGGAACGAAAAAAACTATAACTTCAATTATTTTGAATTTAACCAGAGGCAAATTCAAAAAACAACAAACGCATAACCAAAACAATTAAGGTAAGTCACTATTTCTCAATAAGATAGAGAGTTTCGCACCTCGGTGCTCTAACTACAATTATTTTACAAACCAAGAACCAAACAAAACAAGAGAACCCGTCGGTTTAAAATAATTTTTGCTTTTAAAAACATAAAATATAATCAAAATAATTGAGGTAAGTCACTATTTCTCAGTAAGATAAGAGTAGTAGTTATAGAGAGAGTTTCGCACCTCTCTGCTATAACTACAATTATTATCTTAAATTAAACAAGAAGTACATATAACAAAACAAGGAAAATCTCAGTTTTAAAATAATTTTTTGCTTATTAACAAAATCATTACCAAAACAATTGAATTAAGTCACTATTTCTCAGTAAGATGGTGAGTTTCGCACCTCGATCTCATCGCAGACAATACCTAGCGTATTGTTTCGCTCAATTTTTCTTGTTTGCCTTGTGTTGGGTGACAATTAGAGCTGTGGATTTATTCCTGTTATCAAGCCAATGACAATAACTGTAGCTACCAGGGGGCCACTGAGGTGTAGAGATTTATTCGTCTTCCTAACCGTCAAAAAAGGAACGCTATGTTTTCAAAAGTGAATGTTTATATAAAAATGGGTATATACGTGTATGTATTGTCAGTATAATTTGTTACTTACTTCATTTCACAATAACAGATGATATAGATGTATGTATAAATGTATGAGATATCCTTGAATTCAAACATCATTCTGAGCGACAAAAGTTTTTTAAGCTGGACCATCATGTTTTTATTTCATGTTATTTTATTGAGGACTAATATTTTTACTGAAAAATTTGGGTTGTGTAACTAGAATGGTGTCAAAGGTGATAAATCCTCCCCATGTAAAGTTTCATTCATAATTACGTTTTTAGGTACATCGTGTATCGACATTCCCTTATAAAGGGGTAACTTAGCACATCAATATGAATAACTTTTTCTATGGGAAAAATCAACATTGCCATACAAAAGTGTTGTGTGTAGGAATGTCAAAACTTATTTCGGGTTCCCGTACCACAGGAAAAGTTGTCAATATTGACGGGCTGAGTCACCCCTATGAGGGAAAATTAAGGGTAAATTTATGCGCTTTACATCCTCTCGTCCTCTTAAACTAATGATTTAGGTTGAAGTGTCTCTGACTCAGGATATAATTGATTATGTAAATTAATGATAACAGGGCAACTATTTTCCTTTTAAAACTTTCACGCTTTTAACACATAATTGTTTATATAAACAGGACTTAACACGAACCTTATATTTATTTGTTTCCACTGACGTTTCAATGGGGTTACACCCATCGTGGTCGCAGCAAGACTGAATGAGTGAATGAGAATAATTATCATCATCATATCGAGTTGGTGACACGGTCAGTCGACCAAGCACACCCTGGTGTCAGAGTTCTCTCTCACCGCCTCTCGGCCTCTGACGTGGATCCTTTAACGACTACCAGATGGCAGCCGGGACCACCGGCTTAACGTGCCTTCCGAAGCACGGAATCATCTTTCTTATCTGACAATCAGGTGATTCATGCCTGCAATGTCTTAGCCAAACTGGAAACAACTTAATAAAGTATGCTTCCCGTGGGAATCGAACCCACGACCCCCGGGTCAACAAGGCAAACGCCTTAACCACTGGACCACGGAGGCAGTTAATTATGAATGCAACAGGCAGAATAATTATGAATGCAACTATTTATCTCTAAGATAACAACAAAACCGTAGACGAGCTCCGTGGCGTAGCGGTCAACACGCCTGCCTGTGACATGGATGATCCCGGGTTCGATCCCTGCTCAGGTCAAGTTTGAAAATTATATTTTTCAGATTGACCTGGATCTTTATCTATATATATATATATCTATTATAAAATATAGTATCGTTGAGTTAGTATCCCATAACACAAGTCTCGAACTTACTTTGGGGCTAGCTCATAATCTGTGTGATTTGTCCGTACATATTTATTTATTTGTTATATTTTTATAGTATCGAGTTATTATGTTAAATTAGGTAATAGTTCACTAACTGTATGGAAATCATACCTTTATTGGGTATAATTTACAGTAATTTATTTGTCCACTTTCCCCCCTCTCTATTTTAGATTCGCCCCATTTCAAGGCTATAAAACTATACGATATAATCTCTCCAAACGGCATTCACAGTATATGCTCCAACGGTACCCTGTGCCGTATCCCTTGCCGAGGTTACGACAATTTTATTAATACATCCACTCGTAAAAACGGCAATGCATGATCTGAAGTTTAATTTCCATAAAATACTACCAATAGTAGTCGCAGAGCATGGAGCAGATACACTGATCAGAAGTATAAACCCTAGTTTTGATATTACTCGTATATAAGCATGATGAGAAGAATATAATATCAATGCCTTAAACCACAAAGTATAATAAATTAAAAAAATATATATTGAAAATCGAGCTTTTATTTAAATAAATTGAAAAGTAGATAATAAACTTAAGATTCAATCAAACCAATCAATTTAATACCTAACAGAATTTATATGAAAAATGTTGAAGCTTATCGCGTACTAAGGCAGATAAATAAATAGCTATATAGCAAGTTAAATAAAAGATGTCATAGATAGACATGTTTGGTACATAGTGATTTTAGGCGAAGAACCTCTAAAAACGCTGGCGATGAAATTACCCGAGAAGATATTTCTTTTTAATAAATATCTTAAAGTTTTAGTTTATCGTTTGCAGTCGATTTTTGCTATTGTTTAAAATTAAAAATTATTACTCTCACAGATTGCTTTTGCTGCGGCCTCTCCCTCCACAGCTTTGATAAGCAGTTAGACCCTCCGCTCGGGAGCACGGGAGGTGACGCGACGCGAGATAAGAGCTTCCCTGAGGCTGACTTGTGTAATTTGTTACTCATTGTGTCCTGTGATAACTGGTAATGTTGATAAAATGCCAAGCGGGGAGCTCTATTTTTAGGAGACGTCTTCGATCACTCGGATAAGGGGTTGCATATCGATTGACAGGAGATTTTGAAAGTAAATCAATTACTTTAAAATGGTCATGCTTTAGTTGGAAAATAAAGTGTGATTTGTATATTGATTATGTTCTCTATTAAGTATTATTATTTGTATCACTTATAAGCTGATTTTGCTGTGAAAGGTAGAAGAGCGGGGCGGTTGAGGTAAATCCCAACTAATATTATAAATACGAAAGTGAGTTTGTTTGTTTGTTTGTTACGCTTTCGAGCCGTATCTACTGAACTGATCATCATGAAATTTTGCATACTCATCATAGGTTAGGGTACCGTAAAGGACATAGGCTATATATTACGCGGGCGAAGCCGAGGGTCACAGAATGGTAAGATAACATAAAAAAAATATTTGATACTAGATCAAATAATTTTTTCTAGGTGGTTCATACAGCTCTGTTGAAACGATGGAAATGTGTTTTGTGACATTTCAATCAATATCACTCTTAAAGAAGCTTGGTAAGTAAGTTATAAAAGACACCGTTTACGTTTTCGCTAAGCTGATTTACATAGCTTGAAGAAATGGGCTGTTTCACTGCCCGGCGTCGCAACGCACCGCTCAACTTAGCGGTTTTATAGCTTTGGTGGGAAGCGTTTAGCCCACAGTAGAAAAAATATATTGGTACTCGTACCATGGCTCCGCTGCAGGAGCACGACCCACTCTGTACTACCAGAGCCATATACTAGCCTGAGTAGTCAGAGGATTTGGCCTACACTCTCCACGCTGGCCAGACGGGTTAGAGAGATATCTTTGACGTTAATAAGCTTTGTTTAGCTTATGTTTCCTTAGTCGCCTTTTACGACATCCACGGGATGACTTGGAGTGGTCCTATTCTACTCTGCCGGGAACTAACTACTCTAAAGTCAATGACTGTAGTCATTATCAGTATATTTACTTTATTCATTGGAAACTATTGAACTCCGTGCCGTGAATTTGATAAGAAATAATTACAATTTAATGGGACAATTACTACCATTGATGGAAAGAAGCATTATCTTAAGTATTTTAAAGACCCAACGGCAACTTGAATTTTGTCAATGAGGGGTTTTAAATTTAGATGGCACGATAGTAATATTCGTTGAAATTACGTAATAATACATTATAAAGCTCTTACCTTTTTCAAAGATTAAAATTCAATATATAGCTACATATTATATTATATTCTTTATATGATGATATTGATATCATTTGCGGTCATCCATCTAAATAAATATAGTATCGTTGGTTAAATATAGTATTGATGAGTTTGTTCAATGTATCGAATAATATGTGCACTTGTGTGCACATATATTATTCGATACACAGTATGGGGCTAGCTCAAATTGTGTGGTATTTATTGCTATATACTTATAAAGAGTTAAAATGTAGAGCACTACAAAACAAAATAATATTTTTGTTATTATTTAGTAATAAAACTGTAACTTAATACAGAAATTATAATGTTTATAGTAGTCATTCCTCAGATTTATTATCTGGCTTTATTGTGCAGCTCAGTGATTCCGTTGGCTTCAGCCCAATACGTCAACTGTTAACAGACAGCGCACGTGGCACGATTTAACGCGTCTCCAGCCGGCTGCCGGCTTCAAGGGATTTTTCACGATTAATATCTGGTGTAGGCCCTGTCACTCCCATTTGTTGGCAGACACCCTCTACAAAAACAGGGATTAGTGCCTAAGCCCCCTTAGATATTGGTGTCTAATTTCCTGTTTGTTTGTGAAGGGTACCGTTTCTGTTTTTGACCACTCTCTGAGTGGATAAATACTGTTGACAATTTCACTTACTATTACATACAAATAGTTTGAGTTCTAATTAAAATTTAGTCGTGCTAGCTTTTCGGGCTCCTTACCGAAAGACAATGAATTTACTGTTTTTTTTATTAATACCTGTTGTGTTAAGTTTAAAAAGTATATTTAAAGTCTTATTTAGGTTAACCAGTTAACTTTATTATATTAAGTACTTTATTTTCATAAATTATATCTTGAGAATATTGTTCTTATCTGCCGAGGTTTTGGAACTGATAAATTTGATTCAGCAAGCTATCAAAGGAGCCATGAACCCGATATAAATAAAAAAAAAATGCATTCTCACAATTTATAAAACTGATATACCAGACCCAGTTATCGAATTTGTCAATCTAAAATAAAACTTTTTGTATCTTTAGGTAGTAAATTTAAACATAAAATTGAGAGTTCTGACGAAGCGCATTACGTGTTTGTATGACACGATGTATAGGAAATACACATTCTTATAAAGAATCTAATTATTTTGTCAATAAAATAATAGACTGTGTGGTTAACAATATCAAAATTAAACATAGATATTATCATTGCAATAAAATAATCAATCAATTGCAACGTGCATTTCAAATTAATAACTAATTTTGATAATCCATTAAAAACAAATAACATCAAATGGATTCAATTAATTCATTGTAGCGGCAATCTAAAAAAAACATTAGCGAATTCTCAGGGTTTCTTTATCTTGAAATTGCATTTACGTATCTTACACACGTACCGTCGGATACCTTACTTAAAGCTCTACCACACAGAACAATGTAACAGTAGTTGAAATCGCTATGTCTGTTATCAGCATTTTATGATAGTGAATGTCTTGCAAACAAGGCGAGAATTTAGCGGCGATTCCTGTCAAAAAGTGACAAATATTTTTGGACTTGAAACTTGAACGCTGATGCTTTTTGTTAGTTTGCTTGACAACTTTGCGCTTATTCTTTATTAGTTTACTTTTTGCTGACTTGCTAGACTCCATGCAAAGATAATCGTTTTCTATTATGATTTACGTAAAATTTTACTATCTTACCACAAAGAACTCAATAAATTGTGCAAAATGAGATCAAACCAATTGTTGTGTGTTGATTGTGGCGTAAAAAATAAACCGACCAAAATAAGAAATCTATAAAACGCTTTCAATAAAATCGTGTCAGAGTGAGGTGAGCTTAACTTTAGAGGCGTCATTATTAATGCATCCTTTTTATCTCCTTCGAGTTTAATTGATTTGTCGTTTGTAGCCGTGTATCGTGTATCCTTGCTTCTCAATTACGCGTGAAGCAGTGTCCGGTATCGCGGACTGTCCGGCTGTTATTTATGACTGGTATTGATTGAATTAGTGGCCCCTGAGGCGTCTGCCTCGATACTGAGTCTGTGGTTGCGAGTTTATTTCTTCGACGCAGCTTATTATTTTGTACCTCTGCGTCTAAAATTCTTCCATTGCCGACTTTCTTGAATGATAAATTGAATAATCGAGACACTTGAATTAACTTCATAAACTGGAAAGCAATTTTGTTAAGTACAATAAAAAGTCAGTAATGTTACAAAGTTTTCCATGCATTGTCAAACCTTAAGGGTATATTTTGCAAAAATAAGTGTATTACAGCTGTATAACAGACTTGTAAGCTATTGCAATATATACAAACACTACTTCTTGCCCATGGCTTCGCTCGCGATAAATACAAACTTTGGCCGCAGTTTACGCCCTCAAAATTCACCTCTAATTTTAGAAATCGTGAAACGCTTTCATCAAAATCAAGTGAGAGTGAGATGAGCCCAACTTAGGAGGTGTTATTATTAATGCATCCTTTATCTTCTTCGTGTTTAATTGATTTGTCGCTTGTAGCCGTGTATCGTGTATCTTCTCAATTACGCGTGGAGCCATGTCCGGTATCGCGGACTGTATGGATGTTATTTATGGCTGTTATTGATTGAATTAGTGGCCCTGTCTCGACACAACTGCATCTGTGGCTGGGAATTTATTTCTTCAACGCAGGTTTTATTTTCAACTTCTGCGTCTAAAATTCTTCTGTTATCGAGCTTTTTGATCGATACATTGAATTATCGAGGCACTTGAATTAACTTGATATGACTGGAAAGTAAGTTACTTAATAAGTACAGTAAAAGTCACTATTACACACAGTTTTCAATGCATTGCCAAAATTCTAAGGTACTTATATTTTTCAAGAAATATAAGTGTACTTTAGGTGACAATCACTCATTCATTATACTGTTTATTAGCTAGGTCTTAAAACACTAGCTGTGTCCGCATGGAAAAAAGTAGCCTGTGTCTTTTCTTAGGTTCTAGACTATCTCTGAACCAAATTTAATTTAAATCGGTCTAGTAAACTGAGTTACTTTTTCATTTATAATATTAGTATAGGTGGCTATTCCAATGTCGAATTTTGAGGAATAAGAATTATAAACGCTGTGGTAGCAAATAACAACCAGCGTTGAAGAAATAAATCCCCAACTGCAAAGCCAGTTGTATCGACCAGACGCCTCAGGGGCCACTAATTCAATCAATCGGCTGGCCATAAATAAAAGCCAGACAGATCGCGATACACTGGTCACGCATAATTGAGACGCGAAGGATACATGAATATACTCCCTCTACGTCCTCAACAATATGCATAATGAGTAGATTTGAAAGATATGAGAGCATATATCTGAAAAATAAAGCTCATTGCAACAAACAAAGTTATGTTAGACCCTTAGTTCTTACTAAAGTGACCATGACTATTATAGTATTAATGCGACGTTGACTCGTCCAACAATGTGATCTTGTAACACAGAAAACATTATTCATAACCCAAAAACTTTTGTCTCCGCTACTCAAGAAACATGTTTATACCGTATTAATATTGTTTATACCGTAACTAATTTGGCGAATTTTTCTTGCAAATGCAAATAGAATCTTATAGCAAATAATAACTTAAATTGAGGAAATACATCGCAGCAAGATCGCTATCATAACTACTAAAAACTTAATTAAAAATGCTGATGGAAGGCTTATACCCATTACTTTTAACTGTGTGGTCAATGCAGGGAAAATCCTGTTCACAGCATAGCGTAGCATACAGAAGACTTCATTATATCGATAAATTGAATAGCTCAATAGCATTAGGCTCATATCGGCAACCTACCGGGTTAATGAATATTTTAGCAGAACAGGGTTAATGAAGGAAGCCTCCTTTGTCGACGTGATGGCTTGATTACAGACTCCGGCTCGGGATTAGCTACGATGTACAATCCGCTGGATGTGATTTACATCTATGATGGCTTGGAAGAAATAAAAAAAATACTGGCTACTTGCTAGCTACTTCTAGACAATTTGTGCCTCTAAATAGAAAAAATGCCAATATTTTGTTTCGCTGTATTGTAGAAAAACCTTATGAAAATAGGCAGTAAAAGAATATCATATACATACATACATATTATCACGTCTTTATCCCTTGCGGGGTAGACAGAGCCCATTAAAAGAATATCATAATAATTCAAAAATATATTGCGATATAAACGTTGCAAAGTCTCATTTTTGGTGAGTCCATTAACAATATAAAACCAAAACAATGTGACGTCAGACTTGTCAATTTGGTACTGATGATGTGAGAAGTTTGTTTGAAAGCTTTAGTAAATAATGCGTTGTATGGGAATGGCCTCGTATTAAAAGTTGCTGTTAATTTAATGGGAAACCTAATATATATATATATATATATTTAATTTATTTATAAGTACTTTTATAATGTACTTGCCCAACCAACTTTATATCCTTATTACACTTGGCTTAATCCAGTCATATGCATGGAGATATTGCCATTCATATCTTACGTACAGCAGCCCCTATCGTCAGGACTAAATTTCACAGTGTTATAGTGGTTTATAACTTAAAATACCAACATTAAATTAAAGTTAGGTATACTCAAACTACATTATTCACAGTAACGTATCCCAATATGTTTCATACTAAAGCTTAGAATATATGCCGGGTGTAAATTTACCGTCGTTTGAGCTTTAAGGGGTGAGTGAGTCCGTCAATATATACAACTTTTCCTAGGGGACGAAAGCGAAAATACGTTCAGCCAGCCGAGAAATATATATAAATAAATAATACGGGTCTTTTTTGGGGTTTAATATTTTAAAAGACTGGACAAGACAAGTCACTACAAAAGTATTTATCCTTACAATTCTTCTAGCTTCCAAAGCTTCTCATTGTCACCAAATAGGTAACCAGAAAATTAACATTTAGATTCATCAGTAAGATTTTTATTCTGTTCTATCTAGACTTATCTAGATCTTAAAGTTCTTTATGTTGTCACCAAACAGTTACGTAACTAGAAACGTGACTGGCATGGCTGCAGCATTGCCCGCCAAACTAACCACAAACTACGAAGAAGATACTATCATTAGTATCAGACGACCCACTGCCATATGTTTTCTCTAGGCAATAAAGATCATAGACAAATAATGGAGTGAGAGTAAAAATGAAAAAAAATCATACAATTTCGTTTGAATTTCTATTGGGGGCCATAAATTTAAACTCAATTGACGTGTGTTCTAAGCCCTTGAATCCGTAAAGGCAGTTTTTCGGCAGTGGAACTTACGCGTGTGCGGAATAGTTCCGAGATAAGCCGAGTAAGCCTGCCTTTGTCACTATCACTCCTATTTTGGGGAGGCTTCATTAGATTTAGTTATGACAACGTTGACACTACAGCAGTTAGTTGATAAACTCTTAGTGAGTTTAAATTACAAGTCATTGTCACCAAACAGGTAACTAGAACATCAACATTTAGTTTCATCAGTATGTTCTTTATTCTGTTCTATCTAGAATCATCTAGATATTAATCCTCTTTGTGTTGTCGCCAAACAGTTAGGTAACTAGGAACGTGACTGGCATGGCTGCAGCATTGCCCGCCGAACTTACGCGTGTGCGGAATAGTTCCGAGATAAGCCGTGTAAGCCTGCCTCTGTCACTATCACTTCTATTTCGGGAAGGCTTCATTAGATTTAGTTATGACAACGTTGACAATATAGTAATTAGTACTGTCTACTGACTCTTAGTGACTTTAAATTACAAGTAATTGTCACCAAACTGGTAACGAGAGCATAAATATTTCGTTTTAGCAGTTACTTTTTTATTCTGATCTATCTAGAATCATCTAGATATTAAACCTCTTCGTGTTGTCACCAAACAGTTAGGTAACTAGGAACGTGACTGGCATGGCTGCAGCATTGCCCGCCGAACTTACGCGTGTGCGGAATAGTTCCGAGATAAGCCGAGTAAGCCTGCCTCTGTCACTATCACTTCTATTTCGGGGAGGCTTCATTAGATTAAGTTATGACAACGTTGACAATACAGTAGTTAATACACAGACTCTTAATGACTATAAACTAGCTGTGAGCTACGAATAAGGTATTACTTATTAGTGGGCTGTAAGCCTAAACGCTGGTTTGTTTGTTAGAAAGGGGAAATCATTTACTTTTCCTTCCATAAAAACATGATAGAAGCGATCAAAGGTATTCTTTGTATCAACTTCTAGCTTGTTCAGTCAGTTTCAGCCTTTGGCAGTGTTATGCCTCAGCGTGCAACAGTGCCAGCAGCGGCACGCGCCGGTGATATGTATCGCGGCCACCTCACCTGACACAGAAGTCCGAACTTTGTACGTGGTCTGCATGCGACTAAACCTGGTGGGTAAATAACTTTACTTATGGCACGTTGTAAAAAACTCAAGCTGCTTTACAATATTTTATACAGGGTATTCTCAAACCATTGCTTGATTTAATTTTTATCTGCTACTCTCAATGTAATCCTCTATGTAAAGGAAGAATAAAACACATAGTAAAAAAATGTAAAACATCTCTAATGTAAAGGATCAAATAGAATACCTAATCCAAATAATAGTAACAAAATTAGGTACCTAAATTGCAGGAATTATGTGATATAATGGGATAAATAATATTATCCGAAGAGACATATATGCTTCTATCCCAAGTTGCTATCAAAAGTTTAAAATATATTTAATAACCACATTAAAAAAACTAATTAATTTAGTATCCGAGGTAACATTAAATAAATATTTTAACCTCTCAATCATTGACGATGTTATATCTCCATCCAGCAGCGGCACGCGCCGGTGATATGTATCGCGGCCGGCTCACCTGACACAAAAGTCCGAACTTAGTACGTGGTCTGCATACGACTAAACCTAGTGGGAAACTTACTTTATTTCATGCTGCTTTATGATATTTTACTCAGGGTATTTCCTTAAGTACAATTGCTAGAATAAAGTTTTTATCTGTAATTCTCAATATTATCTTCCATGTTAAGGAAGAAGGAAAATCCTAGTAAAAAAAGAGTAGTAAGTACCTATAATTACTTAAAATCTTGAATCGGTAGGTATATGAGAGACAATATTATCCGAAGAGACTAAAATGCTTCCATCTCGCATTCTTATTAAAGGTTAAAAACATACTTTGTAACAAAAAAAAAATTGGTATCTGAAGTAACATGCAATAAATATTTTAACCACTATCTTTTCATCTCCGTGCTCTCAATCATTGACCACGTTATACCTCCAACCAGCAGCGGCACGCGCCGGTGATATGTATCGCGGCCGCCTCACCTGACACAGAAGTCCGAACTTTGTACGTGGTCTGCATGCGACTAAACCTAGTGGGGAACTAAGTTTATTTTATGTTACGTCGTATGAAACTTTAGCCGCTTTATAATATTTTACTCGCGATGTTACTTTTATTTCCTGTTTAATCTTTATACTTTATAAATAACTAGAAATCCGCCCCGGCTTTGCCAGTGGGACATGAATAGATAACGTAAGTACTTATTAAACGGTGAAAGAATTTTCGAAATCGGTTCTGTTTTTTCCAGAGATTAGCGCGTTGAACCAAACAAACAAATTTTATAAAGTATATATAAGTATAGATGCTAAGTGATAAAGTAAGTCATGAAAGGCTATTCAGATAACTTGATTTACAAGACATAGGTATAACATTTTTAGAGAACCTTGTCTATTTATCAATTCAAACAATAATGTATGTATAATAAGAGCTTATGCATGTTATCAGGTAGTTGTCCACAAAAAAGGAAAAATTTATGAAATTGAAAACATTTGTCCAATTCAGTTACTTACTGCACTTTCAATTAAACCAGCAGTTTGTTAGCACGCTATTTCCTCGGAACTCACTCAAACACTAAAAAAATGTTTGCAAACATTTAAAAGCATTATAAGTCGGCAGTGCCAATTAGTAAAATATGCACGGACTGCAAGTCCAAAATCATCATCGAGCTTGTCCGAACCCCAATCTGCAAAGCTGCACTGAGTCGGCGCGAAATGACAAACTTAGAGTGGGGGGCAGTAACCCCACGGCCATCCGACGTGGAGGTTGTGTCGCTCTGTCGCGTATACACAACGCGATGTCGGAAAACTCGCTAGAATTTTCAACAACAGTGCCGGAAATTTAAAAAATATAATTTTTCATTTTTTTTCGCCATGAGAAGTTGTGGATACAGAGTGCAAATTGACGGTAATCAGTAGTGTCAAGCATGGTCGCGGGACCAATTAAAACCGATAAATGTGCATGGAACCAGTTCATGGGTGTTTTTATTTTGCATCTTTTGTTCAGTTTTCCATACGAGATAAGAGGTGAGTGGAATGTTTTGAAGTTGTTAGTTGTAAAATAAAAGTTGATTGTGTATGGTTTCAGGCTGCACACTTTAAATTTACAGTAAGTTTTTATGTCACAATAAAATTTTATGCAGATATATTTTTATATACGCGCCTAAAAATTAATTGATTTCATTGTAAATGCATATTTTTTATTTATTTATTTATGGAAGTTGGAAATACTTTTTAATATATCCGTAATTTCTTACGTTTGCATCGTCAGCGTACAAGATCAATTAGTCTTACTAGCGAATTATTGTTCTATGCTTTTTTAATAAAAAAGAGAAAAAATAAAGTTATTTTAGTAAAAAGTAGGTACCTATAAGAATTTATATTTTGCTTTTAAATCAACGCTAGACTAAGCGCCATCGAATCAGAAAGCAATGCATGTTCAATTTCTTTTGTTTTTATAATAAAAAGGATAAACGCCTGTTTTATTCAGAGGTATCCCTGTCACAGTCTTTGCCGACCCATTGTTATATCGAAAGGAATGTATAAACAGGTGTTATTTACAGTTCATAATTATCCCTCTTTGTGATTCCATAGCGCGTAGCCATTGTTGACAATTCAAATGAGCTGTGCCCATCTCTATCCGTTCCCAAGTCTATATGTAAAGGAAACACAAAAAAAATGATTATTTCAACAGAAAAATGTAAAGGTTTAAAAATGTTGCTGTTTTGAGCATATTTGACTTATATGCTATTTAAAAATACTAATCACGCCTTTATCTTTGGTGGGGTAGAGAGAGTCTAGCCATAACCAAACCAAAAATCACATGTTCGTTGGAAGACGTGTAAGTGGAAAAGGATGTCCCTATAGTCATGATTCCTAAGATCATCACCCATACCCTGTATCAGTTTTATCGATCTTTGATGTTCTATTTTTTAATTATCTCTATTTTTTTTTTATTATAAGTAGTACTTGCGACATACTAAATATTGGATCCTCTTGCGAATCAAGGTGCTTTCAAACAATACCTTTTGTCCCTTAAGCCCAAAGCCGAGCACCTCGTATCAAGGAGCACCCAGCCGATACGATAGTTGGGAGGAGTGAACCGGCGACCCTGCGGTGCGTGTCTGAAGGCAAGCCGAAGCCGACGATCCTGTGGTACAAAGATGGCGCGCCCCTTGCCCCGACCGATCACCCTCATAGGGTGTTGCTTGAAGACGGACTGTTATTTCTTAGGTAAGAAGTTGAATCAAATAATGTAGGAAGACTGCTAGATAAAAGGAATAACATTGCGGTTTTTTAAATAGCTACTATTAATATTGGACGCAGACAGATAAGCTCTCCAAAACTATAGCACATTGCCTGATACTGATTACGTCACACGAGTAAACTTTATGTTTATCGAGGCAGCTAAACAGTGATCAGTTGCTAATTTATTGCCTGTTAAGTTGATACTGCAGGTTTTTGCCGATTCATTAGACAGTGTAGGCGGTAAAGCAACTTTTACCAGTTTTCTTTTCTTACAGACATTGAAGAAAAATTAAAGCAATTGAGGGCCATTACAATTTAATACACGTGGGAGTTGATTAATTTGAATAATTGTAAATGTTCGATTTTTTTTCATTGAGTCCATCAGTCAAAGCTTAAATTGTAGATGTGGACCTCAGAGGCGGACCTATTAATCATTTGTATTTGTATCAACATTGTAGGTATATCTCATTAAAGTTGTTAACAACAGTGATTAAATAAATTGTATAAAGTTAGTATCACAAACGTCCCAAGCGTCTTAATTTATGGCAGTAATGATAATTTTATTGGTTCATAATATTTGCTTCAAAACGATTTTGCTACTGAAATACTTACTCCAAGCTTGCTTTCGTGAGCAAACGATAATGTTGGAAGTCTGAAAATTGTTTTATGGGAGTTTTATGTGCTGCTTTACTACTTGAGGGCTAATTAAGTTGTTACCTTGTAGGGTTATGCGTGGTAAAAAGGAAAGCGACGAAGGTGTATATTGGTGTGTAGCAAGAAATTCTGTTGGAGAAGCCGTTAGCAAGAACGCTACACTTACGATTGCGGGTAATACTCATTTTCTTACTGTGATTAGCCATAATAACATCATTAGCTGGATATATTAAGTTCATACGTGAAAGTAGTACATGGTACCTCAGGAATAACTCGAGACTGGCGACATCGCTTCTGATTTGAATTGTTCCCACTCATAAGGCTGAGAGAAAAAAAGTCTCAACTTTACTTCTCTTAACTAAGACATGTTCTTTGTGAGGTATCTGTGTTTACGAAAGGGGAAGGCAGAAGGATCTTTCATATTGAGCTCTCAATATTAGTGTTTGATGAATAATATCGTTACTTATTTGCAGTTCTCCGAGATGAATTTAGAACTGAGCCTCAAGATGTGAAAGTAGCTAGTGGAGAGCCAGCTTTATTAGAATGTTCATCACCAAAAGGCGTACCAGAACCTTCAATACATTGGACTAAAGATGGACAATATTTGGATACAGAAGTTAATGGAAGGTACGATAGTACGTTTACAA
Source organism: Rhodophaea formosa (assembly GCA_963082605.1). Taxonomy (NCBI): domain Eukaryota; kingdom Metazoa; phylum Arthropoda; class Insecta; order Lepidoptera; family Pyralidae; genus Rhodophaea; species Rhodophaea formosa. Next base: position 12,616,285 of record OY720211.1, read on the forward strand.
TAATTTATACAAAAATTGAATTAGGCATGAACTGTATCTAATGTACTAAATAACACATTTCTATTTATCCTACCTCATTGCAGTTTTGTTACTATTGCTATTTTAACATGCATGGGAGAGATTATCTGTACATCTTTTTGGAACTGCAAAAAAAGCCAAAAAGTACAAAAAAAAATGAAAACAGGTCTCTATTCTGTATGAGTATGCATTTAGTTGGACACATTTTGAAAGATTATGAATGGAATGCATTTTATTAGAATAGCTAGCAATATGTCTCAAGTTTCTAACGTCAATCAAAATTTTCAGGATATCCGTCGTAGATGGAGGTAACCTAAAAATACTGGAAAGCCTTCCGGCAGACAGCGGTGTGTACCGATGTGTAGCATCAAATGTGGCAGGAGAAAGGCAATCGCGTCCTGCAACCTTACTCGTGTTACGTAGACCGCATTTTCTTGTGAAACCTAATAATATAACGGCGCTAATAGGCCAGAACATCGAGTTTCATTGTCAAGTAAGTTCCGCGGTGTTGCGTTTCAAATTTTTGTTACAGTATCATTACTTGACATTCATAACTAATTATATACGTTTTTAATCCTCTGGCAATATTTTAATCTCGGAATCGGAATTTCTATTAGTTATAAATAAGGTCTTTTAAATAAATATCAAAAACATAATTTACTGATCACTTTATTTAACTTCTGCAAAGTCTTTTATTTTATTATGTTTAACTTAGACATTTTGTTGCGATTGTGTGCTTTATTAGAAATTGTGATTCCAAGATGAAGATATAGCAAAGGAGCTTATATATTTATATTTTAGGCATCCCCTGAGTCCGACGTATCGGTAACTTGGTCTCGTGATAATGGATCTTTATCACCTTATGCTATCATCCGTCGAGGATCTTTGAGGATTGATCGAGTAGTTGCTACTGATGCTGGAACTTATACTTGTCGTGCTGAAAGTCAAGCTGGATCTAGTGCTGCTGCTGCTACTTTGACTGTACACTGTAAGAATATTCGTATATCGTTTAACTTGATCTATTTTTATATAAAAAGACTTATTGTAAAATCTGCATCTTTACAGCATTACCTCATTTTACAAGAGTTCCGTCAGACCAAACAGTATGGGAAGGAGAAGCCGTATCATTTCCTTGCGAAGCGGAAGGTTCACCTAAGCCTGTAGTATTTTGGACAATGGAAGGCTCTCAAGTAAGATAAAATTCCCTAATCTAGTGTATAGACTAAAATATAATCTATTGAAACTAATGATTATTTGTTTTAGGAACTGGTATTTCCCAAGTCAGCTCATGGCACGGGGTCATTATATTTAGATCGGGTACTCATTCAACACGCTGGGAGATTGACATGCGTGGCTGTGAGCGCAGCTGGCAGTGCTTCGCATACTGCTAATTTACAGGTTAGTAATATACTTGAGTTTTCATTCCACCACTCTCATTATTGGCATATCTCTTCTGGTAATTTTGCCTTCCTTTTATTTTTAAACACTTTCTTTTAATTATTTTTCGTGACATACAGTGAATAATTATCTTTTTAGGTAATGAGAAGGGAAGCAAATTCTTTCAAAGCAGATCGAGATCCAGAAGTGTCAACTCCGCACACAGAATTGAGTAAGCCTCAGAACCATCCGCCGATGACTCAGTATGAATTAGTACAAGCTCGCCGATATTTACAACAGGATGTTTTAGCTCTAAGGCGTGTAGAAGGAATATCATCAACTACTCTTAAAATTGTTTGGGATGTAAGTTCCAGTTATTGGGTTTTAGTTTCGTTTTACAGTAAATAAGGAAACAAATAGTAACACCATTACCACTGCTTATTTATTTCAGGTTATGACTGACTACAATGAATATTTAGAAGGAGTTAAAATATGGTTTAATGGGACATCATTGAACAAACAGTATTTGATAGAAAATGTCCAAACTTCAAACGAAACTGATGAGTTGTTAACTGAATTTAGAAAACACGAGAACTTTTCAATGACCACAGTCCACAACAGCGGGTCATCTAGTCACATTCTTACAGGGTTACTGCCGTATGCTCAATATGACGTTTTTTTGATGCCATTTTACAAGTTGTTGTTAGGAAAGCCATCGAACATGAAGACTGGATTTACCGAAGAAGATAGTAAGTAAATTCATACAGTGGAAGAGTCTAGCCTCAGGGCTATTTCAGATATGTTCCAGATCATCGCTGTCATCCGTTATCACGCCAGCCTGCAATATGACGATTACCGGTTTTGATTCCCAGCGCGGGCCAATACTTCTACTTCATTTTTACAGATACTTGTCAAGGCGGTGCTTGGCAGGTGGATGGCCGTAAAAACGTTCGCTAAATCTTATCACAGTTTTTAAGAGCTGTCAAAATAATAAACGCTTCACAGTTGAAGAGTGACCGCGAAAATCGGATGAAGGAAGTCCAGCACATAAGTGACACCGCACATCTGACAGAAGTAATAGAAAATCAACAACTAACGCATTTTTCGGATTTAGCGTAAAATCTACTTTCTTTGAATTTAATCGTAACAACGTCGCAAGATGTCTGGGCCAATCCATTGTTACGAAGCTTATTTTTAAGGTAAATTTCCTGAATTTAATAACACAACATGTTTCTAGTCCCAATGGCGCCGCCGCAGAGCCTTTCAGCCGGGGTGATAAATGCGACGTCGGCGTGGATTCGCTGGGATCCGCCTCCCGTACATACTTGGAACGGAGAACTTTCTGGTTACTTGGTTAGTACTTTTAGACTGCAAACAAGATCCATTTATTCACCCATCGAAACTTGATCAAACTATCCTTGCAACACTTGCAACTTTGAGTTTGGTTATTTATCTTTTAAAGTGCAACAAGACGGGTGAAATATGTTGTTTCTTTTTGTAAATGACTAACTTTGGTGTAGCTTTAACTTAAAACCCAGGAGTTACTTTTTTAAATTCAATACTTCTTGTTGAGACAACTTTTTTGCTCAACAAGACCTTGTTTAATAAGGGAATGTTTTCAGTATTGTGGGATCATTTATTTGTTGGAGTAATAAATACATGATTAAGGACTTTCTCTTCTATAGTATAATACTATTTATGCTTTATAAAAAATATGGTTTTAGATTGAAGTGCGCGTAGGTGGAAGTCCTGGTGGTAGAGTGGTAGGGCAGATGTCCTTGGGTGCTCGCACACGTGCTGCAGCTGCTAGCTCTTTAAGAGCTGGTGGACGATACATAGCTCGAGCTGCTGCCGTAACCCGTCGAGGACACGGGCCTTTTAGTCCACCAGCTCACATACACATGGTTCCTACGCAGATACAAAGACACTACGTTCAGTAAGTTTTCTACATTTACTATATTTTATCAAGGAAACGTGTGTTCGTAAACCTTATTATCTGCAGTACAAAAGCATAAGTGGTCACAGCCACAGCTATATAAATCTATTGTATTGCAAAAGGCAATTTTACATTAATACGCAATACAATACAAGAACACTCTGGTATAGTGGAGATTACCTTTCAAGCAACAATGGATACTGTGTCTTGTTTCAGAACGGAACCAGCTAGAGACAAAGCTATATTGTCGATGTTCCAAGAAACCTGGCTTTTAGCTCTGTGTGTAGTGTTGCTAGTCTTAATATTGATTGGAAGTGGAGTTATATTTTATATCCGACGAAGAAATACGAAGCAACGCAAAAGCCAGAATTCAGTTGGTAAGAAAACATAATTAAGTGTTCGGATATGTTAATAATTACAACGGAGTTTTTAATTTTTACATAATTCTTTCAGATAATTTTATATCTGGTACAGCCATTGCTAATGCTCAACAATGCCTGTTAGGAAAAGAAGCAGTTTGGCTTCGAGAACGGCCAATATTTGAAGGTTCTAATGAACCTAGAATAGAAATACTAAACTGCCATCAAAGTCTTCTCCATGGTAAGACAACAACATTACTGGTTTGATTTCTTTCATTTCACTTGAAAACTTTAAGGTTATACTTACTTTATCTTGTAGGTGGACATTCAATAGGAACCATGGCTATGGAGGCAGAATACACATTACCACAACATACACATAGCATGAATCCCATGCCCCAAGAAGAGCATAGAAGAGTTGCGCCAGAACCTTACGCTACCAGTGCCATATACACCGAACTAAATTATAGAGATCACACTGATGCAGAAGATTCCTGCATGAAATGTGCCATAAGTCCAGGTTCCTACGATAATAGTATGGTGCGATCTTTTGGAGAAAGCAATCAATACTCCAATGAAGAATGTTCTACATGTTGTCGAAGTAGTAGTTCTACATTAACTAAAGACTATAGCGAAATGACCAAATGTGGTAACGATGGCGATGAAGTGCAAGATATGTCAATGGAAGACTGTCCATCTTGTAAGACTAATCACTCGAGGTCATCAAGCCATCATGATGCTAATAAAGAATGGGCTATGGCAGACGTAGATTACGATTATCCACAATGGCATTGGTTGGGGAAAGAAAATAGTTTTAGGCAGGGCACACAAGATACAAGACTTTCTAATACAGGAAGGAGTGACCAGAATTGTAGAATGAATTTATGCGATATTCTGCCACCGCCACCGTATGAAAGGTGAGATTATTAGGTATTTTTGTGAACTCAATAGATTTTTATTCCTAAATGTTTGGTAATGGTAATCAATATAATTTTCTTTCAACTACGCTGCATTTCTATCATAACTGCCCTACATATCCAGCACAAAGCGGAACTTTGCTGCACTAGAGCAGAAAAAATGTATCGAAATCCTTTACTGCACTGTTTAGTTTTTTTTTTTAATCGTGGGAGTGTAGGTGTCACATGTCACAAAAAAGGTTGACCAACCTGACGGCCGTATGGAGTTATACAAAGTGATGCGTGTATTGCCTTGCTTAAAAAATACTGGCCATAAAGAAAAAAGGCGGAAATGTAAGCAACAAATTTGTAATTTAATTTTGTCTCAGTTTTATTTTTCACCAATTTTTAATGCAGTAGTTGAAAAAAAAGCAGATTATGCACCTCGCATTTAAAAGGTTATATAGCAGTAACTTACTTTCTGCTCAGTGGAACAATCTACTATTGTGCTATTTTGAAAATTAATTAGGTTATATTCTGACAACACATATGAGTTAAAAAAGACATAAAAATATTTTATTTGTTGTTCACAGAGAAACAGACTACAGGGAAATGCATACGTATGGAAATCATTCGGGTGCATCAGCATGTTCGGGCCACTCGTATAGAAGTTAGTTCTTGTCCTCATCGACATGTTAAAAACAAATATCATTAGTACGTAATCCAAGCAATAATAAACTAGTAAATTGTACATAATGTAAGAAAGATCTCTGCATATATTGGATGTTATTCTTAAAATGGATGACCGTTACACCACGCAATTTAATTGATCAGTGCGGTTGAAACCGTCTCATTAATTACTTTGACCATGTTCAATTTGTTTCATTGCATCTTATACCTACCACTCGATTGACCAATAAAAAATATTCATGCTTAATTTAACTGTGAAAACATAATGACTGTAATTTGTGCTTTCACTGATATCATGCATCATTACGTCAAGTGTTTTATTGATGGCATTTATATGATCCCGATGCGGTGTAACGGTAGGAATGGAATAGTCTGTTCGTTTTAAATTTGACGTGCTTTTGACTATAAAACAGCAAACTGTGACTCTTGTATGACCAGCAAGTTTATTTATTGACGTGGTGTAATGTAGTTGTATTAATTTATCGGGAACCGTACTTTTCTCCGGGATGAAAGGTGTCTGAAGGATGAAAGGTGTAAGTATGTCTATTTCTCATGATGATTCGTTCAGTAGATAGGCGTCAAAGCGTAAAAAACAAGCCAACTCAATTTCACATTTCTAATAGTATACATTTAAAAAAAATTGCATAGTTGGGACAGTTTGGATTAACGATTTTTCATAATTGTTTATGTTAAGTAGTGTTATTCAGTCGGCAGGTTTGTTATTACGAATGTAACAAATTCGCGTCAAAATTTAAACGAACCGACCTTAGCTAACGTGGATGTGTTTTCAAATAGACTGCTGTAATTTAGGCCATAGATTTCATCTTTCTCTAGTGACTGTGATATAGTATAATTTCTGTTTTGATTTTATTTTGTAAATATTTTGAAATGTTTGATATCCTTATACAATTTTATCATTGATTTATATGTACGTATTTATTGTGTGTAGCCGATTAGTCTAAAAGGAACTAATACGAATTTGAAATCCATCTTTTAAACCACAGTTGTAAGCATTTTGTACTGAAAGATTCCTATACAGTCTACTTATTGAATTGTAGGTAATTTCTTGAAACAATCAGCATTATTAAAATACTTTACATTTCTAAGATATCGTTTTATTTCACCAATTTATAACAGACTAGCTGTTACCCGCGGCTTCACCCGCGTAATTTATAGCCTATGTCCTTCTCGGTACCCTAACCTATGTGTATGCAAAATTTCATGATGATCGGTTCAGTAGATACGGCGTGAAAGCGTAACAAACAAACAAACTCACTTTCGCATTTATAATATTAGTTGGGATTGGGATTATTCGTAACAATTTTAGTACGACCGAGTAACAAATCGTAACCATAGCACAATTTGTCTACTCGTAACTGCCTGTCCGTTTGTCACAGGCAAGTTGTCCCAAATGTACAAATAAGTTGACATTTAGTTCACTTATAGATTTATGTCACCCAAACACAAATGAAATAAAAAACAATACTTGGGGCTCAAATAAGAAATTTTTATAAAGTAGTTTTGTAAGCTGTAGCCTGTGACATGTCAATTGAAAGGGCTTATTGTAAGGATTTCATCACTGAAATAAACCAATGAATAGAGTTTATCTTTTGTTGGAAAAATACTAGTAAAAATTATAATAAAAAAGTATTTTCTTAAGTTGGATGAAAATAGTTTTTCCTTTATAAAATTGTCTATTGTATCTGTTCACATCTTTAGTATCATGACTCGACACGATTTTGTTCTACGTAATTTTATAATACCAAGAAAGCGTGAATCCCTTCATCTCCGCTATTTACGGCCGATTTGCGCGTTTAGTACGCATAAACTTATTTTAATTGCTCGGAAATGATGCCTAGCGTATTAACCAATCAATTCTTTGTGGTCAGTGAAGTCGGTTGTAAACGTCTCGTAAAGTCAGGGAAACGGAGCAGCCGCTTCTGGCATAACAATGTACTGGGAGATACAGACTAGTCTAGTAAAGGCCGAACAAAGTGGCCGAAGTATTCTTTGTACACATTTCCTTAATATCATAACATTCAGATACGGAATTTTAAACAAAAGAAAAACTAAAACTATTATTAACTAATGAAACATTTCCTTGTTCATGCAATTTGTGACTTAACTGGATGTTATAACCACCTTGTAAATATTCTGATATCTATGTTATAACCGCTATGTCTAAACCTCCCAGGATGTCCTCATTTATTTTCCTTCATCTACTTGCTTGAAAACTACGCCGCTACCAACACCCTCATTTGGTTAACTAGGAGGTAGAGTATCGCATGTCAAAATGTGTGGTTCAAATAGTTCAGAATATTCGTAACGAACGCTCCTGTTATGACTTCGAGTTTCACGGCAGGGGTGGCTCAATAATCGCTGCCATTGCAGCACTGCGTTAGATAATCTTCACAGTGGTCGAGTTGTTTGGGTGAGTGCAGTCGCAAGTCCACTATTATTCGTGTTAGCTAGCTGAGATCTGTTTACATATTGCACAGTGTTAGTGTGATCAATATTTTTCCTTAGTTATAAGATATATACTCTTAGCGGTGGTCAATTGTGATGTCAGCGTGGGATGCGTTAAACGTAAAATGAACATATAAGGCGTACGGCGTGGATACGGTGCAGGCATGTGACACTATAAGGTTTTAAGCCTTATTTTCATACTCAAAATAATCAGCATTGCGAGAAAAGTTCAGTTGCTTGCTACGGAAGATGCTACGAGAATTTTTCTCGCGATATTGGTAGTTTTGAGTAACTGTGACTGTAATAGTGTCCCTCGCCGCCGCTGTATCTGCGACGCGCCTTTGCCGTGTTTCTTTTCTATGGGTTTTAGGTCTTATTTGGCGCCTGGGACGTCCACCGGGTGCCCAAGGCTAAAAAGCAGGGAGAGACACAGCTTCTTCCGATAAGGAGAAGACTTCTAAATGTGTAAGGATAACCGTTCGTGCTTACTATTTTTAGACACGAAAATGACTGTACATTGCATGTATCTTTGACTTCCGCAAAGTAACGCCTGAATCAATTCAAAGACTGTACAGTTAAGTTTCATAATACATGTGATTATTATTAGTTTGCACCTATGGAAGCACTCAGATAGGTACATAGTGAACGTATAATCTCTAACTCTGTTAACTGTAAGTTGAGAAAGAAAAAATAAATAATAGCAGAAAAAATGCAACCCAATATTCAAATATTTTATTTGCAGTAGAATCACCTAATCCCAATGTGAACTAGTGTTTGATATTGTGGCAAATAGTAGCGAAGGCAGCGATACCATCGTTTGATGTCTCGTGTTTCGATAACAACACTCGTAAAGGAGTTTGTTCGTGCATTTACGGTATGCAGTTTGTAGCTTTTTTACATGCGATCTTTTCAGAAAATAAATCGTAAGGATTCGGGAAGCGATGAGCACTGCCGAAAAACTGCCTTTACGGATTTTAAGGCATAGAACACACGTCAATTGAGTTTGAATTTGTGGCCCCCAATAGATTGTATGACATTTTTTTCATTTTCACCCTCAGTCCATTATTTGTCTATGATCTTTATTGCCTAGAGAAAACATAAGGCAGTGGGTCGTCTGATACTAGTAATAGTATTTTCTTCGTAGTTTGTGGCGATGAGCTTACAATATGTTGGATGTAGTTTTTCTAAGAACTTTATCTTCAAACGAAGAGAAAAAAGAATAATTATCCAAATTTGAAGGACAATTGGGCTCTCGGTTCTACGAGTAAATGAGGCTGATATGACAGAGAGGATATTTGGCAAGGCAATAAAACATTGTCACAGTCTTCTTTGACTGCATATCCTCCAGAGCACGGTGTTAAATAGTTATGTCGTTGAAAGCAGTGGCTGCTAGAGGTACTTGGAACCCTGGGCTCCAAACCACTCCAGCATAGAATACAACCAGAAAATTGCATAAAAATATTTAAGATAAGATAAGATTTTTAATTTATTTTCTTATTACAACGTTTCACAGCTTCGCTAAACGTTTTCAATTCGTACAGCTTTGGAAACAATCACACATGCCTCCTCCTCTTAACAGTATACATATTTTGTGCGCTGAAAAAAATTTACAATTAGAATAATTGGAACAGAATAAACTACGTACAATTACAACAGTAATCAGCTTTATTTTTATGCCTTAATGAAAAGTTTGTACACATTATCACGGTAAAAACTTCCACTAAGATCGGGTTTGAAGGTAATCCGATTATAATAACCATCAGTCATTATGAGAGCAAAGTTCATCGTCACTATGCTACCTCTCACGCCTTTGACAAAACAGACTTTTGACAGCCTCAAGGTGTGCTGAAAGACGCAATTACATCAGTAATCAGCTTAACTCCTAAATAACTACGCACAACGCTACGTTTAAATTGAAAGTTTATTCAGAATATTACGAGAAAAATTGCAGCTAGATCGACTTTGACGCTACAACGAATACAATAACCATCATCCGTTTTAGACACGTACGGTATCGTAGCAAAATGCTACCGCTCAAGCCTTTGACAAAACAGTCTTATGACAGCTTCAAGGTGCGCTGAAAGACGCAATTACATCAGTAATCAGCTTAACTCCTAAATAACTAAACACAAGGCTACGTTTAAATGAAAGTTTGTACAGAATACTACGACAGTAACTCTAGCTAGATCGGATTTGAAGCTTTACAATAATAATAACCATCAGTCGTTATTAGGCACGCACGTACGGTACCTTAGCAAAACCCATCGTCACTATGCTACCTCTCGCGCCTTTGACAAAACAGACTTTTGACAGTCTCAAGGTGTGCTGAAAGACGCAATTACATCAGTAATCAGCTTAACTCGTAAATAACTAAACACGAGTAGGCAGTGTTGCAGGCTGCGTCCGAACCGAGGGGCGTTACCATAGCAACCGCTAGGTCCTCACCCCAAGTGCACCCTTGTTATTAATACCCGTAATAATTAAACTTGATTGCATTTCTCACCAGGTGTTAGGTGACGCTCTCGTCACAGGGTAGATAGTTTTAATAAGGATTGAGACGTAGAGGAAAATAGGGCAGCGGATAATGAAAACGTAATTCCGTCAGGAGCTCGGAGGTTCCGTGGAGTGTGAAGTTTATATTAAATTTTGAACAACAACTAACAATAGCTAGGAGTATTAAGAGAACATTGAAATATGTATAGTGTGGATACAAGTAGAAAATAAACATATATTTTTTCATTTAATTTAAGGGTATTGTACCTCAAAAAGTAAAAGTAGTACCCATTAAGGGTTCCCTTACACGTTCTTCTCAGGAACGCGTAGTATTCAACTTATAAGTAATGCAATCATTAAACTTATAAGTAATGATTGCATTACTTATAAGTTTAATACCACGCGTAAAAAATATGGCCGTTAATATCGCGAATTTGCTAAATTTGCAAGTGAATTAAAATATATTGACTTAAATTCATAAGCATGATTTCATAACAAAAGTTAAGGACAAGAAACAAAGATTATTATTGTTTGTTTCAAAACAATATTCTTTCGTTCGACCAGTTTGTTTAAACATGTGATGGTTTGAAAATTTGAAGAATACCACGTATATCCTGTATTCTGCCTGCTACAGAGAAATAAAGTTACTATCTAAGTAGTGACAGTTCTGAAGAAATTAAGTCCTTGCAACTTCGTCAAAAGATACATTATAGGAGATTAAAAATTTTAATATTTCAAACTAAATGCTTGCATAAGAAAGTGCTATCTCTCCAAAACATGAAATAATAAAAAGAATTTTTCATATTCATAAAAATATATTTATCCGAAATGTTTTGCTGGGCACGTCCGTAATTATATTTCAACCTTTCATATACAAACGCAATTTACTTTCGCAAAAAATATCAGAGCCAATTCACTCACTCAAAATGACATGCAAAACATACGCCTTTGAGAAAAATTGGCGTATTCCATTCTGCGAGGACGTGCCGTCTCTCAATCATACCTCAAAAGCGGGATTTTTATTTTTTTATTAATCAACATTCCCCTTCGTGCAATTTTGAAAAGAGCCCCTGAGAAGTCAAGAGCCGACGCGACGGAGAAAAATTGAGATGTGGCTACGTCATTGTGTGGGTGGGCCGTTTGTGAGGAATATAAATGGTACTTGATGTTTTTGAAGATATATGAAGACGGTTAAAATGACTAATTAGTTTGAATGCTGCTAAATATTAAAGTATTACTGTCTGTAACTCCAACCTCAGAACAGATTTTGATGAAATCAAATTATCCCTCAAATCATAAAATGAGCCCATCAAAAACCCTCTATGCAGGGCTTGTGAGGAATCGGAGGAGACAATAAGACACATCTTGTGCTACTGTGACTCTTTGGCTGGTAAGCGTTTGAACCTTTTAGGATCAGCATATCCTGATCTAGAGGACTACAGGCACTACGCACCAGGTGATATCCTGAAGCTCATGCAGTCCTTCTTCGAGAATCACCGTGTGAGTGAGTAAGGCATGGGGTAAGTACAAAAAAACCCTAAGGTTAGACGTGCTTCCGATTTATAATCGGCCCCAATTGACGATAAGATTGAGCCCATCAAAATGAACATCTTAACCTATGGGCACAATGGTGGGAACTGAAAAAAACGGGCTGATTTGATGGTTTAAGGCGCTGTGAGTTCAGACCATACGACACACTAGCGCCAGCCAGCAATTAATTCTATATGTCCTAAATCATATCAAATTTAAAAAATCTAATAGCTGAATGCCCTAGTAAATTACTTGTATTATTATTTTTATTACTTTTCATAGATATTATAATCTAAGTTTTAGAGAAAAAATTAAAAATAGTACTACAAGACTTGTACCAATAATACTACAAGTAATTTACTAGGCATTCAGTTATTAGATTTTTTAAAAACAGTAATTATTTTTTCTTCTTGGGATTCATAATATCGGTAATGGCTATGATAATTTATTGTCTGTCTATATTTCCTTTTCACATAGCTATGTTTGTTTAACTTTGTAGGTAAGTTTTGATTAAGTAAATAGCTTTTACTTCAATTATGTAATTTAAATTGCCTTTACATAACAATTCATATGAATAAATATTAATGGATCATTCGTCTATTAATATTTTAAAGTCAATAGAAATATAATCTTCCAATCTATTAAATTCGAAAAACATATTTATTCCAAAATTAACAACACAGGATTTAGTCAAGCATTACTTTAGTAGTTCGTGCCTCATGAAAAGATAATAAATGTCAGAAGTGATTTATATTGTTATGACACGATAATTGACGAATTAACAATGGTAACATTATGATATTTTATTGAGACAGGTAAAATATCCGTAGAAAGTATTTTTATAATGCAAGAAAATTCTTATTACTATTAGATTATTAATTCAATACTCGAAAAGGCTCTCTATAAAAATAATGACGATAAAAAAATACGCTTTAATTTGGTAGATTTTCTATGAAAACTTGGATTGTTATTATCTTGGGTAGTCAATTCAAAAAAGTTAATACGTATATAGCAGAAGTTCGACCACATCGAAAGAAATGCATTTATAAGTTTCGTGAAAAAAATACATAAAACACTTTAACAGGGTTTTATATGAACTAAAATGGATTGAAACCGAATAAAATATGATAAAGCTTGTTTTAGAGTATTCTAGCCTTATACTGGCACATACTCTTTCCGGTAAAATATTCTTTGAGAAGTATTGATATTGGCACTACATATAAGCAGTACCGGGAATGTGGGTGTTGTTTCTGCGACTTTCCATGCAGGCAACTTGAATACCTACTTTATAGTCGAAGAGTGGTCTACCTAACCTAACCTACCTGCCTGCATCAGGAACAAGTTCTTAATATTTAAGAAGATTGATCACATAAGTAGCTTATTTATAGAAGGATGGAAGGAGAATTTATTGCAGTTTGCTCGACAGCCTCTGTGGCGCAGGTTATCACGTCAGCCTGCGAGGGCCCGGGTTCGATCCCTGGTTTGTTTTTGTTTTTCGTATCTGTAAGTGGCCAACACTGGTGTCAGATTTTTCAAGCTGCCTTAAGGCATCTGACATAGCTTAACGACTGCCATCAACGATGACAGCCGGGACCAACGGCTTAACGTGCCTTCCGAAGCACGGAGGAACTCGAGATATTTTTATGCCACTTGCGGTCACCCATCCAAGTAGGGACTGCACCAGGGGTTGCTTAACATACGTAAGCGCTCATAGAGCTCACACCCACTGGACCATCGGGCTCCCTGGTCAATACTGGCCTTACGTAGTTATAGGTCATGATGAAAAACAATATCTTTCAGATCAGCCTGGGTCGTGGCTGTTTATCTATATGCGTATCTATTATAAAATATAGTATCGTTATAGTATACTATACGACACAAGTTCACTTTTTGTAGAGCTAACTCAATTTGTGTGATTTTTCCCTGTATATTGTCCCTATATCATCTATTCTATATATTAATTCATCATCGTCATCATCAGGTCTTAGCACGACCATCTCTATACTACCAGAGCCATATATTAGCCAAAGCAATCAGAGGATATATTACTTAACAAGTTGTTATTATGACGTTTATATTTAAATCTGACTGTTTACGAATATAAATGCAAATAACATATAATAAGGATCGTTCTACACTAATGCTATGGCACGCTCTTTCCCGTAAAATATGCTTTGAGATGTATCGATATTGGCGCTACATCTGAGCGATAACGGGAGTGTCGAAGTTCTTATTGCCACTTACCGTATAGGAAACTTGAATAATATTGTACCTTTTTCAGAAACATATTCTAAAGGTTCTAGAAAATTGATCATAAATGAAGAAAAAAGCTTATGCGTATTTTATAAAATTTGTTATATTTTGTTAACATTAACTAAATAAGGATATAAGGGAGAAGGGAGGAGCCCTTTATCGAACAGCAATAAGACCAGTGAACTGTAGACTTCGCGAATCTGTCTTTGGATACATTAATAATTATCATGGAAAAAGTTCTTTAACACCGATGGGCAGAATCAGTCCCTACAGTTTCCATAACGATCAACGAGAGATAACTACCTACTACTACTACTAATCAGAGATAACTACCTAGTGTTTAAGAATGTACGACATGCCATATCCAGCTGCTAGAATAATGTAATCATTCATTGAGGCCATGACCGCATTCTTTAGACGATTAATATTGCCAATGGTATATCACATTATGTTTTTAGGCAAATAGCCTACTGGAACTAATTGATCATGAAAAAGCAAATTTACTCAGGTTTCATTAACTTTTTGCAATCATAATGAAGATTGGAATTTATCGAGTTCAATTTTAGCCCTACTTAAAATTACACTACTGTTATATTAACATACATACATACATATTATCACGTCTGTTTCCTTTACGGGGTAGACAGAGCCCAAAATCATAAGACCCAAGGCCACATTTAGAATGTTGATTAGCAAGTAGGTGAAAAACGGAATCTAAATAGTAACGGGTTGCTAGCCGCATCGCCTATTGAAATTATTCCTAAGGTTTCGCCCATTCCCCAGGCCGGCTTTTACGATCTGTGCGGAATGAAATGTAGCTACGTTTACGGTTCATTCTTCGTGTGTTTTCTTTGCTCTTCGACCAGCATCTACAAAATAAGGCTAATTTTGATATTTTAAATTTGAGAGATAACTGGATTATCATGTATATGGATTATGCTTTTACCTGTTTCTCACATCAACCAAATTCAATCTATACAGCTGTGTTCAGGTTAAAAAGGTTATAACAGGCAGATAAATTACTGATTTCTGTGGTGTAACATTGTTATTTTAGCTCTGCATTTGCAGCATCGGCATTAGTAATGCTATCATATGTCAAAGTCAAATATTTTATTTCAATAATATATTTTTAAGATTTTTTAATACATATCATTTGATGATTTTTTTCTTATCTTTTCGCGATTGTTACACATTTCAATAAAATTAATTTTAATACGGTTTTATCACGTTTATTACTTTATTATTTTTTAATTACAATTTATTATTCACAATTAATGTATTGTTTTTGACGTCATATTCTACTTATAACTAAGTTTAGCACCGCTTCCAAAGCGGAGCGCAGAAGAAGCGGAAACAAAGTACAATATGCCTTATTTATTCATCAGATTATTAAAAAAAAAACTTGTAATGCAAATAAAGTCACAGTTAGAAAATACAATACTTAAGAAGTATTATTATTTTGCTTCCGAAAATAGTAAGTATGCAGGACGTTGGTAAAAATAGAAAAATTTAAAATTCCGGACAAAACTTCAGTCACAAAATGACTCACTTCGGCGCACACAATTTTGTCCACTCCCGGTTTTAACAAAGGAGGAGTGAAATTAGCATTTTCCACTGTTGCTTTTAGGAACTTTTACCAGACACCAAACTTCTTTAAGATTCCAGAATAAAGTTGCGGAATTTGCATTCTATTATTACTTTTTAGAATCAAAATTTTATTTTCAGGAAACTGCCAACGTTGAGTAATTAACGACTTTTTGCTATTTACTTGAAACATGGTTTCGTACTTTACATTTCCTAAAAATTAAAGCGAATTTTTGTATTTTGTTTTTTATTTAATTATGAAAATACTTCCATTTTATATCATTAGGGTATATAATGCTAATCCTTAAAAACGAATAAGGACCCTAAAATAAGAGTCTTATCCATCCCTATATATTTCGAATTACTAGATCTCAATTTGTTTTAGCTGTAAAGTTTTACTATGGCCGATTTTTATTATCCAACATAATTATTCAAGTATTACGCAAAAACTGCTGACTTGATTTATCTCCTTTTCATGTGGATGGTACAGAAATTAAACCTTGTCATTCCAATAAAACGCTATTTTGACGGTATTATCGTTAACAACTGTTAAGTCGACCAAAATTCAGGTGTTCAATATTACATTTAAATTGATTGATAAAATATTTTTTCAATGAAAAAAAAAAAAACAAAAGCTTAACTGCACTGATGATACATGAACACCGAAAATCTAAAATTTCTCTTGTGGTATTCTTAAGACTGTTTTTAGTCAGTTTCAACAGGTTTCTTAATATTTAAGCAAAACGACACACACAATGTACTTTTCAAAAGAAGTTAAAGTAAAAAGCTTGTCTTCAAATTGTCTTTTATGAAATAAATAATTAAGATTTATAGCTTTACTAGCGGCTTCGCCCGCGTGATATATAACTTATGTCCTTATCAGTATGCTAACCTATGTGTATGCAAAATTTCATGTTGATCGGTACAGTATATAAGGCGTGAAAGCGTAATAAATAAACAAACTCACTTTCACATTATCTTTATCGGATATCTAGGCTAAACCTACATTGTAAATAATTTTTATTATCATTATCAGGCAAAAGGCTATCAGAGCTAAGCTGTTTGTCCTTGTGTGCAAGGACAAACTGGTTAAGGAATAACTGATTCAATTTCGATCGGGCATTAATTTCAATGGGTATATTAATATTAATGTACCATATTTATCACCCCTTACACAAGTTTAACTGGCAGTAATTAAATCAATGTATCAATGTCTTGCGGGTTATATCTCAATTGGTCGAATAATAATAAAAGTGATTGCGAGCAATATGAATTTCTGTACAAATCTTAAAATTACGTAAGTATGTATGTACACAACAGAAAGTAGTCACGAACTAATGACAATAATTACGAAGTAAACTGGTCAGGCGTGAGTTGGATTTGTGCAACGAGGGTTCCCCACATTTTAAATTAAGACACCACCTAATTAACAGAACGTCACGCAATACTTTTTCTTCACTTGACATTAAATTAGCGCCAGTTTTATTTGAGCTTGATTGCCCAGTCAGGATTTTATATTTTTAATTTTTATCTTCTTTATTTCGTTATCGTTAAGGACCCTTATAGGGGTGATGCAGCCCGTCAATATAAACAACTTTTGCTGGGACCAATGCTGAAAACTCAACAAAAAATTACATTTCTATAGAAAAATATTCAGCCGCTCGGTCGATTTGCATGGGAATGTCAGTTTTTTTCAGCATTCTGGGGCTAACGATAAAAAAAAATCCATGTATAATTTTGTCGCCAATCATCCAATTTGCTAGTTTTCTACACTTATTGGTATTCTTTTCAGGTGTAAAAGATGCTTTATTATAGAAATACATCATTAATATTTTCAGATTCATTAAATATATTTATTTTAACGAACATCGTAGAGTTACAGAAGTTCATTTGACATTCATGTACACGGAATCCTAAAAATTGTCCGTAAAATTATGAAACAGTAAGGTGCATGAATTATCCATTAGCAAGAGGCAAAGTAAAGGCACCATCGGAGCTATAACTCTTCTGTTCCGTATAATATTTATAGGCATAGATAAGGCCTACAGATGGCGCGGCGGAGTTTTCCTTCCCCTAATACTTGTTGAGTTACGGTTTCCAATTTCCACCTCCACACTTCAGGTGAGGGGTCCCCGTTGTTCGTGAGTTATCGACTTTACTTGGGAGTTGATGGGTTTTATAAAGATCTGGAATCGAAATGTTTGGAAATGATCTAACGCTGTTTGATAAAGCAGTGTATTCTGTATTTTTCATTTTGAAAGCCCACGATGTTGATAGATTTGATCTTGTGATACCCTGCTGATAAATTCTACACTATTTCCCTTCTTCAAGACCAATAATAACCCAAATCAAGTGAAATACATACTCATTGCAAAGATAGACTTTAATTCTGAGCTTAGTAAATAGAAAATTTTGAAATACCTTAGAAAAACGTATGCAGATAATGTGCATGAAATATTATCAAATTCTATTAAAAACTATGGTAAATTCATTTTTGAAAAGTGAAGTAGCTGTACCAACTTTGTTTGTTTTGAGCTGGGTGTCCATTACCAACAACGTGATAACTAGGTGTCTATTACCTATAACACGTTAACTGGGTGTCTATTACCTACAAACTGACACCTAGATACCACCTGCATTGTCTTAAAGCATGCAGGTATGCGCTCGGGTGTTCCGTCATTGGAATAACTTATTCAATCGCCTACAGCTTCAGTTTACATAATCGGTTTGAGTCATATTACGTGTCGTAAGCACTAAGCATCTACTTTGCAGCTTATTCAAATAAATCTAAGTGTCTCACTACACATTCGCCTCTCATTATGGTTTAATCATCATCATCATCATCTCAGCCGCAAGCAGTCTATTGCTGGACATAGGCCTCCAAAGATTTCCAATACGACTGGTTGGAAGCGGCCTGCATCCAGCGCCTTCCTGCGAACCACCTGATCAGTGGGTGTGCAATGGTTTGATGTTGTTACCCTATATACACAAGTCTAAATGAAGAGCAGAAGAAATAGAAATCTCAGGATTGTAAAGTTGCATCAGTCGCAGCTAGAGATCTTTTTTTCCTCCTTAAATCACCACCACAGATCACCACACATGTAATATAATTGAAAAGTCAAGAGTAATCTAAGGTGCTGTTATTGGATAAAGATACCAACTTATTTCATCGTGGGATGGAAAAAGTTGGTATCTTTATCCAAAGGAAAGTACCATTTAGTTTATAAAAATGTAATACTGCTGTAATTTTTTTAAAGAACATATATATATTTATATATTTTATGTTACATTATTTAATGCAACTGCTGTTCTATCGTATTGGTTATATTTCCTTATGTACGAGTATGATTAAAGGTTACGCCATGAAGGCACAAACTATTTAGGCAAATTATTAGCTTTCACAAAAGTTTAATAGCCAAAGGTAACATCGAATTACAGTTTGTGTATGACAAGACCTTTATCCATAACAAGCTCGTACATCAGCGGTCTATATATTGTACGGTAAATAATTCACTTTTCGTCCCACTGGGCACTAGTTCCCCTTGAAATTAATTTGACGGGTATTTAATATAAATTACAGCAATATTAGTCATAAGTTGTCAAGGTATTGAGCTTATTCATGTTGATTGTATGTGCATATCAAGCGTGGATAATTGCAATTATAGCTGAGAGCCTACGCTTCTTCGTATCGGATCAGAAGGACTGTGACTAATCTATGTGACTGTACAAAACTATACTCAGCCCCGATTCTACAGAGGGGAAGGGCTAGACGGGGTTAGACCCAGCGGCATTATTATCATAAAATGGTACAACGAAGTAATCCTATTTTGTTTCATTTTTAACTAAAAAAAATAGGTTGATACTCGTTGTCACTGACGTAGTGCTTCCTTCTATTTCATGCGCAGAAAAACTTAATATAAAATTAATAGTTGACCTCTTTTACTATCAGCCTGAAGCAGCCTAAACAAAAGTTTAATTCGAACCAATTATTTGTACCCAACATTAGTCATGGCTGAACGAAATCAACACAGAATTATGACATCGTGTACGTAACGTGATGGCAGTCACGCGATAGTGCCAGTTTTCGGTGATTTATGAAGCACCCTGAACCATGACTAATGCTGGCTATTGTTTTTATATCAAACAGTTGGGTTTGGGGTGGGGCGACGGCTACTGGAAATCGATGAAGGTCGTCTACCGATAAGACTTAAAGTTTATTTAATGAGCTTTAGTTATGTACCTAAAGTATCACGGGTTCTTGCTAATATAATATTGTATTTTTATTTTTTTATTCCATGCTGGTTTTTGGAGGAAGAAAAAAAATGGAATATAATGTACCAGCTGCTTTTTTTCCTGTGTAGCCCGTAAAAACCGATCAAGGGATTGGGCAAAAATCTAAGGAATCACGTCGTAGGCGTATAGGCGATTTGCTAGCAATCCATCTCTATTTTGATTCCGCTTTCCACCTTTACGCCCACTAAAACACGCTAAACGTGGCCTTTGGGTTCGATTTCCTTTGGCTCTGTCTAACCCACAAGGGATAAAGACGTGAAAATATGTATGTATTTGAATAACAGTATTTTACAAATAAATTGACATTTTTGATTTATAGCTGTGTATTTTTATTTATTTAATAGATTTTATTTTTATTTTTAGTTAAGTTTTATTATACTTCTGTATAAAACATGTCATAAAATATAAAATGCTGCTCGTTTAAATCCATAAGTTTTGATTGTTGTTAATTAATAATATAAGATTTAATTTTTTTTAATTAATTAATTCTCGATTGTTTATTGTATATAAAATTTGTTTTGTATTAATATTTAGTTACGCAAATCATGTATGTCATACAAATAAGCTTCAACTTTCAAATTTACAGAAATATGCGTCGACTTTGCAGAAAGATACTTAATCATAATTCAAACAAACTAATTATACAAATGTCAGAAACGTTTTGTGTAACTATTAATCACTTCAGCAAAATACCAAATTAGTAATAACATATTTTGGTAAGCAAACGAAGGAACTGATATAAGTATTATGGAATGTTTGGACTGCAATATCACATATCTGAACCCACACCAAGATATTTATTCTACTCTATTACCTACAAGCGCAGTGTTGGACTGGACAGTCACCAACCAGGTCGCCGGACAACCTGACCAAAGTTGCAGGAAGACTTGAATAGAGGCCGCTTCCAGACTACATAGGCACTAGAGTGGAGGGGGGGGGGAGGCCTATGTCCAACAGCTGTAAGTGGCAAGACCATCACTGAGATGATGATAATACTCTATAATTCTACTCTAGCAACAAACAACAACTTGAAAGGTAGGTTGCTTTGTAGAACAGAACGTATAAATCTTAACTTTATCATCCGCAACGTTGATTAACACGTCATCTGCCTATCATTGAACATAATAAGTTAGTATCTTTGTAGCCTCGTAGTTCTTGCCTATTTTAAAAATATTTAAAATGAGGCTCACTATAAAATATTAAAATTTAATTCGATACCAAGACTAACCATATTAAAAACAACCAGACATAACATTTACAATTTCACTTTTTTTAAATCCAGTTTAATTTCCATAAATGCTTGAATTTTAGAAGCATTTTCATTTATTCGTTGAATTTATGTGGATATGTAAAATCCTGCCCATTAATTAAGGAAATTTAAATTATGGCAAAGAAAACATTTTTTTAATATGATAAGTACTTATTCAAAACATAATGGTATTTCACATCTCAAATTTATAGTTTTGTTAATCCGTAAACAATAAAAGATAGTTTTGCTTTATATCGCACTGAAATGTTCACAAACGAATGCGGAACATGCTACGTTTTACTTCAAAAACTGTTTACATTGAGTGATGGGCGTATATAGGATGATTTGAGAGTCGGTGTCCCCCTTGGGAAAAAAATTATGAAATATTGCAGAAGCTTAGCTGTCTATTATAATGAGTGTTCGGTGACTATACGACGCTCAGGTAAGTGACGAGATTGATTTATTGTCCATAATATACCATCATCAGGATTTTTAAGGACTTTCATAACTAAAAATCGTCAATGGGTGATGCGGCTAGCAACTTATCACTATTCTGATTCCGCTTTCCACCCTCATGACCACTAAAACACGCTAAATGTGGCCTTTGGGTTTTATTATCTTAGGCTCTGTCTAACCCAAGGGATAAAGACGTGATAATATGTATGTACAACTAAAAACCCTTGGTGATCCTCATAGAAATCTCAAATTTAAATTTCTTCTAAATTTATTTTTGAAACAGATGATACAGCGGTTCCTAAAATATCCATAGTTTCATACTAATATTATAAATGCAAAAATGTCTGTTGTTATCTCCTTACGTTTCAATAACTGAACCGATTAAGATGTGATTTAATAAGAAAGTTCAAGGCCTTTAAAAGCACAAACCTTATGACCATGACTTTAGATCTTCGAAAAATGGTACTGTTCCTGAGTGATCAAAGTACTTTTCCGCAAGTAGAGCCGCGGGCGAAAGCTAGTATTTTCATGAATGATAAATCACTATTAATACATCTTGTGTATAAGGTTTTCTTATGTTATCGCGATTGTTACACATTTAAATAAAATTATTTTAATACGGTTTTTATCGCGTTTATTACATTATTTATACACCTAACGTTTCGAGCACTTTACAGTGTTCGTGGTCGCAGGTAGACTAAGTTGACATTTGTCTAGTATTTTACGAGAACTGCAAAATCTACCGCCTAAATTATTTATAGATAACGTTCCGGATGTACGCAGTATTGGCTCACGGTGTCTGAAGTTCTTGCAGTCTTCTGCTTAGCTTGAGATTTGATTCAATTGATGACTGGATCCCAAGCTGGTGGTAACTGCCAACCATCCTCTCTATTGAAATTAGGATGTTTTTTAATTTCAATAGCCTCACGAAGCATTCTTGGAATGTATCTGTTTTCTTTTGCAAGGACTTGAGGATTATCAAAACGCATATAATGGTTGGGTTTGTCTAAGGCATGTTCACAGACTGCAGACTTCGTTGAGCGCCTATGCCTCATGTCAGCAATATGTTCTTTTATACGGGTACCGATGCTTCTCTTTGTTTGCCCAATGTATGATAAACCACACTCACAGTCAATTTTATAAACTCCAGCATCTTGTAACGGGATATTAGATTTGACAGGTCTTAAAAGTTGGTTTATTTTCTTGTGCGGCTTGTAGTAGGTCTTGATTGAAGCACGCTTAAGTATATTACCAATTTTGTCTGTGACTCCCTTTACATATGGTCACTGTAAAGTGCTCGAAACGTTAGCTGTATAAATAATGTAATAAACGCGATAAAAACCGTATTAAAATAATTTTATTTAATTGTGTATAAGGTGCTAATCACAGTCTTAAGAAGATTCGACTTCCAATCGGTCATTTTAGAAATCCTTAGGAGAGGCCTAGTCCAGAAGTGGACTTCTTGCGGCTGAAATGGTGATGATCATGATGTACATTCATGTACCCGATGACCCCCCAGGGGTAAGCTATTAATACGCCATTGTATTGAGTTGTGCAAGTATCGTTGTTTCTGGAGCCAAACGATTTCGATTTATAGCAACTGACGTGTTTACGAAACCTGTCGAATGAGCCGAACTTAATCCATTTCTGCGTAGTTACCGTAAAACGTTTTCGGAAATCTGACTTATAGGAATGTGATGTAATTTACTTTAATTTATACGCACATTTGATTGTTATATACGTTAAAAGTGTAGTATATAGTGTTAGTAAATATTCACAAATAATTTCAAAGACAATTCAGCATGGGACCTCGAAAATTTTTTGACATGGCCATACCAATTGTCATCTGAACACTATAGAAGAAGACCCGGGCCCGGGTCACTCTATCAAGTGTCTCGGCCGTATATTTAAATCCTTTGTGATTTATATTTTTTTTTATTAAAGTAATTGAAATAGGGCAAAGTAAAACAAAACTTTTTGACATTTTCTTTAGTACCTAGTAACTTCATATAAAATTTATCAAAATATTTACGTGGTTAGGATGTTTTGCAAATACAAGCTTTCATAATACGGTCTACCCATTAAATGACTGAACATTTATATTAATATCTAGACTACAGCATAAATTAATAAATTATCGTAAACGTTAGTTTCAACAGATATTAATACTGCAACTAAAATTCATATTTGAAAGCAATTTACATATGATTAAGTGGAATTTGAAATGCTAATGATACAACCAAACCAATTTACTTAAGTGAACTCAATTTAAAATGTTTACAAAAATATATAGGTTGATCGCTCTTCCCTCTTTTTGAGTCAAGACAAGATTGGTAGCGTACTGTAATGTATAAATAAGCTGTCGGAAAATGTGGTTAAATTATAGACTAAACCTTATATAAAATATCGAGAACTCTTGACTGGACACAGATTTTGTATCTAGGTTATCTATATTTATTATCAAATACAAAGACTAAACATTTCATTGTTTGTTAGTTTGTATTGAATAGGCTCCGAAACTATTATAGGTTGATTTTAAAAATATTCTCAACGCTTTCATCTATAGAAAGCTAAGTTATCTGTGTGGGTGACAAAGGCTATACCGGCAACGGAGTCGCGGGAAAATTCCTAGTATTTACTATATATAAGAACAGAATCTACGTATAGTCACATTTAATTAAATTAAAATATCAAAATACCTTTATAAATCAATCGTTTCTAAAAATTATCAATCAGAAAATGAAAATTTCTCGTGTGAATCAATAATTTTAAGCTAATTTCAATTTTATATTATAAATAACTCACTCAGTCGATTTAAGGTTGAAGTTCAATTACCGCATAGCTCACTACATCTAGTTCCAAATAAAGAAATCTGTATGTAAATCCGTCCCATATCAGATAGAATTACATTCAAATTGCTTAGAAGATAAATAAAAAGAAAGTGATTTTTTGAACTAATCAAGTTCAGTTCTTTAATTTTTGGACCTCATAATACATTTTACTCTACAAGTTAAGACTAACTTTACGTCAGACACTAACTGACTCGATTTGCCTAATTCACTTGCTTAACCAGTACAAGAATAGGGTACCTTCTGCTTCAGTCAGATGACATGAGGATTAGAGTTTCGCCCACCCGAATCTATAATAATAAACCCGAAAGTTTGGGAACTCGTTAAAATTTGGAGGAGCTATTATTTAGCGGCGGGTTCCTGATAAATTTATATATTATGCATCCCATTTCCCTTTCGTTTATGAGTTGTAAAATTGGAATCGATTCCGGATACTCATTAATTCTTAGTGAAAGTGACAAAATAAAAGAGCATTGAATCTTGTATTATCATTGGACAAACCAATAACATTTTATTTTGGATGTTCGATATGGATTCCACCTTCGGACAATGCGGTGGCAACGGGGATTCCATCAGTATAACGTCGATATTCCAGCTCACACACTTTTCTTGGGCAATAAACCTAAGCTTATCGGTTTTCTTCTTCCCTTGTCGTACCAAACTTTTTCGAATTACCTATTCGGATCCATTTCCTAATTTCCCATGAAAAAGTTTTTTCCTTAATTTATCTAACCCATTATTTACATTGAAAATTTAAAACTGCATAATATTCAAGTAACAGATTGCATATCTATGTGATTACTGGTCTGAAAAATGCACTATAAATTAAGTTAGGAAATTATGAAAAATGGATTAATAATGTCTCACGAAAATTCTCGAAATTTAAATTTGTGATACTTTGACTAATAGCTTTTGAGCATGATACGGGTATAAAGCTGGCTAAACCTTAAATATACATTGTATGGCATTAATTAATTCTATTTATTTTATGTTGTCTCAAACTTGTAGGATTCTAACATTTTAAAACTGATACTTAGAAGTAGTAGCAGCAGACTAAAAATGCTTAAATATAATAGAATAATTTTGTAATGAAATGTATAATCATACATATTACTTAGTAACCATTATATATTCCTGGGGTTACACAAAAAACAAATTTTTGCAGGAGACTTCGCAGGTGAAAACAACTAAGGTCGATAAAATTGTTATACTTTAAAGGTATGTGCTACCAAACGAAACAATCCCTGCCTGAGAAAAGCATAGTGCAAAATGTTCTAAATAGTGCTATAGCTTTAAATATCAGGAAAAAACGACAAATAATCTTAACCTTAAAACCAATTTATTTTTGTTATGACCAAAATTTACCTTACACCACACAATATTGATTTCGTGCCAAAGCTGCCAGACGAAACAAATTCCTGCCTAAACTACAGTCTGGATGAAGCATAATGGTGCCATTGTTGTGTCTGCCCACAATAAATTTTAGCTGCGGCCTAAACTATATGCCTCTTACTGGTATACTATATTTGAGTAAAATTTTTGCTCGTTGTTATTTGTTGATTATTTTCTAATCAGATTTCCTACATCTAATTTCATTAACTCATTCTTTGATATAGTTACTTCACATTGCTACGAAACGTATCTTACATTTTGTTTGAGCGAATGAATGAGAAAATCTAAAAGGGATTGTCTCCAGTAACTGTCAAAGTTGATGAGAAGTTTAAATTCTAATTAAAAACTAAATAAAAAAATTAAAATGTAAATTCGGAAATACTCTAACAAGTATCATCGTCAACAGTTCTTATATGAATATGGTACTTTCTCAGAATTAGATATCTTAATAATTATTAATATAAACGAGACTTGACAACGTTATTTATACTATTAATTATGTGTATAAAACTAATACCGTAAGATATTCTTTTTAATAAAAGTAAAAAATAAACTGTAATGTTGTTTTTATTTTCCCTCTCATGAAGCATTTGTGAAAGGAAGGTTTATAATGGGTTATTTTATATAATAATCAGGGTGGGTCGCAATTATGTTCTTAGTTGAAAAAGACAATGAGTAGAGAATAAACTGCTCTACGAGTAACAAAAAGCGACTCAGAATTCAACGAATTATCTGTCTCCTTAATATCTCTCATGAGAACAAAAAGCAGACGCATTAACCCTGGAAGTAGCTCGTCTTCAACATTGAAGAGCCTGCTAACGAGGTTATCATTGTGAGAGGGGAGGATAGCCTGAAACTCGGGACTAGACGAAAAAATTCGTTTCCGACCTGTTCATAGTACGTCTACGTCTGGGTGGGTCACAGAGTAGAAATAATAGTGGGTAAGGATGTATTTTTATCATTTGTATTACTGGGATTAATTTTATAATCAAATACGATTCACCACAATATGTATTTAGCTTATCATGCATAAATCATTAAAATTGCATATTATGATAACTTTTTTGTTCCTATAAAAATATGAAAACAAATAGTGATTTCAAGTGCCCGATGTGGACACACCATGGGTACCTATTTAAATAAAAATTGAGTGTTTCAACACTCAATTTTTTTTACTGCTTGGTTGTATATATATTATAAATTCTGATACCCTTCCTTTTAAGGGCCGAGACCAGGCGAACTAGCGCCACCAATCATTTTATTCTTAATACTTCATAAATAAAAACAAATTCAAGAATTTTAGTAACATAGCCTTAGTAAATAACTTGAAATATTCTTGGAATCATACCTTAATATTATGAGAATCAGTGATTACCGCCTAAAACGGCCGTACTTGGTATTATTTGGAATATGAGTAGTTCTCTTAATGACTTTGGGATACATGATGGCTCGAAATAATAAATAAATAAAGATTACGATTAGATTATACAAAATTTCCTGAAAATTATAATAAAAAGTTAGCACACTGAATGTTATACACTGTGTCTTCCCCGCAGTACCCCAGTGTATACGTTACCCGGCGTTTCGCGATCCCCTCGGCGATAACACACACGGCACCGATGGCGGCGCCGTACCTATTTGTAATTTACGTAAAAATATGGCCGCTGATAGCAAACCCTCCGATGCTAATTCCACGGTTTTGTTAACGTCGTTCTAAAACGTTGGAATTTGTTTGGAGATAGCCAGATTTTGGCTTTTTAGATAGCTGAATAGCGTGAAGATTGAGTGATAATGAATTAAGTAAATAAATAAAATTAGGCTTTGACACGCACTCCGAGAAATAGTTTAGGGTTTTAAATAATATAAAAAGTAACGTCAATGAAAATAAAAATGTGTAATTTCCCAATAAGGCGTTGGATATATAGCAACACTAGAACCAGCCAGCAATTAATTATTTTAATCCTAAATTATATTGTATTTAAGAAATCTATCATGTATACAACTAGTTAATTCGTTGTAGTATTTAGGTACTTTCATTAATATTCGTTTTATTACTTCTCTTTAAATAATGCACTCGTAAATTACTTGTAGTAATACCAAAACACTACAAGTAATTTACTTGTTATGTGCATGATAGATTTTGAAATTCTAAATGATTTATGATCCAAAAAATTGATTACTGGACGGCGCTAGTGTTCATATTAACCGTTTTTGGAGTCTGTTAATATCGACTTTAAAGACGAGTACTTGTAAATTCATAACTTTGTATGTTTTTCATAACTCCGATATTCCCAACCTTATAGTTTATTTAGAACATTCTTTTATAAGTATCATATATAATTTAACGAAATCGGTTCAGGGAATAGTTTGGTTAGAGTGAACCATGTTTCTTAATTAAGTGGTTATTTTTCTTTTCTTTTCTGTCATGTATTTGTCAATTCACTGTTCAAAGAAACGATAAAAACTATAATTTATTCAGTAAGATAAAAGTAGAAAACTCTGCCGAAAAACCTTTTTCAAAGAAAAAGGTACAAAAAGGCTTTCAAACTTCTCTTTGTGTAAGTCGTTAATGGTCCTTTTAATGTGGAAAGTCAAAGTTAGAATCGGGGATTAAGCCTCGATAAGTACTCTTATTTTGCAAAGTTGTCGGAGTAGGTACACTGACCACGGTATATGTATTAGGTGATATTTCTCAGTAAAGTTCAGGTCTATGTATCTTAGTCGTATTTTAGGCGAAATATTATTTCGTTTAGCAAATCATCTTCAATTAATTTAAAAAATAAGATGTGTTGTCCATTCACATTACAAAATCTCAATTCTAAGGTTATGCTTCATAATTTATTTAAAAAAATTATATTTATTTAATAAATCTGCAATTGTTTTTAACTTTATTCTACTGAAAATACTGATCAGGATTAATTAAATACTGATAAATTGGTCCTGAGTGTACCTTGTACTATAGTGTATTTTATTATTTTTTTCGCTAATATTAACTTCTAAAGTGATTAATTTTGTACATCTACCTATTATGATGTGAATTTTAATACGTATAGACTATGTAATACAAGTTTTTTCTTCAAATATGCAAATCTATCATTACCAAAAATAGCATCCCGTTAAAAACGTTACATGGTGATGATACTACAATCTATAGTACTTATATGACAATGTATTGAAACGAAAATGTGCATTCACCACTAATACTCACTATATACTAATAACTTCATATGAAGTAAAATTATTCCCTAAAAAAAAAATATAGAATTAAAAATATTTTTGCAATATTTTCACAAAGCAAGATATCTTGACAGTACTCACCATTTTCTTTTGAGTTGAGCGGACTCAAGAGCCCTCGAGCGCATCTCTCAACCGATTGTTTGTCTTGCCTGTTTGTTTGAGCCGCACCAACTGTTGGCATAAAGCAGATCCGAGGCCGGGTGGTCTTTATCATATTTAATGTAAACAAAAACACTATATTATAATACCAAAGTCAACAGAGTAGTAAAACAACACGATTTCTCGCAGCGAGTTAATTGCTTGATAAATGCTTTCAACTCTTTTCTTTATGCTGTATTTTATTAGTTCATAAAACATGAGAGCGTGAAACTGTGCGAACAGGAAGCACTTCGATTTGATGTTACAGTACATCTATTACAATGACCTTTCACAATAAAAGATTTATTTAGTTCTTCTGTTCGTTTGATTGTGTTTTGTAGTGTTAAATGATCGAGAAGTTTATTAATTCACTAATTACATTCATTTACTCGATGTTTTTGGTTTTTATGGAATAAGGTACGTAAGTAGTACCCTTTAGGAATGGATTTTAAATTGAAGCACCTGACTTTCCATAAACTTTTGAAAAATGTGTTTTTGTGGTGTACGAGAATATTAACA
Organism: Rhodophaea formosa; assembly: GCA_963082605.1. Classification (NCBI taxonomy): domain Eukaryota; kingdom Metazoa; phylum Arthropoda; class Insecta; order Lepidoptera; family Pyralidae; genus Rhodophaea; species Rhodophaea formosa. The sequence goes on from OY720211.1 coordinate 12,646,020, forward strand.
TGTGAATAGTGTGAGTAAAATTGTATCATAATAGAAAATAAAACTGTAAATTTCTCATGACTCATGGGTTTGTATCAGTATTTAGCGATAAGTATAAAGAATTGTAGGTAGCATTTATATAATTGTTTCATTTAATTCCATCACACATTGCCAAAAAGGGCTCATACGATCACGAATCTAGCCGAAGTTGTGTTGCGAAAGCCATTGTCTTATTTTATTCCACACACTGTTAAATAAAATTGAACAAAGCCAAAGCTGCTCCGACACCTTTTCAGCTTTAGTTCACAATACTAGCAATTTTCCCGCGACTTCACGCGTAAATTATAGCCTATGTCACCCGCAGATAAACAAGCTTTCAATAGGTGAAAGAATTCTGAATATCGGTCCAGTAGTTTCAGAGCTTATTCGATGAAAACAAACAATCAAATCTTTCCTCTTTATAATATTAGTAAAGATATTGAGAAACAGAAATATAATACAAAGTCACCGAGAATAGTTTCATAGAGTCAAAAAGAAATGAGGTTTACTCTTACTCGTTTGAAGTGGTAAAAGCGGCTGACAGAGCTATCAAGCGATTGCACATATCAAACAAACCGAACTCAACTTATGTAAACATTTGCCAACGGGGCCAACATTTGGTTATTTTACAAATACTTCACATGTAATGGCCCATACGGGTCCAGTTTACTGTTTTGCGTACACAAATACAGACTATTGTAAAGAAACCATCTTTTGTATTTGGATAGCTGTACTTTCACAATAGTAAAATTTGTTTGGTAAGCTAATTTTTGCACAAGTGTATTTGCCTAATCTTAATTTGTAAAAACAACAACATTCCATTAACTGAGCTTGCACAATATAATTCCATTACAGCATTGATAGTCTCCACTGCCTCCGTAGTCCAGTGGTTAAGCGTTTGCCTTGTTGACCCAGGGGTCGTGGGTTCGACTCCCACGGGAAGCATACTTTGTTTAGTTGTTTCCAGTTTGGTTAGGACATTGCAGGCATAAATCCTCTGATTGTCTGATAAGAAAGATGATTCCGTGCTGCGGAAGGCACGTTAAGCCGTTGGTCCCGGTTGCCATCTGGTAGTCGTTAAAGGAACCACGTCAGAGGCTGAGAGGCGATTCCGAAAGACTCTTGACACCAGGGTATGCATGGTCGACTGACCGTGTTACCTACACGAAATGATGATGATTGACAGTCTCAGTGGCGTAGTAGTTAAGCCTGCAACAAGCACGAGGGATCCCGGGTTCGAACCCCGGCCATGCCAGGTTCATGAAGGAACGCGATGTTTTTTAGATTGGCCCGGGTCTTAGGTGTTTATCTTTTTAGTATAACTGATTTAGTATCTTATAACACTAGTTCTCAACTTACTGTGAAGCTACCTCTTATCTATCTTATCTTCATTGGGGCCGATTATAAATCGGAAGCACGTCTAACCTTTGGGTTATTTTGTACTTACCCCATGCCTTACTCACTCACACGGCGATTCCCGAAGAAGGACTGCATAAGCTTCAGGATATCACCTGGTGCGTAGTGCCTGTAGTCCTCTAGATCAGGATACGCCGATCCGAAAAGGTCCAAACGCTTACCAGCCAAAGAGTCGCAGTCGAAGCTACCTCAATTTGTGTGATTTATAATTTTTTGCTTTGGTCCGAGTTATCTGCAATTAGTTTTGTGTTTCAATTAAGTTTTACAGTAGCTAGAGAAATGGTCGGACAATATCTATAAAAACAGAGATTGGAAATCTAAGGGTGATATCGTATTTTTGACATTTATTTAATTATTTATTTCCTAACTTGTTAAATCTGACTACTGGGCAAGGGTCTCCATCGTAATAGACGTAACATTAAGTAGGTAAAATATAACAATTCAAAAATTAAAATCGTGAGCTCATAGCACGAGCATTTTCGCAGCAAAATACGACAGCCTGACATTATTAAATACGCTTATTACTTTGTTTACTAGCGCATTAATTCATTCGCCGATGACAGCTGGCGAAGAACGCACGAAGTAGGCTTTAAATATGCCATGGAAATTACCTCCCTCTATTTAAAGGCGAATATAATTTTAAGAGCCTATGATCAGCTCCGATGATATACAATGAGGAGCAGGTACCACATGGGGCTGTCGGAGCTACAGAACAGGCGCCCCGCTGTGAAAACCTGCGAGTCAATAACTCTTTAAGCAAGTTAAGACACTCTTACAAATTCTGTGTTTAGCAACAGCGAGGCCCAGGGTGAAATTTGTGATGGGCACCTCTTTCAACATCATCAGGTCTTTTTTTAGTCTCCACTGCAGGAGTATGACCCTCTCTGTACTATCAGAGCTAAAATTAGCCGGGGCAGTCAGAGGATTTGGCCTACACTCTCCACGCTGGCCAGACGGGTAAGAGAGGTCTTTTTGATGTTTATAAGCTTTGTTTAGCTTGTGTTTCCTAAGTCGCCTTCTACGACATCCACGGGAAGACTTGGAATGGTCCTCTTCTACTCTGCCGGCAACCACACGGCGGGGACCCTCTTTGCTAATTAGAAATCATTAGAAATGCTATAAAATTTAAAGCAAACTAGATCCATAATCTGTTTTATGACCTGCTATATTTTTTTTAATTGTTGAAATTAAATTTACAAGATGGTAAAAATAATAAAGTGTTAGACATCAAGTCGATAATGTATTATGTACATGTAGGTATATATGTATTTATAAATTGCTTAAAGACCTTAAGAACAGCGTGTAACTTGACCTCGACTCTCCCACAAAGGGGTGACTCAGGCCGACACTATGAACAACTTTTCCTATGGTAATAAGTTACGTAAGTAAGTACGTAACTCGAAATTGACTTTTTGCTAATTGCCGTGGCTGAACACTTTTGTAATAAAATGTCGATTTTTTTTTATTTCCCAGCATTGGTCTAAAGGAAAAATTGTTCAAATTGATAGTCTGCATCAACCCTTTAAGGGAATGCCAAGAATCAACTTATACGCTGTTTGTAACATAAATGTACTTTGAACAATATGAATAAATAACTGAAAGAGATTTATGACTTGTAAACATTTACGAGAAAAAAACTTTTTCTTTAAGTACCTACCCTTATTTCTGGCGCCCTTAGCTAGTTACCTAGAAATCCTTTGCCCAATTACGTTACTGCTTATAAGTCGATGATTCATTAATGTATTAACTCATTAAAATTCAAACCAGTTTAAAAGCTAAAGGTTAAACGCTTTGTAAAAAACTTACTTACTTTCGCTGCCCGCTGAGATGCTGAGTTGAAATTTAAATGAAGAATGGCCTTTGGAACGACACGGGACGCGATGAGGTTTGAAAAACATAGCTAAAGGTGGCCATGCATAATGCATATTTAAAACTTCCGAACAAAGAAAAAAAGAAAGTATTAATGAAATATTTTTATTTCTACAGCTTTTGCTACTCAAAGTGGCAATGTTGCCAGTTGCCTGAACACTACCATAGGTCAATGAACTGCGGGACATTTTTTTTTACAAGCAGGTTTTAGATAGGATTAGTTTGCACATTAGATTGTTATTTTGGTTATTTTCATCATCTTCATCACGTCTTTTTAAAGTTCCACTGCAGGACGCACGACTTGCACAGCACGACCCTTTCAACTAAACTAAGTACTACCATAACCGTATATTAGCCAGAGCAATTAAAAGATTTGGCCTACACTCTCCCCACTTGCCGACGGGTTAGTGGGGTCTCTTTGAACGGCTTTGATTAGCTTGTGTTTCCTAAGTCGCTTTTACGACATCCTCGTGTGGAGTGGTCCTATTCTAACCTGCCGGGAACCACACGGTTTGGTTTATTTAGTTTTAGTAAACAAAAATTGAAAAGTAATTATTTTATTAAAGGAAATGGACGTGACCTTTGCCCAGCAATGGAATAATATAGGTAAAATAAAAAAATATTGCCTACTGTAAATAAATTATAGGTATATAACTTTTGCTATTGAAGCCACTTAGTAAGAATATTTAAAAATGCTTTGAACTTGCAAAAAATACAAATGGAAATAGCTGTCTATGGTGAAGTAAGACCATCTTGCGAGTTAAATATTACACTTTTTATTGTAGTTCTTCCTTCTATTTACTGGGGTTAAGTGGAGTTTCAATATTGTACTACACTTTTATGACTTTCTGAAATACTTGGACAACAGCTTTAAGTATTCTTTCTTCCGGTGAACAAAGACAGGCAAGACGCAAGTGTCTTTAAAAAGTTTCGAATTTATTTTCTATCCACCGGTTGCCCGCGGTGTTGTAAAGTACTAAAATTTGTATTTTATAACTTTCTCAATAAAAACTTAATGAATAAAAATTATATAGGACAGTTTTAAGTGTGGCGTACCGGCCGCGACGGTGTCAAAGCTGTAAAGCTCTAAAGAAAGCTGCACTGTGGAATTTAATATCGCACCGCTTAATAAATTTAATTTAATAGATTCATATTTTACGAGGATATAGTACGTTTTATAATATGTTTATTACGTTTTTATTAATCTTTCTGTATCTAATAAATTATTTTATTTATATATACTGGTTTAAAATTAAGTATTATGGTATATTTGTGTTGCCAGATAAAGTTTTTAAAACAGAACAGAACATGATATTTAAATAAAAGTTGTATAGTAGCGTAGTAGTTCTAATTTTTCAGTATATTTTCTTCTAAAAATAAAAGTTAGTACCTAAGACGCATAAATAATAACTAATTAAGTTCAAACATAAACTATCACAAATCTTAATAAACTCGCAAAGAGTAACAAAACTAACATTTATCATTACAGCAAAGCAGTAGCATTACCATTATGAAATTAATTTCATTATTTATAGTTATTATCTGCCTGAGACACTGCGAATGCGGACTTTAATGAGCTAGCGAGGCATTCGCGGAGCTAAGGAGATGTTAACTCTAAAATATGAGACACTTTCTTTCGTTTGCATATGTTCTTAGTATTTACTGGCCAGAATTATGCCAGAGTATAATACAACAGGCATTGTACGAGCTTACCTCGCACATTCGAGCTGCACGCGGCCACATACATGTTGTTCGCGTGTCAGCTGTTTTAACAATATAATTAGCAAAAACTATCTGACAGCCAACGAGAAAGGACCCGTCACACCGCTCCGTGGCGCAGCGGTCATCACGCCTGCCTGCGACACGGATGGTCCCGGGTTCGATCCCCGGTCAGGTCAAGATGGAAAACGATCTTTTTCAGATTAACCTGGGTCTTGGATGTTTATCTATATATGTATTTGTTATAAAATATAGTATCGTTGAGTTAGTATCCCATAACACAAGTTTTTCATTAGAACTTACTTTGGGGCTATCTCAATCTGTGTGATTTGTCCGTATATATTTATTTGTTTATTTATATTTATTTATCAAGACGTAACATATTATCAAGAAGCAATAAAACAGTTAACTAGAGACGTGGTCTTGTATCTCCACACCAACATCATCACTTCATGTATGGTGTATCAGCTATCATCATTGCCTGCACCGTATAGGTATGATGCAACACTATAAGGGCCTAATATATATAATAACCCGAAGGTACACGGGTTTCTGATTCTTTATCGGCTCCAGTGAAGATAATTATGATCCAAAAATTTAATGGAAATTTGATTACCCTTTATGTGGTTTTGATCAGAATGGCAAAAAAAACCGTCAAAAGCTCTTTTTGTTCTTCTGTTTGTTTGTAATGAATATCAAACAGTTTCCTTCAGGTGAACAGTTTGCTTATTTGCCCACTTTAGAGATGATAGGTAAGTGAGATGATAGGTTGCTAAACAAAGAGGATTAGTGTCAGGCAAGCGCCGACCGGCCGTAAAATTTCCACCAAATCTTACCATTAGACTGTAGTAGACTCCAAGTTTCGATGCACCATAGCCGAGGATGGAACCGGAAAAAAATATTTCCTAACCTTTATTCGTCTAAGGATTAAACATCTACAGAATCTGAAACACTTGACACAAACAAAAAAATAAACGGTTTATAAAAGACTAGCTATCGCGAGCGGCTCCACTCGCGTTAGTAGTAGGGAACAGTACTTTTTTCCGGGATAAAAGGTAGACTGTCCTTTTCCGTACTCCAGAAAACGTCTAGGCAAAATTTCATGATGATCGATTCAGTTGATAGTGCGTACCAAACAAACTCATTTCCGCATTTATGTAGTACTAGCTGTCACCCGCGGCTTCGCCTGCGTGAAATATAGCCTATGTCCTTCTCAGTACCCTCACCTATGTGTATGCAAAATTTCATGATGATCGGTTCAGTAGAAACTTACTTTCGCATTTATAATATTAGTTAGGGTAGGATTAGGATAAGGATATTAGGATAAAAAAAAACTTTGCAGTGCTAAAGACGACAATACTTGTAGAGCGACAAATCATTACTGCGACGCATCAATAAAGCTGAAGAGCTGAAGGCTCCATAAAAGAAAACCCTTCAGAAGTCTATAAGCCGGCGGGTGGCCGTCCTCTGAAATGGAGTCGAAACCTTGTCGATTCTTTAGTAACTGGTTGATTCCTTTTGGTACTTGTTAAGACTACTTTTTAAAGACTCCCTCTTTGTATTTCTAAAAATAACAGTTTGCAGGACGACGAATAATTACTACGAGGCATCAATAAAGCTGAATAGCTGAAGGCTCCATAAAAGAAAACCCTTCAGAAGTCCTGCAAATTCCTTAGAAGCTTAGAAACTGGTCAGTTCCTTTTGGTACTTTTAAAGGCAGCCTACTGTGTAGTTCTACAGATAACAGTCTGTAGGGTGACAAATAATGACTGCGATGCATTAATTAATTCTTTAGCAAATAGTTGGTTATTTTTGAGTCTATTGGTAACTAAAATTCAAAATAACAAAATTTTAATAAATTTGAATCAAGGTCCTCTAATTGTTGCTTTTCTTCATGATTAGATAAGTAGCATGCAGTAATCTATTACCAGTGTTAAAAATGGAACTCAATAATGTGCTGATCTGAAGTTGGGTTTCACGGTGACTATAGGCGATTGTGACATCTTAAGGTGTATATACACAAGCTTATCAGTCTCATCTAAAGCAGTGAATAAAGTATTCACCTATTCACAGACAGTAATTTTGGCCAATAAAGTAGATCAATTCAAGGGTTCAAAGTTTACTGGCGTTCAATTACTCTGTCTCATCAATGTCAATCAAGCGAGGCACACTCTACATTCCTTTTTAACCGTCGACGCAAATAGTTGGGTTTATAAATATAAAAATATAATTTCTTTATTCAGACAACTAAAAGTCCACAAAGTATATTAATTCATCAAGCTGTTTCATAAAATAAAATAATAAGTTTAACGAGTGTGTTTCTGTGCCGTTCTATGGTATTAGAGCTTTTTAATGGCTGGACTGTTTTATGTGCAATTTCTTTTAGTTTATAGTTACCATATTTAATTGAAAGTGTTTTTAGTTATACTATTTGATCAAAATCTATTCAGCTATTCACAAGATAAATAAATAAACACACACATACATACCAGGACACAAGGTTTTTGTGTCAACAGATGCTTAATTTTTTATTTTATTAAACTTGTTCATTTTAAATCAGGGTCAAAATCTGCAGAACTAACGAGAAAATACTCTGGAGTCGAAACCTCGTCGATTCCTTTAAAACTCTTGGGGAAATCGCTTTTTCATCCCCGGTAATGGCCCCGTCCCGGGACATTTTAATTAACTTGCGTTGGAGTGCTTTTTTAGTTTTGCGATGAATTATGGACGTTGGATTTGGTGGGAGGAAAAAATGCTTTGTCACTTTTATAGCCTAGATTATTATTGACATGCTTAGTATGCGGGTTTTTTAGGGTTCCGTAGTAAACAAGGAACCCTTATAGTTTCGCCATGTCTGTCTGTCTGTCTGTCTGTCCGTCCGCGGTTTTACGCAGAGACTATAAGTACTAGAAAGCTGTAATTTGGTATGGGTATGTATATTAATCATGGCAAAAAAGTGGAAGAATAAAAAGTTGAAAAAAATTTTTTTTTAGGGTAGCTCCCATACTAGTAAAGTGGGAGAGTAATTTATTTTTCTCTATTTACCCATCGTGTGTGGTATCGTTAAATAGGTCTTTCAAAAATATTGTGAGGTTGAGAACACCATTTTTCGATTTAGGGATCCGTTTCCGAAATATTTGGTTTTAAAGTGCGGATTTTTGTTAGAGGTAAGTGTCCCCCCCTCTATACGCTACGCTACGCTACGCTACGCTACGCTACTCTACGCTACGCTACGCTAAACGGTTATATATAGATACGTAAAAAAAATTACAACAGTAGTATATATACTGAAGTTTAAAGGAAAACTATCAGAGCTGAGTTTTAAGTACAAACTAAAAAGTTATAGGCAACCAACTTATAAACTGTAAAATTTCATACTATTTTCATTGTTAGATGTTTTGGGTCGTTAAACTGTAAGGTGCGAGTGTGAATAGTGTGAACTCAAAGTTGTCATTCGCAACTACGGAACCCTACACTGCGCGTGGCCGGACACGCACTTGGCCGGTTTTTATTAGATCTTCTCACTGAAAATAATGATGAACGTTTATTGCAAAATTTAGGTCTTGCATCTAAAACATTGAGAACAATAATGGTAGGTACAACGTCTAGCTAAAAACTTTATGGAAGGATTAACTAATGGGATCGACCATATAGGTACATACATTTAATAATAGTTCATTAATTCTTGGGAAATTATTTTTCAAATAACCATTCGTCTTTAGGATTTATTCAAGTTCATTTACCTATTCCGAAACTAAATATATTATGTTTTAATGTTTTTAGTTTTTTACCGTCTCAGGATTTTTTGATGGGTTTGAGGCTTGTACTTGTATAAACATTACAAAGTCAGCATTCGTTCGAGTATTATCAGTAAATTTCTCTTCGGGGCAAAATTTTTACGCAGGGCTAATACGAAATAGCCTATTACCGACCGGTTCGGTCCGAAATTTTTCCTAATTAACATCCATAACGAAATTTCCCTCATCAACGGGAAATAAAGAGCGGAAGTTTCGAACATTAATGCAAAATAACGGTGGGATCGGCCCCCGGGACCCGGATTAGGGTACGATCCGGGATACGCCGTACTAATGGGAGTTGTCGTCAGTTTAGGTCCTCCGATTAACGTTACGATAGTGAATTAGTTGCTGGAACTTGTTCTGCGCGTTAGTTTATTAGAGTTTGCGATTTGAACATAAAATTACAAGGGATTGTTAATCTGTTTCTAATTTGCATTCGTTTAAGCATTTTTAACTATATTCGCCGTGTAGTTCCCGGCAGAGTAGAATAGGACCACTCCAAGTCATCCCGTGGATGTCGTAAAAAGCGACTAAGGAAAAACAAGCTAAACAAAGCTTATAAACATCGAAGAGACCTCTCCAACCCGTCTGGCCAGCGTAGAGAGTGTAGGCCAAATCCTCTGACTACTCAAGCTAATATATGGCTCTGGTAGTACAGAGAGGGTCGTGCTCCTGCAGTGGAGACTAGAAAGACCTGATGATGATGATGAACTATATAAAGATGTAAGATGTACCATGGTGGCATCATCATTGAGGTGTCCATAAAGTTTCATACACATTGCACAGATGGCGCTACGTGCTATATTTAATAGATATTTATTATTACAAGTAACTACAAAAAGCATTTTCGATTATTGATGAAAAAATGTTATTTGAACAAATAGTTTACATTTTTATCTTTCGAAATAAATGCACACCATCCTTTTTACGCCTTAACATATTCTGATTAGTCTAGTAACTAGCAGTAGACCAGCTGCTATGTAACGGTGACTTTTTGCAACTTATATAGCATGCCAGAGCGTGTGCCTCCGTATGAGACATGTATTCCTGTAGAATTATTATACCTATATATAACGACCAGAACACACGAGATTTGCGGTCTTTGTTTCGAATCCATTGCACGCCTGTCAATCAAAATCAAGATTAATTTGGAACATGGCATGTTAATGATACGAATAAAATAGCGAATAATTTTGACAAAAAACCGGGCCAGTTAAATTAATAATGAAAAAAAATGAGAGAGTATACAATAATTTAAGCATTACACTATTTCCTTAAGATTAGAAGTAAAATAATGATGAGTTCTGATCATGGACCTAGGAATAATATGGACCCGGCATTAGACACATCAAAAGTGAAGCATAACTTACGTCACATCAAGTCACATGTGTGCAGCATGTATTTGACATTTGGGAAATTTGACATTTCGTTCGACCGGGGAAAAGTGTAGGGATTTTTGTGCCGATGTGTGCGTGCGCTAGTGTCGCGACACGAGTGTAGGGATTTTTATGTGCGTCACTGTTACATTTTCCAAGGGCATATCCTGATTATTCTTAGATCCATGGTTCTGATCCAAATTAATTTTGTCAACTGAAATAAATTGTTGTAGAAATAAGGCTGCTAAAATGATAGTGATATTATGACATTTAAATCCTATGAATAGCTTTTATTCAAGGGCAAAAAAATAGGTCTAATTATTTTGTCTCATATTTGAACAAAAATTGGAATTAAAGTCAATTAAAACAGACAATTTCATAATATGTGTCATCTTTCTATGTATAATTCTTGAAAAATTTCAATATCAATGAAAACCACTAGTTAAATGTGCATAACTTAAATTACAAACAATAATATGAGCGGAAATTATTGTAAGGAATCCAGCACGAAAGCCGTTATCACTATCGTATTTATTCATTACGTATGAATCTTACTGTCAAATAAGTATCTCAAACTACCCAGAAGAAAGAATACAAAGTATCTGTCTCAAGTCTCAAGTGCATTTAAAAGTCACGGGGTCAGCAGCAGCCGGGGTTATCTCGAAAGGACTCATTGTTTCATCCGCCGAGGACGCAGTAAATCAATTATGTCAGCCTCATACAGTTTATGTTATCTATTGGCTTACTAATTGCGCAATAACTTCGTTTGTGTGATGTGAAATAGTAATTTGTGTGGTCTGGCTTGAATTTAGAAAATTAAATCATGTTGACATCAACCGCACATCAGTTATTTGTGTAGTATATCCCTATACAAAGTGTAAATTTAGCCTCTACATTCTCTTAAATCTGAGACACCCAAAAAAATATACATTTTATTAAATATAAGATGTCGAATTGTTACACAATTCCCAGTATTGTTCCCATAGGAAATGTTGTTCATTTTGACGGGCTTCGTCACCTCTTTATGGGATGTAGTGTGTTAATTTACGCGTAGTATATATAACATATATATATATATAGCTTATAAACTATATATAGCATATATACCTAACATGAACAAAAGCACACTATCTCTGTCTCATTTCTGAGCATTCCCGGTTTACCATTAGCTGAACTTCGGAGCCCCAGGGTTACTAAAACTCCTTTAAAAGTTCAGTCATATATAGAGTACAGCTGCTATACTTGTTACGTGTGTACGCCATAGCGGAATACGTGTATCTTGTTTCTAAATACAAAATAAGTAAGACAATCACTAGCCATATGTGCTACATCTTCTCACTAACATAAAAAGAACAAGTTTATTTATCACAGGCTTTAGCAATCAACATCAAGCGCGCCACATCAAGATGAATAAGGAACAGATTCCCAAAAATAAAGTCTAGCTGACAACCGCATAAACTATGATCAAACGAGACGCAACGCGCGACTTAAAGCGAAATCACGGCTTGCATCAGTATGAAGTCCTACTGCATCATTTATACACTCAAATTATATGTAGCTCTAATGTATGTTATAATTTAAATTGAAGCTAGAAGATAAAATAATAAAACATTAGTATTTTAAATAAAGAAATTCAACTTACTTAATTTAGAATTTCCTTCCTTAAAATTATTTGACAGTTGAGCAGTTTTATCTACCTAGGTTGACCTGAGGAAGCACATAATTTTTAGTTCCTCGTTATTTATTAGGTACAAATTTATAGAGAAGTTAATTATGAAATAATATTTGATTGGCCCTCTACTATGTTCTTATATCTACAGTCTTTAAATTATAAAGAGACATATTTAGAGCGAAGAACTTAATAAACTACAAAAAAAAATATCTAATCAAAAAGCAAATGAAATAATAACCAAACAGTCGGATCTTAGGCTACCAATCCTATATTCATAGCTCTACGGCATAAATCATAATTTTAAAAAGAAAACATTCTAACTCAGAGTGCAATTTATTAGAAAAAGCCCTAGCGTTTCACCGAGTTTTCCTTGCAGTGAAAAATCGAGCCATTATGTGCGAAGGGAAGGCGGTTTCCCGACGGTCGTATTTCAAAACAACACATTATTGTTTTCTTCCCGTTTTGTTCGTGGTTAAACCGGTTATAAATTAAGGAGGAATGGCTTTATACCGTTTTTCGTTTAGACACTGCATGGGTCCTGTCACTGATGTGAATACAGTCTGGATAGAAGATGTGCCTCAAAAGTATTTTTCTTATGAATTTAATAATCATTTCATAATCATGTCCTTATCCTTTTTAGGGTTCCGTAGTAAACAAGGAACTCTTATAGTTTCGCCATGTCTGTCTGTCTGTCTGTCTGTTTGTCTGTCTATCTGTCTGTCTGTCTGTCCGTCCGCGGTTTTACGCAGAGACTATAAGTACTAGAAAGCTGTAATTTGGTATGGGTATGTATATTAATCATGGCAAAAAAGTGGTAGAATAAAAACTTGAAAAAAATTTTTTTTAGGGTAGCTCCCATACAAGTAAAGTGGGGGAGTAATTTTTTTTTCTATTTACCCATCGTGTGGGGTATCGTTAAATAGGTCTTTCAAAAATATTGTGAGGTTGAGAACATCGATTGATCGTTGAGATTCGATTTAGGGATCCGTTTCCGAAATATTTGGTTTTAAAGTGCGAATTTTTGTTAGAGGTAAGTGTCCCCCCCCTCTATCTGCTAAACGGTTATATATAGATACGTGAAAAAAATTACAGCAGTAGTATATATACTGAAGAGTAAAGGAAAACTATCAGAGCTGAGTACTAAGTACAAACTAAAAAGTTATAGGCAACCAACTTATAAACTGTAAAATTTCATATCATATTTTCATTGTTAGATGTTTTTGGTCGTTAAACTGTAAGGTGTGAGTGTGAATGAATAGTGTGAACTCAAAGTTGTCATTCGCAACTACGGAACCCTACACTGCGCGTGGCCCGACACGCACTTGGCCGGTTTTTATATATTTCTCCTGCGCTTCAGTTAATCGGTAAGTAGTCAAAGTAGTACAAGGGACTATAAATGAAACGCCCAACCAAAAACACGATAATCGCAAAAAGTACAACAATTAATACACATTGTATCGTGCACTAAAATATTTAAAATCTGTAAAGCATAGATTGTGAAAGTTGTTTTGAATTCCGAAAACAAAGCTGATTACGTGCTTCGGAATGCACTGTAAGCTCTAATATACCGAACGCTATCTAGCGTTTGTTAAACCTTACCTTAGACCTAGTCACTTCATCAAATTACCTAGGATAGGTAGCGGACCCCGTCTCTGAGGCGTTACCGCTGAGGTTGCAACCGGGAATACGTTCGGATGATGATGACTAAAATATTTTAAATCAATTCAAAGCCATATTTTAGGCTTGTGCGTAGGAAAAATACATTGTTAAATTTATGTAACTATTAGAAATGCTTGTGTCTATCCTACCTGGCAGTAAAAGTTTACTTTTTCTGCTAAAAGTAATACGTCAGTGAGCCCCAGTGCATCGAAAAATCGATTATTCTTTGAACAAGTGCCATAAAGCCATTGTGGACTCCTTCCTAATTTATGACCTGAGTGCAATGTTACTTAAATGGAAAATTGGTGTTCTCAATCATGGGTATTGTTTGCCATTTTATACCGAAGCTTTAATGTTTTAAAATAAAACTTAAAGCACTTTTATACATATAACTCACTCTTATACTTAAAATCGAATTTTATCACACTTAATAAATTACTTTCTGCATATATTTTTTATCTAATACAGGCACTTATAAAATGTAACTTGAAATTTAATAAAAAATGAGGATTGATACAGAAAAGACCTGGATAAGAAAATCTAACCTATTAAAAAAACTTTTTTGACATATAGGTACAAAAGAGGGAAAATTATAGAAAAATGTGTTTTGAATTTAAAACTTCTAGAATAACTTAAAAGGCATTTCTTTCGTAAGAAAAATAAAAATATTTCAACCACAACAAAGTTCCAGGGAGATATCGACATCATATGACAGTCGAGAGCGTTTCATGCAATCACTTATAGCAACCGGTCGTTACGATTAGCTAAAAAATCTTAACATAGCTTAAACTTGAAGACATAATTTAGGTATGTACAAAAGTTGTATGATTCAGCTAAATTCAGCGCATATCTCAAGCTTATATAGCCAAAGCGTAAATAAACACAATAATCCCAATTCGTAATTTTCAGCTTATCTCTTCGTTTTGGAATTACCAAGTTTGTATCCTCAGGATAACACAGAAAATGAAGCTCCCGAGGGAAATTAACCATTAGCGGTCACATTAAATTTCTGTTCCATCCTTTATTTGCGTTGGGACACGACTCGCTTTATTTTGACGAGCAGAATCCTTTCTATTTTTAAACCTTCTTTAATAAAACCGAAAATATGAGCTCAATTTTCGTAATCTTATTCCATCGTTTATTTTGACATAAAGATTTGTTACTTAAAAAGTTTGGTGGGCGAATATGCTTCGCAAATTTTTAGAATAACACGAATTAAATGCTGTTATTTAACTTTTCGGTGATATTTTGTAATAATTTCAATTCAAGTAAACGATTTTATCATTTACTGCGGTCTTTGAAACTCTTTTATTCAATCGAATTCTTATTTTGGAAAGTAAATTACTGCAATGTATTTTTATATATTGTTGCAAATGTATGTAGGTTGCTTAACTATAACATTATTTATAGCGATATGCTACTTAATTAGGAACTTTAGGTAGACCGGTATATTAGTATGTATTTTTTCATCGTCAAATCGTTAAAATACATATTGACGATCTAAACACAGAAGACACTCAACTTTAATTATCCACACCATACTAATTTAATAGCCCTTTACAGTTAAATAGAACCTGGAACCTTCACACTAGTAAAAGATTCATAAATTAAGTCCGCATCGACGTTTCAAATGTGTCCAATCAAGTTACTAGCCGTAAAAGAAATAAAATTAAAAGCTGGCTACAAATGAGACGAATAAAATTATTTTTACGATTCTCTCTCTCAATTAGGGCTGCAGTCGATGTGAAGTGTCAGTGTTATTTAAAGTTACTGCTCCAATTAGACGCGCCATCATCGTAGTGATGAAACGGTGCCGTGTCGTGTGTAGCTTCCCTTATTAAGAGTAGAACTCTTAATAAGGGAAGCTACACACGATTAATTAGACCTACATACCAACATTAAAATTGTAAAGAATGAATATTAGACATGTGACTTCATATAGTGATATTTTTTAGGCCCAGTTTACATGACAAAGTATTATATTATTCTGTGCAAGATAAAACGTGCGTGACATAATATTTCCGAATTTTGGCGGAATTATGTATGTATGTTGTCTTTTTGGCAAAAATGCCAAGAAAATCTTCACGTTCTATCTGTAAACAGTAAGTCGAAAAAATTGTTACATGACTTATCTATGGCCATAAAAAACATTTTTTTAATGATATCTCCGTAATATTTTAGATGGAAGAAGCACTAAACCCCGCAATAATTCATGTTGGTGTTACATGAATTAAAAATAAATAAATAATATATAATATGATAAAGGTACAATTAATACATTACAATCCGTATTTTATCGTTATCTTCGTTGTTGTACTATTAAAAGTCTTACAAATAATTAGAATAATTTCATGTATAAGATGACGTGTTCCAAAATTAATTCAACATAAAGGAGATATCTCAAAGAGGTATAACAGATACTTCGGAGTTTTTGAGACCTTTTATCACATAAATGTAGACACGAACATAAGTGTCATGTATTTTTCTAAAGCACATCAAAGATCCTACCCATTTGATCTTACAAGTAGCGCAAGTAGTCGCCCCAGGTGGTCTATTAACATAACAAATCACTAAACTTATTCCATATCCGTTGGATTAATAAGCTTTCTCTACCTCATTTGTTTGAAGTATAACTTAAAGTGACCGTGACAAATGATCTACTACTGTAACTTGTGGTTAGCAATCAAAGTTAAAGATATGACGTGCGGTTACTTGATTGACGTGTGTCGAAGTATCATTTGTCACAATTTGGATGAATTTCACAGTAATTTGAATAACTGTCTTTGTGGTTGCCCCATTCGCTTGTAATTAAATATTTGTGTTGATTGCTTATGAAGTTTAGACAGATATGGACCTTTATTTTATTGAGTTTGAAGATCTCTGGGCGGAGGCAAAACATACTAGTAAGGTAGTAGCTGATTGTGTTGTCCTGTTTATTATTATGGTCGTGAGTTTGCATATTTGAATAATTTATTTAGAAAAAAATGAGAATATACAAATAATAACTTAAACTCAAGGTGGAGAGAACTGACACAATGTGACGATTCCACATAAAAAAGTGGGATAAGTTAAAGGAAAAAGAAGATACAAATAATAACTTAAAATAACTACTTTACCGAAAACAACGACCTACTAATTGCTAAGGAATGGAATTCCGTCCGCCCGACTCGTACAATTTTGGGATTTTCAAGGCAATAGTGAATTGCCATTATATGAGTTTACATATACAACACTATAGTTGGCGTTGCTACCCATGTGGTAGAGTCCATGCTTAAACGCTCTTAGTCTTTTCATTAAAAAAAAAGGTGTTATTGAATTCATTGGCATCCGCCAAAACATGTAAAAATGTTTATGTATTCTGTGTACTTTATGCGCTGATGGACTCCACGGGCTCAATGATTATATTCCAAATCAATGATTCCAAAAGACTTAAATATGTAGTTACTTCAAGTACCCAATATATGTACGCCTTTTGAAGGTTCTACTCCAGCTGCGGCTGTACATCCCTTCTCTAAAGCTCCATATCGAACGCACGCTGTTTCGATATGGAGCTTTAGAGATGGAATTTTATCAGTGTATCGACAGAAGTAGTTTTCCACACCATTGTCACTCCGATGTTCAGGGCACCAGAGTCATTCCGTTTGGTATCTTGCCATCATTACGAGTCAAGCCGTTTAGCGGTAGGAACGTGAATGCTGGCAAGATCTCGGTGGATTACATTTTTTAGGGTAGTATGACGCCCTAAAGGGCGGGCATATAGTTTCTCTCGATTTTATTCGGCTACTAACATTTGTTAATCCCTTTCTGTCCATACTTTTCTCAATATATAATATCTTTGTAAATCGTCCTCTGTTTTGGTTTTAGTCACGATTTCTAATTCAAAGTAACGTACTAAGCGACGATGGATTGCACCATAACATAAGGTAAAACGTAAGTTATACATATAGAATTTGTACGAGTAAAGAAAAAGTTGAGGGACGAGTAAATAGCGAAGTTTATTTTAAAAATGTAACGACAAAGTACAACAATGTTGACGTAATAAATGAAGACAAACAGCGTCCATAATAGATACCGTGGTGCCATAAAAGCATTGTCTGTACCAAGCACATATCTCATAAAGTTAGTTGGCGGGCAAAATATCCCAGTGGTTACAATGTACCCCTTTGGCATCAGAGGCGAGAACAATCTGGATAATAGAATAAAGTCGTTTCTTCACGCCACAACCAGAAGCACAAGAATGAATATAAAGTGTTGAAATATTTACTCATAACGCTTATTGTACATTTTCTAGCAAATGTATGTTCAAAGACAAGTCACGAGTCAACACATTTTTATTAGATTAACTGTAAGTTTCGTTATTTTTACTTTAAGCTTACCCAATGAATTGCTAGATTGATAAAGATTTAGAACGCTACATCTTTTCTGTCTTACAGATTGAGAAAAAAATCCACCATGTTAAACTATACTGAGGTCGAGGAAATAGGAAGTATTTGTAATCAAAACACTTTGTAAGAGAATTAAGAATGTCATGCCAGGAATCTTTCTTTCCAGCATGACATCACACAACCGTTGATGATGATTTTTAGCAACTAAAATATATTCATATTCATTTATTCACTTCATTTCGAAATATTTTTCACAGTACATTATTAAAACATGTAGAAAAGTTCTTAAAAGCTATATAAATATAACTTTTCAAGCATCGTGATTTTTTCAAATTATCGAATTTGAAAAAATCTTAAAATTATATTAATAGCTTTGATTTTATAGTATTTTGTGCACCTAGCTATCATTTTCAGACATCTCTCTAGTTACTAGTATTTACTCATCAACAACAACCCATGGGCGCCGAGCGTCGCGCGTCTCTGAGGCGGCGGAAGATCTAAGCGCCAACCTTTTGTTTTTGTTGCTTCCGAGAAGACATGATTTTTTTATTATCTTTATTCTCGTATGTTTATGACTATTTTTGTGGTAAGCGGCTAGTGATTCTTAAGAATAAAAATAGTAAGACCATCTTCGTAAGAAAACAGGTCAGGAAAACTAACTTTTTGTTATATGGTAGATATACACCTATCTACGATTACAGAAAATAACAATACCTATGTAATGAAAACGGTGCTGTATGACATCTTGGAAGCCTTGATATTCTAGTCGAATGCTGTTAGGCAGCTTTAAAAATCTGACAACTGTGTTAGCCACGTACTAGTACGTAATACACTAAAAGCAAGCAAGGCCTACGCTACGACTTTGCCGCGCAAACAAATTTCTTGTAACTAGCAATCTTTGCTTATTCCTTGTTCTTTTAACTTTAATTCAAATAAATCGTTCCTGGGTATTTATGTTCTAATATTTTTTAGCGTAATTTATTGGCCAGCTGCCTGCCCGACCTGCCTGCCTACCTCTTGGGTCGGTGTCAGGCAGCTCGTATAAATGCAAAATTCAGTTATTATTTCTTTCGTAGGTTTTCACTACTGAACTTGATTATCATGATATTTTGCGTTCGTTTCCAGTAATACCGAAAGGTACATAGGGATTTACGGCAACTAGAACTAGGCCGCACGAAAATAAAAATAAAGTAGATATTCAGTATATGTTGACTGCATCTTCGGTTAAAAAATTAGATAAACCCCTCTGATATAAAGCATAAAAGAACCGAACTTTCCTAACAAATATTTAACTGCGAATGTAAGTTGGTTTGTTTATTTATTTAAATTTTTGACAATTAATCTTTTACGCCTAACTTTGGAACCAATCATCATGAAAATTTTCATATACAGGGAAGATATAATAACCTTTAAGCTGAAATAGAGTTTGATATTAAACGGAGCGGAGCTGCGGGCAAAACCTTGTTAAATGGAAAAGAAAGGATATTCAGTAAAATGTCAACAAGCAACTTCGCGTAGCTATATTAATCCTTCAAAAAAGATACGCAAAAGAACTCCAAACACACATCGGGAACAACTTTTCCTGATTGGGTGCTACATAATAACATGTGGCCGAATATGCGTTATGAGAAAAGTTTGGAGGCCCGGGTTGATGTTGACATTGTTGAACTTGGGTTTTTGCCAGAGTTGACGCACTGCGGATCGCACTTTATTGTTTTAAACGACATTGTTACAGTCGTAAAAGTAGTGAAAGAGTCGAAACTCGTGTTCGATTTTATTGTTTTTGATGTATTTTGGAAAACCGGAATTATGCTCGTTTGATTCTTTGTCTGAATTATGTATATACGTATTGCATAGTACTTAATTTTTAGAATAGGTGTATATCTGATGCATTATCTATAACATCATAGAGATTTATCATAAGTTGTTCAGTAGTTTTTTACCTGAAGTACCTACTTTTTCCAAGATATTTAGAGTAAAACGGGTAGAGACGCGTATGAAAGGTTGTTAAAATAAAACAGATAAAACCGTATATATCAACTGTGACCGATAAAATACACAAATACAAAACACACATAGGGGATAACTTTTCCTTTACGACGATTAGATGATTTATTATGAGTTGACATGTGGCCGTATTTGCATTATGAGAAAAGTTGGTAGGACTGGGTTGATGTTGACATTGTTGAACTTGGGTTTTTGCCAAAGTTGAAGTACTACGGATTGTATGTTATTATCTTAAACGACATGTTGAGATTCGTAAAAGTAGTAATTCGATTCAACTTATATTCGATTTTATTATTTTTAAACTAACATTTTTCATAACGAACCCCGTGAAAAGCTGAATAGAGCTGAAAATGCTCCGTTATACTACATAAATAGATAATCCATCTTTGCAATCCCCGCTTCAAATCCTCGTTCGCGCTTCGAGTAATATCATTCTGCGCGTTCATTTTTCGATGTAGACACAATAAAAGCAAGCTCCGTTAATCGCGAGCAGCCTGGCCCGTAATTAACTTTCCAACAAGAGCACAGATTTACGTGGTCCTCGGGAACAATTAAATTTGCATAGGAAATTGCACCGAATGAGCTAAGAATAAGTTACCCCGGTGAAACTAAATTTTATGGCACTCTTCGGGCGAATAATGCACGCTGGGAGTTGAGTTATGGTGTCAAAGCTAAATACTGATTAATGGACCAAAGTGCTATATTTTTTGTTGTGTATTTTTACGTTTATGTATGAACTGTCATTCAAAATTTTACTAATCTTACGTCAAAAGGGTTTCAATTTAAATGGAGGTTTGACCATCAAAAAATTTCCATTTATTGAAACCGATGGGCGCGTTTGAAAACCTGCGCGCTCTAAATGCGTCAGTGTCTAAAGTGTTCGACGGGTGTGTAACCAGTGATGAATTAAGGGTCCAAAACGTTTTCTAACTATAACAGACCACATATAAAGACAAAAAGGTTCTCGAATAGGGACTAAGTCGAAGTGCAGCGTCGGGCATGCATACCAGGTGGTCGGAAGATCTGTCCCAGAACTAGTAGACGGTAGATGCGGGCCACAGAAATCCTTAAGGTATGCTAGCTATGTGCTGAGTGCAATAGATTTCTTGCGGCTGAGATGGTGATGAATAAATCAAGAAATCTACTCTATCTTTAAGAAGATGATACATTGAAATAAACAAAATTGAGCGAAAATTTGCTCAAAACTATTACTAAACTATTAATTCTACCATTCTGGCATTTTTAATACATCTTGCATGAGCTATTTTTTACTAAAAACGTATTGTTTGCACGAACCATACGTAATTAGTTGACCCTAGATATATGAAGCTATAATTACCTATCATGGCCAGTTGAAGAATGACCATTCTTTGTTTAATGCGGTCCATCCATCATATCTCTGAGTACTCAGATTCGAGTACTTTTGTTTTCTTGAGTAATTAGGTTCAAATGAGTTTGTTTGTTTTGAGCATTAACTACCCGTAACAGTCAATATGTAATTTTTAAGGCCGACTTTAAAATACGTCATTACGTACAAATTGTTTTAAAATTACAGAGCACAAGAAGAAAATTAGGATTGAATGTACAATGTTGTTGAAGATTTATTTTAATATAATTGCATAGAGTTATGATTCTTCATTGACAGGAAGCTATTTATCTTAGTTCACGCTATAAAATAACAAGTTATTTTGTAAAATGTTACAAATTAATTTAACAAAATGATTTATATGTGCTGCTAAAGTTTGTTCAAATAAAATACTTGCCAATACTCTAAATGTGCATCTAGTTGTTCATATCAAAACGAATCATGATACTCAATTACATAAATACAGTAATATCATTGATTTACAGCTGCAGGCTATAAGAAGCTTTATACTGAATCCAGATAAGCATAAAAGTCATGCTACTTACCTATATGTGAATAGCAGAAACTAAAAAAAAATAGGTTGATGTATTTTCATTGTTTTCACTTTAATAGCGCTATTCAGACACTATGAAATGTGCATATAAGTATGTAAGAAACTTCTTGTATTAACAATTCCGGGAGCTTCCTGCTTGCCTCAAATCAATAGCAAACACAAAGCCATTTGAATGCCACTGATGACTTACTCTGTAAAACATTACTTTATGTACAACATGCAAGTTTTCAAACTGACGCCTTACATGAGTAAATAAAAATTCCTAGTATAGGTGATACACCTACTTAGGTGATAATCCTCTAGGAAAATTTTTATCTACGTCAAAATACGATTTTACTTAAGCGTGTTAACCCGGAAGCCACTTTAAGCCATTGGTCCCGGCTGTTATCATCGATGACAGTCGTTAAGCTATGTCAGATGCCTTTAGGCAGTTTGAAAAATCTGAGACCACCACCAAAAAACAACCACAACAACCGTGATAGAAATTACACCATGATACATCGGTCCGATATTTTACAAACATAGAAACATTTCCGCTGAATTTACATCACATCCATTTAATGGAAACGTATGTATTGTTATTATAAGTAAGCCACGTGTGGATGAATTCTACATTAAAACACAACAAAATAAACCTACGTGTTTAAGAAGCTTTGATCAATGAAACTAGCGCCACCCGTCATTTTATTCGTGTACTCCTAAATCAGTACAAATTAAAAAAAACCTGCAGTATGTACTTTTCATTATTTATTATTTCTAATTAATTTGCATTTGCCATATTTTAAGAGAATTATTTTGACTATCGTTTAATGAGTAGTGCTCTTAATTTGAAATTTTAATATTGATGAAAAATTTAATTAAAATACTAAAAGTACCTAATTTACTTCCGGAGTTACCGAATTTGATTTTTCAATTTGATTTGATTAGCAAAAGAAATAAAATGAGTGGTGGCGCTATAAGTTTGGTCATGAAGAAACTGTGACCCGTACTATGATACGATCCTCCTTCGGCAAGCTGATTGTTAAGTATCTATTTTTTACAATTAGTAGAATAAGATGAGTACCTAGATTGTAAGTACTGACATTCATGCATATAAAGTCTTACTATTTGTACTTACTCCTGCATCCGCGGTGTAAGTTTTATGGCTGCATCCGTCCGACGTTTTGCTGATATTTTTCATATTTTACGACGTTTTGAATTTACGCCTCTCGCTACGGCAGAAAACTTGACTCTTAGTATTGCCGCATGAGCGCTTTTCATGTGTTGCTGGAAATGTACCGTTTGTTTGAGAATACATCTTCGTGACGTGTCATAGACGTAGATATTGATAGGTAACACAAGGATTTCGATACGAGTATAAACCAAAATGTACCAGACAACCTAAACAAATCGCATTAGTCAGGAATGTGTCGCATCAGACACATGTGTTTATCATGTTTTTAATACTTTTTTCATTCAAGATGGTGTTGCTTGATTTGATAACTCTATTTAGATTATTCTATGAATATGATATGCATGATGATGAAAATTTATTCTTTGATGAATGATTCAGATTATATATATAGTTCGAAAAAATATCATCTCTAATGAGTTACTTAGAATCTGGCTTATTCTCTACAGCATGGTTTCGTTAGCAACAAAGTGTACATAATGTTTATTAGACTAGCCTAGGAGCCGGATATTCAGTTACTAAACGTATCATGTCAGAATGCAATAAATTAAGTCAGTGTACAGACACGTTAATTAAATGAATTACTCTCTATTCGATAAAGCAAATATTAAATTTTTTAAGTATTCAAGATTTCATTCCACTACAGGTTGCCATGCCGTCAATAATATTTGGCCAAACTCAACAATGTAAGTAGGCATGTAGGTTCACTTACGTTGTCTATTTAAATAGATGTCATTGTGATTTGTCACACATGCTGCTTTATTGAAGAGGAGGCGCTTGGAAGTCGTTGTTTTTCAAACAGCAGACAGTTTCTTACATTATTAATTTGAGATGTCTATTTTTGTAGAGGTTTTATGCTGGTCTGGGAGTAAAGAAAAAACGTAGAATGTACCAGCTGCTTCTCTTCCCGCGCAGATCGTAAAAGCCGATCGAGGGAATGGGCATCAGGAATCATGTCTATAGGCGATGCGGCTAGCAACCCATCACTATTTTGATTCCGATCTCACCTACAAGCCCACCAACATGCTAAACGTGGCCTCAAGGTTTTACAAACCTGGGCTCTGTCTACCCCGCAAGGGAAAAAGACGTGATAATAAGTATGTATGTATTAAAATATATTTTATTTGTTTCGTAAGGTGTTTTTATGCGTTCTCAATGCTATTTTGATATATGTGGGAAAAAATTCCACGCGAGCGGGATTTGAATCTGCTTCTTTGTCTTTATAGGACAACGCCTTACCAATTCGGCCACCGCAGTTTAATCCTACACTTAATTTTCTCCACCATATCCTATTTCTCTTATACGCATTAGGGCTTGCCTAACATAACATAACTCCAGATGTCCAAATCCGTTCATTCCGTTCAGTTATTTAAAAGTTAGTTACGGTGGAATAAGAAACTCACATTCATACTTTCTTTCTTTCTTTCTTTCTTTCTTCTTTTTAATTATGGCTTCCACCGAGATTTCAGTGATTCTGCCAATGTCCAGTATAATGAGATACTAAGTATCGGTGTTGTACGGTATGTGGCATCAAAGATGGCGTATGTTCTTTGGCAGCCTCGTGGGAGATTTTAGCGAGAAATCTATACGAGTCCATTTAACAGTCTTCTTTAACTATTTCACAAATTGTTCTCGAGCACGAGCATTTATAACACCTAACTACACCAATTTCATATTATAAAGTCCACTTAAATCAATTTGCAAAATTGTATAAGGCAAACGACAACTGAACCCCTTGACTTCCCACCAAAAACCACATTCATACTTACAAACGCATGTTTGTAAGTAAACTCAAAATATAACCATAAACTCGAAAAATAATGCACTCCTATTTTGGTAGGCATATAAAAAACACTCTACACTACTACCACTAGTTATAAGTTAGTTATTTACATTGAGATAGATGTTTTGCATATGTCATATACTACACGTTTACAAAAATGCTTGCTTGAAAATTCTTTATCAAGCGTATGCAACCTTGCATTACGACGCCTGCCTCCGGCGACGTGTGACGTGCTTCAGGGGTAATGTAGTAATGTTCACAAAATTTGTCGGAAAAGTTAAAGTAGAAGAATTTATATAAAGTCAACAAGAAATATATTAATACTCGCTCGCATGTGCAAATAAGTAAGACATGCAAATTGTCCTTGATAGTAAGGACAAAGTGAGAAGCTATTTATATCGCCATATTTAACAAAATTTAAATTAAAAGTATGTGATGAAAAAGAAATCGCCACAGGTAGGATTCGAGAACCCATGGCTTTTAGATCTACGCCCTAAGTGTGCTACCAACTACACCACCGTTACTTCGAATCACTGAGTTGAATACTCTCATCACATATCGTAGGGTATGCAACGCAATCAAAACATGTGCAAGAGTACTTCTTACAAACAAAAATTGGTAAAAAAACAACTGGAAATCTGTACGTCATACTGGAAATATATACCTGCAAAATGCTTTTCTCCAAGCATTTATTTCAGAAAGCCTTACATTACGTATGCAACTGTCACGACAATCATCGTGAAATGTACACAGGATCTGCCACTGAACACTTTTGACGTGCTTTAGTAGTAATGTAGTTAGGTTCACAAAAATATGCTGAGAAAGTTCAAATCAAACAAGGAATATTTATAGTAGTCGAATAAGTAAATAAATATGACATGCGAACTGTCTCAAATAGCAAGAAAACGGAGGAATCGATTTAAAATCTACCGATTTTAATAAGATTATTAAAAGAATACTTGTACTGTAAATTACCTGAAAAATTCTTTTCTCCAAGCATTTATTTCAGTAAGCTATGCATTACGTATGCAACTGTCGCGGCAACTTGTGAAATGTACCTACAGGATCTGCCGCCGGCGACGTGTGACGTGCATTACGGAAAATGTGGAGAAATAAATGTTTCAAGTGTTGACGAATATGGAAAGTCGTGTGCGATAGATTCGTGATGAGGCGATGGATTCGTGATGAGGAATGTTTTGTTTGTAACAAAGATAATACTTTTTACTTATAATACATTTTTTTGTCTGTGCTTTGAAAAGAGATTTCTATATTGGAATATGAGTGAAAAAAATTAGAACAAAAACTCTTCAACATAAAGGGTTACAAAGTCACAATTTTTCTTCTAGGCGTAAACGCAACAAAAATCCACAAACAAATGACGTCACTTCGTTGGCATTTTGTGTCGGTAATGTGAGACCTTTGTTCGGCATATATATACATATATATATATTGCGTGTATTGATATGGCTTCATAACAAAAGTTGTTACATATTTCAAAGGCTATCTTAGGGTTATATGAGATTTATTTTAATTTTCAAACTTTTATTTTTATTTTAACCAAACTTAATGTATCGATATCAGATTAAAGGTACCCTGCACAATCTTTTAGTTAGAGTTAGATGCTCACATAATCAGGCGCATTTAAAAAATCTGTTCTTCATACAAGGTACCCATTGTAAAACGTACACGACATATTTTATTTCTATTGCAATTTGCATATGTGTCAAAAATCGGTTTTGAATGGTAAAAGTAAATCGTAAGTAAAACGAAAAAATATTGGGAAAACATTGTTCCGATCAATATATTTTATTTCAAGAAATTGAGTAGAAAAGTGTGCGAACTTTACGGTTTCATAGCTAGATCGTAAGTTTCAATTTAGAAAGTCATCAGTCATCTAACCTAGCAGCAATCCCAACATACTAAAAACTAATAAAAAGGGACGTCGTAATAGGCACCCGTATCTTCATCGCTTGACTTTTGGTGTGCTTTACTCATACATAACTTATACTTTACTGCCTGCATTTTACGACTACAGGTGGCCTTACAATTTCATAAACTCCGTGCATGTCTAGCCGGCTCCCATAATTGCGAAATTAAAAATGTTACGTCGGCACCAATAACAAAAGTTAATTTCACAGAGGAAGTGAACCTTAAAGCTAGCTTATCGAGTGGTTAGTGCAAACACGGCTTTTGTTATACAATTAACTTTTAATTTACTGCAACAACCTTATCGCAGTGCCTTGAACTCAACTCCATTATTTTCAGGAAGCGAACCGTTAAACGAAAATGACTCGATTTTCTGAAATAGGCTGACTTTGCTTCGCTTTATGTTTTCATTCGATAAGAGCTTCTATCCTCGCATAATTAACGAGTAAATTAAACGAGAGTCTGATTTATGTTCCTATAAATTCAATTACATTTGGAAAAGAGACGTTTGGAATCCTACTCAGGCAGACTTTTACCTTTTGTACCTTTAAAATTTTAGTAAATGAGTATTATGCTATAGATTCCTCGTTTTCATAGTCTAACAAACGATCGATATCCGATCTCAATGAAGATCATGGTAATATCATTTCAAGTATAAACTATTGAATGGAATTCGATGAAACTCCAAAATATTTAGTTGTACAATGTGCACTGCATAATCACTTTGAATATAAATTGTGAAAAAACCATATAGGTAAGCTGATGAGCTTTCTTTTTATCAATTTGACAAAGCTTTCTGATTTTATCATTTTGAATAAAAAACGGATTTTATATTTTTTTTATAAACTTATTGGTCTACGTAGACCTAATGATTTCTGGGCAAAGATCACCTCCTGCTGGAACTCTAATAGTCCTAGAAGACTCGGTAGACGAGAACGCGATGGCGTGATAAGCTGGACAAATTTAACAAAGAGTAGAGGGTGATAACGCAAGACCGGAATGAATGGAAGAAGTGGACGGAGGCCTTTGCCCAGCAGTGAGACACATGATGGCTCAAAAAAATCCTATTGAAATTTAATACCTGACATAAATAACATTTAAGAGTTATACTTGGTACCAGCAAAATATTATGTGAGAATGGATATACTATGAATAAAAGCAAACTTTTCCATTACAGCAGGGCTAACATGCGCGCCACGACATATCTCTTAGACGACATGACATATCTTGTCGAATTCGACAATTATGTCGAATACCCTAACATGCGCGCCATGAAAGAGAAGTATCTCGTCGTGACTTGGCTATCACTTCTCGAAACGTCAAGTTTTATTTTAAAATTGCAACACCGATATTCAGTGTGTTTTTTACAGCGTAACCATGGTTACCAAGGCGCGGAAAATAATAATGAAAAGATTTTTTTTAAACAAGAATAAAGATAAAGATGAAACTATTGTTAAATCTTACAATTATGATATCAAATGTCGTTGTAAGATGGCGGACATGACTTTTCATGAAAATTGACATGGGTGTAGTTATATGCGTTTTTCAGGATATAGATTTCAAAAATGACGTCAGTTATAAAGCGGAAGCGATTTTTTGTGACAAATTATCATGGGTGTCATTATATAGGTTTTTTGGGGTGTAGATTTCGAAAATGACGTCAATTTTAAAATCCAAGATGGCGGACACGACTTTTTATAAAATATCGACATGGGTATCGTTATGTGAATTTTTAGGGATGTAGATTTTGAAAATTACGTCAGTTTTGGAATCCAAAACGAAGGACGTGACTTTTTCATTAAAAATCGACATGTGTATCGTTTTATGGGGTTTTCGAAGTGAAGTTCGTTTTAGATTTCAAAACCGACGTCATTTTCGAAATCTACGCCCCGGAAAACCAACAAGATGACAACCATGACAATTTTTCATGAGAATTCGCGTCCGCCATCTTGGATTTCAAAACTGACGTTATTTTCGAAATCTTCACCCTGGAAAACACAATTCCAGAAATGATGTAACTTTGGTAATCAATGTGTGTATCAATGCACCCTTTAAGCCTTTAAAAAGGTTTGAATAATATTCAAATTCAGTTCGGCCTAGGCCAAACTAGTTCATCCTGAAATAGGGTTTTGCCTGAAACATATAGATTATAGGTATCCAAAAAAAATACGAATTCCTCAGTCTTTCATTTGAGCAGTTTGAACATTTTTGCAGGCACAAATTCGAGTGTTATATTTTCTCGTCGTTTGTCGTCGAAGAAAAAT
This sequence comes from Rhodophaea formosa, assembly GCA_963082605.1. Taxonomy (NCBI): domain Eukaryota; kingdom Metazoa; phylum Arthropoda; class Insecta; order Lepidoptera; family Pyralidae; genus Rhodophaea; species Rhodophaea formosa. The sequence continues at coordinate 12,675,001 of OY720211.1, forward strand.
TCGACGACAATCTTATCGAATCCAAATGTAAAAAATTGATAAAATTTGAAGTGCATGTTAGAGACCGTCGACATAATGTCGTCAAGTCGTGGTCAAGTCTTCATTTGACAAAAGGATATGATTTAAGTGTGCTGCCATGTTACCGACTGTCGACATATAGAGATATGTCGTCACAAATCGAGAAAATGCCGCGACAAAATTTTGTCGTGGCGCGCATGTTAGCCCTGCAGGTATAAGTACCATTATTTCAAATAATTTAAATTATGGCCTTTTTGTCAGGTTTACCAAAGGCATAAGGGAACAGAGACTTACTTTTATTCAACCATACATATCGGGTAAAAATAGTACATAGAATAGAATTAAGTACTTCAATCATTTTACTTCCTAAAATAACGGAAATAAAATCCAAAATTTATGAAACTGACAAATTAAATTCCACAGTAGATTAATTTCAATACAAAATCGTAGTTTTACGCAAACCAATCCAGACACGCACATTCAGAAAACGCCAGTAAGCACTTTATTGTTTTAAATGTACCGAAATATTCGGAGCGAAGCCGTGATTGTTCCACAATCCAATAACCGCAGATTTATATTCCATTTAAAATTTCATTATACCTTTGAATATGCGGAATATGCGGCTATAGCCTCAAAGGGTTGCAATTACAGCATTACGCAAAGTGAAGATGTCATTTCGTCGCGTCCAATTGGGGGTCATTCAATTTGCATATAAAGCGGCAGAGGCGTCAATAGGACGGGCCAGGCCTAAATACACAGTGTTTCTCAAAGTCGTATAATTTTGAAAAATAAGGTCGGTGTAGGGTCCTCCACAGCGCAAAAAATTATAATAGATCTTATGGGTTGCGATTGGGGTCCAGAAGACGGGAAGAGAGTTATAATTTATGTTGAAAATTTAGAGCTGCTTTATAAAACAAAAAGCACTGCAGAAACAACTCATTTAAATTATAGATATGTAGGTAGAAAGGCAGACTTATCACTTTTTTATTCTACGAATGTCACGAAAAGTTTGGGCATCTCTGCCTTCAGAGAGAGGGACAGCAATCAAACGTATCATTTTATATTTGCATGGACCTTATTCCTTTAAAATACAGGTGTTTTTAGAACGTTTGAGTTACATTCAATATCTACCCGCCTGTAGGGTAAATTTGGCATTGTTTATATTTGGACAAATGTGAATTTCCGGATTACGTCCCGTAAATAATGAACAACGATTTAGATAATGCAACTCCAATGTTTACAAGCGATTAGATAAACGAATTGGTATGGGAATGCAGTGATAAGTTATCGGTCAGTAAATGACCTATATAGTTATAACTGGAACTAACGGGGGAACTGATATGATTTAATCTTTGATACGAGTACCTATAGTATTAGGGGAGTATTAGTTGTTTGTTTATTTTTCGTGTGTGCAAGTTGTCAAAACTAGTGTCAGATTTTTAAGGTGCCTAAAGGCATCTGACATAGCTTAACGACTGCCATCAATGATGGCAGCCGGGACCAACGGATTATCGGATAGCTCGGGTTATTTTTATTTATGGCACTTGCGGTCACTCATCCAAGAGGGGACTGTGCCCAGGGCTTAATATGCGAAAGTGAAAAGTAAAATTGGTATCTAATGGTTTAACAAAAAAAAAAAAACAAATTCAGAATTTAATATTCCTAATATCTCATTGTTATTTTTCCCTTTAGAATAAATCATTTTTCTACCTATTCCGAATTAATTAGTTTGTTGTAGAGCAAAGTGCTACGAGTATACCTATATTTGCTATCAAATACAGTAAGATATCTTTATAGTCATCTTACTGCACTGTACTGCAATAACGTAAATGTTACGTATAAAATATGTTCTTCATATCCTTAAAAGTTGTGCATGCCAGTTTTATGACATTTTTACTGTTATCAACGTGTAAAAGAGTCTCAGACAATTTATTGTTACGGAATTTGTTGCTTCCGGAAAATTGAGTTGTGAATTTTTAAGATGGCAACATTGTCGCTACTTCATTTCGCAGTTTTTACTCTCTGCCTGCGAACCGTAAATTCAAATTTTGCTGGGAAAACGTTTGATTCTACAAATATTATTCGGGAAATTTTAGTGCGCTGTTGCGAGTCGGGTTATATTATTGTATTATTGCGGGATGAATCGGGAAAAGGGATTTTCAAATATATTTTAGGGATATTTACTGATTTAGTGGAATAAATAACTGTAGATTTGTTGTGATTATTATCATCGACACAGGGTTCGCTACCTTCCTAGGGGGGTAGACTGAGTAACTGTACATGGAGTAACTGTACGTGGAGAGAACGAACATAGGTAGATCAATAGTTTGGTGAACGTCAATTTACATTATAATAGGTTTACAATGTTATGTTATTATTGACGTCAATAATTTACTTAAAGCTAAGTTTACACCTGCTTCCAAGGCGGAGTGCGGAAGAAGCGGCAACAAACTAATATTATAAATGTTTGTAATACTAGCTGTTACCCTCGGCTCCGTCCGCGTCATATAGCCTATGTCTTTATCACTACCTTAACATATGTGAATGCAAAATTTCATGATGATCGGATCAGTAGACACGACGCGAAAGCGTAACAAGCAAACAAACAAACTCACTTTTGCATTTATAATAATAGTTAGGATATGTTTGTAATGGATAAACTCAAAAACTAGATCTAAACAGATAAGTATATAAAAAGGATTGATAGTTTTATCAAATAACTACTTATTTACCAACAATTCTACTATTTCCTTAAAGTCAGTATCATAAATCTATGCAATAAAATGCGAACGAGAGGCACGTGACTCCACAACCAAAACGAGATGTAAATATTTAGTGCTCCATTTTATTCCGCCGATAAAACATTTATGATTTTCTCTAACTTTTATTTTGTTTGCTTTATTTACGAGTTAACGGAACTTTGCATTATGATTGGCTTTCAAATGTTGTAAGCATTATGGTATACATTTACAGAATATTATTTTTATTTATTTATATGATTTTCTTTAACTTTTATTTTTTTTCTTTATTTACGAGTTACCGGAACATTGCATTATGATTGCCTTTCAAATGTAGTAAGCATTATGTGGTCCATTTACCATTCAAGTAAGCTAGTTACAACCAAAACAAGATATAAATATTTAGCGCTCCATTTTATTCCGACGATAAAACATTTATGATTTTCTCTTTTATTTTTTTCGCTTTATGTATTAGAAGTTATCGGAACTTTACATTATGATTGGCATTCAAATGAAGTAAGCATTATACATTTACAGAATATTACCTTATTAGTGCTCCATTTTATTCTGACAGTAAAACATTTATGAATTTCTCTAACTTATACTTTGTTTGCCTTATTTATGAATTGACAGAACTTTGCATTATGATTGGCTTTCAAATGTTGTACGTGTTATGTAGTATATTTACAGAATAGTACCTTATTAGTGCTCCATTTTATTTGGACGATAATTTATGATTTTCTCTAACTTTTATTTATTTACTTTTATTTTGTTTGCTAAAGCAAATAAAATAAAAGTTAGAGAAATAATACTAAGTTTCGTTAACTCGTAAATAAATTTACGAGTTAACTTAGAACAAAACTTAGTATTATGATTGGCATTCAAATGTAGTAAGTATTATGTGGAATATTTTCAGCATGAAATCTTTACCATTCATGTGAGCTATTCTTTGAGTTGTCGTTAGTACTTACGTATGTGATTCTTTCCACCATAACTTCAAATTGCTTGAATAGATTTGGACGTATCTAACTATCATTAAGATTCGTACAACAACCTTAGTGATACTAGACTGACTTCTTAGGTAGTAGTTATGTTTTTTAATCTTTTTTATGAAAATACATACATAAATACACGCTTCATTATATTCATTCATTCAATATAGGCTCTTATATGTAATTTTTGTGACACGCTCTACATCTTAATTACATGAATGAATAGATTTTGTCGTGAGGTGGTAGGTTATGCAAGTGAAATAGGACATAAAATGTATAAAAACCATAATTATAGCAAAATTATGTGACACTATCCTGAACAGTGTGTAAAAAATACGAGTATTCATACGTAAACTGATACGAGGCGTATCCTCTTGGCATGAAGATAATCTTTTGCGTCGTTGCTATGATAAATAAAAAAAAACACTATGTTAATCTGTAACCTTGCAATATTCTTGTACGTACTTGTACTGATCATACTTAACAACTTTCCCCAAAAAACATAGGACGAAATGTAAAAAAATTAGTTTACCTTACAAAACTACAATAATGTCATATGTGAAGTCCTTTTTCTTCGTACATCGTCAATCCAAGAAAGAAGTCAATATCTATCTAATCCCTGTGCCTTTAAAATGAACCAAAATCTCAGATTCTTTAACCAATGAAAAATCCTTTTACTTTACATTATTTACTTAAACTAAGCCTTATTTAAGGCCCCGTCAACAATAAATTTCACAAGCTCGCTCTGCTACGTACCTTATATTAAAAGGAGCCGGGCCGTTCTTAAATAATTAGTCAATTACTTAGTACGGAAATAATTGTGATGAATAGGAAGGAGAAAGAAAGATTTTAACATTTTTTTTAATTGTAAAAAAACTGCGCTGGCTTTCAATTCATTTTTATACTTTGACAAAATTGTTTATCATAAATGAGAAAATAATTGCACATAAGTTTTTCTCTCATTTTGATATAAGTATAGCTAGCACATATACACTGTTTAACTTGACCCTCGATTTCAACAACTATTGCTATAGGATCAATGCTGGGAATTAAAAAATCGACGTTTTCATACAAATATACTCAGCAGCCACGAGCAAAACAGTAAAAAAAATCTGAAATATCAGCATTGCTTCCATAGAAAAAGTTGTTGATATTAACGATCTGATGTTAAGCTAATGACGACGATGATACTCTATACAATGTTGACGATAGAAAAACATCGAGATGATTTAAGAATAGTAAATTTTTGACTCCATTGTTTTATTCCATTCCGGATTCGTAGATTCCGCGCATACAATCACGTAGAATGACATAAAAAGAGAAACTAAGCGAAACTTACAAAAGAAAATACAATAAAACGGGTAAGAAATACGGGAAATAGTTCCGTGCCGTTTCGCGAGTTGAAAATTTATTCGGCGGAACGAAATCGTGCGGAAAATTTGCAATTTAGAAGTAAAAGGGGAATGCCAATAAGCCATCGATTATGTAGATGCAGGCTTTGTGCAGTTATCTTTTGGTTCACCTTAAAAACGATTTGTCAGGATATTTCCAAGGTATTGTACTTGGCGCGGAAAATAAGAGTTTTCACTCACTTCACTGCATTTATATAGTAATAGTATGCTATTACTTTTGCTAGAATGGATTTCTTTATTTCTGGCCAGGTAGGATGATACAAGAGAACACATCACGTAAAAGTCCTATTATAGAACTATAATAGTGGGCCATCCAGGTCTACTCTTATAGTTTTAAATTAATAATAATAATATTATAAGAGTAATTAATAATTTTATATTTTGAATATCTTTCCCGCACTCTTTTTACTGTACTAAGCCATCTACTGTACACCTAACTCTACCAGTTACATGACAGTCAGTTTACAGAATTTATAGTAAAAATCAATATCTTCCAATAGGTCATGCAGGTAAATCTCTATCCAAAGCTATTGAATTTTAGAAGCAGATATAATGTAACAGGGGGTTTTTAAGCCTCTTAAACAAAAATTAGACCTTGGGCGCTAATACATCACAACTAAGTGTCAACACGCTCAGATGTGACAAAGGAAAACACACATTCGACCTAAAACCGTAAGAAAATACCACCATAAAATATCTTACAAAACTGCGGAGCGCAGCAAAAAATCTCCATTTCGTATGGCATAATCTTGTCGAAATGTATATACAAAAACAGTCGCGTGTCGGCGTATCAGTCAACAGGAAACTGGCCGAGGAAACTCGATGTTCACGAACGCTTGAAACGTCTTTGTCTGCTATACGACTTACACAAACAATTTACCGAACATTTTCGTAAAATCTGATTTTGGAATCCTTGTATAAAATTACAAGTTTATCTAAGACCGGTGTCTTAGATAACATTTTTCAGATATGAAGAGCATTGAAACAATTTATTTTATAAGATAAATAAATTTATACGAACAAATCACACAGTTTTTGAAGTGACAAGGTGAATATATATATTGTTTAGTTAATAAAGCAGTAGTTCTAAAATTAGTCTCATAACATTTAACTAACCCGATTTTTCTTTCTGATCTGTAGGCAATGTAGAGGAAAGATACTTATGGTAGGTAAGGAATATTGTCCCTCTTTGAAAAATAGTGGTAATAGTAGTAGAAAGTGTAAGTCGCACCAAATTTTTCTGGTACGTCATTAACGAACCGGTATACTTAGCGAATTTTCTACAAGTTGAAATAAGCAAAGGAATCCTGCAAATGAATCCTCCTTCATAGGTAAATAAGTATCTTTTGTTCTAAACTTCCAGAGAGCACATAAGTAGTCACTACCATTTGTAGCGAGTATAAAAGCCAAAATAAAAGTCAAAACATTTAACTGCACCTTGTTTTCCTATATCCCATAGCTGAACAAACAAATGGGATCTATTCATGACCTCCACATGCTCTGATATTCAACACTAGGGCACGCTGCCATCACGCTGTTTGTACAGAAACCCAATACGGCACATTAGCCAGCTTGTTTTGCCTCCATTATCTCTTTGATGCCAGTACACGTGTTTTTGTGACAACGAAAGTGAACGACGGGTTCCTTTCGCTTGTAATTACTTGTTCGTAAAACTGTACATGGTATAAACTCGTTAATTTTGATGATAACACAGCTTCTTCAATGTATTGCTAATATTCTGATATCTATGGTATTGCTATTAATACGGTCTATAAGACATCGAAACTTAGGCCGTAATGTTGTATTCATAGATTTAAAAAAAAATATACTTCTATGGTTGTATTTTACGGACTAACCCTCCTCCCTTTTACTTTGACACAGATGTAAAATCAAAACTTTTTCATAGAATCTGAGCAAAAAGATTTTTAATCTCTAAAGTGAAATAATCAAGCTTATTCTTGATAGCATAGGTTGGTCTTATATGTTTATGAACGACACGCGAAGAATACGTTTAGTTGGCTGAACTGTTACTAGATATAAAAAATGTCATCAATGCTAGCTAGTATTTTAATAGACCCCCAAACAAAAAAGTACCAATGCGCATATGTTAGCGAGAACGTTAAAAAAGTATCTTTATACCTACTTAGTCAAATCATGTGACAGAATTTATACAAGTACTCGAATGAAGCAATTTGAACCAAACTGCATTTATCGTGTTCGACATTCATTTTTAAAGGTAAACAAACTTAAAGGTAACGAAAGGATCGTGCTTAAAAGGGTTGGTGTAAGGGTTACCTGATACAAAAAGGTCGTTAAACTTTCACTTTCCAAAGATAAAATAAATGCATAATTAAAAACGTCATAAATTCAAATTAAGTCGCGTGCTCGAGTTAGATGCATTTTCATCGTGACATTAGAAAAACGGCTATAAAAATATAAAACGTAGACGTTTTTTGTATAAAAAGTGCGGTAAATCATTAATCATGGACACAATGCATGTCAGCCGACGTATGGCTTAAGGGGTCCGTCCAAATTTCCTGTATAATGGGGAAAAGAATGGGAAACCTTTTCTCTTTGCCTGGGGCGCTCAACACCGCTTGTGGCTTGGGAATAATATGTTGAAGATTCAAAAATATATTTGCGTTTGACTTTATAACCTTGAGGATCGTTTATTTTTTTAATAACTTAATGGTTGATATGATAATGTTATGATTGAGTAAAATGTGTAACTTCGGTTAAGAGAGAGTTTAAAAAAAATTATGGAATAATTACATCCATTGGACTCGGAAGACTCAGTTGGTTAGCGCTGTGAACTACGTATTAACAGCGCTGTAGCACTACCATTGGCATGGGGATCGTTGCCATAAATTAATACCATATAATTTTGCCATAAAGGGGTAACAAAAGCTTGAGTATACTGCAGTGACGTTCATCATCATCATTCCGTCTAGAAATCCACCACTGGACATAGGCCTCACCAAGTATATAAATTGGTATTAGATTGGTATAAATTTTATTATAGTTTCAACACACTGTATACATTTCATCCGTTAGAATATTAAGTCATCATCATCATCATCAACCTTATCGGGTAAACTTAGCTCTGCGGCTTATGCAGTTAGAAAAATAAGACAGCTGACTGACATTGATACTGCGCGCTTAGTGTACTTCAGTTACTTCCATAGTGTCATGTCATATGGGATATTACTGTGGGGTAACTCAGCTGAAGTTAATACCATTTTCGTCCTTCAAAAACGCGCTATCAGGTCTATATATAAATTAGGTGCTAGAGAATCACTTAGAGAATTGTTTAAAGCGATAAATATATTGACATTCCCCTCGCAATACATATTTGCAAATATTATGTTTGTTCGTCACAATCTTCATTTATATAAGAAAAATAGTGATAACCACAGCAGGTAATAACAAATAAAAATAAATTAGCTACGCCAGCTTTGCGATTACAGAAAACAATGAATTCTTTTTTGGGCCTCGGTATACGCTTCTATAATAAAATTCCTACAGAAATATTAGCTCTGCCATTAGTTAAGTTTAAAACTACTATTAAAAATCAATTACTTAAAAAGGCATACTATTCTATTAACGACTACCTTAAAGATAAATCTACATGGAAGTAATAATATTATTTTTAATGAATAAATGTACATAATTAATTAATATAATTTTTTAAAATTGTTACAAATACTTGTGTATAAGCATAGCCCTTCAGGCATGTAGGGACCAAAACTGGACTGAGTTTCTTTCGGCGTATTCTTCTCAGCAGTGGTCTTTCCGAAACGCTAGTAGTTTTTTCGATCTTGCAAATTAAAAAAAAAATATGACGTTCAAAAAGCGATACATGATATCCAAATTTGAATAAAATTTCATTTCATTTCATTTCATTTCATTTCATTTCATTTCATTTCATTTCATTTCATTTCATTTCATTTCATTTCATTTCATTTCATTTCATTTCATTTCATTTCATTTCATTTCATTTCATTTCATTTCATTTCATTTCATTTCATTTCATTTCATTTCATTTCATTTCATTTCATTTCATTTCATTTCATTTCATTTCATTTCATTTCATTTCATTTCATTTCATTTCATTTCATTTCATTTCATTTCATTTCATTTCATTTCATTTCAGGTCTATTTTAGTCTCCATTGCAGGAACATGATCTTTTCTGTACTACCAGAGCCATATTAGCCTGAGCAGACAGAGGATTTGGCCTACACTCTCCACGCTGGCCAAACGGGTTGGAGAGGTTTCTTTGTTGTTTATAAGCTTTGTTTAGCTTGTGGTTCCTTATTATCCTTCTACGACATCCACGGGAAGACGTAGATTGGTCCTATTATACTCTGCCGGGAACCACACGGCAAAAACGAATATTAAGTCGATATAAAGATTATATACCTAAGTAACATGTGTTTTGAAATGCAGTGCCAAATTACTAGTTATTATGTTAAACTACCAGACAGCAAACTCGTAAAATAAACTGAATGACTTTTATTTCCTAATAAACGCGTACGCGTACAGAAAGGCAATATCAATTAGTGAGTGCATCCAAATTAGCCCATACATACTAAAATTAATATTTACCGTTTCCAGTACATCGGGCCATCGTCAACCGTTACTTGTTGGAATCCAGTCATCAATTTAATCAAATCTCAAGCTAAGCAGAAGACTGCAAGACCTTCAGACACCGTGAGCCAATACTGCGTACATCCGGAACGTTATCAATAAATATTTAAGTCGGAGTTTCTTCTTTATTTCAGGCATCTCAGATTTATATCTTTTACAATTTTTGTTTTATAATTTTGTTGCTTTCTATAACACAGATCTTTTAATTCTAAATTACAATCTTTATTAATGATTTCCGCTGTTTCTGAGACGCTGTACGTATAAAGCATAGGCGTAAGTAAGTAGAAAGAATTAGGGACAATAAACAGTCTTTAGAGTTCGCTATTATGACTGCATTCAGGCTATCATATTAATTGGCGAAAGGTTTTATCACTATCGCCTGCCTAACGGCAACCTTCCTTGGGTAGGAGAAAAAAACTGCAGGCAAACTGTAAAAATACAATTGAATCGAACCCCGAATCATTAGTGTAACAAATAAACTGACATGTTGATGATACAGAGTCTTTGTCAGTCATTCAGGAATATTATCTACCTCCTGCAATATTATGTTTAGTGATATACTCCTTGCAGGCTGAAAGCAGAAAGGCCAGATAGATAGTAAAATATAAACTTTTCTCTACGCAGAAGAAAAGCAGTAGCTGACATGGATAGGTACATACTTTTCAATAATTTAAATGAGTGTCAATACCGAAAATGTGCGTAAAATAAACACAAACTAAATAATTGAGCCATAAAATAAATCGCAGTAATACAGGGGTTAACGTACCGTAAATATCAATTACAGGCGTATATCGGCGAATTTGGGACCGGTCGGTAATTGCCCGGATTCGATACGGCCACGCGTATTGGAAAATTCGTATGTAATTTGATAATTCCCAATATTTTGTCTATTGCCATCCTAATAAAAGTAATAAATAATATTGTAAGGTTTGCATAGCCGTGTGGTATTCGGCAGAGTAGAATAGGACCACTCCTCGTCTTCCCATGGATGTCATAGAAGGTGACTTAGGAAACACAAGCTAATAAGCTAATTAATATCAAAAAGATCTATCCAACTCCTCTGGCCAGTGTGGAGAGTGTAGGCCAAATCCTCTGACTGCTCTGGCTAATATCTGTCTGAGGAAGTACAGAAAAGTCATGCTCTTGCAGTGGAGACTACAAATAACTTGTGATGATGAAGGTTTGTAACCAATAATATGTTTTACCGTTTACTTTCTTTTTTTAATTCTCATAGGTATGATCATTCATCATCATCATCATCAGGGGTTAAGGGTTATTTTCATTCAATCTTAACTTATTCTCGAATGAGACAAAATTTATCTTGCAACTTCATTTTCTTTAGATATATTTTTCTAGAAACCGACCGATGATTTCAGGTACGTTGAACATACTCCTTACTAGCTTTTGTAATGAACTATTAAATGTTTTTTTTTTAAATCATCCCTTACGTAATTATTGTTTTTTATTTCCTACTAAGCATTTATTAGGCAAGTTTTCTAGTAGTTATACAAAGCAAGTAATGTAACAAGCAGCATTATTTTAAACAACAACAAATGCGTTGTGCTAAACAAGAATTTTGTTACTTGCTTAATATTATATATAAATTAGTACCCTTTACAACAAAAGTAATTAGAATCAAAAGTTACACTATAGACGCCATTAATCTCTACACAATAGTTCGCAAAGCAGTAGATAAATGTGTCTTGTAATAAGAAATGTTTAACTTAACTATTTCTCAGCCCTTAACTATCTTAGTTGTGCCCATTGACAAATCTGCTGAGGTCGAACATTGAATTTATTGAAAAGAATCGACACCATGATCATAATTATGCGAGATTCAGTAAATAAATATATAATTTAGGTGTAAGTAAGTTACACCCCTGATGTTGCAGTTGTTCATGGACAGCGGTGATCACTTACCCTCGCCATCAGGCAACCTCTTGCTCGTTTGCCATCCTATATCACAAAAAGAAAACTATTTCATGATAGACAAGAAAGAGAAATGAGTGCATTATTTAAAAGAGGCTATGTTTGCTATAACAATTGATTGATGCCACATGATTACTATTGCACTGCTCATATTATAGGAATAAACATAATAGTGCTTGTGATACGAAATTGAACATTTACATTGATCTTTATGACCCAATCTTTACATTTCGTATATACAAGTTCAGCAATTGATACAAGAAAGAGTCTTTTTTTGTTGAATATATCGTTAAGTTATCACGTACCTATGTTTTGTAATTATTGTAGATATAATATGTAATTTTATTTAACCTAATCCCCGGCTCCGAAGCACTCCAGTTGAAGATGCAACACGGTTAGTTGAGAGCAGGGGTTGAAAACGGTAAAGGTATAAGGGTATGGTACCGCTATAAAATTACGATACACCTTAGATTTAAAGGTAGAACCAAATTGGTTGACAATTACGGTTGTGGTACAGCTAAATATAAGTGATGTTTTTTACGGTATTTATACATTTACGGTATCGTTATACCTTTATAATTACTGGTACCTTAACTGAAATATTTTCAGTACCGAAAAAAATATGCGACGAAGAACATTGAGGCGAATCCTTGGCGGTAAAATTTAAGGAAAACCTTTATTTCGTAATTACAATAGCTAAAAAATAACGATACCGCAATATAACAATATCAAAATCGTACAGGTACCGTTTCTTTAAGGTATATATAGTAATTTGAAGGTACTACTATTCTAAGGTATCGAAATATAAAGTTATGATGTCATACCGCTTACCGATTTAACCATATTTTTTTCGCTTATTCAATCCCTGGTTGAGAGAGATAGAGAGTTATATAATAATTTATTTTTATTAATTTAATATGTAATCTCTACAAATTACAGTTCATTGGCCATTGACAAATCTGCCGCGGTGAACCGTTTTGTTTGCGATAGTTTTAGACAAGTTAGGCACTAGCACATTATTCAGGCATACCCAAGCCATTTAGCACTGTCAACCGCACATTTGTATTGCCAACATTAGGATGTACTCTGTCTGGGAATTGTTTAGAAATACTCCTACGTTTTATTTCTTATGTTAGCACTCCCATTATCGAATTGGCGGAATTTCAATTAATATGTGTTATGATAATAAATCTACAGAAAAATAATCAATGTTCACTAAGATTTTGTTTGTACTTTGAACATGAATGCCAAAAAAGGAGTTTATGTAAGTATGCATGTATGTGAGTTTCTGTATACCCAAGGGTGGTAGGAATCAGGCCGACAGCTGGTTGTAAAAACTTTTGCCAAACTCCACTTTTGCTATGTATATTTACAAACTGTTTTAATTCTTAACTTTTATAAATTCCTTATCTGCTAAACTGTAGGTTTTGGATTATGGTAATCTTAAAAGTATTAATTAACGTTGTATGACGCTTGGACCCAGTAAGCAGTCTATTATAGTCGTCGGTTTAATACAAGCACTTGGCTTCGCCTCGTGGCTTACCGTACTTGCATTATAATGTACTATTCCTAAAATATCCTTTAGTCCTAAAATAAATTTTGTCATTGAAATATGTACTTTTTTCGAAAAGCTACTCAACCTTATAAATGAGTAAAAAAATATGAATAATAATAGTGTCAAAAGAAAAATAATCCTTTAAAATATGTTATCAAAATGGCTCAAAGTGCCGCGTTCACAGCTGCTATCATAATTAAATAAGCTCGCCCATATCTCACTCGCTTGACCTCTTACGCAATTATCTGCACCTGTGCCTCTGCCCGCCTTTGCTCTGCTAATTGTTTGTTTGCATAACTAATGAAATATTTTAAGACACTAAAATGGAGTCTTTTATATTTTCGCTTAGTGTTTTGTTTTTAAAATGTTCTGGTGAATTATTCATGATAAACCGTTTGCTTTTAGTTTAGCTCTGTTTATGGTACGCTTATCACTTGTCCAAGGCTTCGCATAGTTCGCATGGGTTTTGAAAAATCCCTCGCGAACACTTGCTGTGATGTTAAAAAAAAATACATTAATTCAAACGTTTATTTAAAAAGAATGATTGTGTTCATATTAATTTTTGACAATCTAGCATAGTTTAACATTTCATGTTTCAACTTTAAAAACTCATAGACTTTCATAATACCTGGTCGCCCCTATCAGACCCTCTTAGGGGATGAATTTCCTACACTCCTTGTAAGTGCTCACTCAAATTATATAAAGAACTTTTATGCAATATTTTAGGTTCTCAGACCATGTAGTTTCGGCTGTGCGTTGATATATCAATCACTAATTAATTTTTCCTTTTATTTATTTAAAACGTTACGTATTTACTTACCAATTTGTTTTTAAACGAGATTTTCCAATTTACCTAATATTCTTTTATTTCATGCATGTACGTGTTGAATTCCTGATTTTGTCTTCTTCTAACGTGAAATTATGCCAAAAGAGGAGATAGCTAGAATACGTAGATATTCACACGAACGCACGATGTCTAGCGAAATAGTTTATTTCAACTCTGAAACAGTTTAAGCTGTAAATAGAAATATACCGACAGCCGCCATCATTGCCTGAACAGAATATAACCATTTCATTACGATAATACAACCATTCATTTTATTGTAGTTAGAGTTCGATGCCCCAACATATGCTTTGAGTATTATTTTTTTATTTCTACACGTGCTACTTTCAATGACGATTAGAATTCTCTATCCCCACTTGTTCAGTGTAAGATTAATGATCTTACAATAAAGCACGCTTAATTTCTTCCATTTAATTCATTGTTAATTCAACGGCCCATTCGATTAATCACCAATATGTACTTTGAAGGCTTTCAAATGTGAATGCCAACAGTGGCTTCCAAGGTGGAGTTTTCTTTTTTTTATGTCATAGGATGGTAAACGAACAAGCCGGTCACCTGATGGTAAGTGATCACCGCTGCCCATGGACAAACTGTAACACCAGGGGTGTGACAATAGCGTTGCCGGCCTTTTATTTTTCCCTACCAGAGGGGAGAGGGCATGGGCCTCCGGCTCTCTCACTCACCGAACGAAGCATAGCAGCGATACAACTACTACTCATACGTCGATTTTCTGTGAGAGTTTGGTACTTCCCCGGACGAGCCGGCCCATTCATGCTACTAGCAAAAGTGAATTTCGCCGGTAGCGTGGCTCTACTACAACGAATTTTATTTCTAGACATTCAAAAGTAACTCAAGATTCTAAAATATTTACTTTATGATTGATTGCGCTTATATCGTTATAACTACCTTATAAAATATGGATAAATTAAGGCATTAAGAACATTATAATAATATTAGGATGTTATATCATATTAGAACTTTTCTCCCAAGTGAGAACTTGTCAAATCTTTCTTTTCTTGGCAGATAACGGTATCATTACTGATACCTTTATTTGCCACAATATTAAAATTAATGTCCTTCATTAGGGCCTTAAAATTCACCCTGAGTCAATTGGTAAAAAAAAGCTTTGTAAAATAATTTACATTGAAAAAAGAATTGGGTTCGCTGGGAGCCGAAACGTCACGTAAATAAATAAAATGCCATCGGATGTAACGAACTCTCTGCCGTTGAGAGACACTGATCTTTCCAAATCGATGGAGGTCTATGGCAGAAGGAATCATTTGAACATTGTCAGAGTGACACGAGCTATCCGGCACACCTGTGGGAAGTAGGTAGTAACAAATGGTACTTATTATTCACTTGTATCATTTTTTTCGATAAAATAATAAACATTGCAAAAAATTACAGACTGAAATCTTGCTGGGGGCGGGAACATCATGGAAATAGAATGCAACCAGCAATACCATCGGATAAAAAGAACTCTCTGCCGTTGAGAGACACTGATCTTTCCAAATCGATGGAGGTCTATGGCGGAAGGAATCGTTTGAACATTGTCGGAGTGACACGTGCTATCCGGCACACCTGTGGGAAGTGGGTAGTGACAAATGGTGCCTAATGTTCTCTGGTATCAATGTTTTTGATCACAATACGTTTTGTACTGTTTGAATAATGCCTTCTTCCCTAAATGGAGAAGCTTTTCGTCTAATCCTTTTATTTAAGTATTAATATTATTCTGCCGCCGTGTGGTTCCCGGCAGAGTAGAATAGGACCACTCCAAGTCATCCCGTGGATGTCGTAAAAGGCGACTAAAGAAACACAAGCTAAACAAAGCTTATTAACATCAAACAGACCTCTCCAACCCGTCTGGCCAGCGTGGAGAGTGTAGGCCAAATCCTCTGGCTACTCAGGCTATATATATGGCTCTGGTGGTACAGAGAGGGTCGTGCTCCTGCAGTGGGGACAGGAAGGACCTGATGATGATGATGATGAAGAAGTATTAAGTATGAAACAGTGATATTTCTTTGAAAGCGATAAATTCTTCGCATACCTACATACCTAAGACATAATCGTTTACATTTTGTTTAAATTTGATAGAGATTTATAAGCATCTAATCTGAATCAAGTATTCCTCATGTCTCTTGGTCCATTTGTGTCTTTAGCTAACTGGTATAATAAAGAGGACAGTTTTGATTGTTTGAATGTTCGTGTGCATTGAATAGGCTTCGAAACTACTGGATCGATTTTCTAAACATTTCACCCATGTTTAGCTTATTTATATGCGGGTGACATAGGCATACTTACGAGTCAGTATTTACGCGGACGAAGTCGCGGGAAAATTGTTTGTCATATTGTATAAGAACACCCAAAAAATGTTTTTTTACGGCGACTATTTCCTAAATATTTTATTTTATAAAGAAGAACAGCCCCGAAGTACGCTATTATGAGATTCATAAAATATAGATTTTTTATATTCTACTAGCTCTTACCCGCGGCCTCGCCCGCGTGATATATAGCCTATGTCCTTCTCAGTACCCTTACCTATGTGTATGCAAAATTTCATAATAATCGGTTCAGTAGATAGGGCGTGAAAGCGTAACAAATAAATAAACAAACTCACTTTTGCATTTATAATATTAGTTAGAAGTTAGATTAGATAAGAATAGAGTTAGAATTAGGATTAGGATAGGATGTTGACAGGAATTCCTTTCTGCATTTGCCTTTTCATGTTTTGGTTCGATTGAAAGATTGCAAGTTGCATTTTGACACAAAAGCATAAAATGAATATTTAATGCCATTTCCTACAGTAAATGAGTCTGGTTCAGCAGTCCATAATTCACAATGACTGCCTCAGCGATTTATTGGAGTGCAGGTCAATTTTCACAGAGCAATCAGAGCTATTAACAGCCTGATTGATGGCGTTGACGCACTCCAGTGAAGATCTATTAAAATCAAATAGATTTTAACGTTTTGTCTCTGATAATTTTGAAGGCCTCAAATAACTAGCTCAAAAATGTTCACCGGAATTACTGAAATTTATAACTAATGAAATTGAATTTTATTTCTCTAAATATCACTTAGGTTTTGCGTGTGAATGATATTCAAAGCAGGTAAAAAAACAAGCGAGAAATCACTAAGAGTCATCGACACAAAATTATGTAGGTATCGTTTATTGCAAAATATCATTTGACACCATAATACATTGACGAGCTCCGTGGCGCAGTGGTCAACACGCCTGCGACACGGGGTCTCCGGTTCGATCCCCGGCCAGGTCAAGATGAAAAATGATCTTTTTCAGATTGGCCTGGGTCTTGCATGTTTATCTATATAAGTATCTATTATAAAATATACTTAGTATCGTTGAGGTAGTATCCCATAACACAAGTCTCGAACTTACTTTGGGGCTAGCTAAATCTGTATGATTTGTCCGTATATATTTATAGGTATATAATACATACAATCAATCAATTGTAATATTATTAATTACTAGCAATTTTCCCGCGACTTCGACCGCATAAATTATAGCCTTTGTCACCTGCAGATAAATAAGCTTTCTATTAGATAAAAGAATTTTGAAAATAGGTCTATTAATTTCGGAGCCTATTCTATTTGCTCTATTTCCTGATAAAATTTCCTCTTTATATTACTAACTAGCTGTTACCCGCGGCTTCGCCCGCGTAATATATAGCCTATGTCCTTTTCGGTACCCTAACCTATGTGTATGCAAAATTTCATGATGGTCGGTTCATAAGATACGGCGTGAAAGCGTAACAAACAAACAAACAAACTCACTTTCGCATTTATAATATTAGTTGGGATAGTGTAGAACAGTGTCCTACAGCGTCAATTAAGTATGTACCTATTATGTGAAATGTTTATGTAATATAACAAATACTAGAGTTAGTAACTACTTAAAGATTAAGACCAGCACCAGATATACTTCATGCGGCTAATAAGAACAGACACGTGTCTACTTCGTTTAGCACAAGCACTACCATTATGAAAAATCTTAATTTACGTCGCCGTATAAACACCACTACCCTCAGCTTTTAAACATCGTTTCGCCTATATTAACTCCAGTAAACAGTAAAATAGCTTGCAGCGGCCGAGAAAACATAAAAGGTTAATATTAGTGGAACAATGCGTAATTACCGCCATCTATACCCCATTAGCGAACCCTCTCCGAGAGGCTTTATAGCTTTGATGAACAAAGAACAGTGTAAAAGCTTGTAGGCGTGTACGACTTATTGGATTTTTTAGGTTGTATTAAAAGCCTTGGGTCGTAAGAGATTTTTGACAATGATTTAACAAATAAAGAACTACATTTGGTGATATAACATTTTATCTTAGGCTTTAATATGATTACAGATTAATTATGACACAATTTAAATTTGCAGAGTGTTGCCCATAAGTTCCAAATGTGATTATATTCGTAGACGAATTGGAACAATAAAACTAACAACGAGTCTGCAGAGGACTTATAGTAAAATTGTGAAAGTAGAGTAAGGCAGACATGAGAGCAAAATCCTATGTGGCAAAATATGTACACCATAAACCTTATCTTAATTCTTATATTTATAAGATATTTTATAGGCCCTAGGTGCTTCCTCATTTTACATACAGGACACCATAACCTTAGTTATAGCGGCAATTTAATATGCACACAATGAAAGGACCGTGCAAATTCCACAGGAATTCATAAGGTGAGTTTCTTTGAAATACCTTTTTAGGGGTGCGCCATAAATCAGCATAACGAGCCAGTCTTCCTGCCCTCGTAACATTAAGCTCCTGTAATATTTTCTCACTTACGACAAAATTTTCTGTCTCCTTATTTATGTACGGAACTGGCTGTCGTCTCAAGCTGCAAACTCTATCTCAAAGTGGCAAGTGAAGACTGAGCGCTGTGCTATGTAAGGCCTTAGCTCATTTTATGCCAAATTTGATAGACATCAAATTTGGCTCAACACACGTACCTCTGACAAAAATTTGCACTTTAAAACCAAATATTTCGGGAACGGATCCAATATTTTTTAAAGACCTATTTAACGATACCCCACACGATGGGTAAGCAGAGAAAAAAAAATAACTCCTCCACTTTACTTGTATGGGAGCTACTCTAAAAAAAAATTTTTTTTCAAGATTTTTTTCTACCACTTTTTTGACATGATTAATATACATATCCATACCGAATTACAGCTTTCTAGTACTTATTGTCTCTGAGTAAAACCGCGGACGGACAGACAGACAGGCCGACATGGCGAAACTATAAGGGTTCCTTGTTTACTACAGAACCCTAAAAAGGGAAACTGTAGGAGAGAGAATCGATCTTTAAACTTATTATTTATATTCTAAGCAACGTTTCAACTCAATTACAAGTTATTGAGATTTTCAAATATACATGGATTTTTTCTATTATTATATTATTGAATAATTCTACAAGTGTGGTAAAGAATATCAGGCAACCATTACCATGAATAGAAAAGTACTTTAGTACTAATATATAACCTAAATGCGTTTATGCTACGTTGAAAGGCAGCCGTCTTTATTTTTTACTTTATCTGAGCAATATACCGACAGTTTAAATAGGAATTTCTTTGGATATTCGGGAAAGAGTGTGCTACTGGCGGTGGCTGAAATTGGATGTCTATCACGGTACGTTACGCCTATACGGCTGCACGTGAATCTTAGACGTGAATGTGAACAGAAACGAGCAATTTTGTAAGGGAAATCACTTTTGTGTAGAATTTCTTATAGACGGAATCGAGTTATATGGAAAAATATATCAAAACGTAATAATGTGCGTTTTTACAGACTTCAAACAAGGAGGTTATCAATTCGAGCTATAGTAATATTATCAGACTTGCCCAGTTTTTGTATGTGTAAGTCTATACCAACTTCTCAACATGTGTGCCGAAGTATTAATTGATGAAGATTAGAAGAGTGACCAACTGAAACTGGCATCAATAGAGGGCTATCTGGCAAGGCTACTTTAGATGCCAGCGGCTGCACTTTAAGGGGGCACACTATAGGCACAGTTATTTACTAGTGCTTATATGATTTACATTCTTGAATTTCGTTCTACTTGTAAAGTATTAGGAATAAAATGATTGGCGTCTGGCTACTGTCCCTAGTGTGCCCCCTTAAGCAGTTGGTCCCGGCAATAATTATTTGACTGATGACTGACTCGGTCCCGCATACGTCGCAGGGACCGAGTTTTTGTAATCTTGTGGTCAGACATTATTAATTTATGTCGATCGTTACCGCCAGTTTGCTACTCAAAAATGTTTACTAGCTTGATTTATCAGATATATATTTATTTTTTTTAATAAAATAGGAAGAAAAAGTAACATTAATTTTCACACACTTCCCAGACGTTTCTATCCTAACACTATATGACGTATAGAGAAAAATATAAAATTAAATTTTGTTTTATTGGCATGATAATTGTTCAAAAATTTACAATGAATAATTAAAATCTAACTGATTCTATCTTTGCTCCATATTTACTTTTAATTTGCGAAAATTACAATCCCAATAAAATTATACAGCAATTTTGCATTCATTTATACAGAACCTAATAAGATTTGCATTACAATTTGTTTGCTTACGGAAATCCCATTTGGGGTCCATGTTCACATTTCACCGCAAATTTTTATAGGCGACTTCAAAGCCGTGCCACTTAGTCCGTCTTTGTGGGTGCCTCATTTAAAATCAATCGGTGCTGTGAGGGTGGGGACGGCAGAGATTTTGGAGAGAATTCTTAATTAAGCCTGGACGATCCTCTTTGCTTAATGGAAGCCGTCTGAGATCCTTAGGAGCGTAAATGAGAACGTCAAAAAGAGCCCAAGCACGATTATCGCGCTAGATAAACTTTCATTTTAATTTGCGATGGCGTGACGTCATCGGACAAGTAAATTAATTTTAATACGATTTCGGGTGCTGAGTGCTTGTTATCGTTGAGTTGCAACATTTTTACATAATAAAAGAGTGGTTCCAGGTCAAATATACTTATGATAAACGAGAGAATTCTTAATTAAGCCTGGGCGATCCTCTTTACTTAATGGAAGCCGTCTGAGATCCTTAGGAGCGTAAATGGGAACATCAAAAAGAGCTCCAGTACGGTTATCGCCCGAGATAAACTTTCATTTTAATTTGCGATGGCGTCACGTCATCTGACACGTAAATTAATTGTGAGGCGATTTCGGGTGCTGAGTGCTTGTTATCGTTGAGTTTCAATATTATTACATTAAAAAAGCGGCCTAGTGCGTGTCGGGCCACGCGCAGTGTAGGGTTCCGTAGTTGTGAATGACAACTTTGAGTTCACACTGCTCACACTCGCACCTTACTGTTTACCGACCAAAAACATCAAACAATGAAAATTGTATGAAATGTTACGTTTTCGAGTACATTTTATAAGTTGGTTGCCTATAACTTTTTAGTTTGTACTTAGTACTCAGCTCTGATAGTTTTTCTTACAACTTCAGTATATATACTACTGATGTAATTTTTTTCACGTATCCATATAATAATCGTTTAGCAGAAAGAGAGACACTTATCTAACAAACATTTGCACTTTAAAACCAAATATTTCGGAAACGGATCCCTAAATTGAAAAATGATATTCTCAACCTATAATATTTTTAAATGACCTATTTAACAATATCCCACACGATGGGTTAATAGAGAAAAAAAAATTACTCCCACTTTACATGTATGCTACCCTAAAAAAGTTTTGAGTTCATGATTTTTTTCTACCACTTTTTTGACACAACTGTTGTACATACCCATACCAAATTAAAGCTTTCTAGTACTTATAGCCTCTGAGTAAAACTGAAGACAGACGGACAGACTGGCAGACAGACATGGCAAAACTATAAGGGTTCCTTTGTTTACTACGGAACCCTAAAAAGGTCAAGCAGGTCAAATGTACAGCGCTTAAACTGACCCTCGACATACCCTTAAAGGAGTAACACAGCCCGACAATATGAACAACTTTTTTTTAGGATCAATGCTAAAAACTCAAAATTTCGACAGTTTATACAAAAATGATCAGCAGCACGGGCAATCAGTATAGGAAAGTAAAAAAGAAGCGAGTTTCCAGCATTGTTCTTTAGAAAAAATTGTTCATATTGACGATCATTGTCACAGGAAATGTTAAAGGCCAATTTACACGCTGTAAAGGTACTTATTTACTTAATGATTTATTTTTGATAAACGAAAAGTCAATTTTCATGCTATTTTGTATTCTATTAGGCAATTTTGCTAATGGGTCATCATCAACTAAACTAAAGAGCTTTTATTTAATTATAAGATGAAACGAAAGCTTTATTTATGTTTAAAAAGTTATTATTTGAATTTAATGGAATATTTTGCAAGAAACGTACATAATATTTTTAAATATCTCTCAACGAGTAATAATGTAAACAAGATCTTGTCTGAATGCCAGCAGAATCAGGCCTTATTTTAAAACTCATTAGCATCAACTCACATGAGAAAAACAGTAAATTCAAATTATTTTATTACATCCCGTGTCTCATACAGTAATGCAATAAGCATATTTTTATTTTTACAACTCGGTTTATGTATTTCTTTTGTGTTGCATTCTTTTGAAAAAGGGTCAATCCGCATTCACGATTATCCGTGATCACCGTTAATATGTTTTGATCATGAAAACGCGAGGGCTTGAATATATCAGTGAAATAAAAATGAATTCTCTGTACCACAAAGATTTAAATATTTGTGCTGAGCTGCAAACAGGAAAGATACGGAATATGTGAGGCAAAAAGAGATGGCGCTCTACAAAATTACGACAGTTGTTTGAATTTGAGTATCTCCGCCGTGCGGTTCCCGGCAGAGTAGAATAGGATCACTCCAAGTCTTGCCGTGGATGTCGTAGAAGGCGGCTTAAGAAATACAAGCTAAACAAAGCTTATGCATCAAAGAGACCTCTTCAACCCATTTGGCCAGCCTGGAGAGTGTGGGCCAAATCCTCGGACTGTTCTATCTTATATATGGGCTTGGTAGTACAGAGAGGCTCGTGCTTCTGCAGTGGAGACCAACAAAGACCTGACGGTGATGATGATCTTCGCCAATGTCACATCTATTTTTTCCGTTAAAAACATCATGGTTCAACGAAATATTAATGTCATTTTAATATTTTATTAGAGCCGCACCAAAAGCGTCCATGTTCATTATAAGCACCGGCGTATAAATCAGATGTTTTACGAGCAATGATGCCAAATAAATTCCATACGGCTGCATGACACTTTAAATCGAGTTGGAGAAAGCATACATCGTCGTTTACATTTATGTGACTGCGTATGTTGAAGTGATCTCGTAATTGCTCATCCTTGATTTATTAGGTAGTTTGGTAGGCAAATCACTTAGATATGAGAGGTAAGTTTAGATAGAATCCATTGGCCTAAAAGCGTAGAAAAAAACAATGTATCTAAGTCATATACTATGACGTAAACACATAGTCACTGATTTGATGTCATAAGTTGACATCATCATCATCATCGGAGCGTGATGTCTCGGTTGCTTTTAATCATGATATCAGATGTGATGGATCTTGTTATTACAATGGAGTGACTGTCAGACGGATCAGACCGAAAGTATCAAGAGAGGGTTATTTTGGACAGTTTGGTACTAATCCGGAAGTATGCTCCATCAAATAAAAAACAAATCGGTTCTAATGACGGAATCGTCAGACATTTTGAAGAATTTAGAAACTCCTCCTTTTTTGAAGACAGTTAAAAATATTTTATGCACATATGAAAGCTTTGAAAATACAAAATTTTAACAATTACTACCAACTGTAATGAGAATGCTTGTTGTAGACATATTATTTGATTTGAAGAGTCTTTGACGCTAGTAGTACTATTTTACCAAAACTAAATTTATTTCTATTGTTATTGAGATTGTTATAGTAACTGATGAAGGGCAAAAGAAAACCACCATTTAAATTCTTTTATTTAGTAAAACAGTTTTAGAGCAAAACTTTCACGAGCGCCAACTTCCAGTTTTTATTTAAAATGGTTAACTTTTTAATCGGGAAATTGCAAGGCGTGCAAAATAATTCAGTCCAATACGGTACCAACGGAAATGTCTGAAAGTTCAAAGGAACAAAAAGCTATGAAGTAAGAAGGGAATTTATAAATGAGGATTGGATCAAATTTGCATAATTGAAATAATTTAAATTGCTACATAGACTGAACAAATAAGTAGTTACGGCTCTTAGTACAGCTACATAACGATCGGGCTCCAAAGAGCACTAATAGGCTCATAGAGTTTGATGCCCAGCTTGAGCAATTACTTGTATGTACTACATATTCACAAGTAATTTTCTTGAGTTCTGAAGCTTCCGAAGCAGAGTTAGCATCAAGAAGGCGGCAGGCTGTATTAAAATTGTCAATTTAAATGATTGTGACAGCATTCATCGCCGATAAGCAGATCTTGGGCTCCTGCAAACTACAGCTGACTGCACTACATTACAATTAAATATTAAAATGAAATTTACAATTCTATGGCTTTAAATTCAAGTTTGTATTTTTGTGAAACTTCCATTTGCCATGATTTACCAATGTATTTATAAAATAGTAGTAAACGAGCGGTTTCGATCAAAATACTGAATAAATTGAACATAATATTCAAAAAGACAACACAAGTGGTCATTTCTTTTATTTTGAGAAAGAGTTGTCTTATACCCGCCGTTAATTACTCACATCTCTTTGAAGTTATCGATCGGGGGACCAAAATAAAGGGCCCCACGATTTTACACACGGAAAAATCCCTGAAATGCCCATTATGACATAGCAATCAGTAATCCGCTGGGCTCCCCTAACAATAATTTGGTTGTCATGTCCCGCTCGCATGGATGCATCCAAATGTATTTTCCGATAAAATTGTTACAGCAACTCTCTCTGTGATGAAACAATAACGTTTTTACTCGATTTAATCCCTTTGTGCTCGTCAAGTGAATTCGGGATTTATTTTATGCGATTAATAGGGAATATTTTGCTGACAGGGAAATGGAATAATGGAGATAGTCAGGGGATAGAGAAAATGGTAATAATGCATCAATACGTTAATTCCGAATGTAAACTTGCAGGAAACGTTATTTGTATTACGATTGTAAATAGATATGTAGGTATCAATAATTTTGGATTGTTCTTTTATGCCTTTTGGTCTTAAGTTATTAAATTATTACCTTTTAGTTGTAACTTGAACACATATTATGTATAGGGATAAAGTCACTTCTGTGTTATAATGATTTTAATATTTTTTTAAATTATCAATCTAACGTCATCGAAAAGAAGATTTTTGGTATCAGTTTGTAAAAAACAATTCAAAATTATTTAGAGAATTTTATCCATCATCCATAATTCTGTGAATTTAATCAAAATAATGAAATTGAATACAAGATAACTCCAATATTTAAGAAGTTAGACAAAATGCAATCACGTACTATGCAAGACGAAGGTTCACGGAAGTTGCAATCCCATTTTGCAGAGACATATGAAGGGGATGAAAAATAACAGTATGTGCTCAGGACTGGGTCCACCCATTTCATGTCTTCTGACTAAATCCTTACACAAAATGGGTGGAACTGGTCTAGTTTGCTAGGTTGTTTGTCAACGTCGCAGACAGAAAAATGCACGTTTGGCGACTTTACTTAAAACTAGCACGAACGGTAGATTTAGAGATTGTTTTAGCCAACTGCCTGACTTTTAGGTACTACACTGCCAGTATTTTACACGTGGTGGGTATGACAAGAAGTGACGAAATTACTAGCTCCTTCACGTTTTACTGTCGTTGTCAGTGACAATCATGCAGTTACACCAGTTGCCTTTTGGCAGCTTGACCACATTGCACCAAAGTAGAATTGCCTAGCTTAGCATTTGGACAGTAGGTTTATTTTGTCCAATTGTATATTTGTCTGTCTGGTTAAAATGAGGTTTGAACGTAAAAGAATGTTAAAAAATAATATGACCACGAGATAGCCTACAAATGATAATGCATAATATCTTTTATAACCAGAAAATTGCCATTAACGCAACATTTAACAAGGTGCCGAACAAAGTTCTCATATTATACAAGATTTAAATCAAAATAAAAGATGTATATTATTTTCTATTTCGACTTAAATAGAACTTATAAAACTATCCGTAACATCCTTCGTCAATGTTTTCTAATGTTTTCGCGATTGTTACACATTTAAATAAAATTAATTTAATACAGTTTTTTATTATTTAAATCCTTCATCAAATAGCCACAGTGGTTCACCACCAACATACTTCGTGAAAACATAAAAAAGTTTATCCGTAACATACCTCGTCAAAGGGTCACAGTGGTTTATTACCAACATGCTTCGTTAAAACTTACAAAAGTTTATCTGCAACGAGCTTCATCAAATAACCACATTGGTTTAACACCAACATGCTTCGTTAAAATTACAAAAGTTTATCTGCAACGAGCTTCATCAAATAACCACATTGGTTTAACACCAACAAGCTTCGACAAAACTTACAAATCATTATCCGCTACATGCCTCGACAAATGCTGACCTAAGTGATGTAACTAGTCAGTAGTATTTTGAATGAAAAGTTTACGCTGAGACAAATAAATGTGACTCACATCACACTCAAATTTTTCAACAAAGAAAATATAAAAATGTAGCTTGAGCTCTTTGACATCCTTATTAAATAAAGTACTACATTGTCTTTACTGGTATTAATATCACAGATTACTAAATATGCTTCACATTTAATAGTACCTACTCAAAGGAGCATCAGATATGCAAATGATATACGTTGCATAATAGTCATACCTGCGTCAATCAATATTGTCGCAAAGGCGTAATAAGCCAATAATTGCTCATTAATAATATCTATGCGAATATGTAATTAGAATTTAGTGTTTAATACTTATAAGGAGGTTATAGACTAGTATGGCGTAAAATACAGGCTGATTTCGAACTCATGAACTATATTGTAATCTTGGGATCAGAATCAGATTAATATAATACAGAATTGTAAGAAAGATAAGGAATAAAACGTAAAATTTTTTAGACCTTCCATACAAAGTCGCCGATCAGCTGGGCGAAATTCTATGGGAAATCTGATTTTATTTTTCGATTTTCACCTTTTTTCTTTCGATTCTGATTACCTGATTTTAATATAGTTTGTAGGTTCAAAATCAGCATGTATAATCGACTTGATAAGAAGTAGGAGATACTAATTGCGATAGATTAAAAAAAATGCGTCTTAGCTAATTGTGGTTGTTTATTCTCATTTCTAGCTGAGCGAAACCCGAGTTTTTGGTGGTAATAGTAGATGGTAGTCAATGCCAATGAATTTAAAAAAAACCCTGTGTAGCTTAATAGTTTTTGACTACACATGCCTTAAATACATATTCTTTATTCTTTCTTTTTTTTTTAAATATACGGACAAATCAAAATCACACAGATTGAGCTTGCCCCAAAGTAAGTTCGAGACTTGTGTTATGGGATACTAACTCAACGATATTATATCTTATAACAAATACATGTAAAGATAAACATCCAAGACCCAGGTCAATATGAAAAAGATCGTTTTTCATCTTGACCTGACCGGGGATCGAACCCGGGACCATCCGTGTCGCAGCCTGGCGTGTTGACCGCTGCGCCACGGAGGTCGTCAATATTATATTATCACGCCTATTTCTCATAAGGGTAGGCAGAGCCTATAGATCTCCTCTTGCTACGATCCTGACAAATTCCTCTAGTTGCATTCATTCACTCATCATTCTCCCCATACATGCTCCTTCTGTTTCGGGTACTTCTTACATCTCATTTCTTAAGTACGTCTGCAAACTGATCGTAGTATGTTCTACGAGGTCGATAAAACGGTAAAATACATGTAATAATAATAAAAAAATACAGAAGAAAGCAGGCAAATACGGACACAACTCTAAATCTCTGTTCCAAAATTAATATTCATTTACAAATGACGCGACAATTTCTTGACACGACTAGATATTAAAAATTGAATTTAATTAATGAAGTTAGGGGTATCCGGTTCTTTTGTTGTGACTGCAGGGTAGGGGGTTTCTTAATTAAGTGTTGGTTGAGCCCTCTCTGCTTAATGCAACGAGTTCACGGCTCGTTTAACTTTCATAAAATTCACTTTAACTCAGCGATTTTTTCGCTAGAGGAATTAAATTTGCATGTGAAATATGCGTTTTGGCGAAATTTCGTGCACATTTCCTATAAAGTATTAGCATTTTGTTGGAGAAGTATTTCTACAATTATCTAATGAGTTCCTATATTTAGTTTATGCGGAAAATCTGTCATATCAGTCAAGTCAGGATAGTTTAAAGTCTGTGGATGAAATCTAAATCTTTTAAGTATACTTTTTATACGGGAAAAAATAAAAATAAAGAAAGAGTACTAAAGAAAAATGAACATAAGAACCATTACACAAAGGGTGAAGTGACCATTGGATATATCTGCCGCTGGAGGGGCTTGTTGCAACCTCGGGACATGAATACTTGATCGCCACGTGTTTCCGTTGCGGCGGTTTCAACTTAAAGAACACAACAAAATAAATAAAAATCAACTTTGAGTGTAATAAGTGTATTCAACAGAAGACACAGAATTATTAAGAAAAACAAACATATAACTAAGAAATATATATGCAGATTATACCTATAGTATGAATGTAGAGAAAGCTTACCGTTATTGTTCAGGAGTTTTATGTATCAGGGGCAGATAGAATTGACCTCCCCTCAATTTAAATTCTGTTCATTGGGGGTTCGTTTAATCTGCCCCCGACTGTAGTTATCGGAATACTTCAGCATTTACCTATATTCTGAAGCTGTAAAGGAAATGGTGGAAGAAATTAAGTGTAATATCGATTTATAAATACTTATCTGTATAAATCAATGACATTATATTTATTTATCATTTATATTATATGCCTATAAAAAATAATATCGATCTAGCTCGCATAAGGGAACTATTCCAAACGGAGTTCTATTCTCCAGAAACTTATACTAAATGCGACCAGGCATATTGAACTATGTTACATTATGGCATAAATATTAAAATTCAACTACAATATGATAACTTTTTAATTGAGACAAAATCATTACTTAACTGCCCTTTAACTCCTCCTTAGCAACAGTATAAACAATTTTAGGAATGTAATAAACACTAATTGACGTCAATTTAATAAGGGGGCACTCTAATAATTCTCCAATAATTGTTATTACACCATAACTCTTCCCTACTTTCATTATCGTTATTGCGACCGTTAAAAAATGTCGATGAAAAATAAGTAAAAGGCCGAATGGGCTATTCTGAAACATAATTCACTTCATATTATTATTCTCTCAGTCTTTATATCCATCCATCCATTCATTAGGTCTTTTTTAGTCTCCACTGCAGGAGAACGACCCTCTCTGTACTACCACAGCAATATATTAGCCAAAGTAGTCAAAGGATTTGGCTTATATATAAGCTTTGTTGAGCTTGTGTTTCCTAAGTCGCCTTTTACGACATCCACGGGAAGACTTGGAGTGGTCCTATTCTGCTCTGCCGGGAACCACACGGTCTTTATATACAGCGTGTAAATTGACCCTCGACAAACCCTTAAAGGGATGACTCAGACCGTCAATATGAACAATTTTTCCTATGGAATCAATACTGGGAACTCGATTTTTTGTAGTGTTGTGTCCATACATTTGGGAAAGACACAAAAAATCGAGTTGGCTGGCGGCTGAACACTTTTTAATGAAATAGTCAATTTTATTTTTGAGTTCTCGTCATGTATCTGATAGGGAAAGTTGTCCATATTGATAGGCTAAGTGACCCATTTAAGGGAATGTCGGTCAATAGGGAATACGCATGAAAAAAATATGTGTTACCTTACCAGTTTATCCAAATATA
Source organism: Rhodophaea formosa (assembly GCA_963082605.1). Lineage (NCBI taxonomy): Eukaryota > Metazoa > Arthropoda > Insecta > Lepidoptera > Pyralidae > Rhodophaea > Rhodophaea formosa. Next base: position 12,705,062 of record OY720211.1, read on the forward strand.
TTCAATAGTAAAGTACTGAAAGTGAAAACAGAATAAAATTTGGTTTAAAAACTAACGAGATAAAATGATTTTACGAAAATATGTCTATCTCACTCGCGAAAACACTATTTTATATGGCATATGTATACCTACATGATATAGATTTTGACGTCACTAGTCCATATCGGACTTCTCTTTCTTATTTAAACTTTAAAGTATCACATTTTCGTCGCTAATTAAGATATTTTAAAAGTTCTTTCATATTTTTTTTACTGTGGTGCATATTCTCTATTTACACGCTGTATGTTCACTTCAGAAGAAAGTATATTTCATATAGATACTTATGGTACTATATGAACGTTTAAGCAGTTTTTAGCTTAGGCCATAATTATAGAGCAAGGTAACAACGAAACAATCACACATCCAAACCTTGTGAAGAATTTGGAAGTTATATAATATATAGGATATAGTAGATATAGAATAGTAGGAATATAAACTTATATGTATTTGTATACATTCATATCAATATTTTTGGGTAGAAATAAAAAAAAAGGTTTAACCTAAGTTATATTTATATAATTAGTTTAACCTTATAAATCTTTCTAAAATATTTTTTTATATAGCGCCATAGAAAATCCCTTCGTCAACAGTAAAAAAAAGGAAACTATGTAAATTTTGATTGAGAATCGACCAACTACTATCAATCAACATTATATACCTATCAAAACATAATGTCCCGGAAATTAACAGGAGGTGATTGTAAATGTGCCTATAATTAACGCACTGCATAATACCCTTAATCTAAAAATTATTCAGGCTTTAAACGATAACTTTCAAAGAGAATGAGGTGATTCAACGTAAAGTTCAGTTTTACGTTACTAGCTAGGTCACGCCACGTAGACGATAAAAGGAAATGGTTATTTCCCCTCTATTTTAGTCCATATCTTAATGGAATTAAGAATTTGAAATGTAAGTCATGGCGATCGAGGTATATCATGTCATGACTAATCACTTTTTACGCGTCATAAATACTTGCTGGTACAACAAACACAAGATCACGTTCTATCAAAGAAACATTTTTGAAAACAAATTCAATGGAAGTTGCTAGAATTCGAAAATTAAATTTTACATTATTTCCCTCATTTCATAACAACATTATTAATCAATTTTCAAATTCACTATTAAGTAAGCTTCAATTTTCCTACATAAACAGACTTCTCGCACTTCAATTGTAAATGTATCGATTTTTAAGATTAATATCCACTAAAGCTTATATAACTAGCCTGAGTAGTCAGAGGATTAGGATATACTGTCTATGGTATTTCCCCTGAAGGCCATTGTGATGAAGATAAGCAGCCACAAAAATATCTCAAGGGTGGTACCCTAATAGAGATCGATTAGGTATTATGAGCTCCCTCTATAATTTCATATAATCCCATAATTGATATAAAAGCTCCGTTGGCTTTGTGCTATTAGGGCGCCCTCTGCAGATTTATAATAACCAATTGTGCTTGAATGATTAATATTGTGTACAAAATATTTCAAATGTCTGAGTTAAGACGTTCAAATCTTTATTAATAGCCGTCTTTCTTTACCTTGTTAATTAAATACAAACTGTTTTTTTTTTTGACAAGGAAATTTATCAGTAGCTTTCGTGAAAATCTTTGGTGTTATAATAAACTTATGTTAAAAACATGTGGATTATTTCGAAAAGCGAAAGACTCGTCTGCCTCGTTGAAGGTTTACTTCCACAGTAGATATCGATTTCTGCTGACTTAACATAGCTTTTAATACTCCAGTGAAGAATACGAATCTAATGACACCTCACACTTTAAAATAAACCCGTTAAGGCTACAGGAGGCAACAACGGAACAGACATGCTTTTATACATGCTTATATATTTACATACCAACATACTGTAAAAAACAATACCCTTTTTCTGTGTGGGTTGGTCGCGAAAAATTTGATGATGAGTTTTTGAGTGAGTCGAAAACGGATTAATTATAATTTATTAATTTAAACGTATGCAGTCAACTTTTCAGGCTGGTTAATAAAATTAAAAATTATTTCTTCAGTTTTGTTGAAAATGGAGTGAAAGTAAGGGCCATTTAAAATTTATACCCATACTTATTTCTACTCGTTTTAACTGCCGGGATGGCTCGTCCCTTACTTAGGGTAGTCTTAAATGAGTCACATAAAATGACAATGAGACTCCATTTTCACGACCACACACAAGTGTTCCGTAAATTGATACAAAGCAAACACACGTCGCGAATTTATATCTTCAAACCCTACTCAAATAGAGACAAAAAGTATTGGTTGTACCGTCTCTGTTATTTTCATAGAAAAAAAAGATCCTTTACACCACCCCGTGTCGAAAATGGCATTAATAGAGAATGTGTGGTTTGTAATGTGAACTCTCAATTTTATTTCAGGCTAATTTAGTAACCAAATTTATATCACAAAGATAGAGTTTTGTTGCTTGGTAAAATTAAATTAATGTAAATGAAACTTGTCATATTGGGGGAGCATTTTATATTTAACGCTCAAATTGTATTTTTCAGTTACAGTACTTATTATTGCAGGCAAAAAAAATGTTATCAAACACTAGCCAATCGAGCCAATACAAATAGTTTATTGGGAAAAGAAGTAAAATTACAATTAATATTGAATGCTTGGGCCTTCTTATAAGCAAAAATGTGCTTCAGCCAGGAGACTCCGCTCTCCCTTATCTCTGGGTTTTACATTATCCTACTAAACTATTTTTTAAATACACCGTAGTTGCATGCAATTAAGTATAAAGTACTAACTATTATCATCATCATCAGGTCCCTTTTAGTCTCTACTGCAGGAGCACGACCGTCTCTGTACCACCGCAGAGCCATAATATTAGCCAGGGCAGTCAGAGGATTTGGCCTACACTCTCCACTAACTATTATGTGACCTAAAAATAACTAGATTATACTATAAGATTTTGTTCAATGTGTGCGTATCATAAATTTGTATTGACATTTGTCTTTATAATATGTATTGTATTATTATCACATGAAAATTTTAGACGGTGATGTGTAAAGGACCCTTTGCAGACCAAATATGAAGGGTGTCTTGCGAGGGTGGACTGCATCCAATCTGGCAGCCTGATAAAGAGCGACGCATGCATCGCTTTCGCTACGCTCTGTAATCAAGTAGGGTTCCCGACACGCTCCCAACTATATGCCACATTAAACCTATTAACTAATAGTTTTCGTATAATTTCATTCGCTCTGATTTTATTGCGGAAGTTTAATGAGTTGCATTCTTTAGGTCAAATTTATGAAGGAAAGTGCACTGAGCGACAAAATAGATGTTTAATGACTTGTGAACATCATGTTTGTAACTCTCTCTTATTCTCATGTGAGCGTAATCCTAGAATGTACATTCTCATATGGAGTGCTTAAAAACCCAGGGTATGCAATTATGTCATCAGAATGTTTTCGTGGTTGCATCGTCTGCTTAGTGCGGGATAGTAAAAATAGAGTCATCAGCATTGATCTTATAGAAAAAGTCGTTCATATTGATTGGCTGAAACATCCCTATGCTGTTGTAGGTCACTTTACATGCTCTATATTAATAGTCATGACTAAACACTGTGGATGGCGAAGCCTGAAATATAGGTTTCTTGTTAAGGTTCCAGTTCACTCCCCATGTTTTTGTCAAATAATACTTCATATTAAATATTCTGTGGAAATTAAATTTTTCCTTTTTAATATTTTCACTCTCATTGTAAACTGTAGAGTAAGTTTCAGAATTCCTACCCGCCGTCAATTAGTTCACACATAGTAACAATTTTTATTATACCACAACGGACCCAATCAACACTTAAATACCCCAAAGCCGTTAATTACATCTTGGCCGTCGAAAATGGCCGCCATTTGCAGATGGTCCGAAATTTCGCACATAACTCATTAGCCGTCAAAGTAAATAAAGAGATAGTAGCCACGTGACCCGGAACAGGCGTGGCGGCCCATAACCTTAAATCAGACGGGGTTCTAATTGCTTAGAACACATTAACGAAGATGTATATTGGGGTTGGAAGTTATAAGGTTTAGCGTTATAGCTGTTACAATTTATACAAAATTTATATATCATAAAACAAACTACATGACTTGTCTTTATTTATTTAACTATCAAGCAGCATCTTCATATGACCAATGGCACAACCAATCAAAAGAAATTTCATCATTTAAGCGTATATCGCCTATCAAGAATAACTATACCTACTAGTACTATTTGATGAGCTATATTGACGAGCTCCGTGGCGCAGCGGTCCACACGCCAGGCTGCGACACGGATGGTCCCGGGTTTGATCTCCGGTCAGGTCAAGATGAAAAACGATCTTTTTCATATTGACCTGGGTCTTGGATGTTTATCTACATATGTATTTGTTATAAAATATAGTATCGTTGAGTTAGTATCCTATAAACACAAGTCTCGAACTTACTTTGGGGCTAGCTCAATCTGTGTGATTTGTCCGTATATATTTATTTATATTAGGATTTATTGTGAAGTTTTACAACTTGAACTTGATTTCTGTAAGGAATTAACCAACTAATAATCTTTTAACAAAATTTGCCTTTCGACCGCGGCCTTTCATTAATTTATCCCACGGGAAACGCATCATGATGAAAACTCGGAAGCAAGTAGTTCAATGGCACTGCAAAAATAATAAGCACTTACGCATTTTAAGGAACTGCGGGCTTGTTCCGGACAGTTTATCTCGAGCTCCTACATGCTTTATTGGACGTTTGGACGAACGATTTGCCGTCAACCCCGGCTGTCATCATTAGATGGTTGTCGTTATGCTATGCCAGAGACGTGTAGGAAGTAATGCTGATATCAGTGTAATATATACATATATAACATAAGCAAGTAACTAAATTAGGATGAACATGAGCCTTATCCATTGTTCCGTGCCAAATATTTCATGACGATGAAAAGAGAATCGTCGGGCACAAACAAAGTTACTTTCGCTTTTAAAATACTAGCTATTACCCGCGTCTACGCCCGCATAATATATAGCCTATGACCTTCTCAGTACCCTAACCTATGTATATGCAAAATTTCGTGATGATCGGTTCAATAGATACGGCGTTAAAGCGTAACAAACAAACAAACACATAAACAAACTCACTTTCGCATTTATAATATTAGTTAGGATAGGATAGGATTGCATAGGGCAACTCTTATGATTTGCACCACACTCCATCCGTACTTGGGTTGCATCGGGAGAGTGCGTTTAGTGCGTCGCAGATAATTTTATTCCCCTCGCACGGACCGAGTCTAAGGGTCGATTCCGAGGGATGTTTAGTGTCTGTTTGTTGCGTAAACGCTGAGCCCCGGACAATTTGATTCGTATGTTTCAATGTCAATGCAATAACATTTGCACATTTTGTGAGGTCGCTGTTTGATGTGGAGGGGCTTTGATCTAGTTTGGCGATAAGTGGATTGTATTATTGAAAAACATTTTTTATCCTTAGTATATTCAGCAGGACCAAGAAAATATGCCTTGTAGATAAGAATTGATATTTGATTAATATACTTTAAAAGTTTTTTTTTTATTATTTATGTGAATTTATCCATAAATATTAATATTAAGTCCATATATATCATTTTACTTATTTGTTCTCTATACACGTTTTATAAAATATTTGATTATTATGTGTTTGTTTAAAATAGATATCGATGAAGGAAGCGACAATGGAACAAGCAAACTTAAATACATAGAGACGCACGAAAAACATTATCTTCCTTCTGGGTGGGTTAAACGGGAAAGAATTAAAAATCTTTCATTTATAGAATACTGAGGTACCTAACTAACCACAGCCTATTGCACTCAAGGTAGGTATTGGCGGGTAATAAAATAATTTTAAAGAAAGATGTCATGGTAAAATTGCTAGTTTTAATTAAAATATATTCCTGTGATTTTGGTAAAAATGATTAAGGCTGTCTTTTTGTCTGTAAAGCTGGAGCAAAACGGTGCTCAGACGCGTAGGTGTTGCAAAGTTGAGAACTGTAATGACCAGAAGTATGTGGTGAGAAAATATATGAAAAACCTGTGAGGCGGCGTTGAGCGACGATGTGTAGTGAGTTCTTGTCGTTGTGTGATCGAAGTTTGATTGAGAATGTGGCTTCGATTCCTCGTGTAGCTTAGGTTGAAATGCATTACAACTGTTTCATAAAGGATATGCTTAAGACTACTATCTGATATGAAAGTAGGAAATGCTAATCGATAGTTGACTAAATTCACGACTGCACTTACAAGTGCCATAACCATTGGCGCCAGATTTAAGTGGTTGAAAGGTTGAAGGCCACCAAATATTGGTGGCGTTTTCACTTTCACGTTAGAATAGAAAAAAATTGAAGTTTCACGTAAATTCCTTAACATGAAAACATTATGCTGAAAATTACTGTAACTGTTTCACGTAAATTCCTTAACATGAAAACATTATGCTGAAAATTACTGTAACTGAAAAATAAAGGAAAAACTAATTTTGCAAAGTGCACTAACGGGTTGTCCGTTTACCCTTTATTATGTACTAAACCGTAAACACACCTGCGCGGCCATGTTAACGACGCCCAAAAACAACTAGTTGTAGCAGTGGTTCTCAAGGTAATCGAGGTCCATCAGGGGTCGATGAGGATCATAAAAAATATGTTATGTATACTTATGTGAGAAATAGATTGAAGAAGCATTACGACTGAGGGCTCAACCGGGACATGCTCAGAGCCCTATTATCAGATACTCATCTTGATGCATATAAGAACAAAAATACAATTTTTTTGCATCATGTGGTAGTTTGCTGTGTGGTTCCCGGCAGAGTGGAATAGAACCACTCCAATCCTTCCCGTGAATGTCTTAGAAGGCGACTTAGGAAACACAAGCTAAACAAAGCTTATAAACAGAGACCTCTCCAACCCGTCTGGCTAGCATGGAGAGTGTAGACCAAATCTTCTGACTACTCTGGCTAATATATGGCTTTGGTGGTACAAAAATGTCCGTGCTCCTGCAGTGGAGAGTAAAAAAGACCTGATGATGCTGATGATGATAATGAATGGAGCTTACGAGTAAGGGTCAGACCTCGGGCTCCAAAACATTCCGACTGAGGATGCAACCGGGAACTCTCTCGAATTTTATCATCAGATACGCAACTTTATGCATGTTCTTTCTTAAACTTTCGCGCTTTGAACACATAATTATTTATATAAACAGGACTTAGTACGAACCTTTTATTTATTTGTTCGTGCTAAGTCCTGTTTATTTATATAACTTTATACACATCAGAACAAAGTTTGTGTTAGTTCGGCGGCTGAAAAAGTAAAAGCTCAGGAGGCCGGGCGCGCGTATCCAATACCATTCCCGCAATCACTGGATAGGTAGTTAAGGATGATACCCCTGACTATATATCAATTTGACTGGTACAAATAATAACCTACGGTTGAATAAAGTTTGAGGGCCAATGAGTTAAAGCAATATTTATCTTAATAATTAGTAAAACCAGCTCAGTCGCGGTTCATTTGATAAGGGTGCGTGTAAACTGCGAGCTCGCGTGATAAAGCCGCGGGTATATAAATTAAAACATAATTGTATTATCGTGACCTCGGTGTAATGCGTTTAGTTTGGACAATATAATATAGAAGACAACAGAAATACGTTTCATGAAGTAAGAGACATCACAGTAAGAAGTACTTTTTTAAGAAATACTTTTCGTCGGCCCTGGTAAAAGCATCTTGTACCACATTACAACTTAAGAACATTTTTGTAATAACTACTTATTTAAGTGTGTTTTTATATTTGGCGTTATTTTGCACAAGTCAAAGTTACATGCACTTTGAGTAAGCGGAATATTTTTTCAACTCCGAAACTTGTGTACTGATTGTTCACGCACAGCGTGAACTAAACGCATATTTTTCGACGCCTGGCAACATTGCGTGGGCGTTACATATACCTATAAATACAGATAGAAAAGTGCCTCGATACATTTCAAAATCTGTATTTATATGTAAGGCCCACGCAATGTTGCCAGGCGTCGAAAAATATGCGTTTATCGAAAACACACAAAGGTCGCGTTATGTGGTCTTACTACTCGGGTCCGGGGTCCTCGTCACCTCGAGCCCGACACCTACACAGCGCGTGCACCGTGTCGCGGCGCCCACTACAGCAGCTCCTCGCCGCTCGGTCTGCATCAGCAGTATTTTGAAGCGTCAAGATACTTCAACGGGGGCAGTATGTTCACGCACAGTGTGAACTAAATGCATATTTTTCGACGCCTGGCAACATTGCGTGGGCATAACATATAAATACAGATTTTGAAATGTATCGAGGCACTTCTTTTCTACACATATTCATTACATATCTTGTTATATTTCTAACGGCGGGACGAAGTTGCTCACGTCCGTAGGAGTTGCCACCGAATACCCTGCACGTGCCCCCTGGGTGGCGCTAATCGAGCAACAACCTTTGGCTGCTGTACCTGTTGCGAGTCTGCGACCTCACAGCACAAACAGTCGTTCTACTTCTACTTGAACAAGAAGAAATTTAGATATAAACATGCCTCAAAGAAATCAACAAATTAATCGCATGCACGAGACAACTAGAGATGTTGGGCCTACAACCCGCATCTGTCAACTGAATGTCGAAGGGATTAGCCTCGCAAAATGCGAGGTGCTACATAAAATTTTGATCGAGCATGATATCGATATTTTACTACTCCAGGAAACCCACGCCAAGGATGAACAGGATCTGCTAAACAGAGGAGCCATCCCCGGTTATCATGTCATTCAGTCCATAAACCACTCAAAATATGGAATAGCAACGTACTTAAAAGACGGCATTATGTGCACCACGTCAAACCAGAGTGATTGTGGAACAGATATTTTTGTTTCTACTGTCGAATTCAATGACCTTTCTGTGGTAAACATCTATAAGCCACCACTTCGTCCTTGGCCGACTGGTGCCCTGCCAAGGTTCTCGCACCCCTGCATATACGCCGGTGATTTTAACAGCCATCACACCACATGGCGGTACCACAAAGATGACCAAAACGGCATCCAACTGGTGGAGTGGGCAGAAATGAACAACTTACATCTAGTATTCAACGCGAAAGATAAGGGATCCTTCCGATCTGCTCGATGGCAAAAAGATTATAATCCAGACCTGACCTTTGTCACATGTGATGGAAACGGACTGCCACTGAATACATCCCGGAAAGTCCTTAATGATTTTCCAAACAGTCAACATCGACCAATTATAATAGAGATTGGAATCAAGATCCCACTTTCAAACTCAATGCCACTGCCACGTTGGAACTTCCAAAAAGCAAATTGGGCAAATTTTGGTAAGGATATGGACGCTGCGATTAGATGGATACCTGCTAAAGTTGAAAACTATGACAGATTCAGACGACTTATTTTAGCGACTGCTAAGAAAAATATTCCTAGGGGGTACAGAAAGGCTTATATTCCATGTTGGAGTAAAGAGAGCGAGAAACTGTACGCGGAATATCAGTCGAGTGGAGACCATGAGATTGGAGAAGATCTGCTTGCCTCACTCAACGAGAACCGGAGAAATAAATGGATAAAAACCGTAGAATCCATGGACTTTAAAATATCCAGCAGAAAAGCTTGGAAAGTGCTCAGTAAACTATCTGGAAAACTTGGCACCAAATTTAAAGCCACTTCACCACATTTAGCTCAGTCCATTGCCAATCGTCTAGAAGAGGTGTCTAGAGTGAAAGGACCTAAAGCCGACACCAGAAAAATTAAACAGGCTGCAAAACAACTTAAATCAACTCTGTCTTACCAAACAGAATTGTCTAGAGACTTCTCTGTCAAAGATCTGGATCAGGCATTAAAACACCTGCCTGCAGGTAAAGCAGTGGGTCCTGATGAAATTTTCAACGATTTCCTACTTCACCTAGGCCCGAGATGCAAAGACTGGCTCGCAAATTTTTTCTCGGACATCTTCGAACGCAACAAGCTCCCACCAAAATTTAGCCAATCAAAAGTTATCGCAATTCTGAAACCAGAAAAGGCAGCCGAAGATCCTAAAAGCTACCGCCCCATAGCTCTGCTGAATTCACTGTATAAACTTCTTGAGAGGCTGATATATATTCGCATTGCTCCCCATATCGACCAGCTTGTGCCGCAGGAACAGGCCGGTTTCCGCCAAGGGCGTAACTGCACTGACCAAGTTCTGGCTCTTACAACGCACATAGAGACTGGGTTTCAAAGAAACCAGAAAACTCTCGCTGCGTTCATCGATCTTTCGGCTGCTTACGATACCGTATGGAGACAAGGACTTATCTACAAGCTAATGTCAGCGATCCCATGTAGAAAGACGATCGGACTTATGAACTCTTTGCTCAGTAACCGCGAATTCATCGTGCATCTCGGTGACACCCAGAGCCGGACTAAAAAACTAAATAACGGCCTTCCACAGGGATCCGTACTGGCCCCGATGCTCTTTAACCTGTATACCCATGACATACCTGAAACAAGATGCAGAAAATTTATGTACGCGGATGATATAGCGATCACTTGTCAACACAATAGCTTTCGGCCCATGGAAGAAACCCTGAACGGTGACCTGGATCTCCTGCATACTTACTTTCAGAAGTGGAGGTTAGTACCAAATCCGGCTAAAACTGAAATTGCGACTTTTCACCTATGCAACAGAGAAGCCAGGTACGAGCCTAGGGTAACTTTTGCAGGCACTAAACTGCGCTATAACCCCACACCGAAGTACTTGGGAGTTACACTGGATCGTAGCCTGACCTATGCCCCACATCTTCAAAAGCTAGCGAAAAAGCTGCAAACTCGGAATAACATTTTACAGAGGCTGACCGGCACTTCATGGGGCGCAAAGGCGGACGTACTTCGCACTACAGGCCTTAGCCTGGTTTTTTCTGCGGCAGAGTACTGTGCACCAGTCTGGGCAAATAGCACACATGTGCAGCGAGTAGACGTGCAACTCAACCAGACCATGAGATATATCTCTGGCACAATAAAAAGCACACCCATCAAATGGCTTCCCACCCTAAGCCATATACCTCCACCCGATCTGCGCCGGTAGCACGCTTTACTGCGCGAAGCCCTTAAAATACTAGTCAACACCGATCTGCCTGCCCACAAGGAATTTATGAGTCCCCCGCCGCACCGGTTGAGATCGCGCCACCCTCCTTATTAGACTGCCCAGGAGCTCATTAAGAGTAATTTCTCCATTGAGGACAAGTGGAAGCAGGAATGGAGAAATAAACCACCAGACAGTATGGGTATCACCATCAATCCCCTAGAGAAACCTCCTGGTTTCTTACTCCCACGGAAGCAGTGGTGTCTCCTAAATAGACTCAGAACCGGATGTGGGAGAACCAGAGCTTTCAGGTACCGATGCGGATGGATTGACTCTCCGGCCTGCGAGTGTGGTGCCCCTAAGCAGGACATTTCTCATATCGTCAGAGACTGCCCAAACACCAAGTACGACGGCAACCCGGCAGACCTGTTCACCCTGGAAAACGACGCAATCCAGTGGATGCAGAATTTGAATATTTATATCTGAATTATCAACGACTGTAATTAAGCCATACGAATAAATAAATTTCTAACGGCTCCTGTGCCAATATTGTACTTTTGCCTAAGTATTTCATTAAACCAGTTTCCGATGCAATACAGTCTTTGTCTATTTCCCAGTCCCTTAAGTAAATACCTAGTTAGGGCAGTTAGGGAAGTAGACCATTTTTTTGCGTTTAGTTTACGCTGTGCGTGAACACTGATTTTAAAATTTTCGCCTATTCACCAATGTTATACAATACTTTGATTTTCTACTGATGGCATTTTACACTCGTAAAAAGTAGATGCAGGTTATTATAAAAATAAATGTATTATCAAAGTATGTTGTTGTTTATACCTGTAATGACAGTTCATGAAGTTTTTTCTGGCAATATATTCTCAATTATAAAAACACCATAAATAAGCTTATATCAACAAATTTTTTTGACAAACTTTTAATGAGCTTTCTCAGAAAACTGGGCTTTTTAAGACAAATGAAATGAGCTGAGTTTCTCTTCTTAAATTTAGAAGTTCTTGTGGCAACCTTCCGACTTTACCACATTGCCAGAAAACAACACATTGACTATATTATAGAGTATGGTTAACCGACTAAAAAATGGTCAACTCGGAAGGGTGGTCAGTTTAAGATAACTGATTCAAAATTGAGTTTTGATTATGACTCATTATTTAATTAAATGAAATTGAATATGACCCAAACAAAAGTAAAATATACATCAAAAGTTAAATAAAAAACTTTAATGATTAATAGAAGAGAACAAATTAGGTTTCTTTACATGAATCTACTTTTGGCACATAAGAAGTAATGAATAAAATTATGTCAACGTTTAATTAATCTAAATTGCACTCTACAGATCATATAATGTAGGTTTCTATGTTATACTAAGTATTAATAAATTAACACCTCTTGCCATAATCTAGGTAATCTTGGACACATAACTTAATTTGCTCGTGACATTAAGGTTTATGTTATGTGTAATTTATAACATATATGTAATGACGTTATTACAAGCATAAATATTCATTGCTCATGAGCACGGATTAGAAGGGCAAATTACAGCTAGTTTATATGTTAATCGCCAGCCCTAGAGCTGTAGGCTAACTAACAAATCCACGTTAGTACCTACTCTTAATACCTGTACTCTATCTAAGGAGGGTGTTCGGCAGGCTTTAATAACTTTGGCAAGTTATATGACAGTATGATTAGTATGTTTAAATATACGTCTATATTTACTATCTTAATCCTAATCCACATTATAAATGCGAAAGTGAACTTCGTTCCAAAAATGTCTCCGTGACTAAAATAAAAGAATGAAAACTCAAAATAAATTCCTGTTAAAAATGCAAAGCACTGAAATAACAGTCGTCCAAGACCCACTTTATTCTCTTATGACTTGAAGGAGTGATATTTTATGCTAAGTTGAAATCTAATGTGCACTTCTTTGTCGCATTATATTGATGATAGTTTTACGTTGGTACGCAGACTGCAATACAGAAATAAAAGATATTAAAATGTATTCCTGTTTTAAAAAATGCAAATTACCGAATCAATGGTCAATCATCAAGGTTCTTTTATGAGCTGAACGAGTGGTATATACTAAGTCAAACACCAAAGATACACTTCTGTGCTGCTTTATGTTGTGGTAGTTTTGTGTTGCGACGCAGACTGAAACACAGAAATAAAAGCTATTAAAATGGATTCCTGTTAAAAAATGCAATTCACTGAAACAACGGTCAACCGGGTCAGTTTTAACAAGGTTCTTTCATGACATGCTTTAGGTTAGAATTACAGCTAATTTTCATACATTTAGAGGCTTTATACTTATAGCTGAACTAGCAAACCGTTTGTATTTGTTCGTATTATACGCAGTTTTTTATATTTTGATTTTTATCTGAATATTTTTCAGAACACGTATGATACAAATTTAATAGTACGATTTAGAAAATCCGATCGTAATTCATTACTGTGTGTCGGATGTATATTCATATGTGTAATTTTAACTTATAAAAGCCAAAAATAAAAATAATTTGCATGTGCAATGGAATATACCCTGGCTACATAGTTAATTGAATATAGTCAAAGCTTAGTGAAGTATACCAAAACCATTTTTACACGAAAGACCCCAATTAAGAGTGTTATGGCTTAAAATTTCATGCAGTTATGTATATATGTGAGTTTCTTTATTCCACAATAACTTAAGTATAAATACCTAAGCATATTTAGATTTTTGAAGTGACCTTAGAATCCATGCCGTGATGATAAAATTTTTGAGACAGCAGTTGTTTTTATTTCACTTTGAAAAACGTGGGAGTTGCCTTCATTGTTTGTACAATGAAATATAAAAATATATTTACAAAATACGATGGAGAACTTAGTTTTAACCCCGTACTAAGCAACGTTCACAATCAATATTATTTCAGAGGATTTTCAGGCACTATTGTAGTCCATGCTAGCACTAACAGTAACTTAGACTAAGTTCCGGCTTAAACTGGTTACCGCTGAATCAGTGGCTTTGCATGCTATTGAAATTTACAGCGGGAACTTCCTCCACACAATGATATATGACTATTGCTTTAGTTATGTAGTTCAACTGTTACATAATAGAAAGAATGATAAATTGAAAGGAAAGTTCGAATCGGGAATTTCTCCAAGAAATGTGAAAGTCGACGCACGCGACTGGACGCGCATGTCTCCATACAAACGGAACTAAGGAATTGTGGCAATATTTGACAATTTTGGGGTTAAATTAAGCATTTAAATCAATTTATCTTATTTTAATCTACGCACGTTTCTGTACAGCTTGGTAAAATTATCAATGGTTTGAGAATTATACGCCTCTCAAGATTCCCATACAAATTTGAAAAGGCTTGTAATTCTCAAACCAATGATAATTTTACCAAGCTGTATAGGAACGTGCGTAGATTACAATAAAAATTATCAAATATTGCCACAATTCCTTATTTCTTTTTGTATGACTCAATCAATCAATTTAATTCAACAGTAATTTATGAACTTTATTATATTTTCACGGTAATACACACAACACTAACATTGTCCGTCCATCTTACTGTTTGAAACTAAACGACGCGATTTGAAAAAGACTCTACTGACAATAATTTCTACTAAGTTTACCCGACTTAAACTGGTTATCTCAGAATTAGTGGCTTAACATGTTATTGAAATTTACAACGTAAACTATTTCTATTTAGCCTCATCAGAACTCTAAATAATTATTTAGAGTTTATACAACAAGTCTCAGCTCATTTTATTCTAATCTTCCAAAGCAAAATGTGCGATGACGACATAAACATATTTTTGACGAGTTCAAAATAGAAGGAGGGCGTTTTTTCGGTCGCACACACCCCTGTTGTTTTTCTATTTTAGTGCGATACTTCCAGAAAATATTAAAAACTACTTACAGCGCGGATGTATCTATTAACACCGAATGCACCGTGATTGTTTTTGATTATGTGCGTTTATTTTTTTTATATACAAGGTGTTTTTAAATCATTGGCATCCTTTTAAATATAGACTATACCCATTTTTTGTTTGTTTTTTTTTTCGTATGTGTAAGTGGCTAACACTGGTACACACTATACCCATGATTGAAAGTAATTTAAGACTACTTTTGAGTAAATTAAAATTTCACATTTTTCAAATATAAGAAAATCTCATTAACTACCTTAAACGCTTTGATAGAGGCCATTACTTAAGATAAAAACCAAAAATTGAAACAGGACTGAATTTCTAAAAACACCGAAAAATAATTTCATTTAAACTGAATAAAATCAGTCGCTTAGTGAAATTTACGCAAAACAAGTGACTTTAGACCGATACACAATAAGCGATTTAATGTTGACGCAAGAAATGTTTTTAAGATGTTAAGTATTTATTTTTGCGTATGCTAATGAATTCGATTCCACCCTGTATAGGTTTGTGTAAGCAGCTGTCGTTACGGGTAAAGAAACCGTTCATCCACACCTGACCGGGTGTCAGACTATTTGCTTTATTTAACAATAAAAATGGTTGCTTACCAAAGGATGTGTTTTTACCTCTACCTTTTTTGGGTACAATAGAATTGGCACACCTTTATTGAATACAAGCTTTTTTTTCTAGCAAAAATAATATTTTTAAGAAATCGGCTCATATATCTCTAAGTCTGTTAGAGGTTTGTTTTATAAATATCTTTGACGAATTTATCATTACGTCACACCTCCTAATGATGGAATGATAATAATGATTGATACCTTCCTCCTCCATCACCAGACCAGCTTCATGGTAACATAATATTTCATTTAAAAAGCTCATTTCATAATAATAGAATGCTTATTTAAAAGTTAGTTTACATGATTTAGTTTTTAGGTTGAATAACAAACTCACTTCCACGATTTAAAAAAGCATTTACCAAAACGTCTACAAATTCTAAATTTGATATTCCATTTCACGCATCCAACAGCAGTAATAAAACAAACTCGTCGAAGTATATTCAAATGTAGGAGAAGCAATTTGTGCTGAAAGTCATAAAAGTCGGCGCCTCCGCTGTCGCCGACTTCAAAACGCCTATTAAAAGTTAGGGCGTCTATTTTTAGCTGCACACGTTGTGATAACTTTGGAGTTATTCAGGAAGAAAGTTCCAAGGTCTTTCTCGAGTCGCAACGGTGAGATAGTCAAAAAATAGTTCGCCTCCTAGATGTGATAAATTTTACTACTACTACATTTACCATCTTTTTCAGATCGGTCTGGGTCTTGGAGGTTTATCTATTACTATAAAATATAGTATCGTTGAGTTACTAGGATACAAGTTCTACGGCTCGCTCAGTTTATGTGATTTGTAGGTATTTATTATTATTTCACTATACGTTTACTGAAAGAAAGATACGTAAAACAAGGTGTCCTTTTGAGAACAAAGTGTACAGAAAATTCCATGATCATCAGTAAAATTCAACAAACATTAAATAACAAAATAACTAAAGATACCATCAACAAATAAAATTAAATGTCTGTTTTTATATTATTTAAATGCTATTTTTATTTAAACTGAGATAACCTGTACAGTAGTTATTTTCTACTCATTATTTATGTTGCGTTCTTGTGAAAAAAAGTTAATAACACTATTAGATAAGAAATAATTAAAGACGTGTCTTTTTTTTATTACTCCTAAGATGAAGTAGGTGTTTCTAAGTTTTTGTAATGAGTGTAAATTATATTTATAGCTTTGTATCCGCGGCTACGGGGTAAAATTAATTAATATAGTAGATTGTACTAATTAGCGGAGTAAAAACATATACAAATAATTATTACAGGCTTCTTAGTCCTGTTTGGATTTACGACGTTTTTCAGAATTTCATTTTCAAATCGGCACTTCCTTATAAAGGTACTTACTTATTTGGACGGCCCAGCAAATTGTAAGTATTTTTTTATAGTTCCCAGCATTGTATCCATAGGTCAGAAGCTGTTCATATTAACATGTTGAGTCACGAAATTTATCCGCTGTTTAATAAGTGTTCATATGAAATTTTAGAGACCTTCTTAAGAATAAAAAGTACGCAATTCTACAATTTTATGTGATAATTCTGTGTTATTATGTATTATCGTTGAACTTTAAAAAAAATTGCACATCTAGATGAAGAAGAAATTAACAGATACTATAGTTTTTATAGCAATTAATTACTTCAATATCAATTCAATCTAGGTATCTTAACTAAGGCACAGCAATTCATGGCCGAGTCTGATAGTATCTCAATCCAAACATATAACAATATATTACTTTACCAGCCAGACAAAGATGCTACACGTATCACCCCATACGCGGCAAATTGAACAACTTTATTATCGATGAGCTACACTGATGACAAAGTAATAATATAGCATTAAAGTTAGCCGCAAGTTAGACTTCGCTAACAGATAACTTAGTATCGGGCGCTAAGTCGGGAACTTCCAACTAACGTTTTGTGGTGCAACTTTGCCCTCTAGTTACCAAGTTATTCTCTCTAGCCATGTCTGCCAGTTTGTGGTTGTTAGGTTCTTTTTTATTGACTCTAGGATGATACGAGCTCCCGGTGTTAGTCTGCCACGTAGTTCCATGCAAAACTTTGAGGTTGAAGTCTGATAACTTTTGATTTTTCAAACTATCATCATTTGCATTATGTTCGCAGCTTACCTTGTGGACTACAGATCAACTAGAGAAGGAGTTAGTCTATCCGTTCAGTATTATGCAAAATTTTGTGGTTGACAAATAGCAATTTAGACTTTTTTAAGGTATACATTTTCGTATGATAGGTACTCATAGTTTCATTGGCAAACAAACTGTAAAGCATCATAATCTTTGAATATCTAACCAAGAATATGCTTAATTGAGAGAAACATGGAGAAATTCATAGTTTGGGATCAATATTAAATAAATCTTAAATAATCAATATTAAAGTCGATATCTGTCTTTGGGTAACTTGGCAAATCATGTAATTTCTCTCAGGATATCCCGACTACTTTTGAGGCTATTTGAAACATAAATTACCTACATATAAAATGTAATGTGTGGTGCTTTTGTGACACACGGATTTTTTTAAACTAAAGGATTAGTTTTTAGTTGCCTATAATAAAAAAAAATATGTAAAGTAAACCTTACCTTCAGCATTCCCTTGAAGGCACTACCCGGGCTGAGTAGCCCCTTCAGTATGAAAAACATTACTATGATTTTCTATGAGACTTATACTTAAAACTCAAAAAAAATAATCGGTCGAATACCATGACCAGCTAAACAGTTTAAGTTAGGTGTTTAAAATTTTTTTGGAGTCCCAGCATTCGTCCCATAGGAAAAGTTGGCCATTGCCTTGATGAGAAGGTCGGAGCTTAATTTACACCCATTATAATCATTTATGTATTACTTGATACTACACCTAAAGAATAATATCACATCTCATTTCCTTATCGGAGCTCCATAAATTACAGAATCCACCGTGAAAATGTGCATCGCCGATAAATTCTCATTACATTGAAGATAATCTGTATTCATGACTGTTTGACTAATTCGCGCATAATCCCTATGTTGATAGCAAACTAATGCCCACCATTGATTGTAATCCTGACCACTGTTACAAATGAGGCGTCTAATGTACTGTCAAGTAAATATATCTTGAGAATTGGTGCTGCTTGACTGCAATCCTATTTTTCAGATAATTTAAAGTTTACAGTATAATAAGTGTAAATGTGGGCAAAAATCTAGGAAATCATATTAATAGGCGATGCGGCTAGCAACCCATCACTATTTAGATTCCGCTTTTCACCTTAACACCCATTAAACACGCTAAACATGGCCTTTGGGTTTTACTACCTTGGGCTCTGTCTACCCCGGAAGGGATAAAGACGTAATAATCTATACATATTACGCATACATCACACATACGTATATGATGTGACTAATTCGCGCGTAATCCCTATGTTGATAGCCAACTAATGCCCATCATTGATTGTAATCCTGACCACTGTTACAAATGAGACGTCTAATGTGCGATCAAGCGGATGTATCTTGAGGATTGGTACTGCCTCTCTTAAATCCTATATCATAAATATAATAAATATATAGGGAGATATCACACAAATTGAGCTAGCCCCACAGTAAGTTGCGAACTTGTGTCGCAGGATACTAACTCAACGATACTATATTTTATGATATATACTTATATAGATAAACATCCAAGACCCAGGTCAATATGAAAAAGATCTTTTTCCATCTTGACCTGACCGGGGATCGAACCCGGGACCCCCGTGTCGCAGGCTAGCGTGTTGACCGCTGCGCCACGGAGCTCGACGAAATATTGGCACTTTACAATGTAACTTTAATTAGTGAAAGCGGTTGTTCTCGGCTGTCATCATTGATGGCAGTCGTTAAGTCAGGTGACTTTAAATAACTTCAAAAATTTATACCAATTGTAATGAATAAAATACACTCAAAACAAACAAAATTTAGACAAAATAAAAATTAACACAACGTTAGCAAAGTTTTTGCACTGTGACGACTTACCTACCTGCTTAAATATATGTAATTGTATACCTAATATTTTAGGCTTTTTCGGCCTCTCAATATTACGGGGCTTACCGTATTTAATGAAAAATATTATAATCTGTCCGATTCTTTGGCACAATCGCGGCGGCGAAAGTGTTACCTATATATCACGATAATTTTCAAAAGAAACAATAATAATTATTGTGATCGCGAAAGCTTAAATTCTAAAATTATAGCTTTTGTGAAATAAAACCAAATTCTGTTTAAATTTCATCCCCAAGCCTTATCCTATCCTAACTATCCTAATCCTATCCTATCCTAATCCTTCCTAACTAATATTATAAATGCGAAAGTGAGTCTGTTTGTTTGTTACGCTTTCACGCCGTATCTACTGAACCGATCGTTATGAAATTTTGCATACCCATAGGTTAGGGTACTGAAAAGGACATAGGCTATAGCCTATGTCCTTCTCAGTACCCTTGTCACGCGGGCGAAGCCGCGGGTAACAGCTAGTATTGTATAAAGCATGCTCGTTTGCCGTCCAATAGCATAAAAAAAATTATATATCCATTCATAACGAAAAGCTTTTATCTTACGGTCTAATAGGTAAAAAATGTAACTAAAAACATAAATTTCAAAGCGCAATTGTACCCACTTAAAGATTTTAAGTAGTAGTCCATTACAAAGAGATATCAACTGGATGTACTACCTACAGTCTCGGAGCAAACCTTTGTTTTGTACAAATAAACCGAGCTCAGTACAATACCAGCTAATTGCAAAAAGAAACACTGCACTGGATTAAAGATAATGCTCTTTGTTTTTCTATTTTTATAAATACTTTTATGGAGTTACTTAGTTCTCTTTCTTGTTCTGATTACTGCAGTTTAAGGTTTCGAAAGATAAGACTGATGCTGCATAATATGTATACGGTTAAAGTTTTAGGTGTGTAATCTAATAATACTGATTATTTCAATTTGCGTGTTTTAATGCTGCACACTTACTCAGCAGAAAGTTACGGAAAAGTTTTTGCAAAAAAAAAATAATTGGATCATGCAAATACATACCTATTAGTTATTTTCTAAATTAGCATGGTATCCACAGAAGACTAGCGTCGTGGCCCACACCATGGCATATGCTGAGTGGAGACCATTTTGGTACAAAATTGTTGTGTGCATATCAATCATTTTGTA
Source organism: Rhodophaea formosa (assembly GCA_963082605.1). Lineage (NCBI taxonomy): Eukaryota > Metazoa > Arthropoda > Insecta > Lepidoptera > Pyralidae > Rhodophaea > Rhodophaea formosa. Next base: position 12,725,835 of record OY720211.1, read on the forward strand.
TTATTTTTTCCTTTTGTGCCATTTTTTATTTTTCTTTCTTTCTTTCTTTCTTTACTTAATAATATAAAAAAATATATTGTTGATGCCTATTGCAAAAACGATGTAGCTTAAACTTATTATTTATCAACATTTATTCATCCTTGTAATTGAAAATGAAACACTTACTTAACTTTATCTTTGATATAAATTTGAGTCAAAATCCTTTATACTATTATACGATTCATCAATCAATGAAGTTTAAAATAGGACGCTTCATGACACATTTTTAATAAAGTTTTAAAGTATATAATGTATTTTTATAAATAATGCTGTAGTACAATACTGGTACATGCATGACCTTACTTTAATCAGAAACTGAACTCTTGTTGCACTGTTCCGTCCAACTCTTAACCGATATCACTAATTGAAGCTATTTAAACGACCCTTGGATTTATACCTCAATACTTTTTAATATCAAGTCTCACAGTATCTTATCTCTGCAAATAAATAAGGCACAGGAATATCCCAGACAGAGCATCTTATCTTAAAGCCGAGCTGTTATGTTAAGTCGTGTAGAACTCGAACGTAGCAGCGATGTGAGTACGAGAAGTTCCTACTAGTATGTTCCAAGTTGTGCATATTGTCACAGGATTCTGTGCACGGAACAGATATAATTTTACCTTGCAAAGTACTATAAGGCCCCTAGTAGTTACACGATGGTTAAACTTATTCACATCACTTTTTATTTTTATTATTGTACAGTTTGAGTTGTAATGAAAGTCCAAGTCGCAGACATGAAACTATTACACGATAGGTTTACTTACTGAATTTATTATCTATGTTTTAAAATCCTAAATTTGCGTATTACTAAAATGTTCAAGGATCGTTTATGTTGTTATCGCATTTATTACATTATTTATACACCGAATGTTTAGAATCATTTGTATCTCATTGTGTAACAAACCTATAAGCATCAAAGAGACTTCTCTAACCCGTCTGGCCAGCGTGGAGAGAGTAGGCCAAATCCTCTGACTGCCCTGGCTAATATATGGCTCTGGTAGTACAGAGAGGGTCGTGCTCCTGCAGTGGAGACTAGAAAGACCTGATGATGATCCCTAAGACCTCTCTGTACTACCAAAGACCTGTTGATGATTGATGATGATGATGATGTGTAACAATCGTGAAAACATTAAAAAACTTTAACTAAACCTAAAATATGTTTTATTGAGTATGTGTAAATGCCGAAGATAGATCTCGATGGCGTGCAATTGAGGAGGCCTATGTCCAGCAGTGGACGAGTATAGGCTGAGGATGATGATGATGATGATGAGTATGTGTAAAACAGATTTAGGTTGAACTTCAAAGCTGTTTCTTCTTAGACAGGAATGTTTTATTTAATTTCTTAATGCTTAGTTTTATCAAGTATTTATTTTACCTCAATGTGTCCGTAAGTTTGGACATAAATTTATTTATAGGTTTATAAAATTGATTGAATTTATTGTACATTCTTATAGCATTTAGCTGGTGATGGGTTCTTGAAAGACCTGCGTAATTCAATAAGCATTAGCAGTTCCATAAACAACAAAATTTTCAATTTACGTTTGTCTCTTGGAAAATGTGTATTTCGTTTCTAACAAATTTCAGCTTTAATGCCCAGATGGAACAAGAATACCTACCTACTAGTACATTCACCCATAATGTTAATTAAAAGGCTTATAAAGGTAAGCCATAAATTTCGCACCAAGTAGGTCTTACGGTAAGTCAAGTTTGCCTTCGAGTATCTGATAAATAACAACTAAATATGTGTTGACGTTTATATAGGTAGTAAATGGAAATTATATGATCCTTTCGACTGGTAAACACAGTCATTATACAGAACTCGTTCCCGGCTCAGAACACAGAAATCTTCAGAAACCACAGCCTCTTGTAACTAACGTAGAAAATTATCGTCGGAGTCGGCTGATGATTCTCTACGTCGGTTTTGTCGGTTATTTAATAGTTGTCTGTTTTTTTTCTCCTGTGTGCAAGAGGTCAATACTGGTGCTAGATTTTTCAAGCTGCCTATTGATATCTGTCATACATAGCTTAACGACTACCACCAACGATGAGCTGGAACCAACGGTTAATCGTGCCTTCCGGAGCCCAGAGGAGCTCGAGGAATTTTTATGCCACTTGTGGTCACCCATCCATGTGGGGATCGCACCCAGAGTTGTTTCACATGTGTAAGCGCTTACAATGCTTACGCCTACTGGCCATCGAGCTCCTTGAGTTGTCTAGTGCAGCCCGTGTATCATTGACACTCTTCGGTTTTAGTTTCACATTACTATAAAAGGGAAGTAAGAACTCCTGCTCTAGCAATTCAGCTCAAGGGAATCTCTCAAAAACTGCATAAATTATTTTGATCACCTTGTATTTATTACGTAAAGAAGTCTGTTTAAAAAATTAAAACCAAAATACCTGGTTTTCCTCAATAGGTAAATATTTTTATGTTAAAAGAATTCAGTTTTTGTGAATAAATGATAAAAAAAAATTGCAGGCGAAAACTATTATAAGAGCAGTCAGGTTTTTATGTTAAAAATAATGTTACTTGTTACGGAAAAACATTTTCTCTGTTTTTTTTTTAAACAACAGCCTATGTAATTGCTAGCGTAATTGTTTACTTACATAACAACATTTTTGATGAAAGCGCTTTTACTGAGAAACTTTCTTTGGTAGAGAGAAATTCATAGTGTTCAAAGAAATACTCCCAGGTCTATTATGGTAACTTAGCTAGGTATGTTAATCTCGCTGAGGACGATTAGAAAAACTCGTTTGAAAATCAACAAAGTCACTGCACTTACGCGTATGTAGATGCTTTAGTCATAGAAGCTCAAAGTTCTTGAGTGGTATTTATTTTTATGGGTAACTAATTGTGGTTAGCCCATAAAAATAGATAGCTGAAACACAAATTTATATTATTTGGAACGCCAAAAATTAAAATAAATTTGTATTTCAGCTTTGGAATTTTTGCTATGTACCGAAATTATTTCTCATCTAAACATGGCCTAGATAATGAAAAATTAGAATTAATTTTAATGTATTTCATTACTGCTACCTATTTATAAGCTGCTAATTTAATATAGAAAATTAGGGAAACTAGCAAATGGCAAGCATTAAGTTACGTAGCGATAAAAGTATGGAATATGTCAATATAAACCACTTTTTCTATCGGACTACAAAAGGAAATTTAAAAAATCAACTTTTTTATACAAATACACCGGCTGAACGCTTGTGTCTGGTTATGAGTAAATATTGTTTTTATTTTTTTATTTACCAACATTAATCCCACGGAAACAATTGTTTATATTAATAACGATCGGACACGGTTTTATTAACATATTGTATATTTATGTCTTTCATAACAGACGTACCAACATATGTATAATCACGTCTTTTTTCCTTGCGGTATAGATCGGTCATAAAACCAAAAGGCAACGTTTTGTCTCTATTAGTCAAATTAATCTGAAACTCTAACAACAATATTCCACGATCCATCATAGTATTCAGGAACACAGTCATTCATCACCATACCTTTGTATTGCATAATATTGTCTGCTTCATAAATAGTGCATGCGGATCTTGATAAATGCATTCACATCTAAGATTAGATTGCAATAAGAAATGCAGAAAACCGTGATCCCACTGACGTAATCATCCTACGCTGCAGAGATATTCTACGAGTCTCAATATTATTTACTTTGCAACTGCAAGCGAGCTTTCGAAGTTTCATAGAGTAGTTGTATTTTAAGTTATTGCATGCATCTGAATTGCTTAGAAGGGAGGTAAATACGTAATAAAAAATAACTTTGACGAGCTCCGTGGCGCAGCGGTCAACACGCCGGCCTGTGACACGGATGGTCCCGGGTTCGATCCCCGGTCAGGTCAAGATGAAAAATGATCTTTTCAGATTGACCTGGGTCTTGGATGTTTATCTATATATGTATTTGTTATAAAATATAGTATCGTTGAGTTAGTATCCCATAACACAAGTCTTACTAAGGACTTACTTTGGGGCTAGCTCAATCTGTGTGATTTGTCCGTATATATTTATATTTATTTATTTATTTATAACTATTAATTTTCCCGCTACCGTTTCCGCTTAAATTATAGCCGATGTCGCCCGCACGTAAATTGGCTTTCTATAAGTCAAAAAAATTTGGAAATTGGTTTCGTAGTTTTGGAGGCTATTCAATGTGAACAATCAAATTTTTCCTCTTTATAATTATTATACGAGTGTAGATATATGTATATAAATCATCATTATTATCATAAGGTTTTTTAAGTCTCCACTGCAGGAGCACGACTCTCTCTTATTACCAGAGCCATATGTATATTAGCTAGAGCAGTCAAAGGATTTGGCCTACACTCTCCACGCTGGCCAGACGGGTTGGCGAAATTGCTTTGATGTGTTTAGATCTGTAATATGTAAGAAATATAATTATGTACCCATAGACAAACCGCACAGATTGAACTAGCTTTAAAGTAAATTCGAGACATGCGTTATGAATCTTAACAATTCAGAAAGAACAGTCATAAAGCGAGGCAGATGGTGCTAAAGAATTTTTACCAATAAATTCTTAGTTGGTCGATATGTAGCAGAATAACTCTTGGGTTGAGTGAAGGTGTACCACCTACTTGAGCCGGGACGTTGCAAATCAGGTGCGTGGGTTCGTTCCCGACAGACACTTGTGGTGATTGTGTCTGTGCTTGCGAAATATATTAATGATGTAATGCAAATTTGACAAATTGTCACGAACAGTACGCAGACACTTGACAAATACAAGATTAAGCACTTTATCGCACTCTCTGGTATTCAAGACATTTGACTATATACTATCTAGACGTTGTCATGAATTTATTTCAATAATTTAAAAACTGACCAAGTTTGTAATGCTAGTGTGCGTGAAAAAAAAAGATCGTCTCAGAACTCATACTTCTATAGTGTTAGCACACGCGTCCTGTCAATCAATGCCATCAAAATCCGTATAATTGGTAGCTATTTATTTGCGTCATAGACTATGGGTTGAACATATTTTTTTTTATGCTTTTAGGTTAATAAAGTCTATCTAGGCTTTATATACCTAATCTAAGTTCAAGTGTCATTTAATGATATAATTAAACTACATATCTTACCTATATTTAAATGAACTAAGCATTTTTATTTAAATCATTCATACAAGTAGTAGTAAGTTTACTAGGTACCTCAATATATTATTAAAATTTGTTCAATAAATAGAGAAGAAATTTTTTACTAGAAATCTTGGAAATTAGGTATACTTGCGGAGATTATTTAAATTCACCTAATTTAGGTTTAGCAAAATATAACATCGCATCAGGTCCACCTATTGATGAATCGTTAGCATTCGGGTATTTAGTATTATTTGTATTTTATTACTAACTACTAATACTAAATAACTTGAAGTACAATATTCCTCCAAGCAAATGAGAAAATTTCCTATACTAAATTCTTAACACAACAACAATCGATCCATTTTGTTCCACTGTCAAACACCTCTAAAATATCCAGCCCACAATCTATGAGGCGTCTAACCCGTCATAATAACTCAATCACAAAGGCCTTAGATCATCTACAAATAAGATTATGTTGAAATACTTATTAAAGTAAGCCATAAATCAAGTTGCGAAGTCATTATCATTGCTAAAAGCAAATGACTTAACACGGTCTAAAAACATCACTTGAAGACAGATTTGAACTTTATCGCTGTTGAAATAAGAAAATATTTTAGACGTGCCATTAATATCGACTTAGTAAGTTGGTTCATTACAGATGCGTCCTTTACAAGCAATATTGTCTAAAGTTGAATGCTTGGTCAATGAACCGAAGCCGAAGTCCAAACTTAGTTACCTAAACAAACAACGCAGCGTGGTCCCTAGTCAACAATGGCCTACGAGACTCGAGTTAATGTCTACGCATTAGACCTATTTTTAAATACAAATTCAGGATCACATCTACGAAGAAGTAAAATATGGGAAAAAATCCACAGGGACTGAAGGAATATTTTCTCTTATATTATTTCTTAACTTAATAAGAGTGTATTAAAATAGCATTGAAAATGCATTACAAACACTTATAAAAATCACATCTTCCTTGCTTGGCAAGGAAAGTAAATCTAATCGTTCAAGAATTAATCTGGAAAGCAAAATGCAAATTGCCTCTTGAGAAATTTCTGTTGTTGCACTGTTTATTAACATGATTGTCTGTAAGCAGGATAATAACTATTACGTTTTAGAATGACGGCTCAAAAATGGAATGTATTATTTAAGTGTTCATGTATGTGTATGAGTTTCCTTATTGAATCTTATTGAAAAATATGAATGAAAAAATGAAAAGTTAAATAAAAAGCACAAACCAAATAACACCAGGAACAAAACTAAAACAAATTATTTTCGTTCTTCACTCTCTATAAAATCTCCCTCGTAAAACTGGAATGCATACAATTTACGTTCAGCTACCAGTACACAGAATGAAAAATTTAATCCTGCACCCTTTTAAAGTGCTGTAGCTTGTCGATTTTCGCTTGCAGACACCTAAAATTCGATTCGATACTCCGACAGTAACATGAGTGAGAGTTCTAGCTCGGCAGGCAGGGGTCCCATCAAATTTTATCATCCCTATTGACAATGTTTTGGCGCGGCCTCAGTTCACGTCGATGAGTGCCAATAAATATCAGGCTGTTTAGTGTTTACTTTGAAAGCCTCTTTGGCGCATTGGTATGCTTTCCTGCTTAGAGGATCTGGGTTCGAATTTCCAATACGGACAAATACGATTGTCTAATATATATTTCTTTTATTTTGTTTTGGACGGCAAACGGGTCATCTGATGGTAAGTGACCACCGTTGCCCATGGATAACTGCAACATCAGGGGTGTAATAAAAGTGTTGTCGGCCATTTAAGAAAACGTAGCCTCGTTTTTTTTTGGGTGTGATGTGGAAAGTATTAGTGAGCTCTGTGGAATCCCTTGAGGGATCTAAATTTTAATTGAACTGACTGGTAAAATATAATTTGCGTTTGTATTGAGTGCAGTTATCAATTAATATTATAAATTTTATAAATGTAGCAAATACAATTACAGCAACGGTATGTATTATAAATAGTGATTATTGTAAAATTATGTGTATTGTGTCATTAAACACCTATCTAAATAAGCATAAGAAGTATAGCTTTTCTAAGTTCACAAAATTTTAAAAAGGTATGAACTAACTTAATTTATAATTGGTACAAAAAAAATGCATGTCAGTCCATTTTGCTCAATAATCAGTTTTATGAAAAATAAATAGAAAGCTTTTTTTACAAACTTAGACTTACATACTTAGTAATGTTAGTGAAGGCTTTCTTTTTTTTGTATATTACTACTCCCTATCAATAAATATAAAACCGTAGCAGCTGCAAAGCAGTATCCTAATTCATACTTAAATCCATTTTATATTAATTGCCAATAGCAATACAGATTTGTACCTTAAGACAATACTCCAAAGTTCAAATTCGATATCTGATTTGGTGTTCTCGCTTCCTATCGCAGGTGGCAATATGCGGCGGGCCTTTGTGAAATTCCTTACAGAGAGTGTAAACGCCTTTATTATACAGACAAGAACTTGTGAATTCTTCGAGAAATGTGGTAAAAACATACCATAAATATCTGACGAGGAGCAATAGAGAGCCGACGCATTGAAAGCGCCCGCAAAAACTCTGAAGAAACAAGTATGCGTCATATTTTAGTATTTCTGTAATCTCGTAGAAGGATATAATTCTCTCGCCCAAGTGTTCTCAACATTATCTATTAAATCTCATAACCTGACTCTTGTAGGTATCTTAAATCAAAATGAACACGTTAATTTAATAACAACACTAAAATATATCATGAAATTTGTAATTCTTAAATAGGTACACACATTAAAAAACTAGTGCTGGTTTTTTTCTGAAAATATCTTTTCTACCCATCCCTTTTATTTTTAAGAAACAGATTACCTTTATTACCTAACATAAATTCATTAAATACGCGCGAAAAACATTATCCTCCTTCTTTCAGTCGGGTAAAAAAACTAGTAACATACTGCAAGAAACAATAATGTTACAACGCTTATGATAAGGGTAGAATCATACAAGTCATCATGTCTTCTAGATATTTTTTACAAGATTTGGAGAAACTGCTTCTCAACCTGACACTGAAACAAGTACGTATTATAATTATTACCTACCACCAATATTTAGGTTTATAATATTTAATATATATTAGCCATAGCAGTCAGAGAATTTGGCCTATACTCTCTACGCTGGCCAGACGGGTTGGAAAGGTCTCTTAGATGTTTACAAGCTTTGTTTAGCTTATGTTTCCTAAATCGCCTTCTACGACATCCACGGGAAGACTTGGAGTGGCCCTATTCTACTCTGCCGGGAACTACACGGCGAAACATCAATCCTGTAGCATTTGGCTCGTTGGTGCTATCCGTATATATAAATAGTATCTTTATTGGCAGGTGCTGTATATCATTGTGTGTATGCGTATTTGTTTGCTTTGTTGTTTGTTTTCGTTGCTGTTTAGTAAGGCACTTTCAAATTTTTACCTGTAGGAGTTTCCAAATGGTTCACCGTAGTGTGTGGTCCTACCCTAGTCAGTACACATCCTCGCAGGTAATAAAGTCAGTTTACACGGAACACTATAATCCCGTGAGTAACACGGGTTGCCGGGAACTCATTAATTTGCCCCTCGCCGCCTCTTGCCGCGGGATTTGCGGCATTACTATTGTTTATGCCATTGTCGAGATAATATTGTTCTAGGCATAAACGTATGTGCGAGGGAACTTACTATGAGCGTATAAGTATTATTTATGCTTTGTACTTGCACCTGTATATCTCGTAAGTCCTACGAGCTGGTCTATAGTTTAATACCTAAAAGCTTCTACGTAGCGAAGCAGCAGATTTTGCGGTTTTATTGTTTTCCCAACAGAATGGAAGAGGTAATAGAAAAGGCAATGGAAAAGGCACTGCATTACTTCCTATCTTAAGGGGGAACAGTAGGCACAGTAGCGACGCCAATCATTTTATTCCTAATACTTTACAAATAGAAAGAAATTCAAGAATATAAACAATACAAGCCTTAGTAAATAACCTGAAGTATTTTTGGAATCATGTTTTTTATTATCGGAATCAGTGAGAATTATGAGAATCTGATTACCGCCAAAAACGGCCGTTTTTGGCGGTTATCACTTTTTCTCTCAATGACTGATTTTCATAATATTAAAACATGATTCCAAAAATACTTCAGGTTATTTACTAAGGCTTGTATTGTTTATATTCTTGAATTTCTTTCTATTTGTAAAGTATTAGGAATAAAATGATTGGCGTCGCTACTGTGCCTACTGTTCCCCCTTAATAACTAATAACTAGCTTATTAGTAATTTAGATAGGCCTGCTACACGGATGGTCCCGGGTTCGATCCCCGGTCAGGTCAAAATGGAAAATGATCTTTTTCTGATTGACCTGGGTCTTGATAATGTTTATCTATATAAGTATTTGTATAAAATAAAATAAAGTATCGTTGAGTTAGTATCCCATAACACAAGTCTCGAACTTACTTTGGGGCTAGCTCAATCTGTGTGATTTGTCAGTATTCATAGTTTATTTATATTTACTATTACCTATTTACAATTTGTAATCAGTTTTCATTCGGAGTCTGTGCCAAAATTACTGGGATAAAATAAGAAACGATTTAAAATCCATTACCATATAAACGATGTTTCAAAGCCATTTATTATTAGCAATTTATTTTTATATTTCAACATTATCTACAGCCTGGGATAATAGTGATAATAGCGCAATCACGACGCTCTTCGATCGAAAATAATTTAAGCGAACAATATTAGTTCTTCAAGCCTTTAAACTTCAATAATAATGCTTGCATCACGTCTTTATCATATAACTAAATGTTGTGAATTGTATATTAAACTCTTTGGGACACAATTTTTATGGTGGTGCTACTTTTACGTAAGTTGTCATTGTGTATAATGTCTCGATCTAAATTGCCACACAATATCCTTTTCTTTTGATATTTGATAAACACAACCAACACGTCGAGATTAAATTGTGTAGGTAAAAAGAAGTACAACAGTATTGAGGATCTAAGACTATAAGACCTGAAAGGCCACGATTTTGGGCACAATGGTGTAAAACAAAACCAAATATCGCATTGCCTATTGGCTTTTAGCCCATTCCATCACTGTGTCTGTACGGTTTACGAGAGAAGATATGCAGTTGGTATATTCTATTTTTTCAATGTCTTATGGCCGCACACTAGGCACAGTAGTGACGCCAATCATTTTATTCCCAATAGTTTACAAATAGAAAGAAATCCAAGAATGTAAATCATATAAGCCTTAGTAAATAACCAGAAGTATTTTTGGAATCATGTATAATATTATCAGAATCAGTGAGAATTATGAGAATCAGATTACCGCCAAAAACGGCCATTTTGGCGGTAATCACTATTTCTCTTAATGACTGATTCTCATAATATTAAAACATGATTCCAAAAATACTTCAGGTTATTTACTAAGGCTTATATGATTTACATTCTTGAATTTCTTTCTATTTGTAAAGTACCTATTAGGAATAAAATTATTGGCGTCGCTACTGTGCCTAGTGTGCCCCCTTAATAACAAAAGCTTGGACAAATTCAAGTTACGTATCGATCGTCCTTTTGACTGCTTACACGGATTATGCATCACGCTGTAACTTTGTTAAAAGTCGTAACATCTAGCTATAGTAATCAATATTATAAAGCTGAAGAGTTTGTTTGGTTGAACGCGATAATCTCGGAAACTACTGGACCGATTGAGAAATTCCACAATGCATGCCTACGCCTTTCCACATGCCTACGGCCCATTGGGGACGAATTGCAGAAAATTAAAATTTTTCATTCTATAATTCATCCCATTATTTTTTGGTATGGAATTTTAAACCTTATCAACGCTTGGTACAGTCAGTTAGACAAAACAAATATATGTATTTTTTAAAGTATTTGCAGTGATGATTATATTTTCTTATGATGAATTCAATGTTTATTATTTTTACACAAACACTTTTTCTATAGATTGTACCATTTAAAAACATGGGACGAGTTGCAGAATGAAATATTAAATAATTTTAATTTGCTGCAATTCGTCCCAAATGGGCCGTAGTCATTTGGGACGAGTTGTGGACTTACTCGACCGATTTCCAAAATTTCATTAGATGTTATCCTTGAAAGCCATATACTAGGTGTGAACCATGGGCGAAGCCAGGGCGGACTGCTAGTTAATAATAATTAGGCAATGTTCCAGCAATGCCGTGTGGTTCCCGGTAGAGAAGAATAGGACCACTCCAAATCTTCCCGTGGATGTCGTAAAAGGGGACTTAGGAAACTAAAGCTAAACAAAGCTTATAAACATCAAAGAGACCTCTCCAAACCCGTCTGGCCAGCGTGGAGAGTGGGCCAAATCCTCTTACTGCTCTGGCAGTACAGAGAGGGTCGTGCTCTTGCAGTGGAGACTAATAAAGACCTGATGATGATGATGATGAATGTTCCAGCAAACTCCTATTACTTTATTTGAGCTATCCCAAACTGGCACACATTATAGACTTTCTTAAAACTAGATACCTCCTTTGGATAGAAGTGAATTTATGCTAGCATTTTAACTGCACTACGAATAGTTTTCTTCAGAGCAATTTGTGAAAAGGTTTAATAAAACAGCAAAAACTTAATATTTGAGTTGCACATCCAATTCTCTGGGGAACGTTTTGGCATGCTTTGCTGTATAAGCAATCCCAGTAATGGAATCAAAATGGAATGGCTAATACGGACTGACGCTAATAGAACGTACTTTGAGAATAATATAACCGAACGTTTTCATTTTGCACAAATGGCACATTTTGTATTAATTTTATTACGACACAAAATATTCTGCTCGATTAAAAGATATTTTGTTAAATTACGAAAACTTAAAAACGGAGGGAAAATTTCTCGTAAATATTATATAAATTAAGACTGCACATTAAGGGCGTAGACCTAAGAGTCGTTGGTTTGAATTTAATCGCATGCTTTTAGTATTGTAATGCCATTTAATCATATAAATTATTTAAATGTCAAAAAAAATGATAAATAAAAAAAATATTTGTCTATTAAATCAATGTGAGTAAAGATTATCCTATTTTTAGAAAGCTATGTCATAATCAAGTTTTATTATTATTTATTTATTATATTTATTTATTTATTATTCAAATAAAAAAGAAAATATATTTATTAATAACGTTCCGGAAGTATGCAGTATTGGCTGACGGTGTCCGATGGTCTTACAGTCTGCTGCTGAGCTTCAGATTAAATTAAATTGATGACTGAATTCCAAGCTGGTGGTAACTACCAACCATCTACTCTACTAATAGAAATTAGGTTTTTTTTTAATTTTAATAATTCACGGATAATTCTAGTTAAATAACTGTTTTCTTTTGCAAGAACTTGAGGATTACTGAAACACATAATGGTTGAGTTTGTCTAGAGTACTCTAGAGCATGTTTACACAGACTGCAGACTCGGTTATTGTATATTCTTCATGTCAGCGATACGTTCTTAATACAGGTACCGATGCTTTTTTTTTTATTTGACCAATGTGTGATATAATACAGTCACAGTCAAGTTTATAAACTCCAGCATCTTTAAAAGTTGGTTTATTTTCTTGTGTGGCTAGTAGTAGGTCTTGATGAAGCCCGCTTCAGCATATTATTAATTTTGCCTGTGGCTTACGGGACACGATCAAATTTGGTGGCTATGGGCAGCGTCGTTTGGTAGTTACTTAAGAATTATATCATAATACTCTAAACACTAAATTTAGACAGTACGTCATTTCAATTGTTATAATAATTTATAATTAGTTTAAAAAACTAAAAAACACGCTTTTAGCACGCTAGACATGTATTGTCATCAGAACTCAGAGCGTGTGCAAAATTTTAATAATGTATCCCTAACGGATCAGCCTGGGCCTAGCCGTTGCGGTTAGCAAAGGTAATTTCCCAGGAGGTGACAGTATCGACACAGCTGACCTTAATTGTTTGTTATGGACAATTATAGTGCAAGGACAAAACGAACCTCATCTAGTAGATGAGCAAATTGAAAAAACCGGCCAAGTGCGTGTCGGGCCACGCGCAGTGTAGGGTTCCGTAGTTGCGAATGACAACTTTGAGTTCACACTGTTTACACTCGCACCTAACAGTTTAACGACCAAAAACATCTAACAATGAAAATTGTATGAAATTTTACATTTTCCAGTACATTTTATAAGTTGGTTGCCTATAACTTTTTAGTTTGCACTTATAACTAAAAAATTTTTTTCAAGATTTTTTTCTACGACTTTTTTGGCATGATTAATATACATACCCATACCAAATAACAGCTTTCTAGTACTTAAAGTCTCTGAGTAAAACCGCGGACGGACAGACAGACAGACAGACAGACAGACATGGCGAAACTATAAGGGTTCCTAGTTTACTACTTACTACGGAACCCTAAAAAAGGAAGAAAGGAGGAAAAATTGTTAGAGCAGTAGTAACGAGTGTCGTTACTACTGCTCTTACAATTTTTCCTCTTTTTACTGCTCTTACAATTTTTACTCCTAAACATGATAATTTGCTTAAAAAAGTGTATCCGGAATGGCCCAGTCCGGTCTAAGTCATCGTGGTAAGAACGGATAATATTTCAGGAGGTGATAATATTCACACAGAATTATTTGTTGTTGACAAAAGTGCATGGATTGTACGAATAATCGCTTGATAATTATACATATATTACAATCATCATCAGGTCTTTCTAGTCTCCACTGCAGGAGCACGACCCTCTCTGTACTACCAGAGCCATATACTAGCCTGAGTAGTCAGAGGATTTGGCCTACACTCTAGAAGCTGGCCAGACGGGTTGGAGAGATCTCTTCGATGTTAATGAGCTTTGTTTAGCTTGTGTTTTCTTAGTCGCCTTTTACGACATCCACGGGAGGACTTGGAGTAGTCCTATTCTACTCTGCCGGGAACCACACGGCAACTATACTATACGGATATATTACATTACAATAGACGAACAAATTTGTAATATGGAAGAGATCAATAGTATAATAATACAGCTAACATAACAATTTGCTTTAAATAGTGTATCCGGGACGGTGGAGCCGGGAGCCTGTTCTCAGCCGTCACAGTAAAAACAATAATTTCCCAGGAGGTGACAATATCGACACGGCTGACCTCAATTGTTTTTCGTGGACAATAGAGCAAGGATTGTAGGAATAACTACTTTTTTTCTATAGGTATAGAGTACAAGTAGACGAGCAAATTGAAAAAGGAAGAGATCAAGAGTAATGACACGGTAAACATGACATTTCGCTTATAGTAGTGTATCTTCTCTGTACAACTGTATATATTAGCCAGAGAAGTTAGAGGATTGGGCCTACAGTCTCCACGCAGACCAGACGGGAGATAGTTCTCTTCGATGTTTATAAGCTTCGTTTAGCTTGTGTTGCGGCACTTTCGACGACATCCACAGAAAGATTTGGAGTGGTTCTATTCTTTTCTGCCGGGAACCACACGGCAACATGACTATTTGCTTTTAATAGTGTATCGGAACGGAGCAACCGGGAGCCTGTTCTCAGCCGTGGCCGTAAAAACGGGTAATTTCCCAGGAGGTGACAATACCCACGCGGCTGACCTCAATTGTTTGTTGTGGACAAAAGTGCAAGGATTGCTCGAACATTTTGTTGTGTTTTCCTATTTCTACACATTTTAATTAGGTATTTCTATATTATCAAAACGGCGAGTCACCAATCACAATTTAAAATCTGTTTGTAACCCCCAACTCTACAATTAATCTGAACCTCACTTACCTATACAATTAAATACTTTGAAATAGTAGAATTTTACATTATAGCTGAAAATGGTTCTACTACGAGTGTGTTGTAAATGCATTTTTTTTTTTTTGATGATATTGTTTGGTATTTTTGTTTCCTTTGCAAAAAGGAACATGGTTAAAGTCGTGGGAAAAAGTTCTTTATATCAAAAATAAGGCATAGGTACTACTCCATCTAAAACAGACTATGGTGCGTATAGGAAAATGTGCACCCAGTTGTCAATTTATCGAATTCATTCAGACGATTCGCCGGAGTCGCTCGGATCTATGTAAAAAATGCAGCCAGTCGCAATCCCGGTTTATCCAAACGCAAATAAATCTGTCAATTTCACTCAGCCTCCCGTTGGCTATTCACTAGTGCGCTCGCTGGGGACTTATTTCGGGATTCACTCTTAGTAAGTAATATCTATTGCCGGTCTATTTGTTGTTGCATGTTTAACTATTCAGTACGGAAACAATTTTAAATTAAATAAAGAAGTAGTACTTACTTTTTGGTATTAATACTTCTTTAATATTAACGGTTATTCTGTATTGTGTGTTTGTTGTAGTTGTGGACGGTCAAAATTGACAGTGCTTTTATTATTAGGCATAAACAAGAAACACCAAAAAAAAAAATACTTACTGGCTAGTTCAGCTTTGTGTTCATGGCGAGGAGGCGAGGCATGATTTTAGCTGGTGCCAAGGATGTTCAGTGTCCTTCCTGTATGGGATTCATACATACTTCAATAAGTCGCTTCTACGACATCCACGGGAATACTTGGAGTGGTCCTACTCTACTGTGCTGGGATCTACACGGATTATACGGAACCACATTAAAATACGTAATTAACACATATTTAAGCTCAAAAAAGATTTATTTTTATTTTTATATTCATCAGTAAAATACTTTTATTTCTAAATTTTGTATTTGAAAATATACTTACCTGTTTCAATACAATTTCGTTAAGTAAATACATTTAGTTCAGCGTTCAGACTCTAATATTGCGCAAATATTCAGCTTATTGTAATGTAGGTACATGCTCATTACTGCACGAATCCTCCCACGCGAGCTAACCGACTCCAAATTACATAAACTTGTATCATAATGTTATTGAAAGCAATTCTGAGCGCTCAGAATTCGCATGCTATACAAAATACCGAGTGTACAAAAATCTGACTCGTGTATGTAGGTGCTGCATTTCATTGCAATACATCCTATCCTAACTAATATTATAAATGCGAAAGTGAGTTTGTTTGTTTGTTTGTTACGCTTTCACGGCCAACCTACTGAACCGATCACGATGAAATTTTGCATACACATAGGTTAGGGTACTGAAAAGGACATAGACTATATATCACGCGGGCGAAGCCGCGAGTAACAGCTAGTCCTAACTAATATTATAAATGCGAAAGTGAGTTTGTTTGTTTGTTTATTTGTTTGTTTGTTACGCTTTCACGGCCAACCTACTGAACCGATCACGATGAAATTTTGCATACACATAGGTTAGGGTTCTGAGAAGGACATAGGCTATATAACACGCGGGCGAAGCCGCGGGTAACAGCTAGTAACTCATATATGTTACTCATCAGTTCAATGTTTATGGTCCTACTCAATTGTTTTCATAAATGAAAAGTCTGAAATAAATAAGTTATGACCTAAAATATGACATTTAAATATTATCTTTACGGCGTTTGCTCTAAAAACAAATTTATAAAAGTGATTTTCACAGATTTTTTTTAAAGATAAATAAAAAATAATTAATGTCAGGGTTATTACTCTACTTCTCTACTTTCAAGTTTAGATAGAAAGCTACGACACAACTTACCTACATTGGGGCTAACTTGATCTATGTGACTTTTTCCCATATACATATATTCAATACATCTAAGATAAGGTTGATTAGAACCACGAGGCAAATAAAACAATTTTAGGACACCTTACTAGCAATAATTTGTGTGACCGTGGCGATAATCAATTTCTGTCGAGTAGACTTGTACAGTAGAGGGCCTTAATGAAAAGGTGATTATCATAGCCAAATACTGATCAAAAGGTATTTAATTTAAAGGAACCATTTTAACCAGAACGTATGAAAATTTGCGCACAGTTGAATGCTACATTGTATCTATGAGTCTCATCTTTACTCTACTAATTTATGACTTCGTTCCGCTCGGTTGTCCGGATGCTACCGATTGCTTTCCATTTCCCATATCGATATGGTATCGATATATTTTATTGCATGCAATATTTCGGAGAGAATAACTCCGCGCCTCCCCATCGGATTATATAGGTATTGAGATTGTGAAGCCGTTTGTATTGCTTTTTGATTGCTTTCTCCAATGTTTATTCAGAAGCAATGCGACATTTTTGATATGTTTGATAGAAGATTTTAAGTCTTTTATTTGCTTGGTGTCTTTTATTATGTTTATTATACACTTAAACTTATTGTCAGGCATTATTAAAATATGCAACAACGAGTTACATATGCAAAAAATCAGCTACTTACTGGCCGACATGTATGGACCTCATCTGTAGGTCTCCCTCAGGGTGAATGTAAAATCGACATGCGCTCACCGCACAGTAATAATAAGATTTTAAATTCATCACTACAAAAATCTCCCGCCCAATACTATATCAATAAATACCAGGATCAGACCCAGGTGATAACCTGGCATGATGTGGCCTAGTGGACGGCCACAGAGGTCGTTGGTACTGTTCGACTTCATAGCTAAAAACTAATGAAGTACTTTTCGACGACCAGGATTAATCCTTCAAAAAGTTTTAACCATCTAAAAAGTTAGGATATTTTTCCTAAGCCTTTCCACTTATACCTGTGCAAAAATAGCCTCTATTGCGTAGTACTTTTTACACTGTGTACTTACAGCAAGTTTATGAATATTGGCTGCCCTTGCCAACACGTCATTGCAGCCATATATAATGTCGTATTTATGCGTCCCGACGCCACTTGTTTTCATAATATTTTCAGTAAACCACACGATCGTTAACACATAACCTTGCCATAATTGTATTTTGTCTTTAGCATGAAAACAATGGAATGTTGTTATGTGACTAACGTTTACTTATTCATATTAGACTAATAAGAAGTTCTGTAAAATTGTCTTCGTCTCCATAGATTGTCTGCATGAAAAAAGAAAAAATGCTTTTGATCGATACTTTAGAAAATGGGTAATAATGGAAATCTGCCATCATCATCATAATCAGATCGTTTTACGTGTCCACTGCAGAAGCACGACCCTCTCTGTACTACCAAAGCTTTATTAGCCAGAGCAGTCAGAGGATTTGGTAGCCCCAATAATAGAAAAGCTTAGGAGTAATAGATTGGGATGGTACAGCCATGTTATGCAGAGAGAAGAGACCCATATTACTAGAAGGGTACTGGAAATGAAAGTTACTGGAAACCAGAATAGAGGAAGGCCAAAGAAAAGATGGAATGAGTGTGTGAAGGAGGATATGGAGAAAAAGAAGGTGACGAAGGAGATGGCTCGTGATAGTGCGAAATGGAAAAAGCTTATATGCTGTCCCGACCCCACATAAGTGGGATAAGGTGAGGAAGAAGAAGAAGAAGAAGTCAGAGGATTTGGCCTATATTCTCAACTCTGGCTAGACGGGTCGAAAAGGTTACATTGAAACCTGTAATTAAGTCAATTCTATCTACTGAAGCAAGCTTTTGGGATCTCGGTGGTCTGTTTGTGATGATTTAATGTAATTTAATTTTATGTATTTTACACATGGAGAAATCTTGAACACTCAGATTTTTTCTTTTTTATTTGATAGCTCATAAGCCAAATTCACCGGGCGACCGAATATTTTCATACGGAAATATATGTATTTCTTAATTTACGGCTTTGGGTACATAGGAAAAGTTGTTCATATCAACGGGCTGAATTAGTTTAATATTTTATCTATAAGAAATATGCATGCAATGTTAAGGCGAAGTGAGTTCAGACGATACGACACACTAGCGCCACCCAGCAATTAAATCTATAACTCCTAAATCATATCAAATTTAGAAAATCTAATAGCTGAATGCCCTAGTCAATTACTTATTATTATTGGTACAAGTTTTCACTATTTTTAATTTGATGAATTAAGAGAACGAATTATTACCGCCAAAAGTGGCCACATATGCCATAATTCGTTCTCTTAAACTTAGATTATAATATCTATGAATAGTAATAAAAAGAATACTACAAGTTATTTACTAGGGCATTCAGCTATTAGATTTTTTAAAATTGATATGATTTAAGACTTATAGAATTAATTGCTGGGTGGCGCTAGTGTGTCGTAAGGTCTGAACTCACAGCGCCTTAAAGATGATTTGCTAGTTTAAAAGTCGCTATTAATCTTTAGCAATGAAGGAAGTTAAGGCAGATCAAACGCCATTAAACACTGACATCTAAACCCATAACTTACAAAGCAATTCCTTGTTCTGTCCCCATTCCCTGCTCATCACAGTAACAGCGCAAAGTTTTCGAATAAACAAAAAAGTTAACATTTTGGCGCAAAATTTATTGACCATAAACCTTCGGGTTGCCAGTTGCTGGCAATAAAAGATGCGGCAGGGGTCAACTCTGAAACTTTATGGACTCACTGCCAAATAGTAGTTCTGTATCACGCGGAATTATTAAGTCCCTAGTGAAGTAGTCCGTGAAGGAAGATGCTGGTATGTATGCCAAGAAGATAACTGTCAGTAATAAATTTTTCGTAGGTTTGTATGGCGTACGAGAGTTATTATATTTTTTTGTCTTATACAGTCGTTAACAAACTAGTTTGCTATACAAAGAACTTAGGGTTTGAAGTTCAATGTGAGCTAATATTGCTAATATGACTGTGTGCTGTTCTGAAGCAATACAAGTACTGGGGTTGAGGTCAGGCTGCCATTTAGCTGTAAAACTTTGCCAAACTATATTACTTACAGTATGAGAACATGCAATGAGAAGGAAGAGTTGACCAATAATTATAGTATACGATGTTAAAGTTACAAAAAGACATTACCGACTCTCGAGATACCGCTGAACCTATTACAAAAAATAGTTATTAGCTTAACAATTTAAACTTGCATAATATTACATAATAAAACCCAAATCGGATATACCAACACAAATATTATTAGGTTCGTAGTTTTTTAGTTGAAATATATTCAATTGTTCGAAATAGAGTTACTCACGAATATTATGCTAGATGAACGAAAACCAAAGATTAAATGTTAACAAAATTAAATATCTGAAGCAAAGAGCAAAACATTTTAAAACTAACAAGGATTTTAAAATGGAGGAATTTTAATTTAAATAAGGAAATAAAAGTGGATCGAAGCATGGCATAGCGTGGAAGCCCAACCGCACCCGACCAATGCATTAACATTACGTGACGTTCCATTTGCGACGAAGTAAATAGAATAAAAACCTTTTAATACAGTGAGTTTTAAAGCAAATCCGCCACCAGTTGCAATCCACCGCTCTGGAAGGCCGCCAAATTATTTTAAAAGAAACCTCGTAACGCTCTCATTTCCCTGGATCACGGTATTAATGCAAAATATAGACCTAACAGAAGAATAACTTATAGAAGACTTCTAAAAAGGTATGATGTTATAACTCGAATCAGCAATTATCCTTAGATGTATAAAATAAAAACGTCATTTCTATTCAGACAGCCTGGAAAACTAGACAACTATTGACCACTTATATCTCTAATTTTAGTAACGTTATGTACGGTAATGAAACTCTAGTATTTTCGTTAGCGCTGCACTGGTTATTTATTACCAAAAAAATATTATTGTTATTAATAATTACTTTTGCGTATTGTTACAATATACTTATCAACGCTTGTATGTAATAAATAAATCAAATCCAAGTAGAGCAACATGGAGAAAATAACGTTCTCAATAAAAAGTATTTTGTCTAAATACGTACATTATTTGTCAATATAAACTTTACCTTTATTCTGTGAATATCTCTTATCTTAAGTAATGTATAGCAAGTGATTCATCCACTATTTGCTATTTTGTAGCACAGTAATACCCTTTTGCCTTTTCTTTATAAGTTTACACGCTTGCGGGTTTGTAATTAGCTTTGTACATTGTTAACAACTACACTTGGATATCGGTTTTTAACCATATTACTTGCTCCTGTTTGTTTTCCTTGCCTGTGTGTATTGTTACATACACATACATACTATCACGTCTTTATCCCTTGCGGGGTAGACAGAGCCCAAGGTAATAAAACCTACAGGCCACGTTTAGCATCGTAGTGGGCGTAAAGGTGGAAAGCGGAATCAAAATAGTGATTGGTTGCTAGCCGCATCGCCTATCAATGTGATTCCTTAGATATTCGCCCAATCCCTTGACCGGCTTTTACGGTCTGCGCGGGAAGAAAAGCAGCTGGTATATTCTATGTTTTTTCTTTTCTCCCAAACCAGCATGGAAGAGATTGTGTATTGTTCTTTAGGAGAAGTGTTAATTTTTTTTTAACCGTTACAAGTTAAAGTATTTTAGTCAAATAATAATCGTGAACTTGAATTATTTAAATCCTAGATAGACTTTATTGACCTAAAAGCGAAAAAAATTGAGTCTAACCCATAGTCTATCATGCAAACACTAAATAATAAAAACATTCCTTTCTCCACCGCAGTAAAAAATTTAGACACCGTAATGGATCAAACCCTTTCCTGGTTGCCTCATTGCAACGAAATTAGTCGAAAAATATACGGATCACTACACGCATTTAGACGTCTGCAAAATTTCCTTCCCACCAGCACGAAAATACTCCTCGCCCAAACCCTTCTTCTTCCCCTCCTCGACTACGCAGATGTGGCATGCTTGGATATGAATGAAGGATTGCTAAACAAATTGGAAAGGCTGCAAAACCAATGCATTCGGTTCATTTTTGGGTTACGAAAATTTGACCACGTGTCTGAATTCCGCGAGCAGCTGAATTGGTTACCAATCAGATTCCGACGTAACATTCACATTCTCTCCTTACTCTATGAGGTCCTTTTTAACCCCTGCTATCCCGGTTACCTCCGCGATAATTTCAGTTTCCGAGAAATTGACAGCCGGCTGCGCTCTAGCGGTAGCCTTTTACTTCACATCCCCACCCACTCAACAGAGACCTACGGCAAGTCTTTCTCCGTCCTTGCCGCCAGGCTATGGAATGTGCTCCCCTCTGACATCAAATTGGCTCCCTCAGTCGACTCCTTCAAAGAGAGATTAAGAAAATTTTATATGAATCCTACTTCGCATTGAGCTCATATGTATTATATTTATATATAATATATATTATAAGTATGTATATATATATATATATATATATATATATAAGTTTGGTATATATGTCTATTGTATTATTAAGTAGTTATAACTTAGGTTAATATTGTTTGTTTTTGTTTCCAAGTTCTTTTTTGTTTTTTTTTAATCTCATACCTCTGCCCCACTTAGCCCAACTGATGTCTTCTTTCAGATGCCTGGTTGACTGGAAGAGATCCCCTCCAGGGATAAGTCCGCCAATGTGCACATTTTCTTTTAGTTTTAAGTTCTCTTTTTTTTTATTGTATGTTGATTTTATGTGTATGTGCAATAAAGTATTTACATACAAACAAACAAACAAACACATAGGCATTAATTGACAGGACGCGTGTGCTAACACAAAGCTGTCACGCACAAAAGCATTGACAAATTGGCCAGATTTTGATCATTGAAATAAAAGCATTACGGTGTCAAAGTTTATACTAAATAAAATACAAAGTTTATACTAAATAAAATTTTCCAAAACTATAGAATAATAACGAGTTTTTATAAACTCGTTATTATTCTATAGTTTTGGAAAATTTTAAATATAATTTTCAATTGTTGATTACAATAAATTATTGTTTTAAATATCTTTTAACAAAAAACACATCAAGCAAACGATATAAAAAGAAATACATGAGATATGTTTGAAAAATAAAAAGCAAAAATTTGACCTTTACTTAAAATTTTTGTGCACGTGCGTGTGTCTCTGTCTCTCATCTCTTGCAAATTGCAATAAAATTTGCTTTCTTTTTCATCAATAATACTAAGAATTAATGAATTACACATCTAAATATAAATACATTTGTTTCAAAAGAAGACTTTTATGACTTTAAGTCTCCAGTTACCTCTTGAATATTCAGAAACTTTAAACATAGAACGAAACAAAATTTGAATGCAAATTATAAGCTTTGCCATTTCCATTATATCCTATTGCGTAAGAAATGAAATTGAATGCTCCTTTCATTGTACAAAATAATAAGATTTGCTGTAATCTGGGCTCAAGTGCCACAGAGCAGGAATTACGGCGGACCCATTATCTTGCTCATTACGGTAAACACCGTCTGAGCGATACAATTACACTGTAATTTATTATTCTCGTATCACAAAACACGCGGTCTACCACTAAAATTGAGATATTTTTTATTTCCATTTTCCACGCGAACAATGTCGTGAGGATAGCGTGGGTTGGAAAATATTTCGTGGTTTGTTTTCGGTTAATAAAATATTTTAAAATTTGAATTGCCTTTCAAACATTCACCCTGGAGTGTAATTTTTTGTTTTGACTTACGATTTGAATTTGTAATAGAAAATTAAAAAAAAATATATCTTCAATTCAATTTATTGTCTGCGTTGAATATCTTTTTAAGCCTTTTTCTCATTATTCTGACCCCTCGACAATATTTGTTGTACCTTTATAGGTATATTGTAGTGTATCTTTGATACACGTTAATAGTTTGTTTTATTTAAGTAATTTTTTATAGAGTTTTAAGCCTGTCTTGCAATTATTTTTCTTAAATAACTAGTTATTTAGCTTTTCAGTTTTTATTTGAAACAATTTTTGTTTTTGTACTTGCATCATCCTTTCTTTAAGCTTCAGCAGGTGATTTGCAAGATGGTAATCAGAAACTTTTAACTTTTTAAGAATATTTTATTACTACTTAAAATATATATTCAATCAACTTATCCTAACTCGAGCAAATTTTATATTTGTTAATTTCTCACGAAAGGTCAAATCCTGTGTGACCCAAATCAAGTTAATTTCATTTTGCACGACAAGAGTAATCCCTTAAATGGTTTCTTTACGATATTGGAGCCATTAAATCGATTGTGAGTATTAAAGTCTTTTGGGTCAACACATAAAATTTGCTTTTCCAACTTGTTTATTTCTCAATTTCTTTGTTCAAAACAAGTCAACAAATAAGGCAGACAAGTCAACAGAGATTTTAAACCCAGTATTACATTACAGCATATTTTCATTACAAGCCAGTCATGCCCTGCTCCTTACCACATTTTTCGAGCAATAAAGATATTCAATTCTTCATTCATTCATTCATTTATAAATTTTACGACATGTTGTTTTTATTTGAACGAGCGTAGCTAGGTGAGTGATATTTATAATTTTGGAATGTTAAAGGGTAAATTGAAGATATCAACAGATATTTTATTTATTAACACCTTTATTTTGTGACTTCATCTGCGAAAAATACTAAGTAAACTATGTCACCCGCTGATAATGAAGATTTCTATAGGTAAAAGAATATTTAATATTTTCCATTATAAAGAAACTCACATATCTTTACTCTTTATAAAATTAGTTTATCGGCTTCAAAGCATGTGAGTCATAGAACTTTCTACAGTAAAGTCACAGCATGATGGCATCTATGTATTACCTGAAGATCAGGAAAACCTGAAAATATGGAATGGCTAATTATGAGGACAAATTTGTTTATCCTTAACAATATTTCTACGGCAGTTTTAGATCTAGCCCCACGAGGGACGCATAAACTAAGGTGATGTTACTATTATAATTATAAGGCACGAAGAAGAATCTAGAATCCGACGACCAACTGCCTAATATTTTTTCGAGACAACAGAGACCATAGACCAATATTGGAGTGATAGTAAATATGATTAAATGTAATACAATTTATTTTGAATTTCTATTGGGGGCCACAAATTTAAACTCAATTGACGCGTGTCCTATGCCCTAATATCCGCAGTGGAGGGGCGTAAGCGTATAAACAGCAACCTCGCAAAATGTCACTGTGTGATTGACGGAGGTTATGAATACGTGATTAATGGAACCACCGAATTATAAAACACTTTGTGTATCTCATATTTTGGCTTGGCTTACCCACGTCAAAATATGAGAATAATGTTTGTGCTGAACTTATTTTGGAAAGAATAGATGGCAACTTTATTTATTTCATATTACATATAAATATATAAATAATTTACAACAACTCTACAATACGTAACATTTTTGAGAATAAAAAGTTTTAGAAAATATGCGACTTTGCTCAGTACCGCAAACGATTTAAAAGCTATAGAGTACTTTCCGTTGACCTAACTAGAATAATTAAATTTATTATGAAGCAAGGCCTTAAATTATGGGAAAATTCAAAAATTGTAAATAATGAACAAATTAACTTTCTATTTTTTTGTATTTAAGAGCTTTATAGCTCTTGTATAGAAATAAGAAGATGGAGTATTCGCCAAACTTCTCTATCTTCTGCTTAAACTTTAGTTCTTTTAGTGAAAAGAATTTTGAAAATCAGTCTTGTAGTTTTTAAATATTCAATGCAAACAAACAATCAAATATTTCCTATTTATTAGTATATAGTATTTAAATTTAATTCACCGTTCATAGGTCAAAAATACCTATAAGTAAATATAAAGTAAAAGATTCAAATCAAATTATCCTTCATAACTTACAGAAAGTCGACTAAGGGAAGCCAAAAGAGTCATATTTAAGGAAACTCGCAGATACCGTGATAAAGTTATAAAATCGACACGCTGCGTGACCGTACTCCGGGAGCGGGACGGTGTTTTATTGAAAAAGTTCTAGACGTGAGCGGACTGCGAGAGAGAATATGAATAGTAATCGCTGAAGGTAAGAACGTAAAAGTGGAAGTAGTTCGATATTACTTTATACACTTGCTTCTAATTCTAACACGTGATAAAACAAGGTCTGAAAATGATTACTCATTATACTATACGAATTTAGAACGTAACTTCATCATCATCAGGTCTTTTTTATCTCCATTGCAGCATGACTTTCTCTGTACTACCAGAGCCATATCTTAGCCAGAACAGTTAGAGGATTTGGCGTACTCTCTCCACTCTGGCCAGACGGGTTGGAGAGGACTCTTTGATGTTTATAACCTTTGTTTACCTTGTGTTTCCTAAGTCTCATTCTAAGACATCCACCTGCAGATTTGGAATAGTCCTATTCTACTCTGCCGAGAATCACACGGCATAAGGAAACCTACTTAACTTAGTCCTATTTAAGGAAACTCGCAGATACCGTGGTAAAGTTATAAAATCGGCACGCTGCGTGACCGCAATCCGGGAGCGGGACGGTGTTTTATTGAAAAAGTTCCAGTCGTGAGCGGACTGCGGAAGAGAATATGAATAGTTATCGCTGAAAGTAAGAGGTAAAAGTAGTAGTTGTTTGATGTTATTTGGTACATTTGCTTCTATAAATAAGTACCTATCTATTTTATTAATTAAAGAATATCTTGTATATCTCATTGTGTATAATATATTAATTAAGTAAGGAATATCTTGTAACACGCGTGATAAGTCAGAACCTAAAAATGATTACTAATTATACTATACGTGTTTAGAACGTATCTTCATCATTAGCCAAAGCAGTTAAAAGATTTGGCTTACACTCTTCACGGTGGCCAGACAGGTTGGAGAGGTCTTTTAAATGTTTATAAGCTTTATTTTGCTTGTGTTTCCTAAGTCGTCTTCTATGACATTCACAGGAAGACTTGGAGTGGTATTCTACACGGCATAAACGAACGAAACTTTACACAGTCATATTTAAGGAAACTCGCAAATACCGTGATAAAGTTATAAAATCGGCACGCTGCGTGACCGCACTCCGGGAGCGGGACGGTGTTTTATTGAAAAAGTTGCAGACGTGAGCGGACTGCGAGAGAGAATATGAATAGTAATCGCTGAAGGTAAGAAGGTAAAAGTGGAAGTAGTTTAATATTACTTGATTAAATTTGCTTCTATAACTAACTTCTTTTATTAAATAGAAAGGAATATCTTGTAACACGAGTGATCGATAAGTCAGAGTTTAAAAATGGTTCCTTACTGTGCTTAAAAAGGTTCCAGGCGTGAGGGGACTGCAGGAGAGAATATGAATAGTAATCACTGAAGGTAAACTGAGTAAGGAGTTGGTAGATATTACTTTCTATTTACTTAGTTTGCGTGTTTACAGCGTGTAAAGTGACTCTTGACATTCCCTTAAAGCGGTGATTCAGACTGTCAATATGAACAATTTTACCTATAGAACCAATGCTGGCAACTCAATTATTTTTTACTTTTCTGGGCGGCTGAATACTTTTGTATGAATCAAGAATTTAGTCTGAGTTTCGAGCGTTAATCGCATATGTATTCATATTTACGGTGTATCATATTAACGGGATGAGTCACCCCTTTGAGGTTATGTCGAGGATCAATTCACTCGCTATATCAATATTTTACATGTAAAAGGAAACTTTTTGAATCCTTCAGGTACGTCTTGTTTGAAACAGTACTGTACTAAACGCACTTCAAATTTTTGTTGCTCTTAAGACAAACTTTAAAATTTATCTGCTTACAAATTCCCATTATTAGGATCAAAAAGTATTAAAGTTATATTAGCTCCAGTTTTTAAGCCTTATACCATACCTTTTGTCCAAATACATTATATATCATAAAATATTACTTATTTCGAAGTTTATTTTATTCCAACGATAACCCTCTCATTGCTTATTCTAAGAGAAATTATTTAAAACACAAACGTATTCATGTTAACGACAAAGCCATTTCGCATTTACAATAATAACCTGTCTAATACTTCAATATAATTAATGCAATTGTTCCGTATATTCATCAAAGCAGTGCCAGTCCATTCATCAAACGGTTTCTAGAACGGACCAAAGCGTTCCAGCTGTCATCACTTGACAAGAAAATCATCTTTAAGACTGAGAAGCCCCGCCCACTAGTTCTGGAATAGCTGTAAATATTTATAAGTGTAATAACGCCTTAATACCTATTCATAAGTGAAAATTATTATGCAAATAGTGGCAGGGTGTACAGGGCGAGCGAGTCTGCCTGCTTAATTGCTGGTTCAATGATGTTCTGTGGAAGCTTAGATGTAAAAGGAAAGATGATGTATGCTGTTAATTAAAATATATATATAATGTTCTATGCCAGTTTTTGCTGACGACATGTGTGGCTTAGTGGTCAGCCAAGCCGGCAGTTCTGGGTCGATCCTTAGTTAGGTCAAGATGGAAAAAGATCTTCTTCAGATTGCCCTGGGTCTAAGATGTTAATCTATATATGTAATTAATATAAAATATATACCTAACCGTTGAGTTAGTATCCTTAAGTCCCCAAGTCTTAAACTTATTTTTGGGCTCTATATGTATTATATAGAGCCCAAATTCCTCCGTAACATTTATTTATTTATTTGGGATTTTACACTAAGATGATATGATGAGAAAAATTAAAAATGGCTGGAAAAATCAATCCTAAATGTGAAATACGTTCTATACGTTTCCATTCCAATTTAAAAGTTCATACTTACCGCATTCACAAAGAGAAGCGAAGCTAGAAAAAAATGTTACTTTTATTGCCGTTGCTGTTATGTACTACTTTCGTTTGATTTGAGGTAAATACTCGTTCCAAGATCTATTATTTCCTACCAGTTGTATCCATTAACATAGGTGGTATTTTATCGTATAAGTATCATGTTTCATAAAATCCACTCAGAAGTATTAACTTAGATAAGTTTCAATCATCAGCTAATATCAGAACATTAGGTATTAAAAAAAAATAACTTTGTCCTCTTATTTTTCCGTGATCTTTGAGAGTGCTGTATCTATCCTTTTATTTTCTACGAACGCAGAGTACAAGTATGTATGTAAGTACCCCGTTTGACACTGATTTGTGTTGAATAGATGGCATTTACATAACTAGCCTTGTCCGTCAGGTAAAGATTAATGTGGGGACATTTCGAAATAATGCTACTTTGAATAGACGTGCTGTTCCATTTTGACGAAAGAATACCTCATTTTTAACAATGAAATATTATGAACGTATTTTATCATCAGGGCGTGTCCTCAGTAGGCTTGTTCCTAAATAAATTATTTTTAAAGTAATAAGTTCGTCTGATAGATTATGTCGAGCTCCGTGGCGCAGCGGTCAACACGCCAGCCTGCGACACGGGGGTCCCGGGTTCGATCCCCGGTCGGGTCATGATAGAAAACGATCTTTTTTAGAATGACCTGGGTCTTGGATGTTTATCTATATAAGTATATGTTATAAAATATAGTATCGTTGAGTTAGTATCTTGCGACACAAGTTCACAATTTACTGTGGGGCTAGCTCAATTTGTGTGATATGTCCCTGTATATTTATTTAATTATCATTGCAAAATATTGGTTATGAGTTTAAATTTTGTCAATCAAACATAAATTTATAAAGTTATAGCCTTTTTAAGTACCGTGTGACGTCATTGACCGATGCTGTTTTTACCGGCCTGTTGTGCCCCACGGCATTTTCATGCGCTAGGTATATCTTTATGACTTTTATTTGATTGAAAAATACGTATCTTATATTTTTTGATAGTTTATAATATGGACTATTTTTTTTAAACACATGAGAGTTTGCTGTCTCTCCAAGCCTTGCGCACCCAGGCAACGCCCAAAGCCGAGGTTCGTCCCTCCTGGGAACCTTTTGGTGATGATTGCCTTACAGGTTGAGGGCACTCTGCCCTCACCTCAAAAAGTCCGGTGAAGTAGCGAAAGCTCACTTGGAGTACGTAGTCCATTAAAAAAAAAAAATATACATGCCAGTTCTATCCTCAGCTGTCGTGCTTTGGATCCCAGAGTCCGCTATGTTTTGAGTCTTCCAAATCAGCATGTCAATTTTTATGCATGCTGTAAAATATAAACTTTGCATGTTAGAATGACATACTCAAAAAGTATTAGATCTTTCGCCTTTAAGTCGGCTCATATTACATCCATATGAAATTTTATGTTCAGTTCAGTACCTTTCTACTATTTAAAACTTACCAAGTAAAAAATATAAAAAGATACTTCTTTTTGTAAAGAACTGTAACTCAAATAATATTTCGCAGTCGAAAGCTGAATTTTGGTCCGCATGAAATATTCATGACCAAAATATTCAAGAGGAAGCGCGCAGAGGGAAGTGTTGGAACGTTTTAGCAAACATCTTGTACCGCTCAATTACACATTTAAGTGTCTCCGGTTTAACGTTCCATATTCCGCTGTATGTATATTTTAAAACATGAAATCACTTTTTTAAACTACCTACCTACTTTTGTGTATGACAGCGGTCTGGTTGGTATGTGTTTAATTTATGGAATTTTATGGATGAAATTTTTAATATCAGTTTTGATCAGTTTACTTACTAGTGGCTTTGTGTTCGTCATCTCATTAGTCTGCTCTACAGCTTAAAACTGAATAAATGTTCACTGCGCAATTACAATGGTCTTAAGCGCCATATACTTCGATGGCGCTTAGCTAACTTTGTATCAATTCCGTCATTTTGTATACGGCCATACGCAGACTAGAGACACTTCGCTCGTACTTCGAGCTCGATTGGTTGATTACAAAATAACTCTTTTTATCATAAATTTTCTCATAAAAAGACCTGAATCTTTACCAAAAAACTAAGACAAATAATTTCTAAAGTATTATAACTAAGTAATTAGTGGGTAGGTACAAACCGACATTCTAATATTGATAGATATTATGTAAATTGCCACAGTAAAGGATTGCCACATTGATTCCATATTTAAGGGCAAATAATCAGCATTAACCCTGGCCTTGTCCAAAAAAAAACAAAATCTAAAAGATAACGAGGTACATTATACTTATATAAGCGTGTTACTTGGCTTAACTTCTCCGTAAATCATTCAATGTTTTGTCAAAAAAAAGCAGTTGCGTCTTATTATACCCATCATTGGCGATAGACAACTCGAAGAGGAGTAATTTATGCTCCCATTTAAGAGATTTCAATGCGCTAGGCTAACAGGTCGGCGATCGTTAAGCCAGATTTTATTCCACCAATCTGACGCCGATTTATATCGATAGCCTACCTGAACTAATGTGGGAATAGTTTTACCATTTAAGAAGGTTATATTTTCATTTGGTTAACCAGGGTTTATCATGGTTTCTTTGAAAACATGAAATTTGAATAAGTTTTCCTTGTAAAATAGTAAAAATAAAAGTTTGTAGAATCTAAGCTTCAAAGAAAGGCAGTGTTGTCACAAATATTGTACTAGAAAGCGGATAGCATGCAAGGAAAAAACGACTAATATCGCTTCAAAATCATAGGTTAGTTATCAAACACTTTTTGCGTTTAAATGTTTTGGAAAAGAAACTTACAAATTTCACAAAATGTATGGTGAACTATATCTTTTTTGCTTCCCTCAGCTCTAGTGGAACATTTTCATATCATCATCGCACCACATCCTCGCACTGCTGCATTTCACAATAAAAATTGATATAGGTACCTTTAATTAATGAATTCAAACTATTTACCTATTTACCTTTGTCTATTTACCTAGATGTTCCGAAATCAACCCTAATAATCCTCTAAGGTTTTTTACTTGCTATAGGCACGTATACTTCATTAATCGCACCTATTAGTAGCTCTTCAATACTCATAATCGTATCTCTCGCTGACAGCTCATAAAATATGAACACAAATATTGCAATTAAAACATTGTCTTTTAATTCCGATCAGCTCATTCGCAATTCCGCTTCCATTTTCCGTTTTTAATGCCACCAGCCTATTTTATTTCACTCTGGAGGCTTTCCCGAAAGCCGCGTAGCCGTCACGCCGCATTTAATGTTTCATATCTTGTCATTTGACATGGATATTAAATAAATTTTAATAAACAACGGAAAGGTAAAGCCGTGAAATATTGCCGCCGGTGGACCCACGATGATTTGTTACACTCGTTGTAGCATTATTAACTTATTTTCATTTTTCACACCTAATGGAAAACAAACATTACGGCACGAATGTTGCGAGGTTTTTGTAAATAAGAGCTTGAGTGATTGCGCTGTGGTTAAGCCTTCCACTTCGCCTGGTTAGCAGGTTTATAACTTTGGAAACATAAATGATATTCTATGTCTATTTGTTATTTTAGCTCCTTGAAAATCTAAGAATCATTATTTGTTTATTTAGTTACTATAGAGGTAACTTTGGCAAAGATTTTTTATTTTAGTTCATATGTTCTTGTTGAATTTAAGTTAACATCACATTAAGTATACTTATTTTAGGAGCCTTTTGGTATTTCACAAAGTTTAGTGACACGTTTTGTACAAAATATAAAAATAAAGCAAGTAATATGTAAATTAAACGACAGTTTAAAATTTCGAACTACGGTTTTTATTACCTATCAAAATCGTCTCATTAATTTTAATACGCAATATTACACTGTAAATTAATGTCATAATAATGACAAAGATTAAGCCAAAATTATAGGTCGTAGTTTAATAAAGGTATTTCAGTAGTGGGCAGTTAACAGCTTAAGCGATGATGAAGGCACATTACCGTAACTTGTGGTTACAAAATATATTTGATTGCTCCATTACGGGTTTAGCCAACTGAAATATGGGTCCAGTTGCTAATTATTCAAGACATCAAGTATGATATCTAATCATAGTTGTACCTTTAATTCTAGACCTATCGAGAACCGTGGCGCCTACACCCACACTATTCTTGAACCAGCCAGCGCAATATCTAAACCACTTGTTCTAAAAGATTAAGCCACAATTTATAATCCACTTATTTTGTCAATGCTTTTCTTATATACTCGTCGAGTTCATATTTTTCAAATTATCGGCTCAAGAATGATTAATTTAGTGCATATATTTTAAGAGACACCTTAATTTTTACCTTTCATTCATTGACGAGCTTCGTGGCGCAGCGGTCAACACCTGCGACACGGATGGTCCCGGATTCGATCTCCGGTCAGGTCAAGATGGAAAATGATCTTTTTCAGATTGACCTGGGTCTTGCATTTTTATCTATATATGTATTTGTCATAAAATATAGTATCGTTGAGATAATATCCCATAACACAAGTCTTGAACTAACTTTGGGGCTAACTCAATCTGTGTGATTTGTCCATATACATTTATTTATTTATAACTTTTTTTTTCTAATCTTATATACAGCTATTTATAATTCTATAGCCTATATTTTATTTTTGAGTGTGCTTAAATAGACCAAAATGCGTCATAGGACTGCGACACAACATATTTGCTAAGTTGACGTAAAGAAAAAATATTTTTATACGTGTATAATCGTAAATGCCGTTGCGAAATAGTTAAAAAAGGTTAAAGTCTATCAGGTTTAGTAAATGTAATATAAACATAAAATTCTGAGATGTAAGCTTGCAGCCAACTCTATCAAACCGGTAAGGTTAAGTCATATTTATCACTGTAATAAAATACATTATAATAATACCTACCAGCGGGCGTACGTACCAATACACCTGTGTTAAGAGTTTTAGCACCACTGCAATCCTATTACCGCTTTACCGCCACTTGTACAAGCACTAGCCTTCAAGCCTGGGAACGGACTTTCGCGTAGGCCGTCCCTTAATAGTCTTTTAATTTTCTCCTCAGACCATCAAACGACCTCTTCCAGTAATATGAGAGCCGTGTATCAGCTTAAACGCTTCTGAAATTGTATTTACGGTCATCTTTTAGCATAAGCCCTGAGCATATAGCTTTACGGATATTTGCGTCGGTCATACCTTATACCTAATAGTAAAATCTTTTAAATTTCAGGTTATCATGCTACCTTTTATGGTAATACGGTAATCATACGTCAGACTGTATTTATTGGGATTCCTAATAGAATTTCCTAGCTTAGACCCACAGCTACACATACGGGAACTTTTTTTCTAAATATGGAGTTTATATGCCCATAAATACATACTCGTATACAGAGTATAACATGACCCTCGACATACCCTGAAAGGGGTGACTCGGCCAATCAATATGATCAACTTTTGCTATGGAATCAAAATTGGAACACCAAAAAAAAACTTGAGGGGTCTCAAGGGACACCCGGATGGAACGAAGTTCCTTTCGATTAATTAGTGAAGGAATGGTAATAAAATTTTAAACTCAAGAGCTCTAGTTACACTGGACAGTTTAAAAATTTGTACCAACTTTTCGTTACCAACCAGATTAACCTGACCCCTCCTGAATTCCTCGATTGCCACTATTTTATACAGACACCGGCTGACGATTCATTCTGTTATAAAATTCTTATAGAAGCAACTATAGCAAAAAGTGTCGTTACAACTTTTGATATTATTTTTTTCCGTCTAGCCTTCTTTCGCAACGCGCGATAAGGAATTTCGTTCCAAAAAATTCGTAGTTTTCATACAAAAATGCTTTGCCGCCCGGGTGAAATGTTTGGGAAAGTCAAATATTTTTTCGATTTCCCAGCATTGATTCCATGGGAAAAGTTGATCATATTGAAGGTCTTAGTCACCCAATCAAAGGTATGTCGAGGGTCATGATACACACTGTAATACTCGTGTAACATCCAATCTGTTTAAATTTATTCAACTGTTACATTTTTCTTTTTAATTTTAAGACTGGCTTAAAAGACATTTGACGGAAAGTCTAGCCGTCCCATCTTATCTTTTAAAAATGATAACTTTGAAAAATGTCACCGTTTACCAATTATATTCGTAAAGTGACACCTTTTATTTTGTTGTAGGTAATATGAATAATATTCAAACTTTGAATGTTTATTTAATTAATGTTAGGGAGTCTTACAGCAATAATATACTTATATAACATGAAATCACACTTAAATAATAAAAATTCTAACAACAAGTCTCAGCCTATAAATTTTACAATTGAAGAAAAACTTACTTAACTTACTAAAACTTACTTGTTATTTATGATTATAATCACACAAATGCCAAAACTAGATCTTTTTTTTTTTGTTAGTATATATTATATTCTAATGGGTTGGGTTGAAAGAAATCGTTAAAATGGATCTTTTAATTGATGTGTTGCTGGTATGAAATAGGTCGAATTCAAACGGAAGTTCAAACGGAAGAATGTTGTCAGAAAAGCCTTCGTCTACCATTAGTTTGCGAACACCTTCCGTGTTACGGTTATTTAAGCATGTCACATAGCTCCTGTCTGTATAGCTTGTGCACATTTGTCACTAAATTCGCAACCGTGGGTGTTAAGTGTTTGCTAAATAGTTTTGTATGCCTATATTGCTTGTAAGTACTTCTAGCACACTCAAGAATTTGTAGGACAATGAACTTTTGTGGCGCCTCTTTACGGCGTCATATCTTTGCTTTGAAAATATACCCACAATTAACAGTATTTATTCCTTGCAAATACTTGTACAGTAGATAGGTACTCAATATTTATGAAACTACAATGCTATACTGCAGACACATACATCAAATTTGCACGTTGTCAAAGAAAATTTATATTGTTCAAGTATGAATCCTCGTGTTAAAAATGTTCGTTTTAGATAATCCAATGCAGTAACTTATATTGCAGTAAAATGTATTTATAAAAGACACTTATAACAGGCTTTTAACTTAAAAGCTTTTAATGCACGGAATATTTTGTAAACAAGTTTGCATTTGAATTAACGAAAAAATATTCAATAACCATTTCTTATCTTAGCCGCAAAAGGTCCAGTGCTGTATAAAGGCTTCTTCTAAAGGTTTTAGAAATTAATGGTTGGAATTCGCTTGTATCCAGCTTTTTCCTGCGATCTTGATCAGGTCATCCGACCACCTGATTGGTTAATAAAAGAGAAAAAGTGCTTCCGATAGGATGTAGTACCGGAAACTTAAGAAGCCAAAGAAACTGAGCTCACCAATTCTCCTGTCACGCGTAGTGAGTACCTACGGCAATATCGTTCTATGGAAAAAGAAAAATAAATTGATTAATCAATATTGCCTTTACCAAGAAGCACTCGTTTACCACTTCAAACGCGTGTTTCATAACGTGTCTTGCATGGTAATTCAAAATCTGACCACCTTTTATCCCTATGGGCTAAGATTCATCAAAATAAGTTCAAAAGTTTGTGTTATTAACTTTATAAATCAAATATAAAAATATCTCGAAATCTTACATTATGATATTTTTTTTAACACAACAACCATTACCACTAATACTACTTAAAAAGAGAATATAAAAGGTAATCATTGTATGGTATCCTTTAAAGTATGAATATAATATTGAAATATAAAAATTCCAGTACCGCATAAAAGATTTAAAAGTAATAATTTTCACAGCTTTTTATTATCCGTTTATTGGCCGGCCCATTTTACTCCGTATAAAACATCTTTTTATGGCAACGTTTTAACCACACTGACACTGTTCTCCTGATATTATCCTAACTTAGGTATGGTATATTTTTTTATTTATATAAATTATGTTATTCTTTAAAAGACGTACGAAATAATTAATTTGATTTAGAATTCATAGTTTTAGGTAACTAAAAAAAGAAAAAAAACAACACGTAAAATCTTTAAAAGATATTATAAATTGTTTTTTTTTTTATAAGGTGAGCCTAATTTCTAAAGCAATTTAAAAACAATTTTGCAAATTCATGAACAGAACTACTTTATTAATATAAATAATTACTTATCTTCAAGTATCAGAAGAGTATTTTAGTTTTTTATTTTTGGATCCAATAACACAAATTTTTGTTTAATTTACGTAGAAAAAAATGATTAAATAAACGGAGAAAAAATTATCTAATATATATTCTAGATTTAATTTGATTTCCAATCCATTTAATTAGACGTGGGATAAGTTGGTACTCATATTCACATTGTTATTTCTAATGTAAGTATTCTCTGAAGCAAGCTGTAACGCTGTGCAAATCTTAATATAATTTAAAACCACGCAATAACTTACAAAGCCGACGATAGAACGCTTTAGCGGTTTAACCATCTAAATATAAAGGAGAACGTATTGTGTCTAAATAGCGCACATTTAATATCAGTTGCTCTGCTAAATCACTTTGACGGGAGTGATTAATCTTCCGAGTAGAATGCTTGTCGTTAGCCCAGCAATAAAGAGATAACAAAATAAATCAAAGGGCTATAAATATGGCCGGGATGAGCGATCAGGCCAGAACTGTCCGTTCCAATAGTTTACGGAACTTTTATGGAACTCACAGTGAAACTAAACGAAGTATAAATAAATATAAAAACAACGGCCGAACGTAAATTATGTTTATTGGCATTGTGGAAGATAACTTTGTTGCGTGAGCGGCCTTATGGGTTTTTCGATGTAGAAGATGGGCAAGATAAGATTGTTGGAAAGAATCATACTTAAATTCATTTCATTGATATCAAGGTAATAGTTTAATAAAACATGATTTTGATGGTAACAGTTATTTGGTAAAAAGGAATTTAAAATAGCAGTAAACTATTTCTCAAAAAAAGAGAATAGTAATTGTATTCTATTACACTAGAATATATACTCATCGCCTATTTGAAACAATACCGGAAGTTCAAAGATCATAACAATATTTCACCTTAATTACTGTAGCGTCGACATGCAATTCTATTACACGCCTTCACACAATGTAATAGAAAGTTTGGCGATGAATTAACAAAATTTACGTGGTCTCATAACCTCCTTGCAAGTTCGGACATTAAAACTTTCTAGGCGTTCTCAGTGTGGGAATCCTCTGATATTGTAACGCATAACTCAGAAGCTAGAATGTGAAAAGTGCAATATCCGGAGCTGTGGCTATAACTGTCAACAGATGAATCAGAAGGCTAAACATTTATGACGTGGCCTGATTTACATTTGTCGGGTAATTTATTTGTTACAATGGAATTTGAAAATGTTTTTGTATTTTAGTATGTATCTAAACTTTTTTGTATATCATTTTTTTACCTACTCTTATATACGTAACATGATTAATTATTCCAAAGATCAAAAATTCACTGTATTTCCTTAGCAGTTTTTCATTACATTTTAAGTAATTTCTTTATGAGCAGCGGCTTTAAAACTAAGAACACATTTTGTCAAAATAAATTCTTTTGATTTGATTTTTGCGTATAAGAAGCGGTCTTATGATTGTCTAAGAGCACCAAAGTTATTATGTTTTATTTTTATTATTACTTTTATAACCTGTATCTAGCCTTTCGATTATCTAAACACATAAAAATAACAAAACACAGGCATACTCGTAAATACAGAATTAAAGACAGCCAGACACACTGAATATTAAATAATACAAATTTCGGCTACGTGAAATTTGATTTCCTTTGCATTCATTTTTGTGCAACCAAAAACGGAAGCTTTGGGACAAGAAATGGGCCACATTGTAAATGCTGTCAACATATGAATCAGTGGCTTATAAATCGTGGTCAGCCACGATCCTACAGCTCGAGTCGTGCAATCGTCGCCTGATTTTATTTTATTACTATCAGTAGAGAAATGCAACCGTCGATTTGTTTAGTTAAATTATTTTATAGTGCTCCGTTACTGTTTGTTTATGTAGCTGGGACTGGGATGCGATCTGAATCATCGTTAGTGCATCGCATCTTAGAATTTATCGTTTGTTTATCTAATGTAGTATAACGTTGAATATATGAGTGCATTTATTGCCTAAAGGATATTATAGCTCCGGGATATTTATGCTCCTAGGTGTAAAGTGATAATAAAATATATCAGACTAGGGTAGTTCTGTATACTTTTATACATACTGGAACTTCTGGAATGCCTATAAGTAAAAGTAAAAACCATGTTTTTAACTTGTATTTTCTCAGCTTACATTTAAAGAGAATCAGCTTACATTAAAGATACCTGAAGAAAAGTATGTATTCTTGAAGCACAAATCATTAAAAATAATCTTGCAGACATTGACGACAAAAATATTTCATAGTGAGTTTTAAAATATTTTTTAAAATCTGTGTGGTCCTATATTACGTAACACATTATTTCTTTATTGACATTCGAAATGTTTCTGAGGAATCGATATTAAAATCATACGAGGTCCTTTCAAAACATCCCGATGTTGGATATAAAAACATGTTGAAGGTTCACGTTTCGTCGTGACTTGCACAAAAAAATAATAAAATAAACAGTGGAGGATTAGTCAAACAAGGATTTTGATGAGTTTTGATGACAGGAAGCCGATTCCATGCGAGCATGACGACCACGCGCGATGTCGTCGAAAAGATGGATGTGGATGTCTCCTACTGATTTACTGATGCATGAGATTTCTTTGATGTAAAATGCACCTTATTTTGTATCCACCAAAGTTGATTATTCTTGATATTTGAGTCATATGTCTTGAATATCTTTATTGTTACAAGTCAATGAAATGCTAACAATGTTTAGATATTATTCATTTTATAAAGTGATTAATCAACCCAATCTGTTAGCAGCGATCAAGAATTGTTATAATGTGTTAAAATATATCTTATAGTAACACTAGCGCCACTCAGCAATTAATTCTTTTAATCCTAAATTAAACCGATTTTAAAAAATATTGTCGTATTTTCGTATTCATTTTCACTAATAATCGGTTTGATAAATTAAGAGAAAAACAGATTAACGCCAAAAGTGGCCACTTTTTGCGTTAACCGATTTTTCTCTTTAAGTATGGCACTAGTAAATTACTTGTAATAAATAAAAAATACTACAAGTAATTTGTTAGTTTTGTACTTGTTAGATTTTTAAATTCGATTTAATTTAGGATTTATTCTGTATATTTTTTTTCATATTTTTTTTTTCTGGGCGGCGCTAGTGTTACTATAGGAGCGCCTTTACGGTAATATCATAAGGCTATAATAGTATTTGTCCAAACCCTAAGTAGATTATTTATAAAGCTTTATATACAAACATAGCAAATGCCGCTATGTTTGTATATAAAGACAAAATTCCCGAAAACAAAAAATTTGGAAATCTGTCCAGTATTCAGAGCAAACAAGCAAATTAACGATTAAATCATACCTCTTGATAATATTTGTACAGATAATCGTGAGTGAACACCTAAGTAAGAAGCCAACTTGAAAAAAGGTTTTTGATCTATTTAAAAGTAGTATGTAAACTTCCATCTAACATTGACTACTTACGGCTTTTTCATAGAGACGTTATATCTTGGACTGTAGTACAAAGTTCATCTATTTGCATACGATGACGTGTCCAATCGTCGGAACGGTCTTCTTCGCAGTGCATCAATCAGGTCAGCGACAGCATGTCATCCGGCGTGGAGGAGATGCGCTTATTATGCCGGCTTTAAATATAATTTACATACTAATTTATATAACCGCTTTTGGATTTGAAGCAGTAGTGGATATGAAAATTGATGTAGCTAAATCACTACATAGTATTAAACAAGTCACTTCATGTCTGTCTGTCACTATCTATGCTTAGACCTATAAGATTACGCAACAGATTCGGATGCAGTTTTTTTGATCGATAGAGCGATTCAAGAACTACATTGTCCATCAAAAAAAACTACAATTTACACGCTGTAAATCTTGGACTGTAGTACAAAGTTCATCTATTTGCATACGATGACGTGTCCAATCGTCGGAACGGTCTTCTTCGCAGTGCATCAATCAGGTCAGCGACAGCATGTCATCCGGCGTGGAGGAGATGCGCTTACTATGCCGGCTTTAAATATAATTTACATACTAATTTATATAACCGCTTTTGGATTTGAAGCAGTAGTGGATATGAAAATTGATGTAGCTAAATCACTACATACTATAAAACAAAGTCACTTCATGTCTGTCTGTCACTATGTATGCTTAGACCCATAAGATAAGATTACGCAACAGATTCGGATGCGGTTTTTTCGATAGATAGAGCAATTCAAGAACCACAATTTACAAGCTGTAAATCTTGGACTTTGCCGTGTGGTTCCCAGCAGAGTAGAATAGGAGCACTCCAAGTCATCTCGTGGATGTCGTAGAAGGCGACTAAGGAAAAACAAGCTAAACAAAGCTTATTAACATCAAAGAGACCTCTCCAACCCGTCTGGCCAGCGTGGAGAGTGTAGGCCAAATCCTCTGACTACTCAGGCTAGTGTATGGCTCTGGTAGTACAGAGAGGGTCGTGCTCCTGCAGAGGAGACTAGAAAGACCTGATAATGAAATCTTGGACTGTAGTACAAAGTTCATCTATTTGTCATACGATGTCGTGTCCCATCGTGGAAACGGTCTTCCTTGCAGTGCAACAATCAGGTCAGCGACAGCATGTCATCCGGCGTGGAGGAGATGCGCTTATTATGCCGGCTTTAAATATAATTTACATACTAATTTATATAACCGCTTTTGGATTTGAAGCAGTAGTGGATATGAAAATTGACGAAGCTAAATCACTACATAGTATTAAACAAAGTCACTTCATGTCTGTCTGTCACTATCTATGCTTAGACCTATAAGATTACGCAACAGATTCGGATGCAGTTTTTTTGATCGATAGAGCGATTCAAGAACTACTCTGTCCTTAAAAAAAAAACTACAATTTACACGCTGTAAATCTTGGACTGTAGTACAAAGTTCATCTATTTGCATACGATGACGTGTCCAATCGTTGGAACGGTCTTCCTCGGATTGCATCAATCTGGTCAGGAGGTCTGGAGGAGATGCGCTCATTATGCCGGCTTTAATATAATTTACATACACACATTTACTGTATTATATAACTGCTTCTGGATTTGGAACAGCAATGGATATAAAAATTTATGAAGCAAAATGAGATCATATTTCAAACAAGAAATAATTTTATGTCCTTGGTTTGCTCATCATATTTGGCTAGCTAGTTTATTTACCCAGCTGCCTTTGATGAACAATGTTCTAATGTTTAAACATTTATTTATTACAAGAATTTACTCGTATGTATGTATTTCAAGAAAAACCGGCCAAGTGCGTGTCGGACCACGCACAGTATAGGGTTCCGTAGTTGCGAATGACAACTTTGAGTTCACACTGTTTACACTCGCACCTCACAGTTTAACGACCAAAAACATCTAACAATAAAATTGTATGAAATTTTACATTTTCCGGTACATTTTATAAGTTGGTTGCCTATAACTTTTTAGTTTGCACTTAGTACCCTGCCCTGATAGTTTTCCTTTCAACTTCAGTATATATAATACAGCTGTAATTTTTTTCACGTATCCATATATAACCGTTTAGCAGATAGAGGGGGGTGGGGGGACACGTACCTCTAACAAAAATTTGCACTTGAAAACCAAATATTTCGGAAACGGATCCCTAAATCGAAAAATGGTGCTGTCAACCTCACAATATTTTTAAAGACCTTTTTAACGATACCCCACACGATGGGTAAGTACAGAAAAAAAAATTACTCCCCCACTTTACTTATATGGGAGGTACCAAAAAAAAGATTTTTCAAGATTTATTTCTACGACTTTTTTGCTATAATTAATATACATACTCATACCAAATTACAGCTTTCTAGTACTTATAGTCTCTGAGTAAAACCGCGGACGGACAGACAGACAGACAGACATGGCGAAACTATAAGGGTTCCTAGTTTACTACGGAACCCTAAAAATTGATGTCACTGACAACTTATTTAAATTTAATAGATACAAGAAAAAATATTCCCCTGTGTTATTCGCAAAAACATAAAAAGTGTAAAGATGTAGATTTTTTTTTCTTGTTAGAGGCATTTAACATACTTACAACTTTTTTTTATTATACAAAGTAGTTACGTAATGTTTTTATATTTTGCAAAAGTTCATCTATCCAGTCGAAAGCTCCTGTACTGTAGCCACCCATTGTAAAGGATATGTGTTGCTTCCGATCCGTATTCATATGAAGAAATTGAATGTTTCCAACTATTTCCACAAGTTGACATGTCCATTGACAAACTAGCCAACCACCGACAGTGCCATATCATCCTGCGCAAAGGAGATGGTTATTACTTCTCTATGTTGCCTTCTACGACATCCACGGGAAGAATTGGAGTGATCGTATTCTACTCTGCCGAAAAACACGGCGTAGAAGTTTTATGTTAACATCTATTTCCACAAGTTGACAAGTCCAATCGCCAAACCAGCGCTTCCCCGCAAAAGCATCAATCAGGTCACCGACAGTGCCCTGTCATCCGGCGCAAAGGAGATGCTTATTACTTCTTCTATTCTTAGTATCGGACCACCCACGACATCACGGCTATTTCGAGCCAGTAATTGAGTCGTAACGACCGTGGCGACGACCTGGCTGTACACGCATAATTCGCTGTTTTACATGTCCGTGCATTGTATACCTCACAGATGACAGGACTGTTTCGACTTGCTAATTAAGGTATTTTTTGTAAGTGTTAGGAAACTTTTGCGTTCGAGCTGTCTGGGCGGAGATGAGACAGACAAAACATAATCGTAAGTGCTGTAAGGTATTGTTTTAAAATATAACTTTACTACGGCCTGACTGTGTTGGCTTATTTCAAACACTAGCTGTTGCCCGCGACATTGTACACGTGGTTTTATTTTTTCTTACAGTCTATGCCGGCCCCGGGTCAACCTTCGGCCCGGGTTTTGAAACATCGCAAGTGAGGATGTAACTGGGAACACGCTTGGATGATAGATGCATTAATAGTTTCCGCAGTGCTCGCCTAATAATGATGTTTATATAGGCAACATTTTTGACCGAGCGAGTGAAGCGAGTGAAGTCTCCTTTTCAGCTTGGCCAAAAATGCTTTGGTGTATCTGTGTGTTCTCCTCTAGAGTCGCATTTCTCAATTGATTCCTGTGAAATTTTGGGAGCA
Organism: Rhodophaea formosa; assembly: GCA_963082605.1. Lineage (NCBI taxonomy): Eukaryota > Metazoa > Arthropoda > Insecta > Lepidoptera > Pyralidae > Rhodophaea > Rhodophaea formosa. The sequence continues at coordinate 12,769,608 of OY720211.1, forward strand.
GGCTTGAGAAACATATGAAAATCGATTGTCGAGCCACTTTTTGGAAATTTTAGAGAATGGCGGAGTTGGTACGAAGGTCTTACTTACATATATTCTGATATCTATGGTCTTACTCTTTGTGTTTGAAGTGACAACAAAATAACAAAGGAATTTTATTTTCTATTTTGAGTTTTACAATTGACGGATTTTCAACAGCATTGTCAAAATAGTGAATAGTCCAGATTGATTATAAAGACATCTGGGCGATCGAAGCGTCTAAGCTTCGAGTCCCGCCGAAAGGTTTTTTTAGGAATCCGGGCCTTTTTAGTTAAATGTCATCATGATCATCATTTCATAGGCCTCTCCCAAGGATTTCCAACATGACCGATTGAAAGCGGCCTGCATCCAGCACTTCCCTGCGACCTTGATCAGGTTGTCCGACCTGACCAAGCTAACCTAGGCAAACCTTACTTAGTTGAATGTATTTATTTTTAATTTACGACCGGTATCTTAAAGTTTAATTCAGAAGTTTTTTTTTTAATGTACGTATTTGTTTTCATGGGAAAACAAATTAGAAACATTTATTAGGTGCTTAAAGTCCATTTTACAAAAAAATGTAAGAATTTATTGCCTTAACATACTAAACTAAAAAAACAATAAGTTTAGTTTTTAGCAATTTTTTATTGTGAGAGTAGGTATCTGCTCATTAAAAGGGTCAAAACCGTACTTAAAATGGATTCTGAAGTTGTTGCTTAGCCCAAATTGAGGTCAATGTACAGTTAATAAATTTTCAACTAAAGGATACATACAATGGCTTTTCTCACCATTTTTCCTACTGGCACTTCCGATATATATAACAAATCGTATTCTCAGATTAGTGAATTGGCACAACAAATATATAATAACAGAGCACTGGAGACTGGAGAGCTAACACGGTAACACTGATGTGCAAGCTATTCTCATTTATAACGCTGTATGGAATTAATTATATTATAGTGGAATATAGTAGCAAAACTGAGTTTCGCTCAAAACTATTAGAGGTCTGGCTGGGTGAAGCTCTTAAGGCGAAGTGAGTTCACACACTAGCGCCACCCAGCAATTAATTAATTTACTCCTAAATCAAATCAAATTTAAAGAAATCTAATAGCTGATTGGCCTAGTAAATTACTTGTAGTATTCTTTTTGTTACTTATCATAGATATTACAATCTAAGTTTAAGAGAACGAATTTTTACCGCCAATAGTGGCCACTTTTGGCGGTAATCATTCGTTCTATTAATTCATCAAATTAAAAATAGTGAAAACTTGTACCAATAATACTACAAGTAATTTACTAGGGCATTCAGCTATTAGATTTTTAAAATTTGATATGATTTAGGACTTATAGAATTAATTGCTGGGTGGCGCGAGTGTGTAAACTCACTACGCCTTAAGGGGGAACAGTAGGCACAGTAGCGACGCCAATCATTTTATTCCTAATACTTTACAAATAGAAAGGAATTCAAGAATATAAACAATACAAGCCTTAGTAAATAACCTGAAGTATTTTTTGAATCATGTTTATTACTATCGGAATCAGTGAGAATTATGAGAATCTGATTACCGCCAAAAACGGCCGTTTTTGGCGGTTATCACTTTTTCTCTCAATGACTGATTCTCATAATATCAAAACATGATTCCAAAAATACTTCAGGTTATTTACTAAGACTTGTATTGTTTATATTCTTGAATTTCTTTCTATTTTTAAAGTATTAGGAATAAAATGATTGGCGTCGCTACTGTGCCTACTGTTCCCCCTTAAAACTGACGGAGGTTGAGCGATGACAGTAGTTCAAAAATCTTTCCTCTTCAAAATATTGCTCTAGCTTGAGTCCCTTTGCAAACAAACGTTTCTACCGTTATTGTTCCATGTTAGTGAAACCGGTATCATAAATCAAGGCGTGTAGATAAACCTATTAAAAGACAAACAAATTATAAATTAATGGATTTTTCTTATATCTTATGCATAAATATAAAAAAATCCTTAAAGAAAATAATAAAAACAGAAGTAACAACATAAAGGCACGAGCAGCCATGTTTAATATAAAAATGTGACATACACTTGAATAGAATTGCTCATAAATTCAAGAACTGGAATAGACGTCACAAATTATTTACGAAATGATACACATATTTCAATAAATCATCCTCAATTACGAACTGTGACAGAAACAAAAACTGTAACCTTGTTCATAATTGCTTACACAAGTGTCTTATTGAATAGCATGAAATGAAGTCGTGGCCCAAATCTGAACCATGCCAGTTAGCGCTATCTGTAACTCTTTATTAATTTATGGCAGTAGTAAACCTTTACTCCTTTCATGTTTTATTCGCACGTGACTTTTGTCCTTTTGAAATGCCAGAGAGACCTTTGAATCGAAGTGTAACAAAAAGAATACTACAAGAACGACGAGCTCCGTGGCGCAGCGGTCAACACGCCTGCCTGCGACGTGGATGGTCCCGGGTTCGATTCCCGGTCAGGTCAAGATGGAAAATGATATTTTTCAGATTGACCTGGGTCTTGGATGTTTATCTATATAAGTATCTATTATAAAATATAGTATCGTTGAGTTAGTCTCGAACTTACTTTGGGGCTAGCTCAATCTGTGTGATTTGTCCGTATATATTTGTATATAAAAAAAAGGGTTATAGATGAATATTTTTACGGAAAAAATCCTCTACAACATATTACTAAGACATATTTTTCCACCGGGTGCTTTCCGGCAGAGTAGAATAGGACCACTCCAAGTCTTTCCGTGGATGTCGTAGACGGCCACTTAGGAAACACAAGCTAAACAAAGCTTATAAACATCAAAGAGATATCTCCAGCCTGGCCAGCGTGGAGAGTGTAGGCCAAATCCTCTTATTACTCTGGGTAATGTTTGGTATAGTACAGAGAGGGTCGTGCTCCTGCAGTGGAGACTAAAAAAGACCTGATGATGATCTATTAAGAACAACCAAGCTTTATTTTAATTAAAAAATATATCCGAAAATTACCTAAAACCTAAAGCCTGGCTGACATATTAAAAGCAGAAGTATTAAAGAACACACATTTAACAAATGCAAAGTTCAATTGTAATCTTCCATCTTACTTTTGACGGTACAGTGTTCCTCTATGGAAACATGCAATATCGTTCACATAATGCCGACCATTCCCAAGGATAATAGCTCAAGCCTTCCTTTCTACCCCGCTGACGCGTATTGTAAAAAAATGATTAATAGTAGCACCGTCATATTAATGATACGTCGTTTTTACCGCGTGATGCCTACATGACATTTTTTGACGAAATTGGGTCACAAAGTAAAGAATGTCACACAAACGCCTCCGTACGTAGCGAAATGTCCTTTTTACGTCGCAGAGCCTATTCAGTATTCGATTCGGCATACAAATGTCGTGTTTTTTTCTCGCTTACTGTTATTTCTGCTATCCAAACAATAAGAAATCGTTCTCGAGGGATTCTTCGAATCTCTGCCTGTTCGAGATGTATGGAGGTTTGATAAATAGGAATGGTACAAACAGGAAAGTTTGGCGATAGGTTTGCATAATGTTACTTTTAGGCTTGTTTACTTTTGCCAAGTAAATAGGTTACTTACATGCCTCTACTCGTTATTAATTTTATGTGTTTACGCTGACAGCAGTTTTGAAGAATAGGAACTTGGTGATTATGTATTCCCTAGCTTTATTATTTTACCTTAGTCAGAAAAAATACATACAAACAAAACAAGGTGGCCGCTGTGCTCTTACTTAGTTAGACATAAATACTTTAGCTCTAAAATCGCAAACAAAAACAAACTCCCTTAGTTGTTATTTTCATTAATTTTGATAAAATAAGAATTAATGTTTTTAGAATGAGAAAGAAACCATTTTGTAAGTGAAAAATACCTACTTACCTAATTATAAAAAATCATATACTTCCAAATTCAGGACTAGGCAAAAAATAAACATTTTGTAAAACAAAAAAACTACGTTTAATTAAAAACACTTAAGCAACTCTGGCTATTTCACAAATAGCCACAATAAATCCTTTATTGCCCTTATATTTTTATCTACATTTCGCAAGCTTCTTACAAAGAGAGCAAAACCAAGACATTTAATATCAGGGCGTTATGGATATTTTATTTTTACTGCTGCGCTTAATTAGCACCGGACGACGGCCATTTTGCTTTTTCTTTTGCACTATCGAGGATAAAGGTCTTTTGCGAAGATTAACATGTATTAAATGAGTTTTAGTTGTTAACAGCTTGTATTGCTGTTTTGCATAATGTTTTAATATGGGTAGAAATAATTATGTCATTATTTTGCATTGAAATGTGTACCTTTAATGATGAAAATGGTATTTTTCGCATTTGTGGTGTTCAAATAAAGCAGGCCTTATTTCTTCTAGAGCCAAATTATTACCATTAAAAATGAAAAATAAATATGAGGGAATGTCGTTGATCCTTCACTTCCTATAAGGAAAAAGTGCGTAATGGGCAATTCTCAATCGATTTTGAGCAATTTGCTAAACTTGCGACCTCAACGGCGATATCTTTTGATTGCGCTGACTTGGAAGTTTTATTTTTGTACAGATTCAAGAAATATCAGATTTACATATTTTATTTTGATTTAGACTTGATACATCAACGCGTTCCTGAGAAAAAGGACTTGAGAGACAGACGGACGGGCAAACAAGTGATCCTGTAAGGGTGCCTTTTTACTTTCTTGTACGAAACCCTAATGGTCCCTGCCTTTTCCGTTAAAAACAAAGACTTGGTAGGTATCCATATTATTTATTGGTACTAATTGCCATTATTATTGATAATATTAATTGGCCGCATTTTACAACTTTACAGTGTATTTTTTCCGAGTTTGCAGCACTATACTGGAAAATTTGTAATGATTTTTTTAATGTTTTGTACATAATTTAGGGCGCTTCTTTATTTGTCCTACCACTTAATTGCATTAGCCCCTTAAATTACTATTAGCGCCTTATATTATTATCATCTTCAGGTCTTTGTTAGTCTCCACTGCAGGAGCACGACCCTCTCTGTACTGCCAGAGCAGTCAGAGCATTTGGCCTACACTCTCCACGCTGGCCAAACGGGTTGGAGAGGTTTCTTTGATGTTTATAAGCTTTGTTTAGCTTGAGTTTCCTAAGTCGCCTTTTACGACATCCATGGGAAGATTTGGAGTGGTCCTATTCTTCTCTGCCGGGAACCACACGGCTGTTATATGTTATATTACTATACACAACAATTATTATTATAAATGCGAAAATGCATACACCTTGCCTGGAGTACGGCGGACATAGGCATCCAGAAAAGTACTGTTCCCGAGAGAACGATATTAATGCGAGCGGAATCGCGAGCAAAAGCTAGTAACTTATTATTTCATTGCGTTATTCTCAACGTTCAACTAGAAACAAGACTAAGTAAACGCAGAAATGCTTGAGCCAATAAAACGAAGCAGCTCTACTTCAAACGAATTTTCGTAGTAGAGCACGTATACGGCTTCATGTCCGTATTTATTGGCAATTATTGGCTGCATTCTGAAGCTATGCGGAGTAAATCGAGTTTGCAGCACTATGTGGGAAAATGTGAAGATATTTTAGTTCTTCGTGAAATTGTCGAAAATAATAGTTTACAAAAAGGTGACGTGGACATTTATTCGCTCCATTGATAGATCTTCAAAAGTCATGTTGATGACCCTGATAAAACTATCTTTCAAGCGATACCACAAAGCTCTTATCTGTGCTCAATAAATACTGACTTAATGTTGTCAAGGATAATAAGTATGCTTAATTAATCACCGATAATATAAACCGAGAGACGCTCAAACGACAGAGATCAAAATAAGAAACATAGTTATTTACCTAAATTTATTATGTGTTTTCAGGGATGACATCTTATTAGAAATTGATCTTATTAGATCTCATTTCTAGGGAACTCTTACAAACGGAGCTCCAGCACCCTGTTAGCACTCAGACTTTGTAAACGGCTTCGTCAACCTCTGCCAACTATTATCTATGGGCCCAGAGTACACTCGAGTCAGGTGTCAATGTGGCTATGACATAAAAAAAACCGGCCAAGTGCGTGTCGGGCCACGCGCAGTGTAGGGTTCCGTAGTTGCGAATGAGAACTTTGAGTTCACACTGTTTACACTCGCACCTCACAGTTTAACGACCAAAAACATCTAACAATGAAAATTGTATGAAATTTTACATTTTCCGGTACATTTTATAAGTTGGTTGCCTATAACATTTAAGTTTATACGTAGAACTCAGCTCTGATAGTTTTCCTTTCAACTTCAGTATATATACTACTACTATAATTTTTTTCACGTATCTATATATAACCGTTTAGCAGATAGAGGGGGGGGGGGGGGGACACGTACCTCTAACAAAAATTTTCACTTTAAAACCAAATATTTCGCAAACGGATCCCTAAATAGAAAAATGGTGTTTTCAACCTCACAATATTTTTCAAAGATCTTTTTAACGATACCCCACACGATGGGTAAGTAGAGAAAAAAAAATACTTCCCCACTTTACTTGTATGGGAGCTATCCTAAAAAAATTTTTTTTTCAAGATTTTTTTTACCACTTTATTGCAATGATTAATATACATACCCATATCAAATTTCAGCTTTCTAGTACTTATAGTCTCTGGGTAAAACCGCGGACGGACAGACAGACAGACAGACAGACATGGCGAAACTATAAGGGTTTCTAGTTTACTACGGAACCCTAAAAAGAACTGGTACTATAGATTAATTAGCTGAAAAGCTGATGCAAATTTTGAATAGGTTTGTCAGGCAGTGTGAAAACTTGTATAATTAGTATTGAAGGTCTCCTTAATCGTACCTACAGCAATAGTGTTTGTTCATACCTGGCTTCCCTTCTGAAAATGAACGGCTTCGATAACCTTGCCAAAAGTTATTATCTATTCCGTGTCCTTGCCTTTGTCTTGTTCGAAGAGTGCATTCGAGTTGGGTGTTAAAAAATTGCAAATCGTCAATAAAACAGATTTAGGTATTCTTTGATACTGGTTATACTAGTCTTCACACTGCCTGATGAACCTACACATTTTTTTGTAGCTCTCCATTTGATGCACCTGTTGTATTAAAGATTTACATTTTTTTTATATCGTAGCCACAGTTACACCCCAGTCGAATATACCCTGCAAAACAATACGCAGGGACACAGATTAGATAATGGTTGACAGGGGTTGCCGTAGCATTTATTTTGAGGTGGGAAGCAAGATAAGAACCAACACTATTGCTGTACGATTTAGGTGGCCTTTGACACTAATTATACATGTTTTCAAAATGCTAGAAGAACTTACACAAATTTGGTATCAGCTCTGCATCTCATGTATGTGTTGTATTGACGACTTGCAATTTTTTATGTCGTAGCCACATTGACACTCAACTTGAATGTACTGTACAATACACGACAAAATCAGGGGCACGGAATAGATAATGGTTGGCAGGGGTTGTCGAAGCCGTTTATTTTCAGAAGGGAATGTGGACCGAAATGGCGTAAAACCGAGTGTGGGCGTCGCACAGATAAAGTCTGGCCGGTATCTCTGAAGTAATTTGTTAGTGTCCTTGCTAAAAAGAGAATGGGGCTTTTATGGTGAGATGGGATGTTTCAATGTTACAATAAAATACAAGATGCTGGTGTTTTTCTGTAACGTTTTCAATAATTTAATGAGATTAAACAAATGTTTTCAAGGTCCCTAACTTTAAAAAAAATACTCTATAAATTATAACCGTGCGATATTTTTACATTTTTTTGGAATCCCATATCCAGAACCGAAATATTAGAAACATAAAAGAATGTGAGGAGGCATGGATGGATGTCTGATAATCCATTATGCAAAAAGTACTGGATGATTATTGATAAAACTTTACAATGTAGGTTATACATAAAAATAACTCGTATGATAGATATAAATAATAAAAAAGAGAAAAACACATAAAAAGAAACTACTTAAATAAAAGATTTGTTGTGTAACGTTTCAACACATGGGTTCAAATTTATCCAAGAAAGTTTATTATAAAACTTACCTTGAAAAATAAATTAAAAAGCTTTTTATTATTAAAAATGATATAAATGATTAATAATAATTAAAACTACTTAAAATTAATTAAAATATTTACAAATTATATAGTCCCTGCAAACCATCACCTCGCGGTAACGTGCCCAAAAGGCTGGCAGCATTGCCTCGTTGGATGGCAATGCTTATCCTTTGTGCCAAGTAATTGCCAGCCCTTTGGTCACGTGATACCTCGATAAGCCTCTTTGACAAAAAGTCAAAGAGACGATGGGCTGATGGACCCCACGGACCCATGGTTTCAACCCCAAAAGGCTCAAATATGTAGCTATTCCCAATACTAACATATTTGCGCCTCTTGAGGCTTTCTGCCGCGGCTGCTGCTGTACCGGCCTTTGACTGGGTGACCTGAAGATGGGACGACGCTAGGGTATCGACGCATGTAGCATCCCATACCAAAGGCCGGCCCAAACGCCAGGGCACCAGAGTCATTCCATCCGGTCTCTTGCCATCATCACGAACCAGACCACTGGGTTCTAAAGCGGCAGGCATGTTAATGGTGGCAAGAGAGCGGTGGATAATATTGTTTAGGGCGGCATGACGCCCTAAACGGCCGGCACTCCTGGGGCATGATAGGCCGTGGTGTCCAAAGCTATCGACGGTATCCCCACAGGGGCAACGATGAGGGACTATACAAGTTGCACCTAGACGTAGTGCTGTTAAATATAATTTATTTAACATTGTAAGAACTTTAATTTGTTGAATTCTTTGGAGAAGACGTCGCCGAAGGAATGCAAGAGGAGCCCGTAATTGATACAAACAATACTACCCGAATTAAGTATGCGTCGAACGAATCGCAGGTCGTTAGACGTTCCCGAAAATATTCAGTTGGCTATCCCGACTGAAATGCGGTTTGCAAAAAGAGGAGCGACATCAAAGAGTCCGGGCGATCCGGTTTGAGACGTGAGCTGGGTTAGAAATAACCGCGGTAGTTGTACAAGGCGAAGACAGCCCACTCGGTTATAGTCTAACTTTCAGGACGAATAATCCTCACTAATATTAAGAACACACAAGTAAGTTTGATTGTTTGTTTTGCTTTCACGAATTCAATGTTGAATATCATCGTGAAATGTTTAATACATTGACAATGGTACTGAAAAGTTTTTCTGGTAATTTTGATTCCGCAAAATCAACCCAAGTACAGAATAAGACTTCTGCTCATTGATGTTCCTGGGTGGCAAAAATACTGATTCTTTAGGGATCTTCTACCTATACAGCTGACATATCAAATACTAGTGTCGTGTGTTACCGTAGAGATAACTTTGCTCTAACATGCCAGAGTTACTTTTTGTTATTCAGCTATTATCATTTGAGCACAATTAATATATAGATTAGCTACAAAAGCGCAATCAACTCTATTACTAAACAGCTAAGTTTGAGTTACGTTTGAATTAACGTAACTATAAAAATAAAAGAAGACGATATTATTATCATGTATATGATATTTTACTAGAAGTTCCCATATTTTTAACTAGTCGTGGACCCCTGTTACGCTTGAGTAATGAGAAGGTCCGTTTTGTTATTATTTTAACGGAGATATTGCTAAAACTAAATAAGCTGGTGTGAAGCGCTTCTGTAATACTTAGTACAATTTAATATAAAATATACGACAAAACAATGTTTGTAAGTCTCCACCAGTACTCAAGCGTCCAACTTAAAGGAAAGGCGACGCTTGCAATGCTGCGAATGTCCATGTCGAATCGACTGTGAATTTGCTGCGTTCCGTTTCAGTAAGCATTTGCTGTCCACGCTTGCCGATAATAATTCAGTGTTTTGCAGTAACTTTGTTACTTAACATTCTCGTGATTTATAATCGAGTCTTCTTGACATCTGATGTCGTGTTATAAATTCAATGGTCATTTCATAAATATATAGGTAATTCTGCCTTCGGTACTGTCTTAGTCTTCAACTTGATTTTAATTATACTTAATATGTAATGTTCTCTCTATATTACAGTAATTTTCCAGCAATTTTTTTTAATGCATTTTTACTATCTTTATTTTATATTTTTTCTATTTTCAGCTTACATATATCACTAAATATATTATTGAAGATCAGCTGAAATAGGTTTTACTTAGAAAAGTTCTAACTGAAGCACATTGGAACTCAAATTTTTACTAACATGTACTTAAATACGACAACACATCTTTCTTTTTCATTATATTCAAAGCCATTTTCATTTCAACAATTTTGGCACGTGTCCACTTTACCTTCATTTCTCTCACGTGCAATAATTTGAATACTTTTTCACAAAGTAATTTCGTTTGTGGTCAGAATTGTTGATACGTTCCACTTTAGGCCCGTGATGAAAAGTCCGGCTGCATATAAATGTTGCGGTTTCATTATTGACGCCCCCTCTGAAATAATTATAGCTTATGTTTGGAATATTACATCCCCTGTAGCTGTGGGCTTTCTGGCTCGTTAAAGTTGATGAGAGGCAACGCCTCGCCTCGCTTTATTCCACTGCATACTAAATTGTTTCGAAGCTGTTCGCCAAGTTTCATCCTAATAAAACTTAATAAATATACCTAAAGTTGTTGAAAAATTAAAAAACCAAGTGCATTGCACACGTGTATTTAGAATTCAGCAAAATAATTTTGCGTCGAAATTACTTTTTTCGTACTTATTACTTTTCTGTTAGACCTTACTTTTCCTTACTAATTTTTATGATTCAATCTAGATCAACAGGAACTACCCTACACAGGTATAGGAAAAGATTGGGTGAATATGCAACTTTCACGACAAATGTCCTCTACATAGCCATATCTTTTAATAGCATTGACTCAAATGTTTATTTTATTCACACATCCTCAAGATTAAAGATACCTAAGTTTATGGTTACATTTTTACCTAGATACCTCTACGCATCACTTATACAAAGGAAATGAAATGTAATGCAGAAGTGCAATGCAATATATATATATATATAAAAGTAACTTGAAGAAAATCTCAATTTTCAATATAAGGCAATCATTATTGTCTAATTTATTTTAATCGTCATCGTTTAAAAAAAAAGAATAAAGAAAAACAAAATCTTGCACTCCACCTCACTGTTCCACGAGGCGCCGAGTAAATAAAGTAAAGACAGAATGAACACTACTTAAATAATATTGATAAGTTTATAATTAATTTTATGCGAAGATTTTCGAAAAAATTTCATAGTTGTTAAAATATCAGTCCTAAATCTGGACCCATTCTGCTCAAGAGTCTACTCACAATTTTTTTGTAAAGCGCAAACATTCTTATGAGATTTCACGTGTCACCGGGATGAATTAGATAGCCAATCTGAATTTCCCATTTAAACCAAGATCTGAGATTTTGCTTGTTTGCTTTGATCCAGCCTATCACATTTAGCTTTCCTTAAAATATACTTGAAGGATCTAGAGAGAACGGTCAGGCGTTAAAAAGTTATGTTACGTTACATAGAAATACCCACACAGGAGGCGTTTCAACCACGTAAACGCAATTGATTTTCGTTTTTTATTTCTGTATGTACTCAACTGTGTGGATTTTCCAAGCTGCAGTGGTAGCGCGTAGACCGTCCAACAGCGAGGATTGTGAGCAACTGCACGCTCAAACGCAGAACGCAAATAAATGTAAAATGCTTGAACGACTGACTCCTCTTTTCTGGCAAATTTTGGTGGCCAGTTGTTCTGTTCTCTTTTTATTTTGTAGTCGTGTCACCCTCCTTTCCTGCCATATAAAGCGAGTTTGCCCGTCCCGAAATACAGCTTTCATCGGCTTCCTGCGATACGCCAATCGCAAAACTGTTGATCCCAGAGAACTTGAACGACTTCTTGTTTGAATCGATATTCGTTCAGTTGTTCCTAAGAAAGTTGGCGAACTGTTTCTGCTTTAAGTTGGTCTGCGCAGTTTTCTGAATTGACATTATGTATGTCTAGATTGTGATATTGCATAAAATTTGGAAGTTTTGATATGATGATACTGAAATTTCTTTTCGATTAATCTAAAGTTTTTCTCGAAAATAGTAATTTTAATTTCAAAATCAGTTTTATAGGAAAGTAAAGCTTTGACTCTTTATTTTTATTTATTTATCGCGGTCTGTTTCGGACATTTTCGCTTTAGCATAGGCGTATCTATACTAGTGAAAGTTTGTGACCAGATTTAATAATTATTACCTAGAAACAGATTTTTTGTAGATTATATTTGAAAAATTCGAGCAATAGTTTTTTTATAGTTAGGTTTTGTGCTTCCGTTGGGTCTACAGCTAACAGAGGCTACTAGTTATATGTCATTGTTTCTCTCCGTTAGAAGTATGTAATAACTACCATGTCTGCATATTGATAAACCCTAACTCCCTTTCTAACGGCTAGGTAGCAATTTCATTATCATAATTAGTCCATGCAAGCATTGCAATCACTTAGACACGAGTTGACTAAGAATCCGCGCCATTATAGTGAAACATTTCCGTCATGCTAATTGCACCCGGCGACAGCATTATTGATATTAAAATGTATTTATGAATACGGCGGCAAGTGATAAAGCGACATTTCACTGGCCGGTTTGCTTGTTTGTCGTCGGATTTCTGCGAAACACTGCAATTAATTATGAGCGGTGACGGCCCGGGGCTACACCCGATCGCCTTTTGTTTTAACACAAAACAATGCAGTTCGAATCTCGAAAACACACGCTCTATACTTTTTGCTCATCCCGCCTTGTTCTTCGCTCGGCTTCGCAATTTTATTAGACCAGCAACGGAACGTTTTCTCGCCTTAATGGCTGCACCACGCGAAATATTTCGACAGTTTGCAAAGCGGTGCGGTGGAGCAAAAAAAACGGATACGATATACTTATTCCCGTCCTATTCTTATTGGGTTTCGAGTGTAAAATTTTTGTAACGAAAGAACGCTAATAATGAGCTCAGTTGATTTACATTTCAAGTATGCTTCGAGCAACGACTTATTATATAATAGGTGGTTTTATAACCACCTATTATTTTGCTACATGCCCTGTTAGGAAGTATGTTACTTTGTAAATAGGGGTAAGTAGTAAGTAAGGGTCAAATATATGGGGATTCAACCTAGAACCACCTTCAGTAACTAGTGATTGGTTTATTTGTCTTTGGTGATAATATAATATTCTAATGATTGGTTGGATTTTTCATTAAATTCTAATGTTGGTGTTAGAATGTGGTCATAGGACCTCTTTTGCACCTTTCTACTATAGGATGTAGATAAAAGAAAAAAGCTTTGTAACCATCGTAAAGTAGGATCTATAGTCTCTGCCTTTCTTACGTACCTTTATAAGTATTTTTGATAAAACGGAAAGGATATTCAATTCTGCTGTTAATTTTATCGTGGTACTGGTAATGGACTTTGTCGAAATACCTTCGACATTAATTATTAGATATTATGTTGAATTGTCATATCTATCTTGTATAATAATATTAAAAGGTGTTGATTAATAAGAAACTTACCAAATAGTAACAAGGAGAAACCGAGACTGGAGTATTTTCCCGGCAGTATTATTTCCGAATATGTATTGAATTTAGCTTTTTATTAAAAGAAATAAAAGAGAAGTTTTGTATCAAGAACATTTAAATAATTTATATTCATATTCTTATATCATTAAAAAATCACAAATAGCACGTGAGTGGCCCGTTGATATATATATATATATCATTCATATTCTTCAACTTCATATTTATTAACAAACTTTGCAGTTGAGGGTGTGATGATATTAATGTGTGTTTCGTAGATTATTGCTTCTTATTATCCATTCCTTCGTTCGAGAAAGAGTCTCCTAATTGCTAATAAAAAACTGTCGACATCCACGTAACTAATAAGATCAGCTGCGCTACACTACTTTAAAGCACACATCCCGTAAGATTGACTCATTACGCACATTTTATTAGAACTTATTTATAGTGTTGCCCTAATGGAAAGATCAAACGCGCGCGGCAGTTAATTTTAATGTCTCAGTGTAAACGGCACTGGGGCTGTTAGATATAATTAGAGGTAGTGTTGGTCGCCTGCGGTGTCGCTATCGTTGTTATGTCAAATATTTCTTACCTATTTCTGCCAGTAAGCTAGATATATGAAATTGACCTATTACACTCATTTTATTACAACTTATTTATAGTGTTGCTCTAATGGAAAGATCAAATGCGTTCGCAGTTAATTTTAATGTCTCAGTGTAAACGGCACTGGGGCTGTTAGATATAATTAGAGGTAGTGTTGGTCGCCTGCGGTGTCGCTAACGTTGTTATGTCAAATATTTCTCACCTATTTTTGCCAGTAAGCTACTAAGTACTTTTTATGTAACTTAGGTTTTTTATTAGAATTTCAAACGCGCGCGGCAGGAAATTTTAATTTCTTAGTGTAAACGGCAGTGGGGCTATTAGATATAATTAAAGGTAGTGTTGGTCACCTGCGGTGTCGCTAACGTTGTTATGTCAAATATTTCTCACCTGTTTCTGCCAGTAAGCTACTAGATATATGAAATTGACTCATTATACTCATTTTATTACAACTTATTTATAGTGTTGCCCTAATGGAAAGATCAAACGTGCTCGCAGTTAATTTTAATGTTTCAGTGTTAACGGCACTGGGGCTGTTAGATATAGGGCCTTCAAAAAAAAAATGATTCTTAGTTTGACCCATGTTGATATGTATGTATGTTTGTTCGCGATTGCTTCACGTTCGGCTGAACCGTTTTCAATGCAATTTTACGAAAAGTATTTGTCACATTCTGTGAAAGGTAAATAACAAGGGGGTGTTTACAAGCGAGGTCCTTCTTTAAAAAAAAATATTATACATATTACTTAGTCTATAAGTCTCAGCTGCTGCGCAGCTTCGTCTTGTTTTAAACTACGGACCTAAAACTGATATACTGGTCTGTGTATTCGAATACGTGTACAAAGTCGCTGGTTTTATTAGCGATTTCGTATTTTATCAGCGGCAGAACCAATTTATCGTAAGACAGTCAGACAGCCGATATACATCTCCGAAAATCTGTCCGCGAAGATGAAGAGATTGTTTTTCCTAGCCAGAGATCTCGCAAAAGTTAACGATTTTAAATTTTGCTGGGTGTCGCATGGAAAAATTTACCTAAGAAAGAGAGAGAATGGCCCACTGATCACTGTCACTAATGAATCGGATCTGGAGAAGGCTAAAGGACAGGCATGACTAGGAGCAGTCCCATCTGCTCTCCCTTATCAACGATTTTGTAAATCTAATATTTTTTGGTTTTTATATAGTGTATGCTCTTTCTTAACTTTTATACTTAGGTCTCACGGATGTTTTAAGTGTTGTCTGTTTAATAATTATTTACATATTTCACACTCATATATTCACACACCTCAAATTATAAACTCAACTCTAGGACTAGCTGTGTCTGTAATATCATGGCCACGGCAACCCCCCAAATCGCGTGTTAACACAGTTACTGCTCCAATGTTAAATCTTCCGTTTGATAATGGATGATGTTAACACCATAAGTACTGACATCGAAAACATCTCGTCCTCAGAAGCCTTCTTATGTTCACCAGAAGGTAGCATCTCTATTATAAAAAACAACAATTTTGATTTTAGGGTACTTCACCTCAACATAAGAAGTATTAATTGCAATTTTGATGGCCTCCTTACAATAATACAAAGAATGGTGCACCAGCTTGACGTCATAATATTGTCTGAATGCTGGTTGAAAATTTCACCCAATATTCCATCACTGGATGGATATGATTCCTACAGGAATCAAAACGATGGCCTAGTTGTGTACGTCAGAAATGACATCAAATGTACTGTTGACACTCCGGCTGTTAATGAAGCAACCTGCATGCTGCTCAAATTTTCTGATGTGTTGTCTATAGTGGCTCTTTACAGGTCTCCATCCTATAACAGTTATTCTCCCTTCATTGCTAGTTTGGATGTACTCCTTCAAACCATCAAAACTTGCAAAAATGTTGTCATTATTGGTGACATTAACATCAATATTAGACCATTAAATATGCCACCAGAGGCTGATGAATACCTTAATCTACTGGCTTTACATGGCATGTTGCCTGCTCATCAGTATCCAACCAGGGAGGAAAGATGCTTGGATCACGTAATTACACGATCTGCTTTACAGTCTGCAGCCCTAGTTCTAGATTCATTGATAACAGACCACGTACCAGTGTTATTTTGCTGTAACATGAACCACAACTTATCCTACTCTACAGTGCGATCGTCCACACGTACTGATGTTGCAGCTGTGGTGGAGGAACTCTCTGGCACAGATTTTTCATCAGTTCTTGATTGCACCGATCCAGAGCGGGCTGCTTGTGGGTTAATTGAAGTCATCTCAGGGGTGGTTAAACATCATTCCTATGTTAGAACACCTAGTAGAAAGCGCATAGTCAAACCCTGGATCACCCCTGGACTTCTGAGGTGTATTCGCCACAGAGATAAACTGTATCGAAAATTGAGAAGTAACCCTGAAAATCTTACAAACAAACTCATATTTGTTAGATATCGTACCTTTTGTAACAACCTACTGAAAAAAGTTAAACGCGATTACGAACGAAATGAATTTAGAAATGCAAAAAAGAATCCTAAAGCTATGTGGAATATTATTAAACAAACAGCCAATATCCAATCAACAAAGTCTAAGTCTTCCAGACTTCTAAAAGCGCACGAAAATTCTACCACGTCTGTTAATAAAGTAAACAAATACTTTGCTGATGTGGGGAAGACTCTAGCAAGTAAAATCTCTTTTCCAAGCCCATCGCCGGTCCAAGATTATTTTCATATTAACAAAAGTATCTCATCCCCCAATTCTATGGTCTTGTTTGGTGTGGACGAGGATGAAATAGAAGGGTACATAAATTGCCTAAGGGATAAAAGCGCTACAGGTTGGGATGGTATTCCCACCTTGGTAATCAAAGGCAGTAAACAAATACTCATTCCAATCTTCAAATATGTATTCAACCTTGCTCTTGCCTCGGGTACTTTTCCTAGTGTCTTTAAAAAAGCACTTGTTCACCCTGTATATAAGGATGGGGACAGAGGCAGTGTCTCTAACTACAGACCTATATCAGTACTGACAGTCGTCTCAAAGGTTTTTGAAAAGGTCATAAATAAGAGGTTGGTTGACTTTCTGAATAAAAACGACATCCTGTCCACTAACCAGTATCGATTTCGCAGTGGAAAATCTACTGAAGATGCTGTTTTGGAGATGTCAAACACTATAGTCAGTAATTTTGACAAGAAACTAAAAACTGTAGGTATCTACCTCGACTTTTCCAAGGCTTTTGACACGGTGTCTGTCCCAATCCTCCTATACAAACTTGAGTGCATAGGTGTAAGGGGAATCGCTCTTGACATGTTTCGTAGTTATCTTGAGGATCGTACGCAAAGAGTAGTTATAGACGGAATAATAAGTAGTGATGAACAACTAGATTACGGTGTTCCCCAGGGCAGCGTCTTGGGTCCTACCCTTTTCCTCATATACGTTAACGATCTCTGCAACTTGTCTCTCAAAAACTGCAAAATTATAACATATGCAGATGACACTGCCCTACTTGTCCATGGGAGGAACTGGAATGAAGTAGCTAAGTACTCCGAAAACGCCCTAAATGTGGTGATGAGCTGGCTACGTTCAAATGTTCTAACATTGAACTTAATAAAAACTAAATTTATTCCCTTCTCCCCCCACATGCGCTCCCAGGCACCCCCATCTTTCACTATTACCGCTCACACCTGTTCCAATAACATTAAGGATATAAACAACTGCAGCTGCACCAAAATTGAAAGAGCCCCATCAATTAAGTACCTTGGAGTAATCATTGACAGCAGAATGTCCTGGAAACCACACATAGATTCTGTCACATCTCGTATTAGAAAGCTGATTTTTGTTTTTAAAAGACTTCGAACGGTTTCTGATTTTCAAACAATGAAAATCGTTTATTATGCTCTTGCTCAGTCCATTTTATCCTACTGTATAACAGCTAGGGGCGGTGCTGATAAAACACACATTTTGAGACTCGAAAGGGCACAGCGGGTTGTACTAAAAGTCCTCACAAACAATCCCGCTAGATTTCCTACACATGATCTGTACTCCGTTTGCAAAGTTCTTACGGTTAGGCAGCTCTTCGTTCTTCAAACCATTCTACGCAAGCACTCACAACTGTCCTATGATCCCAATTTCTCTTCTTCCAAGCGTAGATTTGATAGAGTCTGTAAAATCGAACGACGTCGAACAGTACTTGCTGCAAAAAATTTCTACCACATCAGCTCAACACTATACAACAGACTGAACAAAAAATTAAAAATTTACCCACTTACCTCCTATAAGTGCAAATTAATTTGCTCCGAATGGCTGAAAACTTTGTCCTATGATGCTACAGAAAACCTCATAAAAGTTGGTGAATAAAAATGAATAAATGTAATAACAAAAAAGACATTTTTACTTATGTACAATACAACACACAAAACATCCGATTCAATTAAAATTTAACTTTAATGTAACTTTAATTATTAAATATTATATGAAATTGTATATAACATGACATATTAATCATAATTCAAACTTGTAATTAGATATTGGATTAATCAGAATTGTCAGTTTAGATTAATGAATAAATTAAAACACTGAAGAAAATTGTCAATTATAATTATATATTTTGTATAATTTAAATAATTTAAATTCAAATTTTATATTTTTATTTTCTTATAATTGTTCTTTCTATTTAATATACTAGGGACAAATTGTACTCTATACTGGAGGTGGGCGTTGACATCTGCGACACAGTTTATTAACTTCTGCAGGTGTCATCGTTTCGAATGTTATTGTAATCAAATTCATGTTCCTAAATAAAGATTTTTCATTTTTTCACAGTATCCACTACTACCTTACTAAATATTTTTTTCCGGTAAATTATCGATTTTAAGGTCCTACTTCGATTAAAAAGTTTTCCAATAAAAATCCGAAAGGATCGAGGACAGCAGAACTGTCTTCACATTTTTCGTTGTGGTGCTGCAAATTTATACTGCAAAGCGCTAGAATGCAGCCAATAATTGCCAATAAATACAGACAGGATACCGTATACGTGCTCAACTACGTACAAAGTAGAGTTATCTCCACAAAAATGTGAAGTGGGTGAGCGTGAAGAGATATGGTCTTGGAAGAGCAAATCGAAATATACGTTTATTATTATATCACAATTTGAAAACTGGAAAACAGTATTTTGAGTGAAATGGTCTTACATTGTCAGAAAATGTTGTAGCAAGATGTGCCTGCAATTCTTTTAAGTATGCATGAACACTTTGTAAGCCTAAATTATAGCCTATGTTACTTAAGAATAAATAATACATAAATTCAATTTGGTCGTTAGCACTGCCACGGAATGCAAACAAAAATACCTGACACTAAAAAGTTAAATTGTACAAAGATATCTTATTAAATGAGCAATAGCAATTTTCAAGAATATCTAAGATGTTTGGAATTTTTAGTCCTAAAAACATTTAATTAACATACTTTTAAATTTCTAGGTTAATTTGTCAAATAACTGTGTTATTTGTCCCTATACATTAATTATATCAAATAATCTAAAATCAAACTTGTCTCTATAGTATAGCGAAAGTAGGGATTGTCAAGTTTATTTTCAGAGAGCGGTGACAACGAGTGGGCGTACAGATAACTTGGCGCTATCTCTTAAGAGGGCATTTGTTAGCGGTCCTCCTTCGATAAGGGAATAAAACACCCTCCGAGACTCAGTCCTTATGATATAGATGGCTTTTGGAGATCTATCCGTATTTGATGGATTTCGGTGCAGAATTTTAGGGCTATTTTATGGTCGAAGCTTAGCGTGATGGGGCGGTGTCAGCGCTCGCTTCAGCTGTTATGCAATGATACTAGTTATCCTCCCCGGCTGCACCCAGGCATGTCATAAACCTTTCAAAAACTGATACATGAGATCCAAAATATGAATAAAAACTATTCATTTCGTTTTTTCTTGAATCACTCTAGGTATATATAGGTGAAAACAAAATGAAAAATCACACAGACAGACAGAATTTTCCTGAATTTCCGCGTATGTTTTTGAGGCAGTATTTACTTTAAAAATATTGCGGCTTATTAAAAACTAACAAATAAGGAAAATAAATGAATTCGAAGAAACAATTGAGATTTTAATTAGACATTTCTTTTGTATTATTTAAGTTTTTTGTAAAAATTCATTACATACAACCAGATAAAATACTCATATGTTTTTCTCAATACTTTATAAATCGCTCTAGTTTGTTCCCTTGTCACGAAGTAGTTACCCGCAAAAAATGTAGAACTAAGTAAGTTGTTATCATAATTTACACCACGTTCCACTGTATTAGACGCTCGTAATTGCACAGACAAAGTTGGAAGTGGGATCTTGTTAAAAATAAATAATTCACACCGTTTTACTTCGTTACAAAAACTAATTCAATCAACACTTGTAAGTAAGTAGCAAACGGCCAATTTATATTACAAGCCTTAGATAGACACCTCTTGATTGGACAACTATACGCAGAAGAAAAACATGAGTTCTTGTCAGTTGACAGCTATGCGAGTATAGATCTCAGATAAAATATAAGGAAAGATACAGCACTCAGTATTTTACATGTTTTGTAATTTAGTTTAGAATTACTAAAGAAAAAGAGTAATTCTGAACTATCTACTGGATTAGATAGTAGATAACCTAAAAGAATTTTATTATTATTATATTTTGGCTGTATCAAGTGATAAAGTTGAAGTTACCCGCGTTACTCTTGATCTTGAGTGTACGAGTTATTTCTGTTTATCAACAAAATTATGGTGAAATTAAATTTGTTTAACTCGACGGAAAAATGGCGTCAATTCCTAAAGAATCCTCTTGTTTGATCATAGATGATGCAGAAATAAAGGCAGACACACCTCAGTAAATTTCACTACAGCCGAAACTTGACAATCTATTTTTGTGATCTCACACATTTTTCATAAACATGGGCATTTATAACACCAAATTACACATTATTAAGTCCACTAGAATTAATTTGCAAAACCATCGAAAACAAACACCATAAAGTCCGTAAAAATTCCCGCCAAGAACTCATGAAACCTTTTTAAAATATGTAAATATATTGTCGTCATCATAAGCATGGACAAACGGAAAATTAATAAGACCAAGAAAAATCTTTCACCATAATAACGTAGTGATAAATGTCGTTTCTCTCTTTACTATATGGTTTTAGATTTAGCAAGTATTTATTCCATGGAGATATATGTCCGTGATTTAATCTTAACCCTGGAATTAACAAGCACTATTTATACTCTGACACACTTCCTCCAACGCGACAATTACTATTGATACAAGAAAGTGCGATCATCTCAAACAAGTCTATAGTTTAAAGTATCTTCCCTATTTGTTTTCATCCAAGGACTATAAGACATAGCCTATGTTTTATGAGGGAGGGAAACGAAATGAAAGGGGAATGCCGGCACGTTAAAACGATGGATGTCTTAAACCAAATTAAAAAGCAATGATTTATTGAGCCTCGTTTCGTGGCCCATTTCGTCCTACATGGCCGTAAATTTTTGATCAGACGTGTTTCCGAGGAATCGTTGTAAGAAATGATAAAACGTTATGTTGGTACCAGAGTAGGGAATATGACTGTCGCTCGCGCGTTACTAGAGACGCCTGTTCAACACGATTCATACAAAACAAGCGTGGCCTGTACAGTTTCTTGAAGTTTTAGACTTCAAGGTAATTGAAGAAATAAAAAATCTGCTATTTCTACTACTTACTTGTGATTTAGGTTCATAATTATATTTATTACCCGTTTAAACTTTAATCATGATACAATATCACAGCACTTCAGGATATTTTTAGCACAAACTGACAGGCCGAGTATAATGCGTCAACCGCCTACTGTTCTGGTTCACACGCGGTATTATTATTACTTGACTCTTTTCTCTCTTTTCTCATAGCACAAAATGTCAGAGACATTCTGAGCTCTGTGGTTGATACGAAGTCATAAACATCATCAGCATCATCAGGTCTTTTTTTACTCTCCACTGCAGGAACACGACCCTATCTGCATAACAAGAGCCATACATTAGCCAAAGTTCTCAGAGAATTTGGCCTACACTCTCCACGCTGGCCAGACGGGTTGGAGAGATCTCTTTGATGTTTATAAGCTTTGTTTAGCTTGTATTTCCTAAGTCGCGTTCTACGACATCCACGGAAACACTTGGAGTGGTCCTATTCTACTCTGCCGGGAACCACACGGCGTAATACGTGATATGAAGTACGAAAACCTTTTTATTTAACAAGCTAAGGTGGGTATAGGTGGACTGGTTGGTAAGTTTAATGTAAATTTACTACTTTGGTAGCGACCACAGTGTTGTAAATTTTAAACTAACTGGTAGCGACCAGATTACATACAAATTAATGAAGACACCAAACAGTTTCGTACTACATCCATGCAATATCTTATTTTGTTTATGGGTATGTGTTCCACATAGTTGATCTAGATTGTTTACCTAAACCTATTTTATGAAGCGGAATGAAATGAGGTAAAATATTACTACTAGAAACTGTCATTTTGCTCATAATATATCAGAATTTGACTACATTTTCTTTAACATCGGAAATGTGTAGGTGCAACAATTTATGCTTCTTGATATCAAACCCGTAGTTTCGATCTTAAACACCGACTGAAGGTAATCTACTTAATAACAGTTTACGAACAAAATACTCCCGGGGCCTTTATTAAAAGGTAATTTTATATTTAATCTATCATTAATTTCGTTAAATTACAGTCTTTTGACTCAAAAATGCTGCGTTGGGAATTGCTCTATCAATCAGTATTAGCTGCGATCATAAAAATACGTATAAATGGGCCACATCTGATGTGTAATCTGTAATTTCTTAATACTCATTGATCTAACATCTTTAAAAGTTTGATTAGTTTGAAGATGCAGTAGCAATTATTTCGAAATATTTAATAGTTGAATGTCTTGTTTCATCCATCCGAGTGGGATGGTTGGAGATAGTTAATTAAAGTTCAAAGTAACCATAATAATGATATTTTTTAAAATATAAAAGTAAATGGGACGAATGGATCTTTTGACCATTTCCGTGGTTCAGTGGTTTCAGGCCCTTCGATACGAGTGGTCACGTTGGGTTCGATCCCCGGTTAGTTCTTGATGGAAAAACGATCATTTTCAGAGTGGCCGGGTCTTAAATGTTTATCTATTTAATAAATGTATTTATTATAGATTAAAGTATCGTTGGTTTAGTATCCAAGGACACAAGTTCACAACTTACTGTGAGGTTAGCTAATTTAGTGTGATTTGTCCCTATACATTTATTTATTCATCTAATACAGACATTTTCATTAGTACAGACAAAAAAAAATTAAATGTTTTATTAAAATAATACCATTCCCAAGGAAGCGACATTAACGCAAAGGAAGCCTAATTGTAATGCTAGTTGCAAAAATTACTTGTTGCAAAAGTTTTGACCCATCTTAGATGCATAGGCAGATCATACTTGTAGTACCCACTTTCACAGGAAAAGTAGGTAGAAGTCTGTTCGGTTTTCATTTTTCTTGCAATCCAACATCAAAGCCAATAAAGTAAGAATGTTTTCTTAATCATATTCCGATTCAGCTTTTTACTTTGTTGCTTTGTTAAAAGGGAAAACCTCAAAGCAGTTAACCTCGAAATTGGAGTAAGGTCAGGTCCAAGTGGCAAGAGTACGTAAATACAGACAAGAGCCATCGAAGTATCGAGTTTCGATGTAATGTACCCTCGCGACCCTTCACTTGATAATACTTAACCTTTGTTACGCCTACGCCCCGACGACGTAACAATTTACTTTGATGATGATACTAATATCGGGTTACTGACAACCCTAGCGCAAGATTATAGGATGTGGATGTAGTGGATATGTAAAATCTATTTAAGTATTCATTTAATAAAATAATAAGCAACTAACAAAAATAATAATATTTTGATAACAGCCTAGTGAAATTCTGCACGCTCGCTGTCATAGAGATTTTAAAGAATTTCAGAACTCCAACGATGAACGTGTAAGACAGGACCTATAGTAATTTAAATCCAAAATAAAAGACAAACAGACTTAACAAATCGTCTATTCGTTCCGTTTTTTGTCATTTGTCTACAGAAACCTAAAAAAGTTTCACCATTATGTAATACTGTATGATTATATACATACATATTTGCCAGTACTTCTTGTGCGGGACCGTAGTTTTTAACAAAAAAATTAAGCTATACCTTACGCTGTGATCCGCGCTCATCGCTCCGCTCGTCACCAAACGCCAACTTTAACTGAATCCTATGAAGAACTAAGGGGAGGTGAAGCCTAACGGTTGCCGTGAATTCTGTAATTAAACGCCCCGTGTAATTGCGACCTTCGTCTTTACACTCCGTTACACCCAAAGCCTAGCAGTGTCTGTTACGCCTCATTGCGCCGTTTGATATCCCCGGCTGGTGGGTGTTAGACTAATAATTGGGAGGTTTATAATAGACCAATTTGGTACTCCTAGTTATAATAATTCATGACTAAATTTTAACAGTTACTTATTAGAAGGAAGTCTCGAGCTCCTCCGTGCTGCGGAAGGCGCGGTAAGCCGTTGGCTGCCATCAAGAATGGCAGTCAGGACTGCCATTATTGGTGGCTGCCGTTAAGCTATGTCATATGCCTTTAGGCCCTACGGACTGGTGGCCTCACTGCTCATCTCCACCAGTGGGGTCACGAGTACTTGGCAGCTTGATAAAATCTGACACAAGTGTTGGCCACTTAAACACACGAAAAACCGGCCAAGTGTGAGTCAAACTCACGCAATGAGGGTTCCGTACAAAATGCTTCGTGTACACACACACAATGTGCAAAAATGTTTTATTCAATTGACTAACGCTATCTAGTGGTGTTTTAGTGAACTATTTCCCTAGATGAACTTATTATATTGAGTTTACCACTTTATTTTCAAGTGATAGAATTCTTATTATTTTTCCTGTAATCTTCAAGGAATGAACTACATTTTGTAATTTTTTCAAAATTTTTGGCCCGTTAGTTTCGGAGATCAGGGGGGGGAATGGTCAATTTTTGCCTTCTTTCGTGAATAAAATCAGAAGTATTGATTTTACCCGAATAACAAAATTTCTTTTGATATCCTCATAATGAGCCCTTTCATTTGATATATGACACAGTAAGGTTTGCAAAACTTTTTTTTTTAATTTTGTAATTTGGCCCCTGAAAATGACCCTTATTTCAAAAAACTCTTTATTTACTTTGCACATCCGTGTTTGGGTCATAGGATTACACCATTTTACCAAATTTTACCTAATTTGGTTCAGTAGATTCGGAAAAAATCGGCTGTGACAGACGGACGGACGGACAGACAGACGCACGAGTGATGTTCCGTTTTTCAATTTTTGTACGGAACCCTAAAAACAACAAAAAACATTAGGAAGTAGTTTTAATTATCTGCACTTGCCAATTAAATGTTTGAAATTAGCTAGTACAGTTTCAAATAAACAGGTTGAAACTTCAATAAGTATAGTCTTAACCTGTGTTTGTGTTTTTAAACTTCTACAATAATATATAAATACTCTGTGGTTCCCGGCAGAGTAGAATGGGACCACTCCAAGTCTTCCCGTGGATGTCGTAAGAGGCGATTTAGGCAGCACAAGCTCAACAAAGCTTATTAACATCGAAGAGACCTCTCCAACCCGTCTGGCCAGCGTGGAGAGTGTAGGCCAAATCCTCTGACTGCTCTGGCTAATATATGGCTCTGGTAGTCAGAGAGGGTCGTGCTCCTGTAGTGGAGACAAAAAAGACCTGATGACTCTGTTACTTATTATTCTTATACTATTGACAGCCCTTTTACCTGAGTGCAGCTGAAATATATAAAATTTTTAAACCAAAAAATATCCTCGTTTTACTTTTGGTGCCGCCGTTCCCCTCTGTTTCTATGACATTAGGACGTCAAAAAAGACCTAAACTTGTAAAAAGCCTGAACAACAAATGGACGAGTGAATGACGAGACAAGACAGGTGTCATCGCTCGTTTTATTTCATACCATTTGCTATTGTGAATAATTCACAAGCGTTACTGTCCTAGATTTTGAGAAACATTTTTAGGGGTCCGCAATCCGCTACTCAAAATAACATTTTAGAATTACATTTTTTTAAATTGCCTGTTAGACCATCGTCTTCTGGCAAAATCTTTTTAAGAAAAGGAATATTTGATGTAAATGGACCCATTAAGTAAGATAAATTTTATTCAGTCAATACGGGTACTTAATATAGAGGTATAGTATTCAACATTTTATAGTTAGAAGAGTTTAAAAAAATATATTATTAAAAAAAACAACAATGTTTTATCACGTCAATTTTGTAATATCAAAATATTTACTTTGTAGTCAGAATTATGTTAACTTAGATGCTATATAATTCAGTTGTGGTAGAGCCTCGCTACCGGCGAAAATCATTTTGCTAGTAGCATGAATGGGCCGGCTCGTCCGGGGAAGTACCACACTCTCACAGAAAATCGACGTTTGATTAGTAGCTTTACCGCTACTATGCTTCGTTCGGTGAGTGAGAGAGCCGGAGGCCCATCTCCCTCTCCCCTCTGGGGAGAGAAAAATAAAAGGCCGGCAACGCTCCTGTGACACCTCTGGTGTTGCAGCTGTCCATGGGCAGCGGTGATCACTTCCCATCAGGTGACCCACTTGCTCGTTTGCCGTCCTATGACATAAAAAAAATATATATAAGGTTTTATGGCCTTCAGATCTTTCAAAGGAACCCTCGGTTTCCAAACCAGACTCGTGTTTGGCCAGCATTTTTGTTCATGTCATGTCAGAAATGCCACTACCATTGACGTGCGTGGCAAAGTCATAAATAAGTCAGTTGTGATGTGCTGTGTCGGAGTGGTATTGCGTAGCGATCTAGCGTTTTGAAAAAAGAGAAAACCCCCTTTTGAGTGGAGCCTAGCTTAGTTCCTTTGTGTTGTTTGACTAACTGTTTTATTTGTATTTTAGGGATTTTATGTATGCGGAGAGAAATTTCATCATTGAACTATGATAATTTTATCTGTATCTGAAGAACCTGTCAATTTAGTCGCAACTTTAGACTTAGCTTACTTACTTAGATATGCGAGCATAAAATAAAAAAAATAAAACATCAAGTTGTGTTTATAGCAATTACATCTTTATATATAAGTAGTTTTCTGACTATACCTAAACTCAGTAATTATTTTACCCGTTATGCTAAATGAGCGGCCCAAAACACTTTTAGCAATTTTTGTTTTGGTGATTTCATTTTTTACAACTTTCCAAGATATATGCTCGATATAAACAGAATTTATCTTATTATTTATTTCATCTCATTGATTCGAAATTTGTTGAAAATACAAAACAAAGGAAAAGATACTCATTAACAAAATATATTTGTGCCATCCTCAGTTTAATCATTAACTACTTTAAGAATAGATCCGGGTGTTTCATCGAATTCATCGAATTAATGTAAGACCTCCCATACACCATTACCGCGAATTATAATACCACTATCGTAACATAATATAATAATAACATCGAAACTTCTTCTGAACTATGCGTAACAACAGGAAGATATAAAGCCAGCGATGGCGGCATTTATGTAAATTACTTCCGCTCGGATCCGGCGAGATTTACGTCTTACGTCAGGAACAATTAAATTTAGACTGCGATTCCCAGTGCTGAATACATTAAACTTAGCCATTGTAGAGCTGGGCTTAGACTGGTGATCTTATTGTATTACAAAGTTTTGTTTGATTACATAACTTTTTATTCTAATACAGATAAAAAAAAACATAGAGATAACGCACTTTGTATTTATCGCTATTCACCAAAGTATGATCTGTGATCAATCTATAGAATCGTGAGGATCGTCGCCAGGAGCGTGAAGATTGTCCATCAAATCTATAAAATTAACTACGCCATCATTTTGTTGATAAAAAAAAACAACTACCCAACTGCCAAAATAAATGAAGAAAAGCGGTAAAAGACACGAATTTTTATGTCACGGTTTTGTACTATAAGTACCGTACCAGTGATCCTTATATTATCAGAGGCATCACAAAGTAAAATTTCAATATTTTGGAACCAAATGTGAACCGCACCTTATTCTGTAACGACGAAACTTACCTGTTACATTTATGCAAATTGGCCAAATATGATTCTGATGTTCCCTATGAATATGCATCCCCCCGCTGTAATATAGGAAACTAATATGCATATTTACCTGTTATGAGAATTTCTAATACATATTAATATAGCATATATATTGTTTATAATTAAGTTTTGTCTAAATGCATTTTGTTAAAATAATACCCCAGCTTATAAAGCACAAAGGAAAATCCTGTTGAATTTTTGAGCGAATCAATAATGGAAAATAATGTTAAGGAGTTAGAAGTTCTCTTTTACCACAAAATTATATTGTGTAGTAATGCGACGAGTAAAACTGTATGCTAAATCAAACACATGGTAGTATAGAAATAAATGTAAGACCGTAAATATACATAAAAAAGAAACGCTTACTTGTTTTACAAATCTGATAATAAAATAGACAATTTTATTTTAAATTCTAAAAGCTTTTAAACCATACGACTTTTAGTAGCGAAAAAGATACACCTAAAGAAATTAAATGTTTACTTTTAATAACATTTGTAAATGTACATAAGTAAACTTGTAACTGTAATTAGTACAACATCGTGAATGCCAATCAGATATTTATATTCACAATGCAATATCTTCAAAAAGGTATCGATCAATTTGATTTCCAGTCTCGTTAAAAATACATTCGCGTTCAAGTTTACTGGTCAAATAAAATGCGCGAGCTAGCACCCTAGGGTAGGGAGAGTGCTGTACTACCTGTCTGACTGTTTTTATTGGCATTTATATATTAACTTTTCATGTAAGGCTAATGGATTAGTGCAGTAAGAGGGATGCAATGCAAGTGTGGGTGCGAAATGGAACGGACCAGTCGTAATGGCAGAATGTAAAAGTGCAAAAGAACTGTAACTATAAAACTGGAACGTACTTATTATAACAAGGATTTCTAAATAATAATTTTTCCTAAAAATTTTCAGGCTTATTCGAAGTTTAGGTAATTTTGTGCCTAAACGATTAGAAAGCTAAATGTTGCCAAAAATTTCAGCAGTTGTTTGTGCTTAGTAAGTGCTTCTTTTTTATACCTATCACCCTTTGACCAATATGATGTGCTTTATGGAAGTGCAAACGTTTAGTACTTCTTTCAGCTTGTTAAACTGATTGCCTGATATACAAATTGACAAAGTGTATACAGATGGCTGATTGCCTGCTACTAGGGATTTTCCGTGTGTACTAGTAGTCAATACTGATTTTTTTGAAGCTGGCTTATGTATTTGACATTAGCTTGATCTAGTAAGGTCAAACCATTTAAAACAGGAAGATGCTAGGGATATTTTATGCCAAATTTGATCAGCAGTCTTAGTAGCAGCTTTCAGGGTTTGTTGTCTCTTGTTTTAATTATATTTTACTTTTTCACATGCTTAGCAAGGCATCTCACAGAAAATCGACGTTTATAGTGTAGCTTTACCAATGCTTTGCTTCGTTCGGTGAGTAAGAGAGCTGCAGACCAATCCCCTCTGCGAGGAAAAAATAAAAGGCCGGCAACGCTCTTGTCACTCCCCTGGTGTAGCAGTTGTCTATTTGGCATCGGTGATCACTTACCATCAGGTGACCCACTTGCTTGTTTGCCGTCCTATATCATAAAAAAGGCATAATAATCCACCATGGGCAGTAGAATATTATGCCGTTTGTATAGAAAAATAACGCTTCAATTTCACAGTCCCGATTACAATGTATGCTTTGTAATTTGTTTGTGTTTGAGTGTTGTAAGCGTACCAAGTGCTGCGAGTGTGGGCAGTTGAGTGCATTTAACTTGTTTACAAGCATTTTGAAGTCGAAATATTAGTACTGCTCTGTGCAATGCTAATAAATAATGCTTACAACGTGAACTGACCGGCATATTCTCAATAGCTGTCCCACTTTCCTCAACTCCACACCTACATACAAAATACGGTCCGAATATGGAAATAAGGTAAATATTTATGGGGTCCAAATATATTTAAATGAGATGTAAGACCGTAGTTGTATGCGCCGAAATTATTCCTGTTGGTACTCGTTGTCTTCACTCTGATGAATCTGGAGAGAGGCATTGAGATGACAGCTTCAATTTTTCCGTACCTAAATGATAAAACAAGATGCTAATCCTGCCCATCTAGTCAGCCGTCATATGGCTATATAAATTAATGAACGAAAACGGTAAAGACTTGAATTTGAAGTTGCAGCTATAACAACAAATATTAAAATATAATTGAATTAAAATTAAAGGGAGCTCCAAGACTCGGATATGAGGGAATGTGGGGTGAATATAAATATGGTAAACGACAGAAAATTATGGAGAGAGTCGACATACAGAGCCGACCCCAAAAAGGGATAAGGCGAGGAAGAAGAAGAAGGAGCTCCAAGACTCCATACAATGTTTTAGTTGTAGAACAACCATTCGTGTTCTATTTCGAGTCGCAATGGACTAGTTTTATTTAAGTCCTACATGGCCACTACGCTGGTGTTCTACATCTATAACTTAATATTTACAACACCATTTACTGAACTAAATATAGAACCCAACCTTTTTAGGGTTCCGTAGTATACTAGGAACCCTTATAGTTTCGCCATGTCTGTCTGTCTGTCTGTCTGTCCGTCCGCGGTTTTACTCAGAGACTATAAGTACTAGAAAGCTGTAATTTTGTATGAGTATGTATATTAATCATGGCAAAAAAGTCGTAGAAAAAAATCTTGAAAAAAAATTTTTTTTTGGGTAGCTCCCATACAAGTAAAGTGGGGGAGTAATTTTTTTTTCTCTACTTACCCATCGTGTGGGGTATCGTTAAAAAGGTTTTTGAAAAATATTGTGAGGTTGAGAACACCATTTTTCGATTTAGGGATCCATTTCCGAAATATTTGGTTTTAAAGTGAAAATTTTTGTTAGAGGTACGTGTCCCCCCCTCTATCTGCTAAACGGTTATATATGGATACGTGAAAAAAATTACAGCAGTAGTATATATACTGAAGTTGAAAGGAAAACTATCAGAGCTGGGTACTAAGTGCAAACTAAAAAGTTATAGGCAACCAACTTATAAAATGTACTGGAAAATGTAAAATTTTATACAATCTTCCTATTGTTAGATGTTTTTGGTCGTTAAACTGTGAGGTGCGAGTGTAAACAGTGTGAACTCAAAGTTGTCATTCGCAACAACGGAACCCTATACTGCGCGTGGCCTGACACGCACTTGGCCGGTTTTTTATTTTAGGAATGACAGATCACTTATTAGATTTCGTTTTCAAGATTTAAGCAAATATTCGTTTTCATATAACTGATGAAGTAGATAAACTTCGAGGTATGTATCACGCAAATAGGCTGTCAACATTCCCTTATTGACGGTCACCCCTTCAAGGGAATGCTGAGAGTCAATTTACACGCTGCATACAATTCTTTATCTTCAAAGAATTTAATAAAGTAGAATAATATTCAAAGCTAAGAGTACAGTCTTAGTCATCATCATCAGGTCCTTTTTTAGTCTCCACTGCAAGAGCCCGACCCTCTCTGTACTCCTGAGCCACATAAGTTAGCTACAGCAGTCAGAAGATTTGGCCTACACTCTCCACGCTGGCCAGACGGATTGGAGAGGACTCTTTGTCTGTTTAAATAAGCTCTCTTTAGCTTGTGTTAGATAAGTCGCCTTCACGACATCCACGGGCAGACTTGTAGTGGTCCTATTCTACTCTGTCAGGAACCACACGGCGGACGATCTTAGTGACAAAATATTTATATACGTTTATTGCTCAGAATAAGATAACGATATAACCCACAAAATAAAATTACATTTTTTTTTACACATCAATTTTGTATTCCCAAATATTAGGGATGGAGTCAGAGGTAACAAAATTTCCAAACGGTGGGAGCAAGATGCTGGATAATTTGCAAGTCGGCTTATTTTCGATCATGGACTTATGATAAATGCTTTCGCCATGTAAATATACAAGAGCTGATAAATATTTCCATAAATTATACTCACAGATTAATTTAAATGTTACATTTGTTGTATTTTAATGTTTGCATCGTGATCTGCTTATTCAGTTTATGGCTTTTAAAACGTGGTCACTTTAGATCTAGATTGGATATTCCCATAAATTTATTTCATTTCTACCCGATATTTCTATTATTATTTATATAGCTGATATAGCACTTAAGCAGCATACTTGTATTACATAGCACTTAGCATGTTATTTATATGCGTTTTGTTTCTATTTATCACTTTGTTTATGGACAGTTTAAAATGATTTCTCGTTATTTTTTTATTATATTGCTTCAGTTTTGTATTTTAGATTCTGAAACCGAGGTTTTAACATTACAAAGGAAATCAAATCAACTGGTAAGTCCATCTTTAATCATAATTTGTTTTCATTTTATCATAAGTAAAAATTAAAAACAAATTCATCATACACAGGCAAAACTAGCGTTCTATAAATACCAAGGCAGAATTGGTTCAAGGTATTTATTAAATTGATCATTCGCAATAAAATTGATTACCCGCTAGTAAATTCACTAATCTCATTGACTATAAATTTATTGATATATCAATTTATTCATCGGTGTTTATAGCCAATATAAATAATCTGCTTTTATGTTAGTTTCACTTCAGAAATTAAAAATTTACACATCAATTATTTTATGTAAGTATATCTAGTAAGACTAATTTATACCTTATATTAATAATTTAAGATATTTTTAACAAAAAAACAAATCTGTGCATGTGTGTTTATTTATTTATAATGCATGCACTCAAAAAA
Source organism: Rhodophaea formosa (assembly GCA_963082605.1). NCBI lineage: Eukaryota > Metazoa > Arthropoda > Insecta > Lepidoptera > Pyralidae > Rhodophaea > Rhodophaea formosa. Next base: position 12,802,636 of record OY720211.1, read on the forward strand.
CCATATTAAAATTCTTTTATTTTCTTTTTCCTCTTGTTTAATTTTCTCAAACATTGAGGATCTATCTGGGAACACCCACGCATAGCTAAGCGTGTTCCGGTTGTATCCTTAACTAAGAAATAATAAATAAATATTTACGGACAAATCACACAGATAGCTAGCCCTAAAGTAAGTTCGAGACTTGTGTTATGGGATACTAACTCAATGATACTATATTTTATAATAGATACTTATATAGATAAACATCCAAGACCCAGGGCAATCTGAAAAATATCATTTTCCATTTTGACCTGATCAGGGATCAAAACCGGAACCATCCGTGTCGCAGGCAGGCGTGTTGACCGCTGCGCCACGGAGCTCGTCAAGATGCTTCGGAAACCGGGATCCAGTCTGAACACGCATGATGAATTTACTTTTTTTCGTTATTACATGGAAAGTCCTCCCAAAAAAAGACCCGTCCGCGATAAAAACGCCATGCTAAACCAAAAACTCTTTTAGATTTTACAGTTTTAAAAGCACATTTTTCGGGCGATACCAATAAAATGCTAGTGAATCGTGACGTCACCGTTTTGTTAAATATATGAGACGTATGAGTAACTTGTTCGACAGCTATACAATATTGCGTTTATTGTAACAGTCTAATAATATAAGTTGCATTATATTTAGAGGAATATATAATGGAAATATTTATTTTTACTTTTTTCATACTTTTAAAATGGACTTGCCCAACCAACTTTAAAAGGTTATTTAAGTAGCATGGTAAACGAATCGATATCAAATAGTAAAAGTAGTTGCAGTCTTTTTAGAGAGATTTTGATATAATATGAAACATTTTTAAGAATCTGAAGACCCAGTCATCATGCCTATTCAGACAGACTGAATGTTAAAAACCGAAACCTATGTAGACAAAGTTGCGGGTTCATATAATTCTTCGATGCAGAGAATGCACAATCTTTGTAAATTTTGTAACGGACAATCGCGAAGAAGACTACAAACGTACATTGTAAGTTTCATTTCTTCTATTATTTTACATTAGGAATTGTCTAAAGTTTTCTTTTTTCATTTTCTTGCTATTCCTTCCCACAGATGGGCAAAAGCTCTTCTTCTCCATATCCCTCCATTTCTTGTCCTTTCTAGTGCCACCTCTTGCCTTCCTAATCAACAGCAAAACTGACTGCTGCAAATTTCCATATTGATTCGTCGTTATATTCTAATCCTAACTATCCTAATCCTAACTTTCTAATCCTAACTAATATTATAAATGTGAAATTAAGTTACAAACAAACTTACTTTCGCATTTATAATACTAGTTAGTATAGTAATTAGTTTTATAATTAAACTAAGTTTGTTTGTTAAGCTTTCACGCCCCATCTACTGAACCGATCATCTTGAAATTTTGCATACACTGAGGTAACGGTACTGAGATGGACATAGGCTATATACCACGCGGGCAACAGCTAGTTATACATAAGTAGGAATTATACCAAACACATTACTTCTTTCTAGAAAAACCGAGTGAAACAAAGCAAATAAATGTTTAAAAATTAATATCAACGAATGGTCAAGTTCGAGCTATAAATAAGAATTAACACATTCATGTACACAATCAATGCCCATAACAAGTCATTATTCATTCGAGTGGCACTGTTATTCTGGTTATTTCGATGAAACATAAAAATTATGGCCGATTTTATTATGTTCAGCCTATAGACACGACTATAAAACAATACTGAACCACGGTCATAAAGGCACACGAAATGAACACAATATATCATTTATTATAAGGACCACTATCAATAATACTGTTTATAAAGGAAAGGTAAATAAGATCCATAATGTTTAAGATTAAGGGTATGATTTTATGATAATTTAGGTCCCTGCGTTTCTAAATTATTACTACTGTTGCTCCTAGTAATTACACTAAAGCGAGGAAGTAATATTATGAGGATTAAATGTTTGTTTAGTAATGAATGATACAGTATTTGTAAGCGTGATTAAATTATCCTACAAGTGGTGCTTTATACCTAAAGGGACGCAATTCCTGTTAGATTGCAATAACAACACATCTATACAAGATTAATTAAATCCCAAATGTGTAGTAGTTTCTACTAAAATTGTGATTGTGGGATAGTAGGGCTCAGTACTTCCCTACCATGATAATACTAATTAGGTATTTAAAATAGTAATAAAGTCTATAAATTCATTTTACACTAATCTGGAATAAAAGAAAAAAACATAAATGTACCAGCTTCTCCTCCTGCGCAGATCGTAAAACCGATCGAGTAAAAGGACAAATATCTCAGGAATCATGTCATTTGAATTCCTTTTTCCACCTACACGCCCACAATCACGCTAAACGTGGCCTTTTATTCTATTAGGGTTCCTAGTCGCATTATTCTATCCCGTGTATAACCCGGACGTGATAAGAATGTACAGATTAATTCATTTTACAAAAGCCAGAAGCTCAGCCCCAAGAAGTCCATTGCTAGACATAGGATTTCCGAAAGACCGATTGTAACCGGTTATCATCCAGTGATTTCTTGCGACCTTTGTCAGGTCGTCCTACCACCTGGTTGGTGGGTGTTCAACGCTGCGCTTGTCGGTGCTATTCTAGAACCATTCTGCCCGTTGGCCATTGGTTCTAGGCACTAGTGCCCCGCCTATTGCCACTTCAAAGAGCGGCGACCTTTGATCTTCTACAAATCTCGACATTCGATTTGATCTCGCACAGAAATACCGAGCATATCCCTTTCCATATCTTCAGTGATTATAATAACTAAAACCTTTTTTTAGTGCCAATACTGTAAGCTCTCCAAATTGGCACAATCTGGCTTATTTCATTAAATGAATATAAGCAAACGAAAATTAAATATAAGTGTTGAAGTGTTGGAATCTCATAATGAATTGGATCTTTGCCAGCTGGAACAGTTGTTACAGTCGGTGTTTACCTGCTGCTTAATCATCTTAATGTACATGATAACTCATACAAAACCTCAATTTATAACATTAAGTATGTTGTTTTCAACGGCTCTTTTGTATCGCGGTGGGTGAGCATATGTTTGGTAACTTAAGGTGATTATTTATGGTTCTTAAAATGTGCGGTTACATAAATCGGATTTAATATAATACGTGTGTTTGTGGCAGAGGTATTACTTATTATTTAAAGTTATTCATACTTCTAATAAATTTAAAGGCAAACGGCATATATATCTTCTGATAGATACAGTTATTTACATTTTTTTTTCAATTTTCGGATCGATGGCTACGTATGACAAGTTCATGTTTCCATCATCACAGTATCAATTATTAGTCAATTAAGAAGAATTCAAGTTTTTGCCCATATTTTAATTTATCTGTTCCTTTTTTACTTTTTTCTGTACGTTTTCTTTGTATATGAATATAATTGCTCCAACTGCTACGGCCTTTACGAGAGGAGAAGCTACAAGCATATTGTACAAACAGAAGACGTTATCGAATGAGCTTTATTTAAGTATAAAACTTTTGAAAGCAAACATTTAATTCATATGGGACTAACTTCCTTTCGATTAAAAAAAGAATTATTAAAGGCGGGCTACTTTGTAAAAAGTTATGCAGGGCTATACATAATGCGTAGTCATTCGCGTCGACTTGATAACCTCAGTCGTTTATTCGTCGTTTAAAAGGCAACTCACAGCCAAATAAAATTAACCTTTTACAGAATCTCAACCAAGTTTCTTGGCCTAAATTTATCCTCATTTATAATAATATAAAACTACTCAAAGATCATTAAGCAAGGCTAAAATAATGTGTAACATAAATAAGGTAAATAGGCACTAAATAACAACGGTACTAATTAGAAGCTTCGTATTTCCCACATTGAGTTTTCCAGATACGGCACAAATGTAATTTGAATCGAATGGTCCTTTGTTCGAATCCCTTGATAAAGGAAAGCTCATTCTCTACGAAGAGGTAGCTATAAATGTGGCCAATACGTAAGCAAGACAGGAATAAATTGGGCTCCACGATTTATTACCAAATGCTCTTAACCCATAACCTTTCCGGCGAATAAGTCAGATTTTCATTTTACCGGTCCCAAAATCCGGTAATAGATTCGATTTATTACCGGAAAATTTATGGTTTATGGGAGTTAAATGAATACAAACAATTCGTTCGAAATACTTTAGGGGTTTAATTCCTTTTACGATAGTGTCTTCTTTGTGTCGCGATCACAGATTACATTACAATGTAACGCAGACTTTTGGTCTTTACAACTGGGTGCTTGAGCTACTAACGCTTGATATCTACATTATATCTGATTTTTTACGAGCCAAATTTTATCGATGTTATTGAAGCTGTCTATAAAACTAGAACATCATTATTATTTAATTCGAACAATTGATAACATTTGATTCGTACTTCAAGGGCGCTATGTGACATTTTTAAGATTACCTGAAATTATTTCATATAGTTTACTTAAAGTGATTTTTTTTCTTCTTTTTCATTGGAGTGATTACAATATTCATTTTAAAATTTAGTAGATACTCTGCCTGTGTTTTCTATACTAAATTTGTGCGACAGGTTGATCCTATCTGCATGGCTGTTTGTCCTTTTCAGTTCAGCAAAATGTAGTTAGCTGCCACATACAGATAAATTCATTTAGGCCGTGCGTGGAGCTTGCCGGAATTAGTTTCCGTATGATGGTTATGCTGCCGTTTTGATGAATATTTAGTGCTGTGCTCAAAATTTATTTTCCACACAAAGCTATACATTTAAAACCAATGGAGACAGTTTGAGTTCTATCTAATTTATACCGATCTGTTATCTATGAGCTATCTACGATATGCGTCAAATGATGTGCTTTAGATGAAGTTGTTTAAATTTACCAGGGTCGACCAACATTAATGTGTGTGAATTTACTTTTGTGGTCTTGTAATATTAGAAATAGCGAATTAAAAAAGATTCATGTTCGGCGCTCAGTGTGTCTGGCTTATCTACGAATAAAACCAATAAGTAATTTACCTCATAAATAATTTTATAGAATAGTAGATGATCAATTTTATACGTTTTATATCTGAAATTTAAAGTTACTTGATTTGTTTTAATGAGTTAATCGTCAGATATTCTGTTCTAAGATTATTATATTCAAGCCAGTATTTTTTTTTTTCATATGATTTTGATGTGGTTTTGGCGCTACCGAAGAGGGGTAAGCATTAGGCAGTTGAGCGACCGTAAATTTTTTGCCAAATTATGTCGCAGTTAACGATGACCAGTCCAAAAAACGCTCAATTGAGATAGAGTTTAAGTTTTTAAATCAGCTTTTATAAATACTGACTCCAAAGTTCATTACCTTACACCTAGACAAAAAAGATATGGTTTTGGTGAGATAAAAAAGGTGGTGAGTCTATCGCACCAAATAACTTTTTTGTGCAAATGGTTGGGATTTAATATTAAAAATGCAAGTTTGTTTATTTGTTTTTTTGTTACGCTTTCATGTCGTATCTATTGAACCGATCATCATGAAATTTTACGGAAAAAGACAAAGACTACCTATTATCCCGGTAAAAGCACTGTCCCCGAGGGATCGACTAACGCGAGCGAAGCCGCGGTCAAAAGCTAGTGAAATATAAAAAGCCTCAAGCAACTTTATATTTAACCCATAATGCACTCGAGCAAACCAGGTTTTGCCAAATAAGCACACTCGTTACTCGTTTTTGCTATTCTCGGCGCATTACCAGGACCTGACTATGCATGGGATCCCCACCGCCACTGACTATATGTAAAGCTACTTTTTCCTTGATTACATTAAATATTAATGAGAGTTTGCCTTTCGATCCAATTTTGTATGTATTCTTAAGGAGTATTTCTTGGGACTATTCAATTTATAGATTTATATGGCTCTTTGTAGTTTCTTATGAACTGATCAATGAAATAATGTTGACATCCCAAACTAAAAGTCTACACCCGATTGTCTAAAAAACTATAATTTGTCTGATGGTTTTTACTATTATTAATACCAATGGGATAAACACTTATTAAAAAAAATATTTAAAAAGAGGACAAAATTTAAAAAAAAATCTGTAATCCTTCCGGATTTGCAGGACCAGTTTTTATAACTTTACCTGTTAAAAAATACGACTATAGATGGGTATTATAGTTTTCGCAAGCCTAACTATAAAACTGGACTTAATTTTAATCATTCAATTTACAATACTTATTATCTTACAGTCACACTTATCTATTGAAATTTTTTTAGTCAATACAAACTTATTAATTTACTTGCCAGCCAATTAGATTACACGTTTAACGTTGTTATAACAAGTTGCTAACCCTTGGCTAATACGTAATCAAAGTTATATTAACGCAATAAAACCTTTGTAGACAAGCTGTATTGGCAAAAACTATGGTAATTAGTAGAAGGATAACTCATGTGTATAATCCTCAGTCTTCCTTATCACGTATTCCCGGTTGCATTTAAACTCATGTTAGTAATAGAGCACACGAAAGGGTAAGGGAGACTCCAGACTTATCGCCACTGAACCGGCTTTAACCACTCTGTAATTCCTTTATGTCGAAATAGGCGTTCGTATATATCTACGCATCTATACTCGGCGTGGACGATGCGACGCGGTACGGTCGGTGGCGAAACGATGTATGTGATGGTGGTATGCCGGTTATTTGATCGCATTCGTCGATAAGTTTGGTTTCTTCCTAAGCGTTCTATTTTTTATGAGAAAAATCGTTATATCCCGGAGTTGTTAAGATTTTCTTACAAGAAGTTAAAAATGGAAAAATGAAGTACTTAATATTACCGGACTGTTGATTTTTTAGATAATAACATAAGCATTGGCGACATACGTGTTTACACACACTGGGTATCGCAATAAGTCCTACTTTCAATTTTTGATTACTTTTTCAACGTTCCAGACTTTGTATGGCATCCATCTGTATCGCACTTTAATTTGTGGTATTGGTTACAACTTGCAACGGCTTGTTAAGTTTATGAGCTTAGCTGCCAGGTAACGAGGACCTTCATTACTGACTTGTATTATTAATGTTTACAGATACAATAACAAACTATTACAAAGGAGACGCGGAATAAATGACCCATCTCGGCTGTTTAAACTATGATTCCTAGGTTTTATTGAGCCAGATGTCGTGTGGTTCCCGGCTAAGTAGAAAAGGACCACTTCAAGTCTTCCCGTGGAAGACGTAGAAGGCGACTTTAAAGAGTTCTCCATCATCCATCTGGCTAGCATGAAGAGTGTAAGCCTAATCTTCAGACTGCTCTAGCTAAGATATGGCTCTGGTACTAGTATAAAGAGGGTCGCGCTCCTGCAATGGAGACTAAAAAAGACCTGATCATGATGATCGAGCCAAAAAAGAATACGAATAAATAAAAACCATATAAACATTGGTCTCATTATAAAAATCATATTGTAAAGTATATTAACCCCTTTTGGTTTGATACATCCTAGGTAACATTATTAGAGTTCGTTTTCCACTAACCTTTCTCACTTTAATACACTGTTGTGGATTTACGATAAAATCTAAGAGTCACTTATATGGACAAAAGCGAAGCCATTAATTCTGATCGAGTCCATATATGCGGAAAGTGGAACTTATGTGGCGCTGAATAATATCTAGTGTCGAAGACAAAGAAGTCTAAAATCCTCCTTTTGCGGAAGATTTATGAGAAATGGAAAAAAAAAACACTGCCTTTTATAGACCCATTCCTCGGAGCGTCTTTAACACTATGAATAACAATGTCAGGATATTGGAGCCCGTATAATATAAAATGGGATAGGGCAATAAAACTAGAGAATTTCTAAAAAGTTGCTATATTTCAAAATTGTATTTTAGGTACAACACAACAGGGTCGGAAAATACTTTGTTACAGTTTACGAGATTGGTTACAATTCTTTTTTAAAAAGGTGATCTAGGAATTTAAAAGTTTAGGAATATTAAAGAGATTACTTAATTTACTACACTCATTTATACAAACTGTTTTTCCTTAAGTTATTGCACATTTTAGCCTTTTAAATCAAAACTCGTTTACTTTGTTACATTTAAATTTTCACTGCATGCATTTATTTTTTATAATTTTAAGTCTATTAAATTAAAAACAATGTCGATTTCACCTAAATGAGCTATAATCTAGGGTTACATATAATTCTAATACACAAATTTAATATAAATATCACAGTCAAAGATTATACAACTAATCTAGTAATCCTAAACGTATATGGCAGTGAAATGCAGGGCTATACATAAATCTACGTTACAGTCAAAATGAGACAACCATTAGTTCTTACGAAATGTATCAAAATTCGTGGGATGTTTTCATCAAATACTGTGTTTATCAAATGTTAAGCTAGTCCTATACAGCGTGACTAGAATATCGATAGGAATAAGTTACGAGATACAAGGTTCAAAAATTCAGTACCTACAGATACAAGCACTACTGTACGCTACAACGATTATAATCTTACGTGACCTGGTATCATTACTATTATAAGTAGACATACTGCACAGAAATATTTTTATTTCTTTCTGGACATATTACGAAGCAGATACCTGCAAATGATTTAACTTACAGTTAAATGATTAATTGTTTATTGCTTTGCGTTGTTCCAATTTTCTATACTAAATTTATCTTCAATTGTTCTTATTTTCGGGACTCTGCAAAAAATACAATCATTACCTTACTGGAAAATATAGATAACGAAAATAACAGAGAGCTCTGTGATTAAAAAAAACGAAGTTCAATTTACCTCATACGGTGGTGGTGGCAGTATATCACATAGATTTATTTGACAGCCCTGCTCCGACCTCGCTACATTCGAATGCTTGCTCGTCTGCATGGGAATTTTGAAACTGTTCTCCCTTCCGAGCCAGTGCCACTGCGGATAGTCGTATTCTAAATCATTCGACGGACACACTTTGCTTTTGTCCTGTCTGCTCCTAGAACCGGACCTATTCGTGTGGCAGGACGCGCAATCGTCGTCTAAAACGTTAATCTCGTTGTGTACTATCTCGTGTCTCGGCTCTCTGTAATCTTTCGTAGATCTACTGGAGGTGCTGTGGCAACACGTAGAACATTCCCCGTTGGAGTACTGAAGGCTTCCGTTACACGATCTAACAATGCTGTTGTTATGAGATCGCCTTTCTGGACAGTTTCTCATATCGTCGTTGTTATCCTGAGGAAAATTGAGGCTTTGTTAGTGTTTTGATTATTTGATGTTTGATAGCGTAAAGTTATGCAAATCCAATACGTAATCTAATCTAGTGTCAACAATGGAGTTCTCATATGGCTTATCGCACGTACCTTGAAATTGAGCTCGGTGTAAATAGCGCTGGATGCATACGGCTCGGGCGGACCTCGACGCAGTCGGTCCACACTTGATGCATCTAATCCTTGTATCGAATTTTGGGGTAGACTGTACTCCGGTTCAACGCTTAGGATACTGGTTGACTGACCTCCTAAAATAAATTGTTTTGGTTTACTTTTACATGCTTTAAAGATATTAAGTAGCATATACACTATTTTACTTATATTTCCAAATACTAATATTTTAGGAGAAAAAAGTTGATTGCTTAATTATATTTTTCTCTCTTTATTAGCACTAATTATAGCTCTTTTACATGGTTGAAGTCGTGGAAGAAATCGGTTTATTTAAAATGTGATGAATACCGTAAAAAGAGTTTCTTTCACAGTTTTATCAATAAAGGTTTCTGTCAATGACCGAAACTACTACGAAACTTTGCTTCTAGGACATCAAACATCGTAATTTAGACTTTTTTTACACTACTGTATTTGTATGTCCAAAGTCACTAATTATAAAAATTATGGCAATTTTTTTTCATGTGAGTTACGTTGGATATCCCATTTAAGCTTAGATATACGTACCATGTAGCAGGCTCTGATGGCAGCTCATGTCCAAAGTGGGCTCGTTGGATGCGAAGACAGGTCGATCCCTCAGCCATATTGTGTCTTTATTCAATAAACACTGCTGCGCCGTGACAATTGATTGACCTACAATTGAGTTCAATTACTACCGCTAATACAAAGATGGTCTTTGATATGGGCCGCCCGGTGATACGTTCCCATACATTAGACTAGTGACTCGCTCTGAATTGGTTGGAGTGTACAAGTTTGGGATACAGTGAGTAATTGAAGAGCTGAATAGTTATTTGAGTGACAATATCATCGTCATCAGGTCTTTTTTAGGCTCCACTACAGGAGCACGACCCTCGTTGTACTACGAGAGTGATATATTAGCCAGAGCACAGTCAGTGGATTTAGCCAATACCACGCTACCCAGACAGGTTGAAGAAGTCTTTTTTAATGTTTATAAGCTTTGTTTAGCTTGAGTTACCTAAATCACCTTCTACGACATCCACGAGAAGACTTGGAGTTAGAGACATTGACCTTAACAATATAGTTGTTACAATTTGTTATAGGTAAAAAGCTTAATTAAAGTTCTCTTCACGTCCGCGCAATTGTTATCGTTACACGTAGGGTTATCAAACTATTTATTTAAATGAAATATTTTTCGGTTCTTTACTTCTTTTATGTACCACTGTATATTCTTATAACCAAATTACAATAAACATTTCATTATCTATGTTTGCTTCCTCTCTCTTAACAGAAATATAATTTATGTAGATTGGGGTGAATAATAAAACAAAACAATGAATATTAGCTACACAAAATAATAAATTCTAAATTTAAAGAATAAAATACAGAATATCTAAGAAAGTATACGTAAAATAAACATTGTAATAAAAACAAATGAAGAAGTAAACCGCATAAGGAGGGACTTCTTGAAGCGTGTGAATGACCGATAACTGGCGCTGCATGAGGCACGCCATTATTATTGACACAAATTTATAAGCTATCACCTGATGCAATCGATCCATGTCAATAAACTGCAAGGAGTCACGTCACAGGACTTGGAATATTCACTGGATATTTAGTGACGAAAATGTTCGCCAGTACGGGTTTAATATTTTACTTGTCTATTGACGATAGCGTCTGAACGTAAATTTAGATATTTATTTCTTAATCAGCTGTAAATCTAGCAACAAATTTAAGGTGTTTCAGACAATTTTTACCTTTTCAAATATGGCACCCAACAAAATGTGTAATTGAAATTAGTAATAATATACAATGCCAATGAACTATGCAGTCGGCATTTTGCTTCTCATAAATAGATTCAAGGGAAGTTTTCTAATGTCTGCATGATTGTAACACATTTAAATAAAATTACTTTTGCAGTGTTCATGGTCGCAGGTACCCTACTTGTGACCATGAAGAAAGAAGTTTCGTATCGTAAACTTCAACTCGCTGTAATTTTGTATAGGTATTGTTTTTAAAATTGAAATCTGATTATAAACATCAATATGCCTTATCCGGTCGTATGTACGAAATTTGGTTGAGATTGGCTTAACTGTTGTAAAACTAAAACCAAACTACGTTTGTATGGGATTTCGGCTTTACGGGGGACTCTTAAGGTGTACCTATAAATAACGTAATAAACGCGATAAAACTGTATTATAAGTAATTTTATTTAAAAGATTCAAAGGAATCTTAACAATAAAGATTAGGTCATAAATGCCTTACCCGTTGGCTTCTTCCTCTGGATGCCATTCCTCCGTTTCACATAATAAATACTGAAGACTCCAATCGCTATAAGTGTAAACAATGTAAGCCCAAGAGCTAGGAGCCAAGTTTCTTGAAATATGTGAGAGATATTGCTGTCTTGCGGCGGTTCCGTCCTAAAATATAGATTAAAATTTACGTTTTCGTCTCTAAGACATGGATAATAACAACTAAGCAACAAGATTCAAGATTCAATCGTCAATTTAATATAGGTTTCTTTGAACACTTATTAATTGTCATACTTGTGTTAACAATTTTTACAACAATTTTTTTTTTTTGTTGACGTCAATACTTAATTTACTTATGACTAAGTTTAGGCCGCTTCCAAAGCAGAGTGCATAAAGAAGCGGCAACAAATTGCACAGTGCATTTTCTTCTAGCGACGTCAACTCACAATTTTAGTTAACCTTAGAAACTACCGACTTAGATATGTGGACTGAATATGCATTGTTCTAATTTAATGTCATTATTAAATATTTAATACGAAAAAATGATCTCATATTATTGAATTAAAAATCAACACAGAATAGAATAGGAATTTATTATGTAGTTGGAAGTTTAAGCGCAATTGATTGATCGGCTTTATGATACGCGAGGTAGAAGATCATTTTAAGCTTACAGTGTATAAATTGACCCTCAACATTCCCTTAAAATGGTGACTCAGCCCGTCAATATGAATGCTCGGAACTCATTTTTTACCTTTCCATAGTAATTGCACGGGCGAGTCAACAATTTGTACCAAAATGCGAAAAAAAATTCTGAACAGTTCGTATTGACGGACTGTACCCCCTTTAACGTCGATATGTCGGCCGAGTGTCAAATTCCACGGTGTATAACTTCATTTTCCTTTGTTATATATATTTTCAAAGGCTATTTGCTTCATAATAAATAATCAGCATGGGAAACTAAATAAGAAATGTCAAAGTGATAGCGATCTATGATAGATTGAGCAGTAGTGGGCGTTAAATCGCTAATGATAAGTTATTTTAGTGCTGTTTTAACAGAGATGGAAAAAAATATCATTAAGTTTCTGATTTCGGAACAATTTATGCAATGACGACGAAACATTGTTAAGAAGATTATGAAACGTAAATGTTAGTTCATAGTGATTCTACATTTGACACCTCCCATTTTGAGAGACACTGCGGTCTTCTAGCGGCTCGGTCGGTTTTAAATGAGAAATGTCATAGTGATAACAATCTATGATAGATTGAGCGCTTGAGGGCGTTAAATTGCGCTAATGATAAGTTATTTTGACAGAGATTTAGGACTGAGATGGAAAAAATATTGTAATCTCTCAGCGTAATTTACAGGGTATCGTAAATTTAGTCCGAATCGTAATAGATAAAGATTCTAGATTTGGACAGTTAAATTATATAATTAAAATTTTGGTAATGTTTTTGAAAATAACAATGAACTTCAATAACTTGCCGGAGGAACAAGATTTTTATTCAATTCTTAAAAAATATACTTAAATAAATTTGTTAACATCGATTTATATACTATTAAGAACCTTTATCTTGGGACCAGGAACACCATTTACAAAATATGAGTTACACATATGACATAAAATGTTATGTAGCAAAAATTCTCAGAATATACCAGCTGCTTTTCTTCCCGCGCAGACCGTAAAAGTAGCTCAAGGGATTGGGCGAAAAGCTAAGGAATCACATCAATAGGCGATGCGGCTAGCAAACCATCACTATCTTGATTCAGCTTATTACCTCGACGCTCACTAACTCGCTAAACGTGGCCTTTGGGTTATGGCCCCGCAATGGATAAAGAAGTGATAATATGTATGCATAGATACTCACTGTACATAATGCCTCTGTGATTGGGTTGGTACCATATGTATATGTGCCGAGGGACTGAACGGCCCATGACCACGGCGGGTAACTGCGGCAGCTCTTGCACTATATTTCCCACCAGCCCTTAAGGAACTGGCTGCAGCGGCTCTGGTACGGGGTCCTAGAGACATCTGACCGACTACCCTGCCTCCGGTACTACCACTGACTCTGATTTCGATCTAAAACAAATTGTTGCAATAGGTATAATTCATTTGAACAAACGATCATTACTTAAAGAATAACCTGTTAATTGTAGGTTTGTTGTTAATTTAGGTCAAAAGTTTAAATTTTAAGTTTTTTTTGATTAAGTTGATTAATTTATAGTTTATTATTCGTTGTTGTTTTATAACGAAGACATAGAACAAACATCATAATGCCTAAAATGTTACTACTAAAGTTACGAGGGTGTTTGCTCTTTATCTTCATCTTAAAAATGTATTTAAGACTGTCGGAATTTGAGATGCTCTTTTCATGTCAAGGTTTAGAGATAAATATGTAGCGACACCGCTAAATGAGCAAATTATAAAATACTTAATTAGTCAGTATTAGCATAAAGACACAATTTTGTTTCTTAATATTTATAGATAGACATTAACTTCATCAAGGTAAGACCTCAGTTTTGTATAGATACTATTTTAATTATAAACCTTCAAAATCAACTTTACGTTAATAAATTGAACACATAAATAAACGAACATGATATAGGCACTGATGGTAAGAATAGGGCAATAATGAAATACTAGTTATGTACTGTTTAATTACCAGAGTAGTTTTTGGGACAGTTTGTAGAATCAACAAGTATCACCATATAGATTTTTTTGCTCACGACACTTATCCTTTGATATACTTCAAAACTGGTCAAGCTGTTTATGCCACAGGAAGCGGCAATGGAACAGTATTAATTAAATACAAACATATATACGTGTATATATTAACTTTGAGGTTGTTTTATTATGATCTTTAACTTTATCTTTATATATTTACAACAAATACAGGAGTCAGACAAGTATGCGCCAATGCACGATCAAACACACAAAAAGAGGATAGGTACTACGGCTATGCAATTAGAATGGGCTTGGCTTTAAAATAGGTTGTTCTATAAAATAGCCTGGCAAAGAGCCATAGTAGGGCTTTCTAATAAGAGGACATTAACATTTAAAGTGATATTTCTAGCCACCTATTTCAATATGTCATCGGTGTCATTCGTTAAGACCTAGATATGTTGGTACTTAGGAAGTGCCTGGGTAAAGGTTATTTTAGAAGTGTTATTAGTTGCAATACAAATAGACAATAGAAAGTGATTTAGAATGTTTCCTGGATCGTAAATATATTTATGCGTGTTAATTTTAACCCGAACAGATCACGTTCTACATACCTATCACGTTAGTCCTGCAGCAATTGATTTGACGTGTAATGTGAATTTAAAAGGTCAAAAGGTTTAAAAGTCTTATAATTTTTTGTCACTTAGACATCGTATTTTATATTAAGAGTAACCATCAATAACATTTAAAAAAAAATAAAGATGATAAATAAATTTGATTTAGTGTTGCCATTGAGAATTGGTTTTAAGAAAATAGCAATTACTATTGTAACTGGGCTATATTCCTTCAACTAGAAAATTCAATCAATCGTTAAATCGAAAATTACTTCAGACCCTTCAAGCGATAAATGATACCCTTTACAAACTTAAAAACATCATTAAACACCAATCATACACTTAAGTCTTTAGAAATAGTTTAATTATCGTGAGCACGTACCAGGTATCCCGTAAGTTCCCCGTTCCATGTGTTCGCAGGTGGTGGTTCCCATCGTATCCATGCCGAAGTCGCGTTAATTACACCCGCTGTCACGCTTTGGGGAGGCGCCGATGGAACTAAAATAACCATCAATATTAAACACCCCGTAATCCGAGCAGGAAGGGAAAATAGCGTTTGAGAGGAAGTTTGTACTAATATGCTTAGTTTGTTAAATATTTTTAAAACTTTTTAAAACTAAGATGATTTCTAAAACAAATTCTTATATTTCTTTCAGTTCCTGAATTATGCCTTTATTACTAAGTTAATTGAAATGACAGAACTTTTTTTTCCGGAAAGATTTCAGATTCTAGGAGGATTTACCCACATGGAATGTGAGAAAAGAAGGTGGACTATAAACAAAGCATGTTTTCTAAATGTAATATTAAAGTTCCTTACCATCCTCGTCAGTATAACCCGACATCAAATTAGATGGTTTCCCGAGCAGCATCTTGTAGAACGGCATTATAAATATATCATATTGCGTGTAAGCCATTAATCCTGATAGAATATAGCTCGATGATCCACTATTGTCGACATTTGTTAGGGAACCGTTCGAACACAAGATGGCGCCAGAGTGTGATGAGTTTAAAATAGCCACTTCCTCATTCGTCACATTGCGCCAATTTAATGTCGTTCCGTTGTACCAGATTTTCACACCCTCTAAATATTCATTGTAATCTGTTAAAACCTAAAATAACAAATGTGGTTTAAAATACTATAAAAATATAAGCCGTACGTAAGACGTACAGGTAACAATTGATGCTATCATAAAAGAACTAAAACAAAACTGTTATTGGGGTATGATGGTAACGGCACGTAACATAGCATGTTGCCGTGTAATTTACGCTTCGTTCTAGGCATTTTCTGGTCTAAATATAGATACTTACATCCCAAACAACTTTCAGCGAAGTTGACGATAGCGCCTCCACCCTTCGCATAACTAAAACATTTTGCTGCAAATACTTTCTCGCTTGAACAAGTTCGTATTGTGTCATGTGCGCCTCGCTATCGTAAACAATGCCCAAGTCTTCGTCTAAGGGTTCTTTCAAGCCATTATTATCCTTCTTTAGGACGGTGAGATAAGCTTCCTGCATTATACTTCCCGCCGCATTAACGGCTGTGCAAATCACCCTTCCGCTATGCTCCGCTTTAGCTCCATCCAAATATAATAAACTGGTATTACTTTTTGTACATTCAGGAAACAATAAAGAATCTTGGTTCCCTTCTAGTATCCAGAAAGTGGTTGGGGTAGGCAAGCCTCTAGCTTCACAAGGAATGGATACCACATCACCCTCCCATGCGGTAAGATTGGATGGGATCTGCGTGAAGTGCGGTAACGCTGAAACAGATGGCCACATCAAAATAGATCCGGACCACATTCGAGTTATTGATGCAACAAAATCGATCAAAATAGAGACGCTTACAGTTAACAGTGAGAGTGGCGCTAGTGATGCTAGTTCCAGCGTGGCTGTCAGCCCGGCAGGAATAGATGCCCGCATCGCTTGCAGACACATGCTCCAGCCGTAACAGTCCTCGAATTATTGATGCATGGGAAGGCAAAGTCCCGTCTTCTTTGACCCATGTTATTTTTACACTTGCATCGTAACTCTAAAATAAACAGAGCGGTGAATGCTTTCTATTCTTTCAACAATAAGTACAACTTGCTTTTAAATAAAGGATGAAATTAATACCTGGCAATTGAATTCTACGGTTTGACCGACCAAAGCAGTGATGTTATTAGGTTTCACTACGAAATGTGGTCGTTTCAAAACAATTAATCCTGCGGCTCTTGATTGTCTTTCACCAGCGATATTTGAAGCTACACATCTGAACAGTCCACTATCAGTTGGCAATGTTTCAAGAATTTTTAAATTTCCTGTGTCTGTTACTGTTACCCTAAAATTAAAAAAGCAATGATTTATATAAATGTATTGTACTGTCCGAAACGACTTGTCACGATTCTGTATTCCATTATTTACCTGCCATTTACTTCTACGTCATAAATCTGGCCATCTTTGAGCCAATGTACCGATGGTTCAGGAACTCCTCGTGGAGGAGAACATTCTAATATTGCAGGTTCACCTGCCGCTACCATTACATCTCTAGGTTCTGCTCTGAAGTCGTCTCGAAGCACTGAAATTGATCTCGTAATTAATCTCAAAATCTTTTTAATATCACTTTCTAACTAGTTTTAACTGTTGGTATATTATGTAAAAGCGTTGTTACCCCACATTTTATCTAGTAATTGTTATAAATCAGTATTTGGGTCTTTTGTTTTTTGTCCTGCTGATTTGATTATCTGAGTATGGGTTTTAGTAAATTTCAAATCATACCGGTATTTGAAATTTACTAAAATACATACACTTAAAGGTTTAGGGATACTGTATACTAGAAATCTCTCTTCTTTCACATCACAAGTACAACACCGCGGTTGAACGCGCATGTTTTCTACAAGATTAACTTCTTCAAATATGCAGAATCAACCATATTCTACTTTACGGTGAACGAGGAAGCAATTGCTTTGTATTGAAAAGGGACTTAAGTTTACCCCAGCGCTTTGGAAGTAAATGCGGTCTAAGTTTACGACAAGGGGGAATTTTAATTTCTTACCAGCGACATTGAGTGAGGCATTATGACTGACGGCTTCGCCGGCGATGTTTCGTGCCACGCACCAATACACGCCTTCATCGCTTTCCTTTTTGCCTCGATTGACTCTGTATAAAATAATATTGAAATTTTATTTTATGACGAACTGTTGTAATAACAAACGAAGTTTGTAAAACATCGGCCTGTCTTATAATATCAGATACATTCGAAAGGTCATTACTCTTAAGTGTGAGTCCGTACTTTAAATAGGTAGGTACATAATTATCACACCGCAAAGTCACAAGATTGCGTCCACCACAGTTCAACAAAATTCTATGACAAAGCCCTACCTAAGAAATAGCAATCCATCTTCTAACAGCACTCTGTGGCCGTTCTCCGCTGAAGGCAACAGGCAGATGTCCTTGTACCATTGTACTACAAATAAAGGTTGGTCTCCGACCACATTCCGCATTCATTGACCACAGTTCACTAAAATTGTATAACTAAACCTTACCTAAGAAATAATAATCCATCTTCTAACAACACTCTGTGGCCGTCCTCCGCGGGAGGCAACAAGGAGCCGTCCTTGTACCATTGTACCACGGGTTTGGGTCGCCCTTCGACCACACATCGCAACGTCGCAGGCTCGCTTCGTCCAGAGACGGTGTTCGAAGGGTGCTCTTTGATTCGTGGCGCACGGTTTTGAGCTGCGAACAATATATTTTTTTAAGGCGGATAACTCAGGTCCCAATTTATATAAGTATGTATTTTTTTAAAGATTATATCATGTAAAAACCCATATTAAAATGCTTAAATATGGGTTTTTACATAATAAACCTACATACATATTATATGTACCTATAAGGACACATGTTACCAAATGCACTAATACAATATTGCAGTTAATTCTAATACGTGTGTGCTTATGAAACAAATATTGCTTATAAAGTTTACTGACATAATTTTTATTACGAAGATTAAGTCAGTATTTTTTAAAGTTTAATTATTTGACGTTTTCTTATTATGAGCGTATTTACAAAGTACCAAACACCACAGTTTCTCATGTTTTATGTTCGAGAAAAAGTTTTTTAAGCCACTTTCTTACTTAAACATTAAAACAGCTTTTTAATTCCATAATCCCAATCCCAATCCCATCCCAAGTAATATTATAAATGCAAAAGTGAGTTTGCTTGTTTGTTCGTTTGTTTGTTTGTTACGCTTTTGCGCCGTATCTACTGAACCGATCATCATGAAATTTTACATACACATAGGTTAGGGTACCGAGAAGGACATAGGCTATAAATTACGCGGGCAAAGCCGCGGGTAACAGCTAGTAGTAAATAAATAATACACAGAAAAAATATAAGATATACGAACAAATCGCACAGATAAACCTCCAAAGTAATTTCGAGAATTAAAGGACTAAGTCAACGAAACGAACATTTTATAACAACAAAAATACTAATAATATAAGCAATTAAAACATCCAACATTCAATTGTCATGTGCCTTTCATAAGTATGCAAAATTTTAGCTCAATCATACGTCAGGAAGTAGGTTTAAATTTAAAATCCAAGACTCTCATACTTACAGGACAAGTAAAGTAAAAACTTAATTATTCATATTTTAATACACAAATGTCAACTTAATCTACCTGCAAACATGAACACTGTAACCTTTAAATTATTTATACACCTACCGTTCCAAAAACTTTACGTAATAAACGCGATAAACGATAAAACCGTTTTAAAAGTAATTTAAATGTGTAACCATAGCGAAAATATTAGAAATCTTTATTCCGAAAGGAGTTGCAATGTTTAAATTTAAATGAAGATAGACAGGTGACTCATGCGTTTATTTCAACTTAAGTGGTTAAGAAAATTATAGAGCAGGAAAACATGCACATTTAAAAAAGGGGAATATCTGCTAATGATACATCAAACCATTAATCAAAGTACATAGTACTTACTTAGTTCTATAAAAGCATTAAAACAAAGAAATCTACTTTCAAAGAAAACCAACCTAATACGATTTTAATAATTTATTTTGAGCACTATCTGGGATCTGGGGTCTGTCTGGGGTGCGTTAAATAAAAAGTAATGCGGTTTATGCGGTAACAAACTTCCATTGGAAACCTCCGCTTTTTTTAAGTCGACCAGAAACAAAAAATTATGTTTGAAATTTACCTATACAATAAAAGATAGCTTAAAAACACTGGTTTATAATGTTATTGTCCTATGATCTTGATAAACTCGTAATCAGAGGGTCATTAATCATCACCATTGACTCAATTTTTTTAATAGCTTTTTTCTTATCATTATTATATTTTACTACAATTTGCCTGATCGAACCCATGAATACGCGTTGGAAACCTATTAACTATCAATAACCTACGATTGTCAATTAACCTTAAAAGGACTATTGTGACTACGTTGTTTATATTGATATTTATTCATTTTAGCTTTTTATTACACCGATAAGAATATTATAATGTTAAATATAACTTAATACACAAAAAGCAACATGTTTTATCATCCTCACCAAAGAAACCCCAAGAAGCATTTAGCAAGGAGACTTCATTCAGATGTCGATGTAGAGTATTTCTTAATTCGTTAGCTATTTATCCAATGCTGGTATGGAAAAAGGAAACGTACAATTAAACAGCTGCTTCACGTGCAGACTTTAGAAGTCGGACGATGGAATAGGCAAAAATATAAGGAATCCATAACCATTTTAATTTAGTTCTCCACCTTAAGAGTCGCCTATAAGCGCATGTCTTCATATGAATGAATGAAAGAATGTTTATTTGCTCATGAATGAGGTAAATAGTACAGGTGTTACATATAATTGCAAACGGAAAAAGGGAATTGTGGCAATATTTGATAATTTTAGAGTAAAATTAAGCATTTAATCAATTAATCTCATTATAATCTAGGTACGTTACTATCCAGCTTGGTTAAAATACCAATGGTTTGAGAATTAGAAGCCTTTTCAAATTTGTATGGAAATCTTGAGAGGCGTATAATTCTCAAACATTTGATAATTTACCCAAACTGTATAGGAACGTACGTAGATTATAATGAGATTAATTGATTGGATGCTTAATTTTACTCCAAAATTATCAAATATTGCCACAATTTCCTTTTTCCGTTTGTATGGAGACATGCGCTTCCAGGCGACTCTTAACGCTAAACATGCCTAAGGCTTAGTCTACCCTGTAAGGGATAAAGACTTGTTGATATTTATGATATTATACGTATACATTTATTTATAAAGATCAACCCTATTTATTTTATAATGACTTAATTTTTGTCAACTAAATGAGGTTTGGATTTGGGTTTGATGAGCTTTTGGTCGTTGCATATTTTTTACAACAATAAAATTGTAAATTGATTTCAACTTATTGGACGTTACGTACGATTTTTATTATTTTTCCCTATATATTTATTTATTTAAGTGACTTTTCTTAAATATGGACTAAGGACTGATACAAATATATGCAGAGTGATTTGAACTTTCAGGCAATATTTAAGTATGAGAATAAGAATAAATAATAATACTTTTAGAACCACAAGAAAAAAAAGGTAAAAAAGGAAAAATTAAGTTATAACTCCCATACAAATTTACCACACAGCTGGTCAATTTTCAATCGGAAGTCTCATCTTTTTTCCATTTTTTACCTTTATTTTCTCTCTCTGAAAAAAGGTAAATATTCCACAATATATACTACTTAATAAAAATAAATTGAACTAAGCAAAGACAAGAACCTAAACAAAAAAAGTACCAAGTAAGCTTTTGAAAGAAGAAATTAATTCCCTCATTTAGTTTTTATGTCACAATACAATTGTCCCATTTAAATAATTGCCTCAATTGAAGCCATGTAAAATAGCGATCATTTAATTCTCTGGACGTCTCAGAAGAAATCGTGCATATTTATTTAGAACGAAGCAGTTACTGAGCTTCAAAAGCTGACGTTGCAATGGAGAGAGGCATTGCAGAATTTTGATTTAATTAAAACAAAAATCCTTGTGGTTCCCGGCAGAGTAGAATAGGACTACTCCAAGTCTTCCCGTGGATATCGTAGAAGGCGACTTAGGAAACAGAAACTAAGAAAAACTTGTTCAAAGAGACTTCTACGACCCGTCTGGCCAGCGTGGAGAGTGTAGGCAAAATCCACTGACTGCTCTGACTATTATATGGCTCTAGTAGTACAAAGAGGGTCGTGCTCCTGCAGTGCAGACTAAAAAGACCTGATGATGATGATGAAAACGAAAATTGGTAGAGGATAGTAAGGAAAGAGATAATTTCTAAAAATAAACGACCCTCTAGACATTCATTTTCACATATAAAGCAGGTTGACAATTGAAATATACAATACATTAAATAGATCTTCACATTTTTTTGTGTTGTACGGAGAGCTTTTGTTCTTTATAACAAGACAGCAAAACAAATTTTGAAGTTGTTTAAAGCGTCTGCCTTTTATTATTGAAGACTTGGCAAATAATAATCCCTAAGCTAAAAGGAAGTTAAGCCTAGAAATCTATCGTGCCAGAAATAAAACCCAAAAGATCGTTTAGATGTACACATACATGGAGAATACGTTAGTCCAGGTGTGGAATATAACTGTGGAGCGAGAGTAGCACACGCCCCCGGCACATAGCGGCTCAGTAGTGACACCGTGGAGTTTAGTGGCCACACCACATAACCGCGCGGGATCCGAAGGGATTCTCCGCGTTAAAAAAAAAAAAAAAGGTGTGGAATATAAGGTTAAAACAAAAGCACTCAAATTTAGCCCATTCCTAATACAATAATGTTGGCTTTGGATAAATTATACAATGTACTATTTTAAGCTTATTGTAGTTTAAGGGATAATAAACTTCTAAAACGTTTTCAAGTCAATCTATTATGCATAAAGTCGAAATTTATTGAAAATCGACAAAGCGTTTTAACGTTACCTTTCTAAAATCTCTTAATAATGGTCTATCGCTTAGTCGGATACCTGACGCCTACGCCCAGATTAGCCGCTTTAATTCCGACTCATAAAAAACCGAATCTCTCAATAACTACTGCATGTCATCCGTTGCATTTAGATAAACATCGTGATAAACGGACAGACGTGGTATTGTATTAATTTAAGCATTTTAAGTCCAGTACACACGACCTTTTTACAACCGACGAGAAAACGGAGGAGGTTCTCAAGTCAACGCGTTTTTTAGGGTTCCGTAGTAAACTAGGAACCCTTATAGTTTCGCCATGTCTGTCTATCTGTCTGTCTGTCTGTCCATCCGCGGTTTTACTCAGAGACTATAAGTACTACCGGCAAGCGCAGCGTTGGACACCCACCAACCAGGTGGTTAGACGACCTGATAAAGGTCGCAGGAAGGCGCTGGATGCAGGCCGCTTCTAACCGGTCATATTGGAAATCCTTAGCGGAGGCCTATGTCCAGCAGTGGACTTCCTGTGCCTGAGATGATGATGACTATAAGTACTAGAAAGCTGTAGTTTGGTATCAGTATGTATATTAATCATGACAAAAAAGTCAAAGAAAAAAATCTTGAAAAATATAGTGAGCTTAAGAACACCATTTTTCGATTTAGGGATCCGTTTCCGAAATATTTGGTTTTAAAGTGCAAATTTTTGTTAGAGGTACGTGTCCCCCCCCCCCCCCTCTATCTGAATTACAGCAGTATTATATATACTGAAATTGAAAGGAAAACTATCAGAGCTGGGTACTAAGTGCAAACTAAAAAGCTTATAAAGTGTACTCGAAAATTTCATACAATCTTTATTGTTAGATGTTTTTGGTCGTTAAACTGTGAGGTGCGAGTGTAAAGTTTACACTCGCACCTCACAGTTTACACTGTAAACAGTGTGAACTCAAAGTTGTCATTCGCAACTACGGAACCCTATACTGCGCGTGGCCCATCACGCACTTGGCCGGTTTTTTTTTACGAATGAACACCATATGACCAACTTTTCACAGAGTAGTTCTATTTTCATAATTAGTTTTTTATTGGACAGGGTGTCCCCCGAAGTTGGTTATATACATTTGGAAACAAAACTCATATCCTAAGGGTAGGGTATGTAAATAGAGTAGGTAAGATTTAGTTTTGCTTTTCAGTTTATTTCGGTGGATTACTTTTTTTTTGTTAAAAAGTTTTTATAAAAGTTTTAAAAAATAATAATATTTAAGTTCGTTTGTTAGTTACATTTCCATTCCATCCATGTTTCCCACTGATTACCCGGGCAGCTAAATACTAACTTGTAAGTTGTTCAACCAGTTAGCGAACCTAATAAATAAAAAAGCCAATGATTTTTTGAGTTACCAGCATTAATCCCATGGAAAAAGTTGTTCATGTTGACGGGCTGAGTCACCCCTTAAGGGTAAGGCTAAGGCCAATTTACACGCTGTATTTTGTCATCGCAAATGACCGTATTTCGTCACAGAAAAGCTTTCTTTGGTGTCGCTGATTCAAAACTTAAGTGCGTGCAGTCGTGGCAATATGGCATACTTGACCCGAATGACTAACGGTTGCTCACATGGTTATTAAAATAACTTATTGAACACTTACACTTCTAGTAATTATGTTTCGTTGATGTATTGCGTATACTATTTAGTGATCTGACGTTAAGATTTTTAGACAAAATATCATCCATGCTTTTTTTTTGGCAAAGATTTAACTTATTCTAATATGGTATATTTCAGAAAGAAACAAAATTTATTTATTGGGCACACAAAAATAGAATACATTCAATTTGAAAGTTTACATGTTTATATATATATTATGTATTTATTTTAAAGTGAGGCACCAAAGAGGGCCACTCAGCATAATATGGCATTAGTGTTGCAAGCGCAACTAACATCGCGCCGCTGCGCTGGCGATCCACAAGGGTGGCGATCCATAATGAATGAAGACATCATCAGTAAAAATAATCTTTATTAATTTGAAAGTTTTTAATATTTTCCTTACTAAATTTCCAAGTAGACCAAACAAAAAGATATCATTGATGTAAAAAACTTTTTTAAATCAAAGGGGCCAAATTCACAGCCCCAACAAACAGTCCAATCCAATCCAGTCGTGTGTGCCTATCTTAACTTTTTATTATTTTTGTCCTGCAGCGGAGCTCGGTAGTTGTCCTTTATTAATACTTGTCACTGTCACTGATAATGCGATATAATATAACTATCTTGACATGTTTGTCTTTTTGTTCGTGTCGTGCGCCACTGCAGCAGCAGGCGGGGTAGATAAATTGATTCTGTGCATTTGATTTATACGAAAAATTAATATTTACTGCACCGGCGGTCTGGCAACACCTGTTTTTATGGTTTTATGAATAAAATTGAGTGATATTACGTACTGGTTTGAATGTGGTAGAGAATAATTATTGACATAGTAGGTCATAAATCTTATTCGATTATTATTTAAGAATCAACCTAAGGATATAAAAAGAAAGGCCATGGGACGAAATAAAAGAAAATATAATAGTCAAGGTCATCGACATAGCCCACCGGATTAGCAAGCTGAAGTGGCAATGGGCTGGCCATATTAGCCGAGAACCGATAACCGTTGGGGCAAACGAGTTCTTGAATGGAGACCGGGTCTCGGCAAACGTAGTGTAGGACGTCCTCATCAGGCACGGTGGAGTGATGATTTGCGCAAAATGGCTGGCAGGAGCTGGATGCGAGCAGCCGAAGATAGATCTCGATGGCGAGCGATTGGGGAGGCCTATGTCCAGCAGTGGACAGTATAGGCTGATGATGATATAGAAAGCGAAGGATAAAGAAGACGGAAAACACTCCACCGCCAAGAACATAATTCCTTAATTAATGATGATAAGGTTATAATAATACACTGGATTAAGTTATTTTAATTCCTTATATGACTACACAGTCTACTATTGATACATACATAGTAAAAAAAATTAAATTGATGTAAGTATATTACTATTATATTTATATTAAAATTATATTTGAAATATATTCTGCAACAACATGATTGTCCTTTAAATATATATAATACTACTTATTTATTTTTGTAATTTACAATGTACATAGGGGCATTTCTGCAGAAACCTCTTGATATTCGAAAACAGAAACTTTTAATACTTCTTTTTTTGATATTAGAATTTAAAAAGATTTGAAATAGAATAAAATATCATAATCTAATAAAATAAATTAAATTAATAAAAAGGGGAAATTTTTCTTTATGTTCGTCATCAAACTTTTTTCCAAATTCTTGATCGACTTTTGCATCGCAGAAAGCTTTTTTTAAGTACTCCTTAATAGTAATTAATTGCCTTTTTTATAAAAACGCAAAGCAAATAATCGCAAAGTCAAATCCTTTTGTTGTATCCTTTGGTTGAACGCGCTTATGTCAGGAACTACAGGACCGATTTTAAAAATTTCGCCGTTGGATAGGTATGTTATCCCTGAATGCAATAGGGTAAGTATGTACCGGCGTAAGCCGGGGAAGACTGCTGGTCATATATATAACAACAGCGAAGATAACGATTATTTTTACAAATCACCAATGAGGGGTAACGGATTCAATATTTTGGTGCATTTTGTCACTAATACCTATCGTCACTATGCTGCCACCTGGGGGAAAAATTGGTTCCGAATGATTTACTGACGCCGCTTTGATTCCAGAAATATATGGAGTTATTTTTTATCCTGGCTTAAGAACATGGCAGGGACAGTTTCAAAATAAGGCTGTAATTTTTAAGTGTGCAGATAATGTAAATACCTTGGAGTTTACATATGTAGGTTCATGGCATATTTTAAACTAGCTGTTCCTCCCGACTTCGTTCGCATGGGCTTTAATTTTATCGCGCAATCTATTTTACTCCTTTTAAGTTGAAAAATCCTTTTTAAGACTGTATCCTCGACAGGAATATTTCGTATTTAAAATACATGTAATTGAACGATTTTATCCGAAATATTTCTGGAATACTTATATATTCCTATTCCTTTCTTTTTTTACCTAAAGGGGGTTTTGACATATCTTAACTACGATAACTGAGGTCATGCATGGCTAATAAAGTGCCATAGGAAAGCAAAAGCACGTATTGCCTACAAGGAAGAAGATATGGTGAAAAACTCCACGCGTGCAGGGTTTGAAGCAGCGACCTCAGGTCTATGTACGACTTAAGTCTTAAGCATTGTGAACGCATAAACTCTTATCAAAATAACGTATTGCCTAGTTTCATCCGTTATTTTCGATTGACTTATCTATTTTCCTTAACAAATTATTTAAATTTGTGTTGTCATATTTTCTGCGTTTTGTTATATACTTTCATATCATTTATTATTCCGTTCTAGTTTAAGTTTTAATTTACAATTGAATAAAACAGAACGTCTCATTGGTAGTGAAACACAATAGTTTTCTAAGTGATTCAAGAACACAAATATAAATTGCCACTTGTGTGCCTTCGAGCTAAAAAAAAAGCAGTAAAAAAATATAGTAACTACAGTAATTTAGTTAAAATTGAATGAATATCTTTTCTGGTAACATCCTCCGTGGTCCAGTGGTTAAGGCGTTTGCCTTGTTGACCCGAGGGTCGTGGGTTCGATTCCCACGGGAAGCATAACTTTTTTAAGTTGTTTCCAGTTTGGTTAGGACATTGTAGGCATGAATCACCTGATTGTCTGATAAGAAAGATGATTCCGTGCTTCGGTAGGCACGTTAAGCCGTTGGTCCCGGCTGCCATCTGGTAGTCGTTAAAGGAACCACGTCAGAGGCCGAGAGGCGGTTCCGAAGAACTCTGACACCAGGGCGTGTATGGTCGACTGACTGTGTCACCTACTCAACAATGATGATGATGAGTTTTCTGGTTTCAGTATATTTAGCTGAACTGCTTTGGCTTCTGCTTTTCGATTATACCCACTAAACAGCTTCTCTCGTAGGTCTGTAAAATTTGCATGCCACCACTCTATTTGTCATTGTTGTATTTCTAAATAGTCAATTTTATAGACTTCTGGGTGTGGCAGTTCTAATATCCGCCTTATGAAAGAGCCATCCTCTATATGCCTTATTCTAAGAAGTTATAGAAATACTCTGTACTAAGGCGTTAAATACATGGTACTTTTTGTTTCGATATAATAAATTTAATTTAATTTCTTCTATTGGGCATTGTAGTATTTCTAAACAGTCATTTTTATAGATCTCTGGGTAGGGCAGTTTTAATATCTGCGTTACAGTACACAGAGCAATCTTCTATATTCCTTATTTTAAGAAATTGTAGAAATATTCTGCACTTAGGCTTTAAATACATGGTAATTTTTGTTAGAATATATTTTTTTCAATTTCATTTCATTACTTTTTAAACAGTAAACAACATACCTAGATAATTACATAATTAAAAGTGTTAATTTGATTTACTCTTAAATTGCACAAATAAACGTATAATGGACTACGTGGTACTTTTTTATAACACTATTAAACTTAATATTAAAGAAAATAATCAACAAGAAATGCTCCTGAGTACTGGAATGGGCTTGTTCATCAAACAAAAGAGGTAGAGGGAACTCTATGGTGATAGAAATTGCCACACCCAGCCACACCCTATTATTGACATTACGTACACTTCTTTTTACATAATTTTGTACAACATCTTTGCTTGATAAACAACATGAAGCAAATATATTTTTTCGACTGACTAAACTACCCCGATCTAACTTCCGATAAGAAATGAAACTACTTTTTTACATATTCAGATTATAAGTGCGAATACAAATCTTTTGCATGCAACCGCCCCTACTCAAGATTAACTCTAATATAAGAGTTAATCTTGAGTAGGGGCGGTTGCATGTTGCATTGCAATTCTGTAACTGTTTCCAAGAAGGTTTTTCCGTCAGGCAGGCAGCCGGCAGTAAAAACTTTCACCCAATCATATCACATCATTAATGTTGTTATAATAGCAGACCCCAAGCTCCGACACAACTCAGCTCAGGATGCAACCAGAAAAAACGCTAGGATAAAAATTACATTCTGTAAATTTACTGTGTTTTTTATACGGTAATGGGCTAGATACTAATTTATATTTACTTGTATTTACCTACTTAAAATGAATGTAGAATCAAAAACCATGCCTATAAATCATACCTATTAGCTAATGAAAGCAGGGAGTAATTAAAGCGTCATTATTAAATAAAACATCTAAAATTCTACATGACTCAACAAACTTAATAAACTCTAATTGCATTTTCCAACCGTATCTACCCGTTAACTTCAATTACGAAATAAAAAAAGAACCATTGTTTCATTATGAATCGCTACTAGGCTACGGACATTTTGTTAATTGACTTTACGCTACCTTAATTACTTGATGCGGTACCGATCTGATAAAAACGCAGCCCAAATAGTAAAAAATGGGAGGCGTTTAACTTTAACAAAGTTTTCATTTCCTGTACTTGAGACCCATAACTTAAATAGGAACTAACCGGATGTTTTAATTTCATTACAAAATTGAAGAGTATTACAACGACGAATAAAAAAACTCTATCTATTTCAGAAAAAAACTTAAAAAAATAAAAACATGCAAGTAGAGATACGATAAAACTTCCGCGCAAACCATAAAAATAAAATTTTAAGTTATAAAAATTAATTTACCATTTGTCCCATTCAGTCCAATAAGTAATAAATGCACTAGAACAAGAAACACAAATTGGTTCCTCCCATTTATGGTGTTATCGCACTCATTAACACCAACATCCACCATACTGCCACTGAATTAAACTTAATTCTCACACTCTGTCGAAAATTTACATGTTTACAATATCACTACGGCTTTACGTTTTGATTCATTTGCCGTCGAGGAAAAAAAATAAAGTCATTCAATTCTAAATTCAAATTCGAAAAGTTCGGTAAACAAACGCGGCATCACGTTCGGATACACGTCGCTATGGTTCACACGACCGACCGGTTCCGTAGCTTGAGTCGTACTATCGCGCCTCCCTCCCTCATCTGTTTACTCTCTACTAATGGGGGGATACAAAAGCGCCTTGCCGCTGGTCTTCTGGTACATGCAAGTTACAGATGTTGAACATGAACTCACAATTTTGTCGCAATTTGTTTCGGACTATAATTTTTTAGTTAGTTAATATACTCGTGGTTAAGATCATACTTAGTTTATAAAATAAAAAAGCTCTGAAGTTTTGTTTAGAGCTTTGTAAATAAATAGATTTTAAAAAATTTCTTATTTTATTTCAACACTAGAATCTCAATGGAATTATTAACAAAGTTAATAATTTAAAATTCAGATTTTTCCCATAGCAATACTGCATGTTTCAAAAGTTTTGGCTAGTATTTTCCTACTGTAAGCCCAATTATTTGCAAGAATTTTAAACTTGTGTTCTTTGTACACACCAAGAAGTGAGAAGATGTATGAACTAGACTGCTCCACAATACACCTTGTTTTGCTAATAAATTAGGAAACCAATCATAATATTTTTTGCTGGAGCCATATTTTTATCCATCAAAACATTGCGTTGGGTTGGCAGCAAGAGGATGTTAGGTTTGTCGCAGAAAAAGCAAATACGGAGCCATCTTTGCGTACAAACCAAGTATCGGTCTCGATCGGTCCTCACTCCAACCGGAAATTACTTTTCACGTTAAGTTAAACGATTGTCTTTGATCGGAGCTTTTATGACCGACGCGACGGCGACAAGCAAAATACGTAAACTTAAAGCTACGCATCGTTCTAGAAAGCATAAACACTTACCTTTATCACTATGGTGATAATGAGGTACTAACTGAATTACGCCTTACAATGAGAAGTAGAATAGGATATTCCAATTTTCAATTAGAGTTGCTAGGTGCATCTTTTGTCTTTGTGCAACAAACGCCGTTGCAATTAGGCTACCTCGCTTTGATCCTGCACGTCCAAATGTGACCTAACATAACTACCACACCATTTTACGTGGATTTTTCCCCATATCATAGTTCTTAGGAGAAACTCTACAAGCGAAGAGACCTTTTTTTAGGGTAGCTCGTATACAAGTAAAGCAGCAGTAGTATATATACTGTAGTTGAAAGTAAAACTATAAGAGCTGAGTACTAAGTACAAACTAAAAAGTTATAGGCAACCAACTTATAAAATGTACTCGAAAATGTAAAATTTCATGCAATTTTCATTGTTAGATGTTTTTGGTCGATAAACTGTGAGGTGCAAGTGTGAACAGTGTGAACTCAAAGTTGTCATTGACACCTACTTGGCCGGTTTTTTTAAATCTATATTTCAAAGCTTGTAATTTATTAAATAAAAAAATCATTCAATTAAAACTTTGGTCATAAAATTTCTAAACAATATCAATCAATACACAGATACATATATTAGTCCGTCCAGTTTTAACGATACTTTCCCGTGCAACGCTAACCCATCTGCATCCCATTCATCAATTACAAATACCTTCCCAGGGGTAGCAATTACAACATAACTACTCCATTGTTATGCTCTAAACCGAAGTTACCTCCTTCGAAATAATAGGCACCCAACCCTCGATCATCATTATGTTTTAAAACTCACCCCCGCAACTAAAATCTGGACCCATTCAAAAAAGGAAAGGAAATAAAATACGGCTATTTCATTTTGACGCATTTGTCGAGTTAGCGCACCAGGCGGGCGCCGACAAAGCTTTGAAAAAAAAGAATAAAAACGTTCTAATTTCAAACCGGTCCCCCTCAGCCGCACGCGCTCCTGCGCATCCCTTCGCCCATTATTATGCTGAAGAGGTCATTCACAGTTCGCATAATACCAACCATTCACGCGTAATGCTAATAAGCGAAGTCGTTCGCTTTAGCCTCTTAAATTTTTTGTAGAGTTTTATGGTTTTAGTTTTTAATACTATATATTTTTTGTGTGTTCGATACAACACAGTCAGTAGTTATTTGAATATAAAAGAAAATAAATTAACAGCGTAATAAGTGTAAAGTAAATTGCAATTTTATTGGTCTTGTTAATTTCACTAGTTGTTACACGAACAGTCGTTACGCAACAGGGGTTGCCAAAGTGGAATCTATAGAATAAGAATTAGGAGGTTTTGAATATAATCCCTCAAAAACTAACGTCAAATTATGATAAAAAGGTATAATGCTTTGTTATTACTTCGTACGAAGTCTATTTTTAAGAAATTTGTACAACAATAATCGATAATCTTTCAGACCAAAATGTGGTTTGAGCCAAAAATTATGATCGTATTAATCTGGAGTCTAGAGAAACCAATTAACATATACAAAATAAAAATAAAAAAACAAATAGAATAAATGCACACAGTCTTATTGAGAACCACCTTCTGTGTTTCAAGTTGGTCAAAAGTTTTTTGAGAGTACAATTTTTTTTCAGAATTCGGTTATCTACTATAAGGTTTGGGAAACACTGCTGTTCAACATTATTAAGTCGTTAAATAGAAAGCACCCAAGCAGGAGCATTTTACCACCAGAATCTGTCAAAACATTACAAAATAACAGAATATAAAGCGATAAAATTAATTACAGACCTGAACCAGTTTTCAAATGTGAGGAAATTATTAAACCATTCAATTTACATTTTGAAAGGACTCAGCTGAGGCAAGAAGATTAAAAGATAATTGCGTCATATCTTATTGATATTTAAAATAAAGACAGTTTAATGAATCTGTCCCCAGACTTAAGATTTCACTTTAATTAAACATATCTGATAATTGTTGGACAGGTTTCACCATTTTGTATCGGTAGCCAGATATGAACATTATCCAAGAATTTTATGCGTTGCTGATATGCAAATCCCAAAATTTGCTGCGGTCGATAAATGAAATTATTGAAGCCGATATTTCCATCTTTGCTCCATGCTAATGCACTATAAAACTTTATGAGTTTTTATTTTATATTTTACTACGCGCAGCAAAATATACAATATATTACGTATTTTAACCAGAATCCTTTTACCATGCCTCACTAAAACTCCTTCGCACAAATTACGACTTCTTTTAGCAAAGCACAGCTTATATCAATTAATGTTTTCATTTATACTTGTAGGAGAACATTAATATATTGTTTGCAATAGAGCAACTGCTTAGATTTGACATATCCAACAAAACCCAACTTTAACAAGAACCAAATTACAAATCCTCTCCAATTATAAATGCTCAACAGTGTTCGGTTGATTGGTCAAGAAACAGTAGCATTAAGGATGTCGCCTACTGCATACGTGCTTGCATTAATAATGTGGACGAAACTTTGGTATTGCCAGCATATATTGACCCATGACTGGTCTGTATTTAATTTCAGAAGATTCAAAAGATAGAGCTCAGGTTTCACTGGATATACTATTTTATGATCAAAAAATATACTTGATCTGTAAAATAGTTGCAGTTGATAGATAAAAATGTTTCGAGATTATACGTGGATAATCTTTTATACTCATTCCATTTTAAAATTCAGAACAAATTTTCGTCTATGCATTTTTACTTCCATGTGGTTCACTTTTTTGTTTTCATTTGATATCAATCAAGTCATCAAAACATTGTGACATGACATTCTAGTATCTAGACTTTCACGAGCTCCGTGGCGCAGCGGTCAACAGCCGGCCTGCGACACGGATGGTCCCGGGTTCGATCCCCGGTCAGGTCAAGATGGAAAATGATCTTTTTCAGATTGACCTGGGTCTTGGATGTTTATCTATATAAGCATCTATTATAAAATAAAGTATCGTTTTGAGTAAGTATCCCATAACACAAGTCTCAGACTTACTTTGGGGTTAGCTCAATCTGTGTGATTTGTCCGTATATATTTATTTATTTATAAACAAAAGACCAGGATCCGCTGTATCCACACATGTTAAGATATCTTATTTATTGAATCTACGTAATTCAGGCAACCTTAAAAACTCCTAAAAATATTTGTCCGGCACTTATTGTGCTTGTGTTGTCACTTATTTTTCTGTTTCAAGTCAAAACGCCATCAGTCATCATCAGTTGTTTCAGTCGTATGTACGAAACCGAAGTTTCGTATCTGGCTACGAACAAAAACTTTTTTGTAACTTCGTAAAAAGAAATCTATGAATAAAACCAGCTTTGCATAACTGTCTTTGTACAAATATTTCTTTTGTACCTACTTGTACGTAACTAGCTACGAAAAAGGAAAATGATTATTTTCCTTGTACGTACCTACCTATTTATTATATTCGTGTATTCTTAATGTTCATTGACTAACTAATGGGATCCAATGAGGATCAATTACTAACTTTTCCCCTTCAGTCATATTCTGATGAACGCGTTTTGGCTGTGGTTATGTGTAACAATGTATGAGTTATCTTTGGCTATCTGAACACGTAACTTGTTTGTTTGTATTGTTTTCACCAAAATTTATCGATAATTCTTCTTACTTCTAGTTAAACAACTTCTAGGAACACCAGAGGTGGCTTGCGTTAATCGTGCGTGGTGTGGACAGCCATTTCTCTGTCCTAACACGACGGACGTCAGATTGTGGCTCTGATACCGGGAAAGATATATGGGGACTTCGCGGAATTTACACTGTCAACATGAATTCTTGGGTAAGCGTAAAATTAATATAAAATGAGTCGTTAAACCTGGGTGGTAAAGTACGGGTACCATAAAATTTTAAGTGTGATAAATAAATCTTTATTATTGTTATTCAAATCGCAAAGATACAATTCAAAAATACAAATAATTACTCTTTGACTTGTACTCAATCTGTTTTTAGGGCGATATTGATTTTAGCAGAGATTATCTCAGATAGATTTACTTACTGGTGCTTTACCTCACATCGTTTCGTTCAACTGTGTTCAATTTAGACACATATTTTTCACTTCTAATACCAATCTTCTGGTTTAAAAACGTATCTTTAGGCTTAAACTTAAACTTACGTTTTTATACTTTCATTTTCCAGCATCACAAGGTTTCGTCATTTTCTTCTTCTTCTACAATCCATCTCAAGGAGGTCAGACGCTTAAACAAATAGAGAGAAGCTTGCGAGGGAGGTAAAAATGTTTAAAACTGACGATAAAGGGTACACACAAATAAAAAATATATTTTCATTTTTACAAGTGTGTATTTTATAAGGATCAAATCGTGCAATTGACTTTTGAACGAGTTATTGATAACCGATCGAGCTATACTTTTGCATACTGTGTGACAATAAAGGCGTATTTGTGAGGTACTGATTAAGAATTTTTCAATGCTGAAAAGACCAGTCAAAACATTTTTGAATTGAATTCGCTCATAGTAATTTAATAACACGTCAAAAAATTCAAAAATCGCATTAAACGCCATTTTAACGCTGTAATCCTTTCGGTCTAGAAGAATCTATTACCCATACGACAAATCCGAGACCAAAGCTTTCCTGCAGCGGAGCGTACATCCCAGCATCACAAAGTCTGCGTAACACTTCCACCATCCATCACGGGTGGCAGACGGGTTAAGCGGAGGAAATGCCCGTAAATAGCTGAATGCAAAACACGGCAGTTGTCCGCTCATCAATCAATTGGAGTCATTCGGGACGGGAACAGAGTGGCGGGTTAGACGCGGCGGTTTTTTGACACTTTCAAATCGCATGTCTGTCTAGTTTGAATGCAAATATAGCAGTTGTGCGCTCATCGGTTAATTCGATTCATTCGGGACGGGGGACAGAATGGCGGGTTAGACGCGGCGGTTTTTCGACACTTTCAAATCGCATGTCTGTCTAGGCTGAATGCAAAATAGTAGCTGTACGCTCATTAATCAATTGGAGTCATTCGGGATGGAGAGACACTGTAGCGGTTGAGACGCGACAGTTTTTTGAGAAAATAATTTGATAACTAGACAAGATGTCTTGTTTATCTTAGAAAAAAATAAAAGCAGTAAATATAGAATGTGTGCAAATTGCATAGTGAGGTACCTATAGTAAAGCAATTACAGTGCATGCCGTAATAATCGCAATTTATTTAGGACTTCCAGCAGAAAAATGACTTTGACTTTGTTTGCCGAAAAATTGCAATTTTTAAGTGCGTTACTATCTTGCACTTAACTAATATGCTTAACAATCTCATTACAACAAATAAAATTGATTGACGAGCTCCATGGCGCAGCGGTCAACACGCCTGCCTGCGACACGGATGGTCCCGGGTTCGATCCCCGGTCAGGTCAAGATGGAAAATGATCTTTTTCAGATTGACCTGGGTCTTGGATATTTATCTATTTAAGTATCTATTATAAAATATAGTATCGTTGAGTTAGTATCCCATAACACAAGTCTCGAGCTTACTTTGGGGCTAGCTCAATCTGTGTGATTTGTCCGTGTATATTTATTTATTTAATCTCCCAGTTTATGAAAATAAGGGTTCTTTGATTTCTACTTTTTGCACATTTCAACATTATTATCAACATCATTTAAAAGGAACTTTATTTAATCTAACGTTTACCGAAAGTACGTTTTACCTAGTTATATAAAAAAAAATATTCTCAGTCATTTACCTCTTACTTGTCTGATAGTAGATAATCTAACACGAACATTGTAGGTGTTAATTTATGAAAATTAGAGTAAAACCCGTCGCAAGGAGATCAGATAATACCAGCTCATGAATTTAACTTCGCAATGATAGGTTCAAGAAAGTAAGAACCAGTAAATGATAATAAACAACATTCCGCTCCTTATCTAACACCTCAATACCTATTTCTCAAACTGTCTGCAAACTATTCTAGATAAGAAACTGGTTGATACATTGGGTAAACATGAACATTATAAAACCTTTATTTTAAACAGGTTTTCAGTTGTGCTAATTTGCTTCTATTAGTATTTCAAAAGTATGTTTTGTCCGCGATGTTAACTGCATTATTGAAGCATCAAACATCCAAGAATTCAATTCAGTTTTTATCGTGTAAAAAAGTTACAAACGTTCTCACATTCCTTCAACTATATTTTTATCTGTATATTATCAATATATATAGATAACTAGCAGACCTCCCCGGTGACGCTCGGGAATGTAAAAACTTCTATAGTAATCTTTTCTCACGAATCACTCTATCCATTACTAAAAACTGCATTAAAATCCATTGAGTACCTAGTTTAAAAGATCTAAGCAAACAGACAGGGGCAGCGAATTCATTTTATGCTATGTAAGGATGAGGATATCTTTTAAAAATGATAATTATAGCAAAATTCTAGTATTAAAAATATACTTTCTCCTAATAAAAATTTGAAATTGATAAAATTATAAAGGGGAGGCTTGAGGTCGATAAAATTGATGCCTTATCTCTTACGGTGGGTAAGTGGTTGGTTCCAAAATTAAATTTTGATTAATTTTTGAGATTCACATGACGTTATTATGTAATTTGCCATAACATCAAGTCAGTTTATGCCTCAAGTTTTATATTTATAATATAAATTAAAAATTCCTAGGATAAATAAAAGCCTGTTAGTTCACGTTTAAAAATAAGCTGTAAGGATTAAGAGTCGTCTGGACGCCCATGTCTCCATAAAAACGGAAAAAGGGAATTGTGGCAATATTTGATAATTTTCGGGCAAAATTAAGTATCCAATCAATTAATCTCATTATAATCTACTTACGTTCCTATGCAGTTTGGTTAAATTATCAAATGTTTGAGAATTATACGCCTCCCAAGATTTCCATACAAATTTGAAAAGGCTTGTTATTCTCAAACCATTGGTATTTTAACCAAGCTGTATAGGAACGTACGTAGATTATAATTAGATTAATTGATTAAATGCTTAATTTTACTCCAAAATTATCAAATATTGCCACAATTCCCTTTTTCCGTTTGTATGGAGACATGCGCTTCCAGGCGACTCTTAATAGAGAATTCTATTTAAATAACATAATTATGATATTTCATTTCAACGTGCTAATTATTATTATATTGGACATATTGAAACAGACACATTTTACGATGTGATAAGCACTAGGTAATTACACACATATTATAATGTTCTGCTCAAGTGGTGTAGTAACTTAATAGCGTATTTTATTGCAAATTAATTTTATAGCCACACTCTTGGGTTTGCTTTCGTAAAACGGTACAATTAAATATTTTTACATAATTAGTTAATTTAATAAGCTGTTTTACATATTAATTTATTTGACTTTTATTTGAATGATAAATTTGAAAAAAAAATAGGCATAACTATACTGGTAAAGTATATACATAACCGTAGATATTTATATTATATATTATTTAGATATGACGAGCTCCGTGGCGCAGCAGTCAACACGCCCGCCGGCCAGTGACACGGACGGTCCCGGGTTCGATCTCTGGTCAGGTCAAGGTGAAAAATGATCTTTTTCAGATTGACCTGGGTCTTGGATGTTTATCTATATATGTATTTGTTATAAAATATAGTATCGTTGAGTTAGTAACCCTTAACTCAAATCTTACTTAAGAACTTACTTTGGGGCTAGCTCAATCTGTGTGATTTGTCCGTATATATTTATTTATATATTATTTATTTATACTTTTCTATAACCGATATCACCATAGCTAGAGCCAATGAACCCTTACATAAATACTATTTACTTTATTCTATCTTGTACGCTATATTTAAAAGGTTAGTATGAGACATAACATATGTATGATACGTAATAATTTTTCTATTTTATAACTAACGACCCGCTATTAGTGGTAATTATAATTGTTTGTTTTCTTCTAATACAAAAAATCAAATTATTTTATCGGCGTTTAATTAAACGCCCGTCTGTAACGCCTAGAAAACGCTGAAACACGTCTTCACTAACCGCCTTTTTTGTTTAATTACGAATTTTCTACACAGAGATTAATGTGAAATTGACATCACTAATGCTTGGTAAGTGATTTATGATGAGCAACACGTGTATTTGTTTGATGTAATCATACAGAGAAGAAAGTTTTGTTTGTTGTTTTATCATGTCGATGAAGTGGCACAAATTACTTGTCTAAACACAAGTTACTTCGTGTAGTGCTGTAAACAGTCGAAGATTAGTGCTATATCTATCTTCTTTCTTCTATATTATGAGAGACTAGCTGTTACCCGCGGCTTCGCCCGCGTTATATATAGCCTATGTCCTTCTCGGTACCCTAACCTATGTGTATGCAAAATTTCATGATGATCGGTTCAGTAGATACGGCGTGAAAGCGTAACAAACAAACAAACAAACAAATAAACAAACAAACAAACTCACTTTCACATTTATAATATTAGTTGGGATATTCTTGAACTGTATACAAGGTTTGACTCAGCGTTTTAATTTGTGTACAGAGATTTTAAATGCCATATTTTTCTATCGTTAACCATTTCACTATTATACATGTATGTATATTATATGTATCATGTTTTTTCCCTGGCGGGCTAGACAGAACCCAGGTCTTTAAAACCTAAAGGCCACGTTTACCATGTATATTATATTGTATTGGATAAATACCGTAATAGCGAGCACTTGCATAACTATTTAGCAGGTTGCAAATCATTGGCGCCTGATGTCGGTGCGTAGGCGCACCGCACCGCTGCGGCGTCGACAAAGGCCGACGCCTACGAGGATAACTGCGAATTTTAATTAATGAATAAATAGTGTTTATTCATATTTTCTACCTGTTCGCATCGTGACTAAAAAAATTATAGGTCGTCGATTGAGTTTTAATTACCAGCCTATGTTTGAAAACTATTGAAAAAAATATACTGTTGATAATTAAAGCGACTATCACACGGCGTTTACACTTAAAACCCTGAAATTTATGTTAGGACATACTCTAACTACTATTAGACTTGCACAACTTATGCCTGAAGTACTGGATGTTACTTAACTATGATTGCAAACATACAACACTTTGATAGTTATATTACTAGGTAGTAGCTCTTTGAGCTGTAGATCTCGCGGTCTTATTACAACGAACTCACAATGTTCCTAAGCATCATACATCCCAAAGACGCGTAGGTTTTTTGTGCCATTTCCAAAATTCGACAAAGAGATTCTATGTTATTATAGAACGTTCACAAAATTTCACGAGAATCGGTTGAGACAGCAGACTGCACAGGAGAATAGCAGAACAGACAATTGGTTGCATACGAAAGAATTTTTGCCCAAGCTGGAACTGAGACGTTTTGTTCGCGCATTTGTTAGTTCAATTAGTAGTTCAAGATTTCAAATGTTTATTTAATAAGACTTCTTTGAAAACGTATTAATTGTTATATTTGGCTTACAATTTTCACAACAATTTTATTTTTCTGTTAGGTAGACTTTGGACTTAGCCAAAAGATTACTTATTTACTTTTGTAAATTATTGACGTTAAAGGTAGAGGGTAAGTAATATAATATATAAACACAAAATATATATGTTTTAAGATTAATACTAACGAAACATATAATTTTGGTCAGTATAATTATCAATCAAGATAAAAATCAGAAGAAATAATTTTGAAAAAAATAAAATCTTTTGTTATAACAATTATTCAACATAACAAACCTTTCATATACCGTTTCATCGTTATAAAATTTGACAAATTGATTTGTCGTTACGTATAATAAACGTAATATATACTAATTATTAAGCATAAAAATCATTGGTTATACAAATAAAGTGATAGAAGATCCTAATCTACGTTCAGTGACTAAGTCGCTTTCGCACCCAGTCGTCGCTCGCTCGCTTTGCTTGCTCACTCATGTGGTGGTCTATGTGTAACCATAACCTAACCTACCTTCTGTTACCAGCCGCTTTCGCACCAAGTCGTTGCTCGCTCGCTTCGCTCGCTCGCTCATATAGTGGTCTATGTCTAAACCATAACCTAACCTACTTTTTGTAACCAAGTTGCGTATCCAAACCAGTCACTATCGCACCTAAGGCCATCGCTCGCTCGCTTCTCATAATCAATTTGATTGATTTAGATTTTTATTGATATATATATTAAATAGTACTCGTTTTGATTGTTATATTTTATGGCATGTATACTGAAAGAGTTGTATGATAGGTGATGTTTAGTGTTCATAAACGTTATAATAAATGAGTTAATAGCTTTTGAATTGAAAATTTTATGAATATTATAGCTTTTAAGAATATAAACAGTAATAATTATATCAAGTAAACATTATATCTTTTGAACTTTATTGAAATGAAAATATATAATTTGTGATTATATCAAACAATACGCACCCAAAGGTAGACTTTGGAAGCGAGCGTCTATAGCGTCAGTGGCGACGCGTCTGTGACGCCGCGACAGAGCGACAGATCGATGTTCTATGCAAATGTATAAAATTTTAGTGAACATATTTCGAGCATAGCGACACTGACGCGACGCCACTGTCGCTGTGACGCCGCGTCAGTGTCGCTATGCTCGAATGATGTTCACTGAAATTTCATACATTTATATTGAACAACGATCTGTAGCTCTGTCGCGGCGTCACAGACGCGGCGCCACTGACGCTATAGACGCTCGCTTCCAAAGTTTTCCTTTAACGTCAATAATTTACAAAAGTAAATAAGTAAGCTTTTGGCTAAGTACTTAATACTTAGCCAAAAGGCTAAGTACTTGAAACTATGGTCAGGGTCGCATCCTCAATTGTTGTTCCGTAGTTTGGGCTACGGCATCGGGCACGCGCGCCCAGCCTCTCGAGCTGCTACTTTCTTATCCCCAATTTATCCGAGCAAGTAGCATCCCAATATATATCCAACGAACTCCTAACCTTCCCTTGCACAGCCGATATACGCGAAACAAACTGCACTCTCCAACCCGTTTGCCAAGCGTGGTGAGTATAGCAAAACCCCTCCAATGAGGAATTATTTAGGGGAGGCCTGTATCCAGCAGTGGACTTCATACGGCTGTAATAATGATGATGATGACTTGATACTAAAAGTGTATTAGTAACGGATGTTAAAAGATACTGCTGATATCTGGTGAAACATACATCCCTATTACAGAAGGATGAACTAACCTACATACATACATAATAATAACCTAACATAAACATACCTTCACGTGTCAGAGGAACGGTGTTGTGTAGTTATTTAACATAAAATATTTATATGTCTGTCTGGTGCTCACAATCACAATGTAACCCTCCCAATTAGCCATACCTGGTAGCACTAAACTTAACGAGGGACAAGATTACCCTTACTTTGTAACTACGGATACACTCCGAGATATTTCAAAGTGTACTGGCTAAATCCAGGTTACGAAAATTAAAAATCAAAAACAAATTATAGCGGGACTTATTGTGTTTCATGATGGATTGGGATAAAAAGTTGAATGTTTCGGCTGCTTCTCTTTCCGTGCAGGCCGAAAAAGCTGATCTAGGGGACTAGGTGAAATCTAAGGAAACACGTTAAGAATAAAACCGATAAGCAAGTAAAAAAATAAGATAGGTGTAGATGAAGCGAAAGATGTTTGTCAAGTAAGATCGTCCGTAGCAAGTAGAGATCTTTGGTTTCTGCCCACTGCCCCATTCATTAGGAGGGATAATTCCATAGACCAATACAGGGAACTCGATTTATTTTTTGACATTGTTATACAAAAGTGTTCAGACAGTCCCGCAATTAGTTTTTAAATGGTGGTCCCAGCATAGGTTCTCTTGTAAAACGTTGTTTATAATGACAGGTTGAGTCTTCTTTTTAAAATAATATCCAGGGATAAAGCCTCCAACAGACAGAAACATATAGCATCCCTATTTTTGATCTAGGATATAAAAACAAAAGCACTCGTTTTATAATGCAAGTTTTAAACACTTTTATGTAGCTACAATGGTTAATCTTCATAAATTCAAACTTATAACTGGCTTTGTAAAAGAAAAAGTAGATGGACATTAAATCTTTTAAAAATAACTCAAAGGAGTAAGAAAGAGCAATGTTGTAGCAATATCGTAGGACAAAGTTTTCCATCACTGTGTAAGATGAATAAAATCAGAGCGCCTAAGAACTTGCAATACTCAAAAAATAAAGTTAGACTTTTTGGGTTCCTCAAATGGTAAATATGGCCGGGTCTTATGATCTTCGTCTCTGTCTACCCCACTAGGGATAAAGACGTGATAATAATTATGTATGTCAAATGGTAAAAATGAACTCATAACTCATGTTGCTGTGGCTGTCAAGGCCCTTTGATAATAAACGCTTAGACTTGGTTGAAATTAGCGTCACGTATTTGAAACTGCAGTCCTTTAAACAAAATTTTTACTCGTTGTCAAAAGATACGACCCTGTAATAAGTAAATTATAAGTTTTGAAAATTATCTTAACTCACAACGAAAAAAAAATAAGAAATTTAATCTGGCAGTACGTAAATTCACAACTAAAACTACTTGAACCTCAAAACACAACTAAAACTTGTCAATCTATTAGTAGTAGATTGACAAGTTTTAGTTGTGTTTTGATTTTTTTGCGGAACACTCAGTGCACGAGTCTGAGTCGAACTTAGCCGTTTTTTTTTTCGAGTTTCGCT
Organism: Rhodophaea formosa; assembly: GCA_963082605.1. NCBI lineage: Eukaryota > Metazoa > Arthropoda > Insecta > Lepidoptera > Pyralidae > Rhodophaea > Rhodophaea formosa. Next base: position 12,845,892 of record OY720211.1, read on the forward strand.
TCAATAAAACCGTCTGGCAATACGTCGGGACGACGGGAAGGTTTTTTATGATGCTCAACCCTCGAGTGTTTCTTCCAGACGCACTAAACTTGCTATAACCTTTTAGTATTGAATTATACTAGACTAGTTGACGTGCAAATGTGGGCTCGAAGCCGTTTGACTCATTATTCTGCATCTGCATCTTGTTAATCTGTAACCTTGCAATATTCTCGAACGTGCCTATACTAATCATACTGAACAACTTTCCTCAAAAAACATAGGTCGACATTAAAAATGAAAGTGGAAATCTCATATTTTACCGATCAGTTTATCAGCAGTTTATAATATGGTACCCAATTTGTATATTTATATATACAAATACAATATACATATTTCGTCCCATATTCTTATGGGAAAATTGCTCAGTATGATCAGTTTATGTACGTTCGAGATTTTGGCGAGACTGCAGATTAGCCACAATGGAAATTATAGAATTTGAGTAATAAAATCGAATAAACAAAGATTTGTTAAAATCAATTCATAATGATCGATTAATCGATTAACAAACCTACACATACAGTCAATATTAGAATCTCCTTTAATTTTAGAAATCATTCATTTTCGAGCGGTTGGCCATTCAAAATATCTCTCTTGATTGACAAATGGGTGTGGGACTCGCATGCATGAAATATTCTAATTCTCTAAAACTATTATGCATGTATGGACGGACATGCACAATAACTATGAATAAGATGATGTTATTACACAATGCTATTGAAATAAAGTACTTTAAAGTTTTCGATTATGCTGGTTTTTGCTTTAAGCTAGCGGAATCGAATCATTTAACATGAAAGTTTTTTCTTATTTTTCTTTAAAAACGCGATTATTTTTTTTAAATAAATTATGATTGACGATGTTTATATGATCCCTCGTCACCATTTTAGGTTATAAAAAAGATTCATCATTGCATTTCCCATACTCATTACATTTTGCCTTTAGAAATCTAAATTTAATTAAACCTGACTGGTTAAAAGTCTTATTTGTTGTTTCAATTACACTAATTAGGATCTCCGTAATGAAGTTGAAAAAAAAAATATAAAAGTAGGTACTCCTAGAAATAATGCGATGTATTCAAAACTGCAGCTGTTACAGCGACGACAAATGACGTTTACCCAGACAAAGTAAGAAAATGTATTCTGCAGTTGTCTCACATCTTAGCATAAAGGTCTTCGTCCGCAAGTTAAAGCTTTATTTTAATTTTCCTTGCACAAGCCGCCGCGAATTTTCCGCCAAGAAAAAAAAGTTAACAAGTTCGCACGTGCCAGAAATAAAGTCTGGTGTTTTACGGCCGTTTTAAAGGAGAATTTAAAAAGATACAGCTTATGTGTCTGAGTTTTACGACTCCGACTAGGAAATTGAGTAATTTGATCTTAATGCTCTGAGAAGTTTAGGTCCGCTTAACAGCTTTAAAATCCTTTTTGATGTAAAGGAAATTTAATACCAAGTTGTGTTTTCGAACATCTTAAAATGCTGTTAATTCATGAAACAACAATCGTATTCGTACATGAATGACATGGAGATATATGTAGGTACTACGTATGAACGATTACGTTTTTTAATGTCAGATTCTAGAAATGTCAAACGAGTTAACAACGCCAGATTAGAATCTGGCGTTGTTGGCTTGAGTAGACTAAAGCTAACCCAACCCAAAATTACCGGTCGGATTTTAATGATATTTTACATTGTTGTAACTTATGCATCAAACTATCACTAGTTTAAAAAATCACTGAACGAAGTCGCGGAAAAATCTTTTCTATAAGTTTATTTACTGAAGCATTAAATATCCCATTAATCGCCACAAAAGTAGTATTTCAACGCGTCACCATTAACACTGATGGCATTATCCATCACTAGGAAGATGGAATGCATACAGGAAAATCTTTCCAAAATTTATTGACTTTATTAATAGATAACTAGGTCATTACAAACATTTTCTATTTTCTTGGAATTCAACAGAATCATAAATTAAATCAACGCTTTGTAAATAAATATATCAAGTTTTGAAAGAATTCTTCACGATAAATTATTGCTTCTAAGATTTTTCACTAATGTGTTTACATTTTAACACGAGATTTTGATTTCACTTTTAATTTAAAGAGATTTTTATGTTCTAAAATTAGAACACATAAATGTATTCTTTTATGTATTAAAATTTAAAAATAAATACATACATAAGTATATCCACGTCTTTATTCCTTGCGGGGTAGACAGACACCAAGGTCATAAAACTCACAGGCCACGTTAAGCGTGTTAGTGGACGATAGGATGGAAAGCGGAATCAAAATAGTGATGGGTTGCTAGCCGTATCGCCTAAAACGTGATTCCTTAGATTTTCCCCAAATCCCTTGACCGGGTTTTACGGTCTGCGCGGAAAGAAAAGCAGCTGCTATATTCTATGTTTTCCCTTTCTTCCAAACTAGCAAGGAAGAGAAAAATTAATTAGTTTTTGGATGGTACGAAATAACATTAACAAGATTCACAAAACAATCGTAGACACCTATCGTTCCCATGAAATTGTATTTGGAAGTTCATGACCCTGCAATCCCTAACATCCACATACACGGGCGTATTAGGAAGACAGATATATGTGACAGGTTTCCACCAACAATGGGTTTATACGAACAATACTACGTAGTTGGAAAACAATGGTTACCGCACAGGTAGGTGGGGAGTATAAATCACAGAAATTAAGAGATTAGAAAAATATTTTTGCATTCCGCTATGGTTTGTATTTGGTTAACGTGTATACATACATACCAACTGTGTTAGTCTACCAGCTGTTCGAGTTAAGAGATATGTTGTTGTATTTATATGATTTAATTAAGCTGATAATCTGGTATCATATTTATACTCATTTTTCTATACCTATTACCTGTACCTGTTGATTGCCACAGTTTGTGTAACTGTCGCCGTCAATTAATGACTAGTAATGTCAATAAAATAAACCATAATTTGAATGCAAGATTTTTATTTTGGGGTCCTTGCAGCACACAACACGTCAGTGTTTAAATATTCGAATTTGGTTTGTTCACTTATTATTTGACTAAAATCATTTGCTATTTTGCTTACAGATTTGCATTTTAGAGACATTACAATTCATAGATTTCTTTTATAAGGATTTTTCATTGTTACTTTCTAGAAAACGAAACAAACGCGAAATAAATTGTATGAAATATAATGTTCTGGTATTTAAAACTATACTCTACCGTTTTAGCACAACTAAAATTCAAACATATAACTTTCAAACTTAAGATAGGTTACACACGTACTTATGCCTGTCAAAGTCAGAAATATTTATAAAGTAGGTACCTACCTAAGTAATGTTGCCAGATTCGTATTACTACAGCGCAATTCATGGATAGCCACTTGCGCATTAATAGACTGATTTATTTTGCAATGTGCTTTATTATTGGACACTTACCAAGCACAGTTCTTAACTTTTCAATAAATCGCAAAAGATACAAAGTAAGATTACCCCAAAATACTCGATTGATAAAAATATCTTACCATTTCCGATAATTAAAACATATCTCCTCCTTTACCTGATTTAGGAGCGACTATTATCAGGGTGGGAATGTTTAGAAGCATTTAGGGTTCCTAACTACTAAATTGCGTATACTTGGCACAATTTAGAACTATTCTACATGCCGTTATAACTTTAATCTTGCCAAATGTAGAAGGTTGCTCTCAAAGCTCCAAAGGAGACTTTAATATTGCAATAAAATTTATAGACGGTTTTGTAATGTAGCCATTCTAATTTCGCACAATAATATTCAAAGACACCGTTTATAGGTTTCAATAAATAAATTTATCATAGAGTTTAATATGGGCATCAATTGTAAGTTGTTTTCATATACACAGCCACACAGGTATTATGGAATAACTAGTACGACAAAAGCAGTTACAAGTTTCACGTTCCACCACACTCTGGATATGACTTTTCTCTAGCCAAATCAGTTGTGTACCGAAAATATTAAAACAAAGAATTTAGCCACGAATGCCATATGATTATATATATATTTAATAAAACTTAATTTTATACTTGCCTTATCACAAATAACGAACTGAATTTTATCCTTACCATTATTCAGCCAAAACAATATTTTTCAGCAGACATTGCTTCTATGTTTCAGACGTACAATAATTTGAACTTCATTTATTAAATAAAGAAAATGCAAAATAAATCCCATATAAACTAATTTCAACTTCGTTTTAACTTTAATCCATGTTTACATTTAAAAGGGAACCTTAAACTTACCTGATTTTATGAGAATTGTTAGAATTAACGGGATATTTACCATGTAAAATTTTTTGAGTTTTCGATATTTTGATTCAGATACATGGACCATGATCACGAAGGAACTTAAATGATTTTGATTAAAATTAATATTTTAGATAGTTAGGTTTCTTTTATAATTTAGTCAATCATTTCTTATTTTTTAATATTATATTTAATTTCAAATAATTGAGTTAATAAAAGATCACATGAACGTAACTGTCTTTACTAATTTCTTTATATTCATATATGTATAGTATTAATTACATCTGACTTTTATTTCTGTCTGGAACAGGTAGATACTAACGTTTAAACGTTAGTCTGGTTACTCTGCATTCGAATCATCTACTCTGGCTGTATACTTTTTATGGTATCTACGTGTTAGGTGCAAGCCACACATCAACCATTCCACTTTTTGAAAAACTGACTCTATTCAAATGCAATAAGGTACATGGCTGTTATGCTTGATGTAAGCCTTACTGTACTGTTGCTCAGAAAATTGAAATTTGCTTCCTTATCGCGTTCAACCTTAAAATAAAATACTGATATTACTCCGCGGCCTCGTATTTAATTCCCGAATTTGTTTTCCTTCCGGGAGTTATATTTTTAGGATAAAAAAGGCCTTTGCTAAAGGTATTGATCTTTCATTTCAATGAGAAAGGCTTTTCTTTCTAACTTCTATGGACTATTTATAAATTGGGTCTTCAAACCGGACTATTTTTTTATTTGTGATTTCCCCGGTTTTTTTCATGCGTTACCTAACGTTAAATAAATAAAATACACTAAACTCGAGATGTCATAACACTTTTCCCCCGCAATATATTTTGCATAAAATCTGTTTTCGCTTATATTACATGAAAACTTAAGATTTTGAATAAAATTTGAATATTTCTTCAATAAACAGGATACTTACCAGTTTTGACTTCTTTATGTCGAATACATTAAGTTTAATTTCAATTTATTTAGTAGTTTTAAACTATTTTAAAATGTTTTAAATCCCTTAACGAACAAATTTAGTACAATTTGATTATAATTTATAGTATTTAGTAGAATAGAGTTGAAAGAAAAACACATCTATGCAATGTTGTAGCATGAAAGCAATTTCAAAGATGTTTCTGTTTAACAACCTTGTAACAATTTTTGTACCTTTGAGCCGGGTACTATCCGGGGGGGCATTTTTGAGTGACTTGTTTTTATGTAATTGTCTCTGTTTTTTTTTTGTACTTTTGAAATAAATGAAATATTTTATTATTTTTACAATTTTTATATTTCTCAACTTACTTTATATGGGATTTACGGTGGCGTAATTGGCAACGCATAGATCATACTGAGATCTAGGCGCAGGTTCAAGTCCTGCCCGCGTGGAATTTTTTTAACCATTTCTTATTTTCTTTATTTAATAAATTTCTCAACTTCAAAAATATTGTAAAAAGTGTACATCCAAGTTGAGTGATGTGTTTTAATATTGGCTTAGCACGGGAAACATGAAAAACGATGCCACGGAAGTTTCCTCTTTGTAATCCCTGGCAGGCTAAGCCGGATTTGCAACTCACTCCCGCCTTCTTCCGACTTTTTTTTTAATTAAAAAGTATTTATAGTCTCGAAAGACTTCCAATAGACGTAATTAATTTGATACGTGACTGTAGGTTTTGAAAAATTTGGAGATTATGAGGTAATTTAGCTGAAAAATGCAAAAAAAAAATCTTTAAAAATGTATATTCTTGAAATTAACTGCATTTAAAATATTTTAAATTAATTTTTACATTTCCTTTCATCATCCTTCATATTTAATTATTTTATGATCTACTTTCTGATCTATCCAGCACATTACTGCAATTAAGGCATGATGACAACCTTGTCTGTGATCTACTCGTACCATACAAATTCTAAATCATCGATCATATTGATTTGTATCTTTTAACTTCCTCCGTGGTCCAGTGGTTAAGGCGTTTGCCTTGTTGACCCGGGGGTCGTGGGTTCGATTCCCACGGGAAGCATACTTTGTTAAGTCTTTTCCAGTTTGGTTATGACATTGCAGGCATGAATCACCTGATTGTCTGATAATAAAGATGATTCCGTGCTTCGGAAGGCACGTTAAGCCACGTGCCATCTGGTAGTTGTTAAAAGAACCACGTCAGAGGCCGAGAGGCGGTTCCGAAGAACTCTGACTCCAGGGTGTGCTTGGTCGACTGACCGTGTCACCTACACGAAATGATGATAATGATGATCTTTTAATAACTTTTCTTTACAAAACTTTTTATCAATGCGTTTACAAAAAGAAAACGAAAGTTCTTAAATTGAGATAGAAAGTGCAATTTCCATTCAAATACTACTGCGTAAGAAAATAACAACGGTTTTTATAAGTACTTCCCTACATTTGAATAGAGTGAAGGTAATTGTTATTTATAACGGTAATATCTCCAAACCTTATTCAAACCATAAATATAATGCATATCAATCCACTTTCCATTTTACCCGAGCACAAAGGCCTACATTGAAAAAAATCAATTTACGAACAATGACGCTCGTATTCAATAGCTTGTTATTTCTGTGGAATTGATTCGTGTTTTATTCCACGAGGATTCTTATCACATAACTGCGGTAATAATCGGGACGGTCCGCCAGATGGGACAATGGGACGGGTCGTAAAGGACGAGATGTTTGTAGACGGACACAATGTCTGGACCACAGATTACTAGAGGCTAGATAACGCTTGTTGTCTTTCAAACGCGCGTCTTGTTTGAGTATTTCTCTCACTTTTACTGCTTCCACATCAGTTCGCATTTGAAACCTTCGGAAACGACACACGCAGATTAATGCAAATACCTTATCACATGACTGCGTTAACAATTGGGACGGTCCGCCAGATGGGACAATGGGACGGGTCGTAAAGGGCGAGATGTTTGTAGACGGACATATTGTGCGGACCACAGATTTGTAAAGGCTAGATATCGCTTGTTGTGTATCAAACGCGCATCTAGTATGAGTCTTTCTCTCACTTTGAGTGCTTTTGCATTAGTTCATATTAAAAATTGCTGGCAACGAAGCACGCAGATGAATGCGAATGCCGTCTTTGGCTTATATGCCAAACAAACTGCGCTCACTAACCCATTTGCCAAGCATGGTGAGTGTCGCAAAAACTAATGATGGTTATCTTTGGGTGAAGTCTGTATCCAGTAGTGGATTTAATGCGGCTAATATAATGATGATGAAAATTGACGTAGTAACAGCATGAGAGTAACACAGAAAACACAAATTAGTAAGTAATTTTGATTTTGAATTACAAGGAAATTGTGAAAAATATATTCTTATTATACCTCAAAAAGCATCTAGCCTTATTTGATCTGTGCTGCACACGAATCGATCGACAGTCCAACATAATGTGTATCGGTAAAACGAAAACTTAGGGCATCAGATCTGTCTAGATTGTAGGTTTTATTCACATTGGAGTTACGAACACTAAACTTATTGTCGAGGCAGTTCCAAAAAGGTAAGGACATTCGTATATAGTAGATTTCTTGTTTGTTTTACAGTGATCAAAAGCTAATAAATGACAGTAGATCGCGCGCTCAACAAAAACTTAATCAAAAACACATTGCACAGACCAAAACTTTTTATTGGACGTACTCGTACCAGCAACTTTTTACAATATTTTGTTTCTTTTAGTAATAAAGTAACAATACTTTTTTTCATAGAAATACAGAAATTAGTAAATGATTAAATTTTTTATATGTCACTTAATATTAAACATCCTAATAAATTATTCATTAAAACAATATTAAAAACAAAAAAAAACTTTTAACTAAAAATTAATATCTACTTTAAACTCTATTATGACCGTATGACTTACCGTAACAAATAATGACGAAGGTCATTCTTTACTTGTTTCTAACAAACTAAACCCCAAATACACTAATAAAAGCCCCAACCCAACAACGACACTAACTAAGATTATTAGATCCCTACAAAATTCCCAAAACACAGATATAATCAAATGACCGGCGAATTGTGATTGCAACTCGGGTATCCTCGCTTCCGAAATACAATTGAGTCGAATTTCCGATTGTGCACCCGTTTGCCTTATGTTTTAGCTCCTTAGCTTAGATAGCTAAAAGTAAGTATCATTGTTTGACATCGACAGGTGTCGCTGTTATTCCATACCTACAAACTGGTGATCGTGACAGGTGTTGCGCAAAATGTGTCGCTGTCGCTGAACTTCAAAGTTACCCTTAAGTAGTAGTGTCGAAAGACGCCGATTCAAGTTTCAAATTTCAAACTTCTATTTAATAAAGGTTTCTTTTAAAATCATTATTTGTTACATTTCGGTTTTCAATTTTCCGTGTCAGCTATCACGAGATATGGGAATCAAAATCACTAGAACGTTGCTTCTGTTCACATGGGGCAAACACTTTTGCTTGTCTTATCGCAATAGCTGACATTATTAGGTGTCAGTCAACAAAATAAACATCCTCGGTGCATTTAAAAACAAACCAATTCATTAAAACATTATTTTTATGGGATTTGTTGACCTAAGCGATCCATTTAACGTTTATTAACAGCGATAGGCAGACTTTTCCAGGTTTCTTTCTCGCAGACATAATGATAAGCTATACTTGTATGTACGATAAGTGCAAACCTTAAAGGGTAAACGGGCGGGAGACCGAATTTCTCGCACGTAGCACAACTTCGGACAACTAACAGATGAGACGTGGAAAAATCGCCGTAATATGTGAATGGACTTGATTTTCCCGGAGATTCTTTTTCTGATATCGCGCATGTATGCTAGATTAATGAGTCACTATAAATCCCTAGTGAAATATATCGCGGGACGTTAGTCCGTAATTCTAAATGAGCAGTGTCACTCTACCGGTTTTTGTTACACGATAGTACGAGTGACAAATTAGGTTTTTGTTGTGTGGCTGAGCTTTCTTTTGTGAGAACTTAGGTACTGAGGTTAGATGTTATATTGGTTATTTCGTAAAGGGCTAGAAATTACACCGATAATGCCCACAATTTTATTACGACATAAAATTATAGAAACTCTGTTCTCCTTTCTTGATTTTACCATCGAGATAATAAATAAATAAATATATACGGAAAAATCACACAGATTGAGCTAGCCCCAAAGTAAGTTCGAGACTTGTGTTATGGGATACTAACTCAACGATACTATATTTTATAATAGATACATATATAGATAAACATCCAAGACCCAGTACAATCTGAAAAAGATCACTTTCCATCTTGACCTGACCGGGGATCGAACGCGGGACCTCCGTGTCGCAGGCAGGCATGTTGACCGCTGCGCCACGGAGCTCGAATAAACATTTTCATGACTTGGACTATACATACTACCTATTGTCACGTCTTTCTCTCTTTCAATGTAGACAAAGCCCAGGTCAAGAAGACCTAAAGACCACTTTGATCTTGTTGGTAAGTGAAAACGGAATCAAAATAGTGATGTGTTGCTTACTGCATCACCTTTTGACATGATTCCTTAGATTTCTGTTCATACCCTCGAACGTCTTTTATGATCTGAACGGGAAGAGAAAAGTCCATCTGGTACATTCTACGTTTTTTCTTTTCTATCAGTCTAGCATGTAAATATACATTCAAGAAAAGTGCATCGTTTAAATTTTTACCAACTTTTATTTACATTCAGCTATGGAAACGTGGAACGTTCTACCGTATGTATAATGGGCTGTGCTCTGAAGAACTGTTTGAGATGATGCCTACGGCTACATTCTATCATCGCACCTCACGCCATCGACCTGGGGTTCATCCTCATACCTAAATCCTAAATGGTCACGTACAGTATTTTGAAAGGAACTTTCTTCCACGTACGCTAAAGTTATGGAATGAACATCCTGCTATGGTTTTTCCGAGAGACTACAGTATGAGATTCTTCAAAAAGGGCGTGAAAAGATTTCTTCAGGGTCGGCAACAGTGACATCCCTGGTGTTGCAGACGTCCATAGGCTACGGTAACCGCTTTCCATCAGGTGGAACCTACTTAGTTGTATACAAAAAAATAAACGTTTGCATATCTGTGTATCTATCTGTAATCAAATCATACAAGGTTAATATGACTGAAATTCCGATATTTGCTTGAGCTGAAATTTACCAAACATATGTAAACACGACAGTGTATTCTTATTTAAGATAAGGGGCCTGAAAACTTGCAGTACCGGCAGCTATAAACCTAGTGCTAGCATCGGGTCCCAGAAACTAGTAGTTGTCTTAGTATTAGACTGTAAGGATCTTGTCTGTGAAGTAAAATAAACATTTATTAATATTTAATACATCCTCATCCTGACTAATATTACAAATGCGAAAGTGAGTTAGTTTGTTTGTTAAGCATTTACGATTTATCTACTGAACCAATGAAATTTTTTATACACATAGTTCGGAGTACTGAGAATGCCATACGATACCTTTCATCCCGAAAATATATGAACTATTCTCGATGGCTTGAAAATTAACACGAGCGAAGCGTCGGGCGAAAGTCCTACACGCTCCTCCTTAACGCTGAATATACTTGCCTCAGATTTCTCATCTTGCTTTAACGTATAAAATACTTGTAGCTACAAAGAATACCCAAGGAGGGTTGACGTCAGGCCCCGAGCGCGACGTCTAAAACTCAAAATGTCTATGCAGAAAAATTTCTGAAGTCCATAATATCTGAAACGTATAAGCAACCAGCCGTAAAAAACTTTCACGAAATCATATCACAGCATGAACTTCGAGAGATATATGAGACAAACCCGAAAAACGATCAACTGAAGAAGACTTGCAACTACAAAGAAAGATAGTATAATATTTGCAACTAAGTAAACATACTGTAAATAACAAATTGTTGACTATCGAAGTTACTTTCCCCATAAATATCGTATCTATAAAGAATTTTCCTCTACAGGTTTATAACGGGCCATAAATTCGTTCGATTCGACCCACAAACTGCACTCTACTATTTACACAAGCATCATCCATTAAAACTGCCTCTCTCTAGAAAATTATTAGGTCGACTTTCCACGCAGGTATTACTTGACATGACAGTCTACGCTTCTTGTAGATAAAACACAAACTAGACCGAGACACTTCTTTATGTTCTGTAGGTAGTAAAGTCAATTAAATTTTAGTAATTAAGGTACCTTTTCCTACCTTGTGGACAACAAGGTAGGAAAAGGTACCTTAATTCCTACTTAATTCATACTTTATTCCTACCTAAAATACAAAAAAAATCTCTTTAGTATAAAATTAAAAAAACGACCAAGTGCGTGTCAGGCCACGCGCAGTGTAGTTCCTTAATTGCGAATGAAAACTTTGAGTTCACACTGTTCACTCTCACACCTCACAGTTAAACGACCAAAAATATCTAACAATGAAAATTGTATGAAATCTTACATTTTCGAGTACATTTTATAAGTTGGTTGCCTATAACTTTTTAGTTTGTACTTAGTACCCAGCTCTGATAGTTTTCCTTTCAATTTCAGTATATATACCTGTAATTTTCAAAATTGTCAATAGCACTTTGCTTGGCATAGTAAAGTTTATTGAGAGCTGCCATATACTCAAACCTAGAGACGTCACGGTACTACAACAATCCTGGAACAAATTGAAAGTCGGCGTAATTCCCCCGGGATAAATTAATTTACTGGTAGCTGCAGAAACGGCACTACAATCATCTCTCGGGCACCCAAGACGTATTTATGCGACCTGTGACATTCTTATACCATATTTACTTTCTTTCAAATCTTTTGAATAACTGTCTTTGTATAGGTTGAACAGCAAGGGCGAAGGTGTAGCTTCGCCCTTGCTGTCTAACGCCTATTTCGATGCCAAACTAGTCTGTGTAGTCCGCGTTTATTGTAAAATCTATATGTAAAAGTCAAATATATCTAAAGTTATAAGCGATTTTTTTTAAGTGTAGTTTATTGAGAGCTGCCATATAGACGACCCGGTGCTACATCAATACTGGAACAAATTGATAGCCGTCGTAATTCCCCCGGGATAAATTAATTTCCTAAAAACTATAGGAACGCCACCACAATCATCCCTCGGGCACCCAAGACGAATGTATGCGACCTTCAACATTCTTATACCATATTCACTTTCTTTTAAATCTTCTATGTACAGGTTTAACAGCAAGGGCGAAGCTACACATCCTTGCCTAACGCCTATTTCGATACCAAACGAGTCTGTGTAGTCCGCGTTTATTCTAAAAATAATGCCTTCACGTAAAATTCAAATAGAACTACAACAGTCACTAGTGTTTTTCTTAAAGCGTAGTCAAATTTATTGAGAGCTACCATGTACTAAACTCTATAGGCGTCACGGCCCTACATCAATACTGGAACAAATTGATAGCCGGCGTTATTCCCCCGGGATAAATTAATTTGCTGGTAGCTGCAGAACGGAACCACAATCATCCCTCGGGCACCCAAGACGTATTTATGCGACCTGTGAGGTTTTAATTTACTGGCCCATTTTCTATGTCTATGAATAGTTTAAAGTTTATTATTTCATTAATAAATAACACTTATTTACTGAGTCAGAATTAATTCAATGAGTGTGAGACCATTGGAAATATAAGCTCTATCTATTTTTTAAATACTTCCTTATAGGTATTGGTTTCTTTTTTATATTATTTTTTTTTAACAAGCGAGCGTGTGAGAAGCGCGCGCAAAGCGTCACTGTTTCAGCCTGTTTGTTGTTTCTATGTCAATAATTATGTCGTATACCGACAGGTTCTTGAAAATGACACCAGCGTTGGCCATATAAACACACAAAATGCCAACAAAAAATAATAGTATACTTTCGGACACGTGCTAAACGTCATTTTATGACCATGAAATAGATCTTGCAATCTCATAGCACCAGCAGTCTAGACCAAAGCGTGTTGAAATTCAAAGCCGTTGAAAAATACAGCCTTTTTGACGCTGGAACGAAGCCAATTCGCCAGTAAGTGAACCTGATAAAGAGACTAAACTTTTGTGAGACTCGGATCTCAGACAGATTGAACGATTAGATAGGGTGCATACTTAAACTTAAGCAATCTTGACTTTGGCGTAATCGATATTGATTTTTATAATGTTAATTTTAATGTTAAGCCAGAGCGCGGGTTCTGCTAATAAAAGAGTTAAATAATATTTTATTAGCAGAACCCGTGCTCTAGCTGTATTAGGATTTAGCAATATTTTACGGTACCTGCCTTATGCCATCTTTGCTTGGAAACCTGTGTAAATAATAATACTATAGATTATAAGTGTTTTTACGCATTCACTATTTTAATAAAAACATAATAAAACTATTTTTCGATCCTGGTAATCAAACTCAGAGCTCCTCGTTTATATAGCATGCTAACATTTAACCACTGCGCCACAAAGGTGGTTGAATATGATTTTCAGTCTGGTATACTAAGGAAGTCATTTCTAGCAGGTACGTTCAGCAAGCACCCATAAACTCTAAAACACCAAGTGCGAAACACTTCGAGGCTTCAATCACACACATAACCATTTACGAGCTCCTGAAATAGGCCGGGAAATGTACCGTCAAATATATCCAATTTTTATGTCAGCAAATTAACATATAAGGCGAGGAACGCCGAGATGACGAGAGGGAAGTTTTAATATATTTTTATGAAAGGCGTTTTCCCGCGAAAACTGAATGATTAATGGCCGACCCTCCAAGAGATTCTGCTGAGCTAATTCTGAACTTTTCAGCCATTTTTTTAAATAATTAAGCCAGTTTCAGACACGTAATTTCTAGGGTTCCGTATCCGAAAAGAAAAAAAGTAAATAAAAATATTTTTATTTTCATCCCATCTATACGTGCGGGCCGTGTGGTTCCCAGCAGAGTAGAATAGGACAACTCTCAGTCGTACCGTGGATGTTGTACAAGGCGACTTAGGAAAAAAGGTAAACAAAGCTTATAAACATCAAAGAGACCTTTCCAAACCGTCTGGCCAGCATGGAGAGTGTAAGCCGAATCCTCTGACTACCCTGGCTAATTATGGTTCTGGTAGTACAGAGAGGGTAAAGCTCCTGCAGTGGAGACTAAAAAAGACTTGATGATGATAATGATGATACGTGCGGGGTATCTATAGATAGGTCTTTAAAGATGCAAGCCTCCGTAGTTAAGCCTCCGCTATCCATCCGTCTTATCTAACACAGAGCAGGTATTAAGGTAAATAAGTTTCATTTATGATGTGACTCACACACACACATCCTACCACATAGTAAACATTGTATTTATTTCATTTAAAAAATACACAGATGAATTAAGAACCTCCTACTTTTTTGAATTCGGTTAAAAAATCGAGCATCGCTTCTTCACTGGAAATAAATAGAATAATAATACATATCTACGCATACAGAACCAACCACGTCTTGCTTCCGAGCAAACGTAGAAAAATAATATTTCTAAATCTTGGAATCTCTCCACAAATAAATCAAGACACGACAGAGACACCAATATTTATACATCGGTTTTCTGTTATCCACAAAAATACATTTTATGCCCGAAATTCAATATAGACGCAAACAAACTCATAACAAATGGGTTATTCGATATATTCCCTCCTAAATCGGATTTCAAACAAATTGGATTTTGAATAACGGTGTGGATAAACACGATGGGAAATAATACCGAATGTATTTTGCATGGTAATCGAAAAACGTTCATCTGTCCTCTATTCATTTACGAGCCGACGTTTGATTTGGTTTCTAAATAGATTTGCATTTGAATTAAATGTGTGCAGCGCATGTTTCTGATAGAGATAGTTGTCTGTCTCTAGTGATCTAACAAAATATAAATACGCTTTGGTATTTTTTTGTTGCTCTTCTTGTTTCTAAAAAATCATTAAGTACTTAGTTTAAAATCTTTCTAACTTTTCTGAATGCTTTATCGTCATCATCGAGCCTTGTGTCAATCTGAATTATTTAATTACGAGTAGTTATAAAAAAATTAAAAGGAATTAATTATAATCATCATGGTCTTTTTTAGTCTCCACTGCAATAGCACCATATAGTATAGAGTATCAACAAAAAAAAAATTGAAAAAGAATATAATATAATAATAGAATAACCTGTATGTTATTTGTAATACTCACCCAAATATAATCTAAATCATTACTTAATTTATTGATATTCGATTTCAATAAAATACAAAATTGAAAAAAGCTTTCGAACATCAAGAAGTGGCAATCAGGCAATGTATGGATCTTTGAAGGTAAATTAGACCTTCAAAGATCCATACATTGCGAGAACACTCATACATACTTCTTAACACGACAAGTTAAACAAAGTTTATAATTACGATATATTTCAGTGCTATATTATTTTCCCAGACCTAAAATCACACAATGCTTATTAAAATCTTGCAAGTTCCCAGCACCACATTTCAGCATTACCCAAAGATAAGCTAATACTCCTCAACGTTTCACTCAAGGCGTTAGTCATAATAAAATTTACCGCTCCCGAGAACCAGCGCCACGGGCGAATTGATAATGGCCTGTATATCAAACATCTTTTTCTGAGTAATCACTTTGCAGATCTATGGTATAATGAGCCGCCGTCGCCCAGCTGCCGTTTCATGGAGAAATCATCTAAATTATCTCCTAAGGGTACGAATCTCATCTGAAGTTTGAACGCCATCTTTGAATTTCAATATGATAAAACCATTATGATTCATTAAGTATAAAGTTTGAGTTTCGTGAGAAGGAAAGATTTTGTTGAATCTGAATACGAAATTAGCTATTATAGTTGTCAACCTCTTGATTCTTTGTGTGAATACAGACAGCTAGATACATATTGTTTATGTTAGGAGCTATCAAAGTAACTTCTCTCTCGTGAAGTATATATTTCATGGATTAGGAATCTGACGATAGAAGACAATCCATTTACAGAGATTTACTGGACCAACTACCTCTCTCTCATCTGAGCATTTTTCCGTTTGCATCAACAGCTGGAGTGCTTTTGAGCCCGAGGTGAGCTTTCCAGCTTTTTCTTCTTTACTTTGCACGGTCTTTTACATCCTTAGTTGTGAGTCCATTAGCACGAATATCCTCCTTAACGATACCAAACCAGCTTTACGTGGATTTCTCCCTCAGAGGAGGTGGTATGGCTAGAATACTAGACCAACTAACAATGATGAATAACGTCCTGGTTGCATCCTCAGCTGTCAAGTTTTAAGAGTTCAAAAAGTCGATAATAATTATCGCTTTTTTTCTGCTTCCGTGTCATTAAATAGATATGCTTTTGTAAAAATATTTGCGTTTTATTTTCTAAACCATTACCAATATGAAGAGTTATGTCAAAGATTATAACAATGAATTTAATATTCTTATAAAGATTCCGTTATTCTAGCGGAACCCATGCTCCAAAGCACAGACATATTTTCTTATTTTCGAACCAAATATAAGAAAAATAAATTATAGCTCTTTCACGACGGTAATATTTTAAATATTTCAAATCCCTTGTTTTAAACTCCGGAAGTGGAAGCGCTAATCGTTTAAGCACCTGAAAAGTTCTCGTCGGACTTAAAAGGAAGATCAGAAATAAAATAAAAACACAATTTGATACTTTAAAGGTAATTACGTAAATATATTATTTTGCTGCAAAAGAATTTTTTAATGTAAATTAATTGTATGCGGTTTGGTATTTGCGGAAAACAACCGCTTCCGGAAATAGTGCCCGTTCCAAAGACGGATGTGATTGGCACCGCTCTCGTTTTCGCTGAAACGCTGGACGTACCAGATATTTATTATCTGAGAATAAAACAAACACCTTATTTTACGACATTTTTTCAGCCGGCTGTGATTAGTTGATGCTGGACGTACCATATAATAATTATCTGCAAATGAAATGAAAACCTTGCATTACTTCAAAAACTCGTTACAAGTGATATAAAATAGTAGGTAGGTAACATAACAGCAGTACGTATATTTGCGGAATATTGTCTGCTTCTGGAAATCATGCTCGTTCCTCTGTCAGGTGCGATTGGCACCGCTTGATTCCGTTCCTTCGCTAGACGTGCTAGATAAACGAAAAATTACAGCTGTTCCACAGCCGTCTGTGATTGGTTGGCACTATTTTTATATATATTTATTAAAAAAATTAAAATTAAAATCTACAAGTAAAATACAAAAACTTATGTAAGATACTAAAAGATTCTTAATAAAATAAGAGATTTGACTTTAAAAATTGTAGTAGGTAACATAACTGCGGTACGAATTTTTACGGAACACTGCCCGCTTCCGGAAATCATGCTCGTTCCTCAGTCAGATTAGATTGGCGTCGCTTCTTTCTCCTCCGACGCTGGTCGTGCCAGATATTTACTACCTGAGAAAGAAATGAATACCTTATATACTTCAAAATCCTTAATCAAATTTAATTTTATTTTAAACAAGTGATATAAAATAGCAGGTAGCATAACAGCGGTTCTAATGTTTGCGGAACACTGCCCGCTTCCGGAAATCATGCCCGTTCCTCTGACGGGTAAGATTGGCGCCGCTTGTTTATTCCCCGACGCTGGACGTGCCAGATATTTACTATCTGAGAATGAATTGAAAAACTTCAAGTCCTAGTTAATGTGAATTTTGTTTTGAATAACTGATAAAAAGTAGTAGGTTACATAACAGCAGTACGAATATTTGCGGAACATTGTCTGCTTCTGGTAATTATACCCGTTCCTCTGTCGGATGAGATTGGCGCCGCTTGTTTCAGCCCCGTCGCTAGACATGCCAGATAACCGTAAAATTACAACCGCTCCTCAGACGTCTGTGATTGGTTGGCACCTTTTGTACCTTTGGAGCTAGACGTGTCATAAGATTTATTATCTGCAAATGAAACAAAAAACCTCATATAACTTTAAATAATCCCTAATTAAATAAGAGATTTGTTTTTAACAATATATTGAGATTGGCGCCGTTTGTTTCCGCTTCGTGCTGGACATGCAAGATAATAACTAACTGAGAATAGAATGGAAACTTTGTTTTGTTGACATTATTATTTTTATCATTACAAAACTAAATAATAGATAGATTTTATTTTTATAGCGATTAACTAGCACAATATTAGTTCTAGGTATAAATTACATTAAATATGTTATTATTGTCTACTTTGCAAAATGAATACGGTGCTTCTACACGTGTGTTTTTAGTTTTCTATTCTTGTAGTTTTCTATAGAACCCTTTTAACTGATCCCCCTGACCCATAAACTTCCTGTTTACAATCCTTTCAATACATAGTACATTCCTTTGTTAGTGTAGTTAATCAAAGTATGAAAAGTCTACATTCAAACAGCTAAAATTGTATAAAAGATTATTGTAAATTTGTACTACCGTAAAATATATTATTATTACTGCAGTCAAAGATCTACTCGTACGTCGTTCGATCTATAACTTCTAACATCGAATAAACGTCCTGTCAAAATATGGCTCTATAAATATGTCAGTACGAGCTCACTTAAGTAAGAAAGAGCTATAAAAGTCTTCAACAACGCCAGGTGCTACGAAAGGTCGCTCCGTGTCGCGTCTACTGAAAAATATGAAATCTTAATGTTCCCATAAAAACTCGAATGGGGAAAATTCGATGAGCATCGCCATTGTCTCGCTCGATAACTCCAAGTAATAGGCGATCTAGAAAAAGTACGTTGAGGTAAAAAGAAGTCGATAAGGGTACTGCGAGCCCTCGTTATCTGTGGTCATAAATTACCCCGCCACCCCCGGGGGGCAGGTAGGTGCCCCAACCTTGGAGAATTCGAGGAAATGAAGTGACTACGTGATCCAATTGCGATTTAAGGTGCATTCGAATCGAAGTTCGTCTAAGTCACGCGAGGCTGCCCTTTAGCGTTCGGAACGCAATTTATCTTTACGACTTTGGATATTTACTTTTCGATTACACATTCACGTTATCACGCTATTACTTGATTGATGGAAGAAGGCTTTGGTAGGGTTTTTATGGACTGATCATTACGGTAATTATAGAAGCGTATGGTCTAACCATTTATTATCACCGTTTTAAACAGATCTGATGACGCTGCAATAATGTGATCATTTGCCGCTCTTTAGGATGCCCTTCTTGTATTGGGCGTTTTTGGAAGAGGTGATAAAAATACCAAAGAGCCGTCTTGATGACGTTTAAGTCCATCTTTATATACTTAGTCCACTCTTTAAGACTCTAACACATTCATCAAAAGCATTTTCTTTTATACTGTGATATGACAAGGTTACCATCATTTTCCGAGGGGTGCGCAAATCACGTACACTTATTTTCACAATCTCAAATCGAATAATACATATCAACAGGTTACTTACATCCTTGACATATAATTTTATCCAAAAAAACCTGCCCCTTGTAGCCAACGCATCTAGCTACTTTTGTCAGGTCTGTTCACTTGACAGTGGTAGTTGATGTACCTTTTAATTGACGTAAGGCTAAATAAATCTAATCCTTTGATATCAATTTAAGCTAGCTAGTTAGTTGCTCACGTCCATAGTTACTTGGCAGTTATACACAAATACTGATCTTTATTTTCCTAGCAGGTACGAAGCTTATATATTTTTTTACACATACCAAGTAATGGTCAACTATACACTTTAATAACGATTGTTTACAATAGGCATAACTTGGGCAATAAATCAGCCTGTCCCACATTTGACAGTCTATACGAACAATATCTCCGGATCTAAATACTCAATCAGCACTGCACAAAGTTTCACAACACACTTATGTCAGTATATGAAGGTTGAAATTCACGTGATATTGAGTTTAGGGGTGGTATTATCAAAGTTTGTTTTGCTTGAGTTTTGACAAATATCTGCAGGTGATGACGTGTGCGGTTTCCCTAGCGGATGGCTCTGACATATTGCTTTGATGGTGTTGTGTTCGCATGCGGGCGTCGTATATTATAAACACCTATGTTACCACAAGGAGCTTACGTTAAATGGCATAGATTTAAATATATTTTGCAAAGAGATTTTGTGGCCGATTTCTATAAGACTCTCTATACAGCGTGTAACTTGATGTTCGTCCACATAGCTAAGGAGTTCCTAAGACTAAAATTGTGAGTTGACGTCGCTTGGAGGAACTGCGCTGTGCCGCTTATTTTGCACTTCCCTTTGGAAGTGTAAACTTAGCCATAAGTAATTTTTTGACGTCATTAATTTTTTTTGTCGTGGAAATTGTAAACACAAGTTTGACAATTAATAAGTGTTCAAAGAAACCTATATAAATTAAACGTTTGAAATCTTCGACATTCCCTTAAAGGGTTGAATCAGCCCGTCAATATGAACAACGTCTCCTATGGGATCACAGTTGAGAACTCGAAAATTTTTTGACTCACCCCCATACTAATTGCCCAAGCGGCTGAATACTTTTGTATACAAATGTCGAAATTCTTTGAGTTACCGTCATCGACCCCGTAGCAAAATTTGTTGATATTGGCGGGTTGCTTCACCTGGGTCAAGGTCAAGGGTCAAGTTACATGCTGTATAAATGTAGGTATTTTCGTCCGTCCTAGATCTGTGCATAATTTTTTTTACATAAAAAAAAGGAACAGAACTTATTATATATGTACGAGTAACTATATTTTCACCGCAATTTATACAATCTTACAGTGTACACGCTTTAGAAGTTCTTTTCCGTACTAGATCTGTGCGTCATTTTGTTAGATTAAAAAACAAAAGAACAAAATATTTTCACGCGATTTACACAAAATTTTCATTAAAAAGTAGCCTTTGCCTTTGCTCGCACGCAACCTGAAATATCGTTATGAGCTCTTAATTAATTTATGTTTGCGCGAAATAGTAATCGCAATGGTTATAACGCGATAATTAATTTGCGGCTTTATTTTGGGCTTTGGGAATAATGCTAGTGAAATGAATTGTGAATTATTTATAATTGTCACGATCCGTTAATTAAATACTAGTTATTTTCTGTGAATTACTCGGGACTGTTACAATAGCAAACTTTTATCGGTTTGGGACACATGCGAGTATCAAATATCTGTAGCATGAAT
Source organism: Rhodophaea formosa (assembly GCA_963082605.1). NCBI lineage: Eukaryota > Metazoa > Arthropoda > Insecta > Lepidoptera > Pyralidae > Rhodophaea > Rhodophaea formosa. Next base: position 12,867,225 of record OY720211.1, read on the forward strand.
CTGAAAGTGAATTTGTTCATTTATTGGTTTGTTACGCTTTCACGTCTTAGTTACTAAACTAATAATGATAAAATTTTCCGTTGTCTGAGGTTTGGAACAGGACGTAGGCTATTTTTCATACCGCAAAAAGTTCTGTTCATCATCAACGCGATAGAAGCAGCGACCAAAAGCTTTTTATAAATTATAATAAATAAAAAAATCTCGTCTTTATTCCTTGCGGTGTAGACAGAGCCCAAGATCATAAAACCCATAATCCACGTTAAGCGTGTTAGTAGGCGTTAAGGGAAACAATGGCGACGACTCTAGAATTAGCCTTTCTCTTGCTTAAATATATGTAAAAAGCATAAATTATGGATAAAAACTAAGTGCCAAATGTAAACGCAAGGAGATCCGGTTAGAAAAAACCTCCTTGCCAATACCATCACTCAGACGAAGCTAAGGACAGCGCTCTCCCCCGCACCATTTATTTTTATGCGTCTAATGAGAAGTGACACTCGTTACTGGGGGCTTGTCACCGAGCCACTCCTGTGATTAATATTATCAGTATTCGCAGTTTTATCCACTTAGGAAGACGGTCATTTATTTTCAGACTGTCGAATATTCTTCTTCCTGCCAAGTTTCGATGACTGTGTAGAGGTAGGTATATCTGCTATGCTACGCTAAAAGCTAAAACTATAGGTATAATGGCTGCCCTTCCCAAATAACAAAGTTATTTGTGTCTCGTAACAAAATGTCCTTTTAATTGAAACTGAGCAGATCACAGCCAACAATCTTTGAGTAGATCTATAAGCATTAGGTATCCTTACTACCTAGTGTATAATATATTCCTGCCTGATAATAATTTACAAATATTTTCTTTCATTTAATACATAAATATAAATTAATTAAATAATAATGTAGTAAAGTTTTGAGCTATTTCTATTTAATATTTGCTCGCCACTCTTGGCAAAATATGTGATACTTATAATTATTTACTGTACCAACTTTGTAATCATATTTTATGCAAATAAAATTCTGATTCTGATTCTGATACCATACTAGTAATATTTCCAAGCTAAAAATATAGGTATAATGGCTGCCCTTCCCAAATAACAAAGTTATTTGTGTCTCGTAACAAAATGACCTTATAATTGAAAATGAGCAGATCACAGACAACAATCTTTGAATAGATCTATAAACTTATATCCTTTCTACCATACTAGTAATATATCCAAACTAAAAGTATAGGTATAATGGCCGTCCTTCCCAAATAACTAAGTCATTTGTGTCTCGTAACAAAATGCTCTTATAATTGAAACTGAGCAGATAACAGCCTACAATCTCGTCATGTCGAAGAGATCTATTTAATAAACATTATCCTTTCTACCATATTAGTAATATTTCCAACCTAAAAGTATAGGTATAATGGCTGTCCTTCCCGAATAACAAAGTCATTTGTGTCCCGTAACAAAATGTTCTTATAATTGAAACTGAGCAGATAACAGCGAGCAATCTCGCCGGCGACCCGACGCAGAAATAATTGGATTATGTTGCGATCAAATTAGGATTATCTTGGACCTTTTCCTGTTCCGTAAGACAATGCAGGAGAAAAATCGATGGATAAAAAAGATTGGTCGGGAGTAGGTACGTGCGATACAATGGGTTAATCAGTTGGTACAGTGGTGTGGTGTCCGCAGATCGGTAATAGATGCCTTATTTAAATTTTCAAAATGATATCAAAATTAATCACAATATGAAAATTAATTGAAATTTAATAATTTGAACATCAATCTTTAAACTTGAACAATTTTTTTTTTCACGATGATTCCAGGCACTTCTTTTACGGCAGCTCACTTTTTAAAATAATTTAATAATTAATAATACTTTTCAATACATTTGCTAGTAATACGGTTCTGTATCGTAATGATGTATTTTACGGCACTTGTGCTTTTAACTTTACACAAATCACAACCGCTCAATAGCCCAATGCCACAGATGTAAAATTTAAAAATTTTCATAGAATCCGAGCATCCTGCTTTCGTTCCTAACTTATATAAATTCCTTATTTGCTGAACTTCAATCTTGTTTTAGTTTAAGGTAATCGCAAATGTATTGAAAAACGTCGTATGATACTCATACGGTAAGCTATCTATTATAGTCGTCGGTTTATTATAAGCATTCGGCTTCGCCTCGTGCCTATAAACACCTCAACTATAATATCCAGCTTACCGTACTTGTATCATATTGTACTATTATTACACAATATATTATCACGTCTTTATCCCTTGCGGGCTAGACAGAGCCCATGGGCATACAACCCGAAGGCCACGTTTAGCGGGCATTAAGGTGGAAAGTTGAATCAAAATAGTGATGGGGTGCTAGCTGCATCCCTTGACCGGCTTTTACGGTCTGCGCGGAAAGATAAGCAGCTATATTCTATGATTTTCCTTTTCTCCTAAACTAGCATGGAAGTAATACTTTATTGCCTACGCAAAATATACATTAATGTAACTTAAAAAGTTTTGCGAGTATTGTAGGTACTGTAAATAACATTTAAGGGCCCAAATTTTACGCAAAATTAAAAATAAATAAATTTACAAGCAGATAAAAAGATAAGTTTTATAAGAAGATTAATTATGCAAACATGACGAAAGAAATGAAACGAAGATAAGATTTTTTATAAAACTTAATAATAAGCAAATTATGGGAATTATTATAAAGGTGACCCAAGTTATTTAAAAATAACCATTAAAAACTCCACTTAAAGAAGTTACATGAACTTAGTACACGCGTAGATTTCACCAATTAACCACTTAATATATGAGTCATAAAGCACACTTATCAGAGCCAGCAACACCTTAAACAAAATGATAAATCCCTATTATAAAGACCTCTACCCTCTAATTTATGGCAGTTCCCTAATCTTCACTTATTAAGGATAATGGGGAACCAATGAGCAAGTTTGGCTCCTTTATCTTGGGACTATAAATATTGCCTATCACACGCAGCCGGTAGCCCGAAGTGATGAAAGTGCTGTTACATTGTATTTATGTTATATTAATGTAAGGTTTTATTCACGTCATTTTTATACGTGCTTGAAAGAACAAAGGGTTAGGGTGTGATACAATTTTTTATGTAAAATTTATGTTTTTCTTCTTATAACCTACGAGGTTCATGCAATAGCCCAAAACAATTCCGAAAATATTTTTTTCATCATCATCACATCTTTTTTTGTCTCCACTGCAGGAGCATGAGCCTCTCTCTGTACTAACAGAGTCATATATTAGCCATAGCAGGCATATTGGATATGGAGTGTTGGCCCAATCATAGCAAGCATATGATTGGGCCAACACTCTCCACGCTGGCCAGATAGGTAGGTGGTTGAGGCCTCTTTGATATGTAACAACATATTAGCTTTGTTTACCTTGTGTTTCATCTTCCACGGTAGACTTGGTTCTGTTCTACTCTGCTGAGAACCACATGGCATATGTTAATATTAGTCATATTTATAAAAGTAACATGGCTTATTGTAGAGTTTCTCTCAATGTTTATTATTAATTAAACGAATTTTCTTGTTATGGATATGCAATCGCCGATATAGGTCAGGCCAGGGTTATGTGGCTACATTTTTCACTCTTACCTAATTGCTGTAGGTAGGTAATTGTTAGTTTCACAATTTTTGCGAAAATTCTAATACGCACTACCTTATAATTATGGGGTCGAAAAGAATAAAGAACCTATGTAAATGTTCTTAATACCAACGTAATTTCCAAAGTTACTTAAAATATAACATTTTGTATTTTTTTTCCATTACATAATAAATAAATATAAATAAATATATACGGACAAATCACACAGATTGAGCTAGCCCCAAAGTAAGTTCGAGACTTGTGTTATGGGATACTAACTCAACGATACTATATTTTATAATAGATACATATATAGATAAACATCCAAGACCCAGGTCAATCTGAAAAAGATCATTTTCCATCTTGACCTGACCGGGGATCGAACCCGGGACCTCCGTGTCGCAGGCAGGCGTGTTGACCGCTGCGCCACAGAGCTCGACATAGCTTACTTGTTGCATTGCATGTTCGCTGCAGGTCTGTAAGCAGCTTAAGGTGAGTTACACTGGTTTACGGCGTGTTGGGGTTTATTATCGAGTAATTTATTTAAATCGTTTTACCGTTGATTGTCGTATATCGTAAATATTTAATTGATTTCGATGCAAACACTGAAACATATAAGGCGTTATGAAATTTATTATTTCCTTAAAACTTTTATTTTAATTTACTTAAACTTTAAACGAAAGTGTAACAATGGTGGAGCTAATGCCAAAAAGCATTCTTTGTAAGTCGACCATAGGACCAACAGAGTGTTGATTAAATAGAACTATATCATATACACAATAAATATAGTTAAATATGTGAATATACACAATATACATACACATAATGATGACTTAAACATAATGGGTAGACAGAATCCACAATTTTTAAGCTCCTTCAACCATGATTTTTGTAAAAAAAAATGAGATAAAAATAATGGCTATATTTATTGACTAGTAGTAATATCTACTTACTTCAAAAGCATCTCGAAATACTTATCTATAAAAACTTGCATTACATTGTACATTTTGTACTCCCATTTCATCTCCTCCCCTACCTTCAGACGAATCGATTGAAAATTCTTCAGTATCAGATAACTGCCATATCCCGTTTACAATGGCACATTGGACACTATCACCCTCCATTGCTCACACCCCTTCACTTCAAAATATGAGTACTTTTTAGGGTTCCGTAGTAAACTAGGAACCCTTATAGTTTCGCCATGTCTGTCTGTCTATCCGTCCGCGATTTTACTCAGAGACTATAAGTACTAGAAAGCTGTAATTTGATAATATGAGTATGTATATTAGTCATAGCAAAAAAGTGGTAGAAAAAAAATCTTGAAAAAAAATTTTTTTATGGTAGCTCCCATACAAGTAATGTGGGGGAGTAATTTTTTTTTTCTCTATTTACCCATCGTGTGGGGTATCGTTAAATAGGTCTTTAAAAATATTGTGAGGTAAAGAACACCGATTTAGAGATCCGTTTCCGAAATATTTGGTTTTAAAGTGTGAATTTTTGTTAGAGGTACGTGTTCTCCCCCTCTATCTGCTAAACGGTTATATATAGATACGTGAAAAAAATTACAGATGTAGCATATATACTGAAGTTGAAAGGAAAACTATCAGAGCTGAGTATTAAGTGCAAACTAAAAAGTTATAGGCAACCAACTTTTAAAATGTACTCGAAAATGTAAAATTTTATACAATTTTCATTGTTAGATGTTTTTGGTCGTTAAACTGTGAGGTGCGGTGTGAGTGTGAACAGTGTGAACTCAAAGTTGTCATTCGCAACTACGGAACCCTACACTGCGCGTGGTCCGACACGCACTTGGCCGGTTTTTATCTTGTTTTGTAATCTATACTATGGGATGATTTTTAGAGCTTTTTATTTTCATTTTTCCTCTTTATCTTCAGCTGCAGCGCTACAAACTCTTTGTGAGTTTTGTATAACTCATCATCATCATCTGAACGTTTTTTCTCGGTTACTTTCTTTTTCTAACTGGACATTCCTCGTATTATTCGAATTGGTCATTTCGAAATTCTATACTAAAGTCGTGTAATTCTTGGAAAATGAGCGAAGGAATTATTTTTATCTGCCTTACTTTATATTTTATGTTAATAACTCATAGAAGCATAAGTTATGCTTACATATAAGAACATATTTATAAACAGTTGGTTTACACTTTGTTGAATCTAGCAAGCAAATAATAACCCAAGCTTGTGCCCATGTACTTCCTATGTGAATGGCAGGTAAAACGAAAATTTTAACACATCACTAATTAAACTTTGTAATTTTTTGCAACTAAATCAAGTGATTCTAATAACAAGATTTTTTAATACGTATAATCAATTTTGGGACTATTTTTTGTAAGCATAGTATACTGCGAAATTGGGTGACCAACATTTTCAGCATGAGGTCAACGTTGAGAAAATATTTTACTTAATTCTCGACCATCAAATCAAATTATAGCATCGTCATTAGATTTACACATGATTTCAGCTTTGTCGAACAACGGGAAGTTGATGAAGCATAATTTGCTAGATTTAATTACTGACACTGAATTACTGACCGGAGTAGCAAAAACTCAAAAAGTATTATGCGAAATACTCGTAGGTACCTGTAGTTTCGACGAAAACACGTGCATCACAAAACCCACGCAAACCACAAACAAATTACTGGCTAACGCATGTGCGCCTGTTTACTGTTACCATCTAGCTAGGAATGTTGGGACAAGAAATGTTTTCACCTTAATATTTTCGCGAATGTCACTTCAATATGTAGGGTAAAACACGGATAGTTGCCTCACTTTTCAAAAAGATTAAATTATAAAAAAATGGGTCGTTATTAATAATACCTGATAATGTATACGAAAACATAGGTTCTTCGTCTTTTATAGAAGACCAATTCCTTTAACATAATTGATACTGGTTTTGAGTATATAACGTTTTATTTGACTTCCTAAAAAAGGGATAGTCGCCTACTGCAGCGGATAGTTGCCAAATGTTAAAAAGAGTTAGGAGGATACTTGCCGCATAGTCATACATATAACACTTGGTTTCCGCTTATACTTGCGATGCATTCTGTTTACCAAGAATGGGCACGTGAAAGTGGTTAATATTGTTTTATATTGAAAAAAAGTAAGTATAGCATAATTTTAACTTGAAAAAAATAATTAAAATATGTGATGAAAAAAAATTCGTCACAGGTAGATTTCGAATACATTCATCAAATATTTTCAATTTTAATAATATACCGAACATTGTAATGCTATTTAAAAACCATTTGAGTAAAAAAATATATTCGTTGATTAAGGAATAAATGGTTATGGATGATTGCATTTAGAGCAACTATCCGCCACAATAAATAAGGCAACTATCCTTTTTGATACGGATAGTTGCCTTTTCGATTTAGAATATAAATAAAATCTTTTCAACAATAAAACGCAATTAATAGGGTAATTAAAGGTCTAATGTAAGCAAAGAAACAAAATGTAGTTTGAAACCACAATCAATTATAAAGATATCCAACAAAAACTACGTACCAATATAATTCCGACGTCCGTTAATGTTTCGCAGCGGAAGATTTTTGCTCACACGGACGAAACGCGTGCACCCACTCCAACGGTTTATATGGCAGTGAGGCCTGCGGGGGGAGCGCTTCTAACTATAATCAAGCAGTAATGCCACAAATGTACCTAACATAGAGAATTCGAAACCGACGCAAGTATCCCCCCGACGCAACTATCCGGGTTTTACCCTAATAATATTATGTCAACTTACTTACGTAATAATAAAATTCTCATGAAGAAATCGTATTAAAAGTACTATCATCATCAGCCTATACTCGTCCACTGCTGGACATAGGCCGTGCAATTGGGGGCACGCCATCGAGATCTATCTTCGGCTGCTCGCATCCAGCTCCTACCAGCCATCCTGCGCAAATCGTCACTCCGCCGCGCCTGAGGACGTCCTACACTACGTTTGCCGAGACGCGGTCTCCACTCAAGAACTCGTTTGCCCCAAACGGTTATCGGTTCTTCGGCTAATATGGCCAGCCCACTGCCACTTCAGCTTGCTAATCCGGTGGGCTATGTCGATGACCTTAGTTCTCTGCCGGATCACCTCATTTCTGATTTGATCCCGCAGAGAAATGCCGAGCATAGCCCTTTCCATAGCCCGCTGAGCGACCTTGAACTTGTAGACCAGCCGTGCCGTTAGTGTCCACGTTTCTGCTCCGTATGTCATGACGGGTAGGACGCACTGATTGAAGACTTTTGTCTTTAGGCACTGTGGGATCGACGATGTGAAGACCTGACGTAGTTTCCCAAACGCAGCCCAACCTAGCTGAATTCTTCTATTCACCTCGCTCTCGAAGTTGTTTCTACCTAACTGCAATGTTTGCCCGAGGTATACATATTTTTGAACAACTTCAAGAACGGCACCGTGAACTGCAATCGGTTCCGGTAGTACATGTTCGTTGAACATGACCTTGGTTTTATCCAAGTTCATCCGTAGGCCGATGCGTATAGAAGAGTCAGCCAGGTCATTCAGCATCTGTTGTAGGTCCTGCAGCGTTTCTGCCACGATAACGATGTCGTCAGCAAATCGCAAGTGAGAGATGTACTCGCCATTGATGTTGATGCCACGTCCTTTACAGTTCAGCGTCTTAAACATATCCTCCATTGCATTAGTGAACAATTTAGGAGATATTACGTCTCCTTGTCTCACTCCTCGATGCAACGGTATGGGACTTGTCTGCTGATTCTGTACTTGGACGGACATGGTGGCGGCCTCGTACATACATCTCATCACTTGGATGTATCGCCAATCTACTTGGCATCGCTGCAGGGACTCCAGAACGGACCAGATTTCAATGGAGTCAAAAGCCTTCTCATAGTCCACAAATGCTAGACACAGGGGCTGATTATACTCTTCGGTCTTCTGTATAATCTGCCGCACTGTGTGGATGTGGCCTATGGTGCCGTATCCGCTCCGAAACCCAGCCTGCTCCGGTGGTTGGAATTCTTCAAGTCTTCGCGCAAGACGGTTCGTGATCACTCTTGAAAACAGCTTATAGACGTGGCTTAGAAGGGAAATGGGTCGATAGTTCTTCAGCAGGGTTTTGTCTCCCTTTTTGAAGAACAGGACGACTACACTCCTACTCCACGCCTGCGGAGTTCTCCCTTCGAAGAGAACAGCATTAAAAAGTTTTTGGAGCTCCCTCAGTACCGGTTTACCTCCTGCCTTTAACAATTCTGTTGTAACGCCATCCTCTCCAGGGGCCTTTCCATTTTTAAGCTGTCCAAGAGCGATCTTGATTTCGCCAATGCTGATTTCTGGCAGGTCTTCAGTGTAAAAGTACTAATTAATGTAAATTTTTACCTCAAGTTCTGGATAACTGATACGAGTTAACCATCAAGTAAAAAAAAATTATAACTGGTTGTGTCTTGCCCCAAGCATTAGGCGACAAAATCACAATTTTTCTCTTTTTCATGGAGAAAGACTCTTGAAGCCCAGAGGCTTAAGAGTCTTTCTCCAGACGCTACCTAGGGGTCTTAGGATCTTAAGTGAAGTAAGTCAATGATCCTATAAGTAACTGGCTAGCTTTCTATATACATAGCTTACACTGCCTTATACTAAGCGGGCCCTTTTTAATGCCTCACTCTTTAGAATAGAGATTAAAATGTACAACTCTAAATTGAATGTATTTTTCTTCTGTGTGTGGCTCTAAATAAAATATTCTTCTTTCTTTCTATATTATTTTTGTCCCAAAAAATTCTTTAATATTGTCATACCATGTTTCTCACCGCACATAACTCAACTGTAGTTACGTTGTTTGTACATAAACCTAACATTTTATTTCATGCGAACAAGGGTTAGTATTATTGTTTGCACTGGTGATGCCTCCGGGTGCAATTGGGTTATGGCGTGGTCACCCCCTGTGTGACCGGGCGGCGCAGGTGTGCGCCCAGCCTTATTTATTGCTAATTTTATTACGTTTAAACTGCGATATCGTTTTATTAGACTTATTGTTTGTATTTGGAAGTGAAACGAAAGGCTTTAAATAATTTAACGACATGTAACTGCCTCCGTGGTCCAGTGGTCAAGGCGTTTGCCTTGTTGACCCGGGGGTCGTGGATTCGATTCCCACGGAAAGCATACTTTGTTAAGTTGTTTCTAGTTTGGTTAGGACATTGCAGGCATGAATCACCTGATTGTCTGATAAGAAAGATGATTCCCTGCTTCGAAAGGCACGTTAAGCCGTTGGTCCCGGCTGCCATCTGGTAGTTGTTATAGGAACCACGTCAGAGGCCGAGAGGCGATTCCGAAGAACTCTGACACCAGGGTGTGCATGGTCGACTGACCGTGTCACCTAAACGAAATGATGATGAACGACATATACATAAGTTTAGAGAGAAGGTATCAAAAAAAAATATTCTTATCTGTTAACGTGATTTAAGATGTTAAAAACGCTTAATAGTATTTATCTTTATGCCGACCTATAAGAAGAAATTGAGCATTTGCTAATATTCACTTAGAAGTGCCATATTATTGCGATGATACCTATTTCCAAAATTACTGTATGTATTCAACTCACGTTACAAAATAATATTTGCGTTAAATGAAATTTTTCAGGTTGGTGTTAATCTTGGATGTTTATCTATATGTATCGTTGAGTTTGTATCCCATAACACAAGTCTCAAACTTAGGTACTTTGGCGCTAGCTCAATCTGTGTGATTTGTCCGTATACATTTATTTTTTAATACCTACAAACGCATTTACAAAATATAACTTTACAATAGCACATTCAAATTTACCATGTATATTTACTCAATAGCAAGCAGCTAAAGTAATAACACAAACATTTACATCGAAGGTCTGAGTAATCTCGGCGAATACAAATGTGAACAAAGATATTTCGCAGCTCTACTGGGCAAACACGGAAATAAACAGATATTTGAGACACAGTTTGTTTGTTTAAGTGTTTTATGGCGTTTGTGTATGTAATGAAAAGAAAGCGAGGAGATTTTTTTACCTTTCTTTAGTAGGCAGATACGCTAAAAACTGTTGAAATAAAAAATAAAAAATTAAACCGGCCAAGTGCGTGTCGGGCCACGCGCAGTGTAGGGTTCCGTAGTTGCGAATCAAAACTTTCATTTCACACCGTTCACACTCGCACCTCACAGTTTAACGACCAAAAACATGTAACAATGAAGATGTATGAAATTTTACATTTTCGAGTACATTTTATAAGTTGGTTGCCAATAACTTTTTAGTTTGTACTTAGTACTCAGCTCTAATAGTTTTCCTTTCAACTTCAGTATATATACTACTGCTGTAATTTTTTTCACGTATGACACTTACGTCTAACAAAAATTTGCACTTTAAAACCAAATATTTCGGGAACGGATTCCTAAATCGAAAATGGTGTTCTCAACCTCACAATATTCTTTAAAGACCTATCTAACAATACCCAACACGATGGGTTTGCATAGAAAAAAAAATATTACTCCATCTTTACTTGTATGGGGGCTACCGTAAAAATAAACTTTTTTTCAAGATTTTCTTCTACCACTTTTTTGACATGATTAATATACATACCCATACCAAATTTCAGCTTTCTAGTACTTATAGTCTCTGAGTAAAACCGCGGACGGACAGACATGGCAAAACTATAAGGGTTCCTAGTTTACTACGGAACCCTAAAAAAGAGGTTCTCTGCCCAAAAAAAGCCAACTAACTTACGTACTATATAAATTTCAACCTTTAAAGTTTAATCAAAACTAAATCAGTTCATTTTTCGAATTAAATTGACAAGATTGAAAAAGAAAAATTATTTCTAATATTTTCACGATTGTTAAACATTTAATTAAATGAAAAAGAAAAATTATTTCTAGTATTTTCACGATTGTCACACATTCAATTAAATTCGCGTTTACTGCATAATCTATACACCTAACGTTTCGAAAACTTAACAGTGTTCATGTTCGCAGTTAGAAATAAGAATAAGAAACCTCAATACTCACTTTAAATAAAAAAGGTAAAGTGAGGACAAAGTACGTAATTAGCTACATTGAAAAACTACTTTTAAAAATACATACAACATGTAATTTTTAAAAGAAATCGTGCAAACCTTTACTGAAGCTGTAAAGAAAAATTGAGAGCAAAAGCTAGGGCAGTAAATTACATTTTTCCCTGAGATAAAAATCTTGGTCGTTGTACAGAGAAAATGTGTCTAGAAAGATAAGTATTGTGACATTTAAGCTCGAGGAAAATCTAGCTAAACGAAACCGTAATCAGCATTAGTATAAAACTTTGGGGCTTTTTCCTGGCTGTAATGAAGATATCTTCCTTTCTCTTCGGCCCTTAGCCATCCCTTAACCTTGACCCTGATGGTAATCTCCGTTTCCCAAAAACAACGGTCCAGTAAAAGCCTTCGGCAAATAAACTTACATTAGTTACCCTAATCTCGCTGGGATTTCAGCGTACTAGTAATTAAAGCTTAATGTTTTCATATAAATTTCACGAATCTGTACATTATCCGACTCATTTACGAATTTCGGGATAATGTTAGTTTGATTATCAGAAAGTAGGGATAATTAAAACAAATTGGGCTATAATTTGATACTTCCTATTAATATGTTTTTAGTTAATATGATCAAGTAAATACATAGCTATTAGCTATGGACAAATAAGTTGGAATTTCACCAAAATATTATTACATCGACACGGCTACATAAACTCTTTGGTCTAAAATTGTTTCATGAAATCAATGAGATTTGTCTAATGGTCAACCAATTCACACAAAGAAGCTTCTTACCAGCATCCACTCTTATAACAAAGTCTGTTTCCGGAGTTCACGAACAATTTTTTTTACTTACTATTTATTCTATTTTTTTTTTTTATTTCTATTTTTTTTTTTTATTTTTTTTTTTTTTTAGTTTTAATATATAGGGACATATCACACAAATTGAGCTAGCCCCACAGTAAGTTGTGAACTTGTGTCGCAGGATACTAACTCAACGATACTATATTTTATAATGTATTATTTATGTTATTGGAGTATGGCTCTGTTATTTGGTCGCCCTCTTATGCAAACCATACCGAACATATTGAAAGTGTCCAGAAAAAATTCCTTCGTCTGCTTTGCTATAGACTTAAACCCGGCCGTAATAGATCTTCATACCATGAAAAACTTAGATCTTTTCATATTTCGGACCTTAGTACCCGTCGTCACCAACAAGATCTTATAACCTTATTTAAATTGCTACATTCTATCATTGATTCGCCGACATTGCTATCTCAATTGAATATTAATATTAGATATAATCCCCGTCGCACTCTACCTATCTTTGTGCTGCCTGTTTATAAAAAAAATATATCGTTTTCGAACCCATTAGCCAGAATGTGTCGGAAATACAATGAGATATCCTACAGCGAAGACATTGATGTATTTAATTGCAGACTAAGCAAATTTAAAACAGATATACTCAATATTCTCAGCATCGCATCCAGTACATAGTCTGACATAATTGTATATGTTTTCTTATGTTTGTTTTTATAACTATTTGTAATTATACTCATGAATAATTTAGATACTTACTTTGAACAATTTTATTATGTATTATCCTTACTATTTAGCTGAAGCAATAGTGCATACACGCTTAGGATGCTAAGTTGGAATAGCTACTATTAGTTGATAAGAAACCTTGTAATATTATTACTTAGTGTCTGTTGTGTTGCCTTATAAATAAATAAAATAAATAAATAAATGTATACATATATAGATAAACATCCAAGACCCAGGTCAATATGAAAAAGATCTTTTTCCATCTTGACCTGACCGGGGATCGAACCCGGGACCCCCGTGTCGCAGGCTAGCGTGTTGACCGCTGCGCCACGGAGCTCGACAAACTGCTGCCATCTAAAACGGTTTTATTATATAGATATACCTATATAATTGAAATCTTTTTTCTCATTAATGTTGTTAAAATAATTAGCTATATATTTTTATTAGCTAACACTTGTGCAAACTTATACGTTTAACTATTATTTTTATACCGTTTATCACTCAGATCCAGGCAAATTTTCCTCTAAAGGTTATTGTCACCGCCTGGCCCACTACAGCAAGTAATACGCACGGAAATAGTCACAATTTTGGAATCAATAATGGGCTAGTGTTTGTTCAATACTGTACCAAAGAGATTGATATTTTACTTATTCTGTACGTATATTTCGTATTTATTTTAAGCATCGGAGTTATGTATTAAAAAAAACCTTATATGTAGGTACTTGTAAATCAATCGCTTGATTGATCGATTGGTATATAAAGATTAAAATAATATGTGTGTTTTTATTTGTAAGTATATCAGAAGTGTTTTATATGTTTAATCGTAAGGTATTACTTCACGTCAACATTAAACCTAGATTTATATACATCAAAAGTATCAAAATCGTATTTGTCTGTATAAAACACCTACACGAGTCTTTATTTCAATTGTTTGTTACTTTTACGGACAGCAATAAAGTTTTACTTCACTGACTTTGTATGAGAAATGAGAGTTTAATATTCCAATCTCACCTCGGCGGTACTTTCATCACTGTGAAAGGTTAAAACCGCTATCAATATTCAATCTTCGACATTAGTATGGCCAACGTTTGAGCCAACTATGAGCAACAGCATGGAAGTAAATCTTCCCTATTTATTGTTTATATCTTTAGTATATATATTTTCTCTATACTTCTTTATCATTAACGGTGTCGACAGAACGTTCGCAAGATCTTTTGACCTGAATGGTTAGATTAAGTATCTTGATCTGGGTTGCTTCCTCAGCTGTGGTGTTTCAGTGCTCAAGGTCGACTATTTAAGGTCATCATCATTCGAGCGTAATCCCGTAACTCTTAGGAGCCCAGGATGCGCAATCTATCCTAGGTTGATATCCTAGGTGACGAGGTTACTGGTTTTTACACCGAGCGACATCCGTCTGGCGTCCGCAAACCAAAGGTGAGACCAGAACCACTTTCGTGACCCACAGCTTAAGGTGCCTTTCGAAGCATGGAAAAAAAGACAGTGAGAGGGATGGGATAGAGAATCAGGTGATTCAAGCATGCAGTGCCCTTAACAGAGCAGACTACTTGACTACTGGACCACAGAGGCAGTCTGAGTCAGAGTTTGAAGTCACACTACTGTGACAAAATGTTAGTAACTGGTAGGTAGTCAGTTGTAGCGTGTTTACCTAAGAAGAAAGTTTGGCCTATGAAAATATATTCCGATCTAGAACTCTATAAGTAGAGGAGTTATACTTAGTTGCACCAAAAGCTTACTTATAAGCTCATAGTAGGACACATAGATCTTACGGCAAAACTTTTGCATAGTTTCCTTTCGTACGACCAATATTTGAGCCAACAATGATCAACATAATGAAAGTAAATGTCGACTATTTGCCAAGGAAGCGTATGTATCATAGTGACACTCGTCATAAAAAAAAAATTAAAGTTAGATCGTACGGCAAAACGTTTGTTGATAAAGCTTCCTTTGGCCAATATTTGAGCCAACAATGACCAACATAATGAAAGTAAATCCCAGCTATTTGTCAAAGGAAGCGAGCAAGGCTTTCCGGGCTCCAAGAAAGGTACGGGCGCGCCAAGTTTTCGCTGACAGGAAAAATGAGGGGACTCATTGAGTTCATGGATTTGGGTCGATCGTTAGTTTATATTGGAACGACATGGCCATGGCGTATTTCTCTTCACCTTCTTAGGTTCACGCGAGTTTGGTGTTCAAGAGATCAATAATATTATTAGTATTTTAAGACGCTTTTTCATGCTCTGCCTTTACATATGTTAATTAGTATATAATTTGTTTATACAGGTAATTAAAATTTGCTTTATTGTCAAAAAAAATCATTTAACGTACACGTAGCTTAAAATATTCGAGTAACAGATAAGCACAATAAATAAAAACAGATACTTCTTACTATTTTTAATTCTAATTCCAAACTTTCACATCAATTTCCTTAATTAACTTTTGGAAAAAAAAAATATAAGGACAAACTACCGCTGCTTCACGGAGTCTACAAAATCATCATCATCAGTCTATAAATCTGGTATCGGCTTTTCATCTCAGTAATGGCTATTCCAAAATACTCAAATGTTTTAATAATCAAGAAGGTATAGATTAAAATAAATTGTTTTTCCTTGTTTTGAGACTTATATTAATAAACTTTTGAAGGAAACAAGGTTCTTGACATACGAATCAGTGCCACGAAACTTTGAAGGGTCAAGAGTTGAAATAGGGTGATCTAAATAAAATGAGATGCTGCTAATCTGAAGTTATAATAGAATTTGCCCAGAAAGCTAATTCCAGAGTTGTCTTAATCTTTGCCAATTTGCCCTTAATCTCTTTGGGGCCACAGTCAAGAAACAATTTGGCAAGATTGAATTTGAACCTAAACTGGTAACTGCCAAATAAATGTCAAACCCTCATAACTCGCAACTGTACATGAAGGCTTGTAGTGCCTTCATTGTGCGATACAATTATATAACTGCCGCCGTCGCGTCGCTTGTTCCTATCAAGTACATTAAGTAGTAAAGACGTAAAGAGTTTTCATTAAAACAACTTTTTATTTTAAAAATTGAAAGTATGGGATGAAAAGGAATTCGCCACAGGATTCGAACTCCCGAATCTTAGGTGCCCTAAGTGTGTTACCAACTACACCACCGTGACTTCGAATCACCGCGTCAAATCTCTCATCACATATTACCCCGTAGGGTATAACGCATTCAAAGCATGCGTATTTCTTCAATAATACCCACTATTTAATAGTATGGTATTCTAATTCATTCATATCAGATGAATAGAAAGTTGATTAAATTGAAGAAAGCTCTTACTCACTTAAATGGTTTTAAAAAATAGCATTACAATGCTCGGTATATTATTAAAATTGAAATTTTTATTTCTACAGCCTAAAAATTGACTGTCAACATTCAATGAATGGGGTTACTCAGACCGTCAATATGAACAACTTTTCCTACTTGACCAATGCTGGCATCTCGAAATTTTACTTTCAATGCGGCTAAATACTTTTGTATGAAAATGTCCAATTATTTATTGTGATTCAAGATTCAATCGTTTATTTAATATAGGTTTCTTTGAACACTTATTAATTGTCATACTTGTGTTTACAATTTTTACAACAAAAAAATTTTTGTTGACGTCATTAATTTACTTATGACTAAGTTTAGGCCGCTTACAAAGCGGAGTGCAGAAGAAGCGGAAACATTGGGTATGTCAAGTTTCAATGTACACGCTGTATGAAGAAAGATGCTTAGCTAGAACATTGTATTTATTTTCTAAGAAATAATTAAATATGCCTTTTCCTTCCCAAAAAAAGATAATTATTTAATATTTATAATTCATTTGCCACGATTTTTTATTTAAAAGCCCCTTTAAGTCTTAAGGCCTATGGATATGTTAATCTACACCGTAGTCATGAACATTTTAGAATGATACGGGTTGAAATTTTGTTATACTCATAAAGTGTGACTTATACTCCAACTCTAAATCTATCTAAGATCAATAAATACTTAGAGAACTCGTCCGATACAGCTACACTTACAGTGGAATTTGAAACTGCTTCGACCGTTTTGATTGTACTGGCTTTGCCACAATTATTCACGGACGAACTTCAGTTGTGCTGTATAATTCAGGACTTTCTCTTTACTGACTATCCTAACTTTGAACTCCCAGTCTTCTTGCTTATTTCTACTATTTCAATTAACTAAATGAAATAGTACATAAAAACTATGGAAATTTAGCAAGCTCGATATTAAATTATATTTTAAGATAGTACAGTAAGTTGTCATCATCATCATCAGGTCTTTTCTAGTCTCCACTGCAGGAGCACGACCCTCTCTGTACTACCAGAGCCAAATGTTGGCTTCAGTAGTCGGAGGATTTGGCCTACACTCTCCACTCTGGCCAGACGGGTTGGAGAGATCTCTTTGATGTTTATAAGCTTTGTTTAGCTTGTGTTTCCTCAATCGCCTTTTACGACATAGACTTGATGATGATAATGATGACATACCTTGGCAAATCTATATTTAATCTGACGCGTTCTTTAGTAGTTCGTAGTCGCGTTCGTAGTTTGATAATTGGTTAAGTATTTTTACTTTTGTACAAAAATAAGTATGAATTTAATTCCTAAGAAAGATTTATAAGTCTATGTTAGACGTACAAATGTCACTCACGAGAATGCAAGAAAAATAATTCTCGAAAAAAAAAACGTTAGTGGTCATGTTGTTGGCTATTTAGTCTTGTGAGATTACTAGTGTCTTTCAAGAAACCCTGTATTTTCAAGAAATAAATGAGTGTAATCTTAGTCTTAGGGTCTCGAATTAATATCAACCTGCGTATAAATTGCAGCAACGTTTAATATCACGAGCCATTCTCAGACGACGTGTTTACCCAAAGCATTATTAGGTCTGCTCCAGACGAGACGTTTAGGATTATTGCCAGCCGACAATAAAGGGGAAATAACGACACCTGGCAATATTAAGAGGGGCAAGGCCTCGTATGTTTGTCGTGAGGACTGCTATGAATTTATTATTGCGAGGTGATAAAGTGCTGGAGGAAATAAGTTTTTATGTTTTGGTTGTTGTTGTGGTTTCGTAAAATACAAAAATAAACATTATAAGGAAAATTCGGTAAACTTACCTATAGACTATTATTTAGGATGGAGGAACTAAGCAAAACTACATACAAAGTATATTTACATCATACAAGGTATTTAAAGTTATCCACTCTAAAAATATACTTGGTATTCTTACCGAAAAAAAATATATCATAATCAATGTAACTACCTACTCAAGAAGGTATTTTATGAATTTTGCTGAAAGTTGGTTACATTTGTATCTTTAGTTATAAATTAACTATTTATCAATATAATTTACGACGAACTAGTGTTATCCTTTCGAATTTTTAATGTTTTTTCTTATCTTAAAGATCTTAAGCAATATGTCTGAATATTTGAGTAGAATCATTTATGCAAATAAAATAACTGAAATCGGATCAGCACTTCCAACCTCAATCAGGGAAATCGCTCGGCAAATTAGTCCCATTTGATTTCAAAGCGCGCGAACATTTAGGCGCGAATTCGTGGAATCGCTTCGAAGTGAAGAATAAACCTGTTGTTACTATTGAATTCGTCTCCAAATTCAAACTTTTGTATCCGAGGCTGTCTACGTACCATGAAATATTATTTCGTTAGGCCAGACAAAATGTCTCATCAGAGTTGAATCTGTGGGGTAGATAAGTACCTTTAAGACGGTATAAGATGAATATATCTCATCGTTGATACAGGGGACAAAAAGGGTTGATGCTTAAGAAATTAATCAAAAATCGAAAACAAATTCTTTGCATGCCCTAAAATGTTAATAGGCTAACACTAAGTAATGTTTGCACAGATTTCATAAATAAACTAATTTTAATATTAAATCATAGTTGTCATCTCTTGTCACACCCCGTGTGTTGCAGTTGTCCGTCCATGGGCAGTGGTGATCATTTACCATCAGGTGACCCGCTTGCTAGTTTGCTGTCCTATGACATAAAAAAAGAAGAAATAGCCAAAATTGATATACCCATCGTTAAGTTGTCTGTCTAGAAATCAAATGGATAATATGGGTCGTAACATGAAGGTAATAAGTGGCCGGTAACAAATTACAAACAACTAGACAACAACAGCCAGGGATTCCATTTGTTTCACTAGATACCAGCAGTAATAAATCATTTCTTTTATATTGCATCTGATGATGTCTGTTTGATGATGATGTCTTCCTTGATATGCCATCAAGGGCAAATGTCAGATACCTACTTAAAAGTTGAAAATAACCACAAGCCAATATTTTCAAAAAGCAACAACAAACACAGCAAACTTAGGGAGTCAAAGGGAATACTCCAGAACGCTGTTACTCCGAAAACGAGGTTGTTACGTCATACTCTCTCCAGCGGTAACCGTTGGCAGGATTAGATTGAAATTGAATGGTTTTCTTAGCGCCCGAGAGCGGGTTACGAAACGAAAGTATGGGAATTTTAGTGAAATACGCACCTTCCATTTTGGGTTTATGGACTTGCTACTGTGAGTAATATACTTTTGATTTCAGTTATAAAAGCCTGCGTTACCTTGCTGTTCCATTCCAGCAGTTTCGATGCTTATACTTTTGGCATATTATTAAGGATAGTTACACGTTGAATGTAATAATTAAATATATAGCTATTACTTAGTAGGCATTCAATACAAATTTAGTCTGCTCAATGACAGACCATTTCACAATACGTTTGTAAAATTAGAAATTAAAAGAACACTTTTTGTGCTTACCAATTTTGAGAGAAAATGAACTCCAAAAGTACACCAAATATCTAGTGGTGTCGGTATATTTTAAGATTTACTTTTTAATTTATTTTTCATCTCACTTATCCTTAAACAGTGTCATTAAATGCAAGCAAAGTGGGCTGGATGGTCGCTATTACGACCGCGGGCTATAAGATTTCATACAAATTCCATAAAGCCCGAGAGCGCGTTAATTATTTTTTTTAAATTTAATAGAGCACCATACCATGCACACGTGTCAAATCTTCTACATCCAAAAAGTTTTCAAGTCATATATTCAAATTTGGAATTGCTAGTGAACCCGATAAAAAAAATTGAAATATACTGCGAGATTTTTGTCCTTAATTCAAATTTGGAATGGTTAATGGCCGTGGTGGCTGGCTGTTTGTATTCATTGATCTTTGACTTCCACTTTTTGGATAAAACATTTTCATTATCTGTGGAATCCTCGGATACATTTTCTGCTCATTCTAGTTTGCCACTATTTATTTTTAGGCAAAATATTTATAAGTAATCGTAATCTTCATTAATTTGCATGAAATACATTCCCTATGATAAATTAAAAAATGGTCAATAATATTGATTTAGGTTATATAATCAGCCAGCTTGATAACGCATAAATAATAATTTTCAAGGTAAAATACATACTATACAATTTTAACCATTATAATATGAAAAATATTTCTTTTACTCTACTATTTACTCGGTTAGATGAAAAACATTGTGTGTATGACGGCTGGTATTAGACATTACAAACTGGGACTACTAAAAGCACTCTGCTTCGCCTCGTGCTTGTTAGTAGTTGCTCGTTTGACGTAATGTCTTCTATACCGCCCTTGGTACACAATGTACTATTATCTTACATTTTATTTCGTCTCAAAGTAAACTATTTTCTTCTACAAGAATGGAAACTGTAAGAGTGCTGGCAACACGTGCTTTACGAGTATATTT
Source organism: Rhodophaea formosa (assembly GCA_963082605.1). Lineage (NCBI taxonomy): Eukaryota > Metazoa > Arthropoda > Insecta > Lepidoptera > Pyralidae > Rhodophaea > Rhodophaea formosa. The sequence goes on from OY720211.1 coordinate 12,888,151, forward strand.
TAAATTAAAATATTATGGTGAAGAGGACTATCTTATGACACCGAGACTATAAGGAAAAATTTTAATCAGCTGTTGTCTTACGGTAACCAAATATTTAACCAACGAGTTTTTGGTAATATTTTTTTGAAATTTTTTAGAACTTTTGATTTCATTTTTGTTACATTCGTAGTCAGTTGATGAGTCTTAGACGATAGTCCAATGCACGTGAATGCATTGCGTAGATTGCGAGGCAGGTAAAATAATAATATAATCTTACATGAAAACGATACTTCTTTTCGTGCAAGATTTTGTTTATTTTCTCCTGTCGTAATATATCTGAAAATCTAAAGGAACATTGCAGTAATCTCACAGTTCATTTATTGTTTTACTTGGCAGTCACTTCAATTTTTTATGGAAATTCTATCAATTTTGTCTTTTTTACCTGCTTAAAAAGTAAGAGTATGGACACAGTGAGCGTCTAATACGCGATCTCCAGGGCGCGAGCGTCGTAAAGCGGAAATTGCCTCCCTAGTTGAATTCATAGCGCAGAGGTGGCACCTTCCGTAATAACATCGCAGTTTCCTCGAAAATTTAGCGGAGTGTGGACCAACGAAGCTGAATAACTCATAGTGCTGGACCTATGTCGATACTTACTCGACTTTTTAAAAAGAACTGTATATGAAAATTTAAAAAGTTCCTGTACGATACGATATTAGTGGCTTTGTGAGCTTATACTATCGCTTATTTAATCACAGTTATTCCAACATTTCAAAAAATCAAAAAAGGAATCGGCAATAAATCTATTTAATTATTAAATCCACGGACTAAATTTCAGGAGAATCGGTGAGAAATGCGACCTGAAGATGAAAACAGCCAGACAGCCGCACAAACGAAGAATTCTTACTCAAACTACAATAGAGAAACGTTGCGCTCAATTATTTTGAATCCGTAGTAATTTATTTTTCTAGATATGTATGGAGGTTTCATAAAGTGAACGAGTGAATGTAAAAAAGGTTACAAATGTTTACCTAATCGCAGTACTTGTGATACAGGCTATATTCCAGATGCCTTGTTTTTCATTCATAAATGTATATAATATTAAATAGAAACAAAATTTAGGCACTGAATGTGTTTTTTTTTATATCCTTTTGTGATCAAAATTTAATAAAGCAGATCTCTAGATAACAGCAACAAAGCATGCAAAAAGACATAGCTAAATTACAGACCTACAGACAGGAGGCCTATGTCCAGCAGTGGACGAGTATAGGCTGATGATGATGATGATGAAATTACAGACAGAATTTATAAATTAGAACTTTGAAGGAAAGAAATAATTTAGCCACGTAAAAAGCATAATAAATCTTCGTTTTCTGCCATAAATTACGCGAGCACACAGCAAGTCAAGCGGTGCAATTATAAATTGACATGCAAATTGGACTTACAAAGCAATTTTCATAGTTAGTAAGAACTTAAGTAATATTCATGAGCTGGTTACCTGCCTACAAATATCTCAATGTCAAGAAGTTAAATACTTCAATTCGACGAAAGGAAAGATTAATTCTTTTTAATACTTAAAAAATATTGTTTATAGTGGTGATGAGTTAATGTGTTCTCTAAATTTAAAAAATAACAGGACTGCTTAAATATAAGTACTTCTTCTTTTCTTGTGATAGCTGGATGAATATTTGTATAATTTATATGCAAAAACTTACATTATTTATCTCACAATGTAACGTAAACATAATAGTTCTGCCAAATATATAGCCAATATTTATCAATAAACCTATAATAAGCTATATAACAAATAGCGGTGGATAGTTATCATTTTCTTCTAATATGTAGATATTTATCAAAATATTGAAAAGTACAGAAAATAGGTATCTAGACATAATGTACTATTCAATACAATAATTTAACAAAACTAGGAAAGTTAGAGAAAACGAGGAAGACGGAAACCCAAGGAAAAGGTTTTTCTCTTATCACGGACAAGAACCTGGCCCTTTAAGAAGAATTATATAGCTTATTTACACTTTCCAAAGTATGAATAAGCACAACCGGAAACCCGGAGCGAGACAAAAACTATCGACTATCGACAACATTTTCATAGATAAATTTTGTAGTCGGTATCACATCACTACAGCTCGTTTACGCTTCTGGTATGCGGACCGTGATAGAGGTCTGCTTCCGACTTCCGACAAACTGAATAGAGATTAGGTCTTCCTTCAGCGTACTTTAAACATACTTACTGCTTTATTTTCTACCAACGAAAAAACGGAGGAGGTTCTCAAGTCAACGTGTATATATATTTTTTCATTTATATCAGGCATAACTACAGAAAAGTCCGATCTTGATAATTCATTTACTTAATTCTATATCTATATCTATATCTATATATATAAAACAAAGACGGGTTTGTTACAACACTTATAACTCGAGATCTGCTGAACCAATTTTCATGGTTATTGATTCGTTGGATTTGTCTCCGCCCCGAATAGCAGAATACATCTTAAAAATAAGTGTAATGAATACTGTAAGGCGGTACGAAGTTCGCCGGGTCAGCTAGTAGGATATAAAAAATTCTTCCCATATAAGTTTTCCTCTTCTCAAAGTTGGTCTCATGTAAATAAAAAAAAGAAACTGCTGGAGTATAATTGAGTTTTTACTTTTTAGTTTATTTCAGTGGTTTAATTTTCTTGTCAATTTTTTTTTTATTCTTTATAGAATTTTCAAGAAAAGTATAGTTATGGCTCTATAAACTTCCACGATGGTCTGGGAGAAAAGAAAAAACGTTGAATGTTACCTGCTTCTCTTCCTACGCAGATCGTAAAAGCCGATCGAGGCAATGGGTGAATATCTGAGGTTAGCAAAGAGCAAAGAGCGATACGGTTAGCAACCCATTACTATTTTCGTTCCGTTCTCCAGCTACTAGCCCACATACATACATATTATCACGTCTTTATTCCTAGCGGAGCAGACAGAGCCCAAGGTCATAAAACCAAAAAGCCACGTTTAGCGTGTTAGTGGCTACAAGTCTACCACGTCAGGAAAAAATATGTGATGTGGAAATCACCGGACAAAAAGTCTAGGTATTTTATAAAAAGCAAAATTACATATTTATGAAGATATCATGGGCGGCCATTGTAAAACAAAACTCTTCCCAGAGACCGCCTCTGGCCACCTGTTTCCCATAAAATTAATGAAAACATACTTTTTACGACAATTTAATTATACGAAATGACAGAATCTCCAATATATTATGATGTTCGTAATCATATTATGATAATGGAGTTATTTATGAGGAAGTACCTAATGAAAGTAAGTCCGAATGTAGTCGCGGCGGGGAGCCACTATCTACATGATAAAATACCCCCTATAGTCACGTATACAAACGTCTCTTAGTAACGAATTAATTAGAACTGGCCATTTAATTTGTTGCGTAGAAAAGTTAAACCTTAATATGGTATATTTAAACTAATATGGATTCATACAATTATCGAGTCCGTGAGTTCGTCTTCATCGCGAGTCTGTCTTTAGATATAACTGAATAAATGTTCACCACGCGTCAAAGACGTTCAAAATGGGATCTATCGCAGTTACTTATGAGACAAACTTAATGACTAACTCGGTCAAAAAAAACTTACAAATAAATTACTCAACACCATTCGCCCAAATTTGAATAGCTATCTATACCTAACTAACCATCTTTATCTTGTTGAAAAGAAAATAAAATGATACCTACATCCTGTTTGTTTTAAAATTACCGGGAGCACAATGGTCATAAGCGCCATTAACCTCGATGGCGCTTAGGTTCTTTTATGTCAAGTTAGTCAAAAGAAACAAAAACTGAATGTACAACACCGATACTTAGTATCTCATTATACTGGACATTGGCAGAATCACTGAAATCTCGGTGGAAGCCATAATTAAAAAGAAGAAAAGAAAAAAGACAATACAATTCCATGTAATCATTGAACCTGCCCACAAAACTTCACGAGAGTCAGTTGAGAAATGCAACAATAGGACAGCTGGACAGACACTTCAACGACATTTTGCCCAAGTTGAACAGAGATGCTTCGCGTTTGCTCAGCATTGAATAGACTGTAAGTAGAAATTGGAAGCCATTTATATTTAATTAAATTAATGCTTCTTAATGTAGGCATTTGTTCTGTATGTGAAACTCAAGAATTGCTTGTAAGAAAGATCAAATGTGCGCTTAGATTAACGCACCAGTTATAATTTAAATATTTACTTCCTTCGGACTCAAAAATACATTAAGAAAATAGTAAAATATTTTATCCATAATAATAATCTACGTCATGATATAATGTACAAACTAAAGTAATAAAATTAAATAACAGTGGCTCTATTCATAAAGAATCATAAAGTACCATTAGGAAACACTTCACAACCCCACCATAAAAGAGTTAAGTCCAAACTATTTATTAAAAGGTAAAGTAGCCATGACAAATGAAATAAAAAACAATAAATTTCACAATACAGTTACTGGCCAGTAACATAAATACTAAAGAATGCAGAGAGCGCAGATGTCCACGTTTATTCGAAAGGTATAATTCAGTTGCCCAATGAGCCACATGTGGCGAGTGTACCTGATTGAATCGGACCAGGAAATATATAAAATGGTCGTGTAAACTCCCGCCGAGAAACACAAAAGCCAAAAGAATGAAAAATTTCGACTGTCACTGTCTCTACAGCGGCCGATGCCTGCTCTCGATGTCTAAAGACTTTTATTTTTTCGATCAAGATATCGCCGGACGCATAAATTACGTTATTGAGATTATTTTGACAGCCATTTTGAAATTGCAATACGGCAGTTTTTATTTCAGTTATTGACAATAATGTATTTAATTTATTACACTGTAAGATGCAAAGATACCAATTACACGAGATCTCAGTATGTTATTGAGTTTTGCATCACTCCTCGTTTTCTTTTCACACCAGTTTCCCTAGTCATGATCGGGTTTTAATTAAATTACACTATACTTACCAGTCAAGCTAGCAATAAAATTCTTGTACAATCTACGGCTAAAATCAAAAGAGCTTAAACTTGTCTCGACTTATAATGCGGTACACTACATCGATGTCTACAATTGAATTAAAATTCAAATTGGAATACAAGAACGATAAAAGTTGAACATTAACTGGAACAGCTGGTCTCAAACATGTCGGCAGTCCGCCTGCATACATAAAGTCATCTCGTTGTGTACTTTACGACATTAGAACAGGCATGCATGTTAAAAGTTAAGAGCTAGACGCTGAGAGTTCAAAGAACGAGAGACACTGATGAAACTACGTGTCAGTGCTTGCAAACAACCCGGCACATTGTTCTTTCATGTTTGCGACACGGCTTTACTACGATTCAGTGTATTTCCCTCGAGTGCAGTAAAAACCTTCGAGCCAGGCGACACATCGACGGCAGTTCGATTCACAGCCGATGGACGTCCGGCCAAATCCGCCGGTCGAATAACTTCGGCTGTTTATGCGAAGGACGAATCATACTAAGAATCAGTATCAATATCGGGATTATTCGCTCCCTTTTTTGAACAAAAGGGATGCAAGGAAACGATCTCATTTCGAAATATTCTCATTACTCGGATCTTTTTTACTTTACGGTGCGCTCCCCTTGTTCGGTTAAGTATTGTAAACTTTTCCTCTTCCATCGGCTGGGAAGAAAATGACTAATAAGAAACGTCAATGATAGCTATCTACTCGCACCCGTAGCCTCCTACTTTAATTAAAGTGAAAATGAAAACTTGAGAGCTTTAGAATTAAACATATCGATATATTTACCGTGATAATTTTAATTGTGGTTTCTTTGAGATTTCTATATTTCGAACCAGTTCATGATCACCATGATCACGAAGGAACACTGTTCTTTCGTAATCATGGTTCATGTAAATAAGTAAATATCCTGATTTTTAATTCTAATGTTGATAACCGTGAAAGTTAAAAAAATCTTGAGAACTGTTTAACAGCCACGGGATTTCTGAATAGAGTGTCTGACTACGGGTTCTATAATAAACTAAACGATACACTTTTATTACAGCATTTGTAAATTATTACACGCCGTGTTGACAGGATTACAAGCGTTTCTTTCAAGTTAATCGTCTTTTGGTAAAAAAATAACCATTCACCAAGATAACTTTCCCAAAATGTAAAAAACTAGTGACACTTTCGTTTCGTTTTTTATCGGTGGGGGCTATAAATATGTCGGCCGCCCTCGCGCCGTCTCTAGTAAAATTTCCCGCCAACTCGCCGATAAATCCAAAAGATTAATGTTAGATACAAAATTTATTCACTTAAGTACCTGTACCGTGAAATGTAATCTGTCGTAATGGCGATTAATCTTGGCAACATTCTTTGTGACAAAAAGGATGAGTTGTCAGACTCACTTAAATTATATTTTATGCATATAACAAAATAAAAAAAAATACGGATTTTATTACTATTTATAAATATATTAACTATGTAGTATTTTCAATTTATAATAATTCAAAGCTCACACTCATGTAAAGAATTTAAACTTTAATTGATTTTCTTAGCAGAATAAATTATTTATCTAAAAAAATGCAGCACCAGCACTTGTTTTATGAGTGTCACAGACATGTCATAAAAAAAAAACATTTCAAACAGACTCCTGCTTCGACCCCTAAAAATCTGCGTCACGATAAAGTGCAATTTTTTGTTAAATTATCTTCGCTTATTGATACAACAAACAGTCCATATGCAAGCAGAACTAACCACCCTACGAGCAAAGAAACACCATTAGAAGCCACGTGGGATTTGAACCCCGTCCCCTGCGGGTAGGTAACGCGTGGTTCCGCTGCACATTTTTACTTTACCACTAATTGGTGCATTTTGGAGGGTAGCGGAAACCCCAACTAGTCCCTAGGGAAAATACGATATAAACATGGTACTAAGATGTCACTTTATTTGCAAGGAATGAATCATAAATCTGTGTAATGGAGACATTTGTATTTTATAATTTTCCTTCCATGCAGGGCTATATTAAAGGTAAGTAGACTAAATATCTTCTAACCGTACTTGGAATCTTAAAGCTGAAAAATATTTCAAATGCACGATCTAATGCGGTCTAATATAAATCTCCGTCGCATATTTTTTTTGCAATAAAGTAGGTAAAAATCATTAAAATTAATCGATACAACTTCAAATAATGAACCAAATAAACTAGATACTTCACCTGTCCTTTGCTGCTAGTATACTAGAAAAAGCATGTGAACATACTTTTTGAAGAATAAAAATATCCACCTTAAAATGTTTGATCTCTATAATTGTATAGCCCATTTATTTATGGGTTAGAGGGTTAGATCAGCAAAACTAGCGGCACCCGTCATTTTATTCTTTAACTCCTAAATCAGAACAAATTAAAAAAGTCTTTACTTCGGTAGTAAATGAATTGTAGTATTTTTGTTATAACTTTTAATTAATTAACATTTAGTCAGCAGCCACTTTAAGCGGTATTAAGTAGTTCTTTTAATTTGGAATTGATGATAATGATTAAAAGTTATACCAAAAATACTACAATATGTGATATGATTTAGGTGTACAAGAAATAAAATGATGAGTGGTGCTAGTTGGCTCACGTAAGCCTCGAGGCTTATTTCAGCGAAACTAGCGACACCCATAATTTTATTCTTGTACTTCTAAATAAATTCAAATTGAAACGTCAACGTCCGTAACTCGGTAGTAAATTACTTGTTCTATTTATAGTATAGTTTTTCATCAATCATCTTATTTAGAAGTGAAATAAATTAAATTAGGGGTGGAGCTAGTTTTGCGGACAATCGAATTCATGATAAAATCGCCGCACTCACACAAGCAAAGCATTGCAAAAAGTATTATCCTGTAACATTAAAATACTTATAATTGCTGCGTTGATCATTGAAAAAGGCGATCTTTAACCTACTTAGGAAGTTGTTTTTTGTTATTATCATTTTACGATGAACCGAGAAATAAGTAAAGGCTCGCCCACACGGTAAAGCGGCCGCCGACACCTTTTGTTAGCCTTATTATAATTACTTTCCTCGGCGCGCCTTAGTGACCTCACTGGGGTGGGAATTAGCGAGTCATTGTTTTGTTTACATTTACACGTCAGCGATACTCAGCCGGTCAGATTTTGAAGTTCGCCCTGGTTACTGGGCTGACCTAAATGGAATGTAAACTGCGAATGACTGTTGATTACTGATACAATTCTTCAGGGTGTCTCATCATAGTAGTATGTACTAGTAGTCTGAAGCTTTTGAACAATTAATAAATACATATATCTAATGAGATAATTTTAAATATGATATGACGTGAAAAAGTGCCTGCAAAGGCCTATTTTCTGAATAAACGTTTTGATTTTGATTTGATTTTGGTAGGTCAGAGGATTTTTTTTAACTAAGTATGACAGAAAAAGAAAAGAGGTCAACGATTACTGAGAAAATTTAAAATGTATTCATTGCTTTAAGGGTTCCGTAGTCGAATGGTAAGAAACGGAAATGGTTCTGTAAACCGCTTTACATTTTTATATAAAAATTAAAAAATAAGAGATAAAGGGGTCTCCCCATTCAAAACTTATTTGTGTGGGGTGTCCATAGATAGTATATCCATTTAAGTCCATTATCCAAACTTTTAACAAAAATTTGTTTTAACGAGATATAGTTAACCGTTTTTGAGATAAGTATAGCACATTTTCATAAACCGCAAATTTAACTTTGTCATTCACAAACTCTATGAAGAACAAAGTAATTTTTGTTTGCCAGCAAATTTAAAGACTTGCGGAATCTAAACATCGCGCATGAGACTACCCAGAATCGACTACTCTGGCGCAATTTAACAAGGAGGCCCGACCCCACGTAGGTGGTATTAGGGAAGGAGGAAGAAGAAGCAAATTTAATGATAATGGTACTTTGGCCAATAATACAAATATGCTTACTTCTACGGTACACCTGATGGGCGTGAGTAACTTTAAAAAAAACGCCATACTCTGCCCAGGAATTGTTGGCGTCAGGCAGGCGGCTGGGCTTAAAAACTATGTATGCAATATATACATTACAGCAATTTTATTACTGACATCAAAGTGAGCCTCTAATTCCTACACGTCACAGCTGAGGATGCAACCGGAAAGACGCTTAGATGAGAAGGATATTTCAACGTTTGCCTCCTGCGCAGATCGTGTAAGTTTATCAAGGCAATGTAAGGTTTATTATTAGTAAGCGATAAAGTAGCAGCTACTGTCATTTCTTCCAATTCCTGCTTTATTTTACTGAACGTGGCCTGTAGCCTTGCCTGCGACCTTTGGCTCAGTAAACACCATAAGAGATCAAGATGTGTTGCTGTATCTGAATAATATCATTGAAACCCATAAAAATCTATATTTGTTATAGAGTACATTGCTAGTTTGCTGAAAAGTAAACTAGATGGCGCTGAACGAAGTTAAAACGCGCTATGGATATTTTTTTGAATTGGTACATAGGTTTGCTATATTCACACAATCGTAACTTACATACATACATGTTTTTTGGAGAGCTATTGTAAGATGTTAAAAGCGTCTTACTAAGCTTTTAAAGTACATGCTATTATCGCTTACGTGCAGTACTAAATTGTTGGAATCATAGGAAGATTTTGCGGTCATGCATGTGTTCACATATCGTAACCATTTTACGAATTTGAAAGATAATAATGTTTCTAAGGGTCCGGCCGTTACTATTTGAGAAAATGTCACGGCCGGTCTCTTAGTATGGAACGGTGAATTCTTTGGACATTTTTCACTAAATGTTTTGTGGAAATAAGTACTGTACCATGAAAACTGAACTGGCCACCGGCCATAAAAATTTGACTACTATTTTTGGAGTACTTTCAGTTTATTTTAATCGATTGCGTTAAAAGTATTATCGAGTTTCCAGTATTGCCCTGTTTTCATATTGACTACAGAGCAAAAATGTGAATGTCGTTCACGTAAGTCATTCCTTCAAGACTACGTCAAGGAAAAGTTCACGCAGTATTTTTTCAATATGGTTTCCATACAAATGTATTTCTCTATTTTCTCGCTGAAAACTGATTCTAGAGCCACAATTATTTTTTCATAAAATCTAGTACTAAAATAGGAACGACACTATTTTTTATTTTTTCCAAAAAAACTGTTTTTGTACAATTTTTTTTTCTTTTAAACAGGTTTTTAGAAAAAAATAACACATAGAGACATACCTATTTTAGTAATAGATTGTATGTAAAAAGAATTGTGCCTCTAGAAGCAGTTTTCAACGAGAAAAAAGAGATATACATTTGTATGGAAAACGCACTGCTAGTATACCCTCTTATGTTTGGCGGATTAAAATAGTGACATTATTATAAAATATTCTAATAGAATACATTTTATTATAATATTGTTAATTAATGATTGGATCTTACTCGTATGTTAAAAATAATGAATGTATTGACTAATAATTATGGCCTAGTCTTGTCTTACAAATATAACTAGGGATCTCTACCTTTTACACACCTTCATTGGCACCATGTAATTTTCCAAGAGGTTGAAATGTGTTCACCCATGTGAAACCGCTTGGAAAATTACATAATCGCCTGTTTAAGCCAATATGCATCTTCACAAACCCTCAGAGGCAGACAGTATAGCCATAGCCAATAGGGTCGTGAGTAGCCTCCATCAATCGTTTTTTTTTTTTAAGTTCCGTTATCCCTTAAGAAGTACGATATATTGCCGGAAGTGTGAAGAAAGTGCCAATATGATATAGTGGTGATTGTAAATTATAGGGAAACGGAGATGTTGCTGACTTTCGTTTTGGATTTTTGTTTATTTTGTTTTTTCGGGTTTTTTTATGCATTTATTACCATAATTTACAGTTATGTCCATTTGCATTTTGACCTTTTTATAAATTTAGGGTAAATACTAAAAAATAGTCGATTATTATATTAAATACCCGCGCTGCTAGACATTCAGGTGGATTCATTATATTTGCACAAAAAAAGCAAATGCAAAATATCAAGAATCAAGATTCTTGATGATCAAGATAAAGATTTATCAAGCTAAATGATGATCTCATTTCCTAGTCCTTAGTTCTCATCTAAGGTACATAGACCGTGCAATAGCCGCATCTACCAACCTACTTTATAATCCCGGATATTTATAGAATAACATATTTCATCGCATTCTTGAGAAGTACAGTCAAGTAGAGTCAAACAAACGAGAGTACATAGATATAAGGCGTAAATATTTCAAATATCATTTTATAAAAATATGAAAATTAAGATCAACCCAACCATTGCAGTCACCAACGCGGCTGAAATTCCTCTAATATAAAACTGAAAAACTTTTATCGCAATGTTCGGTAGGCCTACCTAAAAAACGAGGATAGATAAAGACCGCTTGTATTATGTTAAGGGATTTTTGATCGATCTTAAAAGTACGCGCCACATCTTCTTCCTTCTCTAATATGCAACAGTAACCTTTTATCGCGTTGTTCGGCAGGCCAGATGAAGACGAGGGTAGATAAGACCGCACGTATTATTACAAGGGATGGGTGAAATTTTGATCGATCTTAAAACTACTCGCCACATCTTCTTCCTTCTCTAATCTGAAACAGCAACCTTTTATCGCGTTGTTCGGCAGGCCAGATGAAGACGAGGGTAGATAAGACCGCACGTATTATTACAAGGGATGAGTGTAATTTTGATCGATCTTAAAACTACTCGCCACATCTTCTTCCTTCTCTAATCTGAAATAGCAACCTTTTATCGCGGTGTTCGGCAGGCCTGATCAAGACGAGGGTAGATAAGACCGCACGTATTATTACAAGGGATGCGTGAAATTTTGCAGATACGTGCACGCAATAGACAGGGTTATGGCTAGGTTAACACTAGAAAAGTTTGGTAAAATTGGTTCTGGAGGTAATAATAATATAAGCTTATCTGGTGTTGTAAATATGTAAAAGAAACATTAGTTTTTGAAGGCAAAATTTAGTCCCTTATTTACAGTTGGAATAGAAGTATGTAAATCTAGTTTTCGATATTTACATATATGTTAATATTATATTGGAAGAGGCGTTTTTATCAAAAAATTAATTTTACATATAATAATCACCATTTACTAGAGATATCACGTAGTTAACGTGTAATGGGAATCTTCAAAACTAGTTTCTTATCATGGTCATTCTGAAGTAAGTATAAACTAAACATTTATGTAAACAAACAAGCTACAAAGTAATAGGATTAATAACAAAATTGGCGAGAAACTACGAGTTACTGAAATGGTAGGCTGTAGATTACATTTTTACTTATTGCTTTCATTATTATAAGTGAATTAATTAGTTTTTTTTATTTCAAAAAATACAATTTACCAGTATCGCGTGTCGCGGTAGACGACAAGCACGCGAGCCTCATGTTTCTGATATTATATGTCGCGTTCAAAATAAAAAGGGGAACAGAATTAGCACTTCATGTAAGCACTCAGTACTAGAGAGATGTATGCGTGCGTATGTATGAGTCGTAAGCTGGATCACACAATATAGCTAATGCTCAAAAATGTCTGAGTCGGTAAAATGGGTAAATAAAAAATTAATAAAAGTATAAGAGTAAGGTAGTTTAAATTGAACTGATTTGAAAATTATCTACTACTTATGCGAAAATACATCGAGATGTAGAAATGGATATATTTTAACCGGCTTCAAAAAAGGAGGAGGTTCTCAATTCGTCTGTATGTTTGTTACGAGATTACTCAGTCAGTTATGGATCGATTTTAGTGATTCTTTTTTTGTTCGATGGGTAATGCTTGTCGCAATAAAATAAACACCTTTTAAAAAAATAAACAAAAAGCTAAAAAAACCGAATTGTATTTTATTCTTATGCAAATCAAGACAAACTGATGAAAACGTTACTCCTCTGACTGAACTTCAAGGGTATAATATAATTTCGTTATAGAAATGTATCCAGTGCTCTTAGAAAAATAAACAAAAAAAATTGTACTAGTATGCCGTTTGGTTTAATTTTATTTCTGTCTAATGTTTCGCGAATCAAGACAAGTTGATAAGGAAGTTGTTCCTAAAAAATTAGGTTTTAGTGACCTAATTTTACCTAACCTTATTTTTAATTCCAGTTTATACATTTACGTACAGGGTTGAAGTCGGTTTAAGTTTTTTGTTAAATATAATTAAGTATTAGAATGTATTTTGTTTGTGAATAAATAAATGATTGAATCCCACGACAGGGTTAAATATGTTTGTAGATTTATTTCTTATTAAGGAAGCTAACACTTATAACATACTAAAAATTTTCCCGCGACTTCATCTGCGTAAATCATAGCCTTTGTCACCCGCAGATAAATTATCTTTCTAATAGATGAAAGAATTTGAAAATCGGTAAATAGTTTCGGAACCTATTCCATGCAAACAAACAACCAAACGAATCCTTTCTCTTTATAACATTAAGTATGGATGATCTTTTTTACTCCCGTAACATCGAAGTGAAACGACCCGTTTGTCCATTTGTAATATCTTTATATTGAAGCTATGTTTCAGCTATTATACGATACTTTGCGTGTCGCTCCATTGTAATATGATTTTATTACAAAGCCGTAATACTTTCACAATAGACGGCTTAAATCAAGTTCAAATGTAAACTCAGACGATTTAAAATTTAATGGCTGTCATGTTACGATCGCATTATTGTTTATTATTTTACGGGAGACGGCTTTTCTATTGCTGGTATGAAACGTTAGAAAGTATTACTAGAAAGTTTCCGTAGTAAATATTTCCGAAAACTCATCGAGATAATATGTGTTAGAAAAGGCAATATTTTCTTCCAAAAATGTGTATTGCTAGTCTACCTGCAAACATAAATATTGTCGAGTGTTCGAAACTTTAGATGTATAAATAATATAATAAAAACGATAAAGCCGTAATAAAAATAATTTTACTGAAATGTGTAACAATCGCGAAAATATTAGGTATGTATGTTGAAATCTAAGGATATCTAGATCTAAGGATGCAACTGGGAACACGCTCTGATGAGAAATGATAGTTCAAAATATTTTATAGGTATTTTTTATGAATTCACAATACTATTCTGATATATTCTTAATTTAATAAGAGAATTAAAATTTTTAGGGCGCCAACTGCAAAGATTTTATAACTTTTCATTTGATTACTACTAATTTTTCCAATATATTTTTAAAATGCTTTACTCTGAAAGGCTAGTTTTTCTTTCATCAGGTATTGTCCGAAATGAGAATAAATTATATCGCGTTTGTTAAGTGAAACACCGTCGCTATATAATTACGGTATAATTTACGGCGCCATGTCAGAACCACTGAAAAAAGCGGCTACCAACATTATTTCTCACGCAACCAAATAATATAATCTTTATTGTTGCTAGTTATAGTTTGTTGTATCACAGGAATAACATTTTGGTATTGTTCATTAAGAACATTGATAAGAAACAAGTACTTGTATTATTGCGAATGATTAATAAGGACAATGGATGAATGTGTGGTTCCCGGCAGAGTAGAATAGGATCACTCCAAGTCTTCCCGTGGATGTCGTAGAAGGCGACTAAGGAAACACAAGCTAAACAAAGCTTATAAACATCCAAGAGACCTCTCCAACCCGTCTGGCCAGCGTGGAGAGTGTAGGCCTAATCCTCTGACTGCTTTGGCTGGTATATGGCTCTGACAGTCAGAAAGGGTCGTGCTCCTGCAGTGGAGACTAAAAAAGACCTGATGATGATGATGATGAATATTCTGAAAGGAAAACCTTCGTAAAGGTTTTTTTGTTGTTGATGTATTACAGAATTAATATTTTCATATTCTTCATAAAGAACTTCCACGCTTGTCTGGGAGAAAAGAAAAATCGTAGAATTCGCCAGCTGCTTCTCTTCCCGCGCAGTTCGTTAAAGCCGATCGAGGGAATGAGCGTGAGAAATCATGTCAATAGGCAATGCGGCTAGCAACCCACCACTATTTTGATTCCGTTCTCCACCTACAAGCCCACCAACATGTTTAAGGTTTTATAGACCTACCCGGACCCGGTAGCCTCTAGGTTTTATAGACCTGGGCTCTGTCTATCCCGCAACGGTTTGTTGTAGTTGCTAAAGATTTATGTGGATAAAGGTACAATTATCTGAAAGTAAAATTTTATAAAAGTCTAGTTCGTGTTCGTGTTTTAGGTGGACAATTGATTTCAGTAGTAAGCACCACAACAGGAATACAAGGGAGAACGTATTTAGCCTCAATTACTTTTTATTTAAGTAATTACAATTACTTTCAACTGATTGTAAACAAAAAGGGAAAATGATTTTTTTTGCCCGACTAGTTGATTTCTCAGCTGTGGTGAGTTTGAGCCAAGTGAAGCACCGTCGTTTTTATGACATAATTTATGCTGTAATATGATTCGGTAAAGTTTTTGAGGCCGGCTGCATGTCTTACACCGACCGTCTTTGTTTTATTATTTTAGATTGGGAAGTCTACGTATGTATAAGTACGTTTTTTAATAAAATAGCGTATACGCAGACTTAACAATCTAATAAATATTTTTTCACTTATAGCTTCAATCTTGTTCCGGTCCAAATATCCTCATAAATAGGAAAACTAAACAGAGTCTGTTTAGTTTTCAGAAGAACTTATATTAAAAACCGATCCACAAATCTTCGGAATTTATTGGCCGTAGCGTAGTAACATATTTGCTGTACAAACTTATCGTAGACAGCCAACCGTACGTGCGCCGATTTTTGGTGGTAGGTAACTTGCAATTTTGAACCGTGAAATATAAAACTCTTGAGCACTCCATGTGAGGAGGCAAGAGTTCAGGAAAGTTACTCAATTACTTATATGCATGAATTCTGAAGAAATTTTTAGAATTATAACTTTTGCTAATATGGTTCTAACGGCAAAAGATTTTTGAAGAGATGCATTGCTTTTAGAGTAAATACATTAATAACAATGAAATCTTTCCTCTAGGCTTTTGATGAATTTAGAAAAAATGTGGAATTTTTTTACTTAATTTTTGCCCATTCCCAATAAATTAATTATTTATCTACGTAATACAAAGATTTTTTTTCTCATGACTTAGTCTACAAAAATTATAGCTTTTGATATTCTGGACTTATTGAGGTGAAAGTCTGAAAAAGTTTTTTTTTTTTTTAGTTAATCTCTTATGAAGAAACAAATATTTCCTCTTTATAATATAAGCATCAAATTATTTTTCTTCCGAATTTGAATATACCCAAATTAAGTAGGAAGACATGACTCTGTACAGTTTTCAGAAGAACTAAAATCGAAAAGTGATCCACATGGCTCGTATTTATTGGTCGTACATATTTGCCGTACAAACTTATCGCGGACAGCCAACTGGGACGTGCGCCGATTTTTAGTGGTAACTTGAATCTTAGAACCGTAAATACAAAATTCTTGGGCGCGCTGTACGTTAAAAGGAGGTTAGAGTTCAAGAAATTTTTAGTGATGTGCATGAATTCCGAAGAAATGTGAAACTTTTCCCCATGGCTGCGTCTGCAAGAATTATAGCTTATGATAATTTGATCTTATTAAGGTAAAAGATTTTTGAGTAGGTTCATTTCTTTTGGAGTTAATACATTAATAGCAATCAAAACTTTATTCTTTATAATATGAGCATTAAATGTTTTTTTTTCAAATTAAATAGGAAGACGTGAGTCAGTGAAGTTTTCAGAAGAACTAATATAACAACTAGTACAAACTTATCGCGGACGGCCAACTGGTACGTGCGCCGATTTTTAGTGGTAACTTGAATCTTTGAACCGTGAAACATAAAATTCTTGGGCACGCTACGTGAGAGGAAGGCTAGATAAAGTTCAGACAATTCCTAGTTACGCGGACGAATGCTGAAAAATGTTTTTGTTCGTTCGAGGAAGCTGTATACCCAAATTTCTGTGCCGGGTCTCAGTAAGTACTGGACCCAGATAAACAAGTGTCAAAATACGCTGGGCTGATTAGCAGGTGGACTTTCGCAACCAACCCTACTTGTTCTTGTGGGAGGTTCAGAGTATGATTCATCTCACTGACTACTGCCTGCTCTTCTCCTTGAACGATTCATCACACTAACTACCACCCGCTATTCTCTTTTTAAGGGAGGCATCCAAAATATCCATGATGCTGATGAAAAAGTTATTGAATGGATTGACAGCCTTACATTCACACTATGATCCTAACTGCTTGAAAACCATTCCCAAAAAATAATAATAAGGAAGCTGACATTACCATAAAAATTAGAGAGAGATTAGTACATATTTGAACCCAAGAGGTAAAAACATTGGTTCTGTGAGCCTCAAGTTTCTTTGTTTAATGAGGTATCACACGGATCTTCCAGCCTTTTGGGCACGATGCTCTGGGTAAAACATATGGAGTGACTGTACTGTGTTGGTCACGTACAAAATCTTCTAAATTAAACACAATCAATACTAGTATGCACAAACAAGAATAATCACTTCTACTTGTTTATATAAGTACATATATACATATACGGACAAATCACACAGATTGAGCTAGCCCCAAAGTAAGTACGAAACTTGTGTTATGGGATACTAACTCAACGATACTATATTCTATAATAGATACTTATATAGATAAACATCCAAGACCCAGGTCAATCTGAAAAAGATCATTTTCCATCTTGACCTGACCGGGGATCGAACCCGGGACCATCCGTGTCGCAGGCAGGCGTGTTGACCGCTGCGCCACGGAGCTCGTCAACATCTTTCAATCTCAAATTTTTGTTTTATAATCAAATACAAACTTTGATTGTCAATGAATCGTATCACACAACACGAGTTAATTATTCCAATAATTTATCGACATTTCGTCACAGCTATTAAATATATTGTCCTGGCTGTCATCAAAGCTAATACTGGCGCATTATCATTCAGTGGGCTCTCAAACAATGAGTGACGTCCGGAAATGTAATTAAGTATGGATACGTCGGGAAGAGGAAATATCAATTCGCTTGTATAGGGGGATTGACGTTCGGCGACCGGACTCCGTTCAATTATGATGCGTTATATAATATAATTGGTTATATGCCACCATGTAAAAATCATTGGCTTTGTAAACTGTAGATCTCGCGAGTCATTGTATGTACTCAAATTTTATATATTATGTTCACCATGAACTTAAAAAAAATAAGTATTTAAATGAAGTTCGTTAATATATGATCCGCAATTATGTCAAAAACTTATTAATTTTAAAAGAAAACTAAAAATAATCTCGTTCACAAAAAAATACCTGCAAAATTAAACACCATCCACCTAATTTCAACTTCCAAAAATGTCTGTTACTTGCTTATTATTAGCCCTAGCTGTCCTGACTATGAAGCTGACAGTGAAATCATCCGTATTGAATCATCTGAAATGAAAATAATAGGTACTTTCTGTTGTTTAATAATCACTGGGAACCCACAATGGTCAAAAGCGCCACTAACATCAGTGGCGTTAAGGTCTTTTTTTCAACTTTGCCAATGTCCAACGACGAACTCTAAAATACATTTATGTAATTTTTGAACCTGCTTACAAAATTTGACGAGAATCAGTTATGAAATGCATCCTTAAGAGGAGAACAGCCGGACAGACATACCAAAGACATTTTGCCTATTTCATCGAATTCGTTGGATCTAATTCCGATTGTAATATAAGTTATAACTACACAGAAATACTATAGGCAGGATTGTAGTCACAAAAAAAGATTCAGAGAACAAAGGTTACACATTTTTACAAGAACAACCAAATTCTCCTATATAGCAATAAGCTATCATCAACAATCGACAAAACTGTACATTTTACTAAACTCAGTCACATATCCCTTGCAGTTGCATAAAACCGCTATTGACTTAAACAACCATACGGCCACAAACACCTCACCTCCCACTCCCCAAAGAATATATTCTCGGCTGAGTCAAATATTTGAATATGTAAAACGACATGCCTATAAATACATTTTTATGGCCATACTCTTATGACTAAACAACTGACTTCCATACTCATTTCAATACAATAGTCTCAACAAAATTCCGTTGTGACATAAAAATGTCTCAAAAGTACCTTACAGAGATGCAAAATTCGCGAGAATTTTGAGTGGTCTAAGTACACAAGCTTCTTTTTCGTCAGCAGTCGGTGGTTTTTTCTCAAAATATTATGAAACTGGTTCTTAATGAAGATATTTTCGAGGAAATAACAAAAAAACTTCATCAAACGTTCCGAGCGGCGCGTTGGTCCGTCTTTGCAAAAATGATTTTAACAAGATTTTTCTTCGGAAAGTCATCATGTTCTGTTTGACACTTACTCTTTTTTGGTTTGTTGTAATTATTGAAGATAGAACGAAATCGCAATATTAATAAATTCTCAATTTTGCCACACTTCTTTGATGCCACGGTGGTTAACACGCCAGTCTGCGACACTACGACCCGGGTGCAATCCCTGGCCTGGATCTTAGATGTCTATCTATTTAAGTATCTAAATAAAATAATATAGTATCTTTGAATTAGTTACACCCCCCCCACAATAAGTTCACAACTTATTGTGGGGCTAGCTCAATATGAGTGATTTGTCCATATATATTTATTTTTTTATCATAATAAATCATTTAAAAATTTGTAACATCCATTCGTGACAAATTGGCCCATAGGTATGTGAGCCATATGTTTTAGAAGCCGAATTGCAAATATAAAAACGTTTCTTCATATTGAGAATAACCGAGGCTAAAAGTAGCGCGTCTGCTTCAGTCCTTACTAATGAAGTACATTTAAAAGTCGAGAACATCTCGTATTGGATAAAATCAAAAAGAATCGCTGTTTGAGTTATTTGTCGTCACATTAAACGAGCTTGGCAAAAAGTGGAGCGAACTTCAAAGGATGACGTGGCGTCTGAAATAGCGGCGCGACAGGGCTGTCTGTCTTGTCGCTTTGCGTTCTCTTAATCAATCTGGAAGAGAACTAGTCTTTGCACTTAAACAACTATTATAGGGACTTTCAGTCTATTTTTAAGCTGTTGTGGTTGGTGGTACAAACCACGACAAAACGTAGACTGAAGTTTAGCGAAGGCGACAGCGATGAAGTATACATTTTACATTGCGGCCGGCAACGGTACTAGTTTGTATGGATAGCGACGCTTATCGCTCCCCCGATTACTGAACTTCAAAGCTTACCTTATTTTTTTAACTGGTCCATCTTTTCACTTTGTGGTCTCTTAATCAATCTACACGAGAACTAATCTTGCTCTCTAATCTACTAGACTACATCTATGAACTTTTTAGACTAACGGCGCGACAGGGTTGCCAGACGGCAACGACAGACGTCTTATCGGTTTGCATTCTCTTAATGAATCTTAATGGATCTAGAGTTGATCTTTAGATTACTAAATGTGCATAAAAATACACAGTGATTTTATATATTCACGTAGTGTTTAATTTATTATTAAACATTTAATGATTTTTCACTACTGCTGCCTGTTCTACCATCAATGCTACTCCTTCTGTTGCTGGACGGTTAGCATAAATGTAACAATTGTGCTTGGCGTTATCTTTTGTCTGTTACTTGATTGGCGTGCAATATCCTACTTAAATGGCATGTAAATTAACCACAGACAATGACAATCCTTTAAAGGGGTGCCTCGGCCTGTCAAAATGATCATCTTTTCCTGCTGCTTATCAACGATGGAAAAATGAAAAAAAAAACCTTATTTTACAGAAAAGTCTTCGGCCGGCCCAGCAGTTTCTATGAAAAGGACGAAAAAAATTTTGCTTGTATTAGTCTCATAGGTTTATAACTTTTCATTAGTCTTATAACTTTTGACGGGCTAAATAACCCCTTCAAGAGTAGTATATTTTCGGTAATATTTATTTCTTTATTATCTATTGAAAATACATCTAACTATAGCCAGCAATACTGGGAAACAGAGATAAGTATGATACCTATAGCAAATGCATGATCAATTGTTTAACTGAAAAAAGCATTTCTCTCTTTAGGAACAACCCTGCATTGCACTTAAAAAACAAATATCAAACGCGCGAAGTGCTTTTTCAAACCACAATTATTTGCACTTATGCGTATACATTTCTCACCATGCATTGAATTTTTACTCTTCATTATCTGAAAGGGCGCATTGTACTGCACAGTAACTTTACTGTCGTTTTTGCAAATATCTAAGGGCTTTCACATACTTCAGACTCGTTTAATGACGGCCATAGAGTTGGCAAGAATATGGTACAATGCAGTAGTTAAAGTACTTAGTCCGTGAAAGTGTCGAGACATTTACATGCCTTTGTCACGGGACGAGACTCTTTGTTTAATAATTGAGACATAATTCAAAGATTCATTAAGCTAATGGGACTAATTTATCATGCTTTCAGACTAGTTTTATATTTTAAGTTTTCAGACGGTTTTACTCAGACTAATGAAATTAAATTCGTTTTCAGGTAATGGAGTATAAAATTTTCTATAAAAATGGTAATTACGATACTTCAGCATAAAATTTACATTGTATATTACTTCGTGACATAGGTATTACCTACTTCTATTTTCCTAACAATATATTCGCTTCTAGATTTCTAGGATTTTTTTTTCCTCACATTCTAGAAGTTTCTCGCATAGATTCAATAATAGTGGCTCTGTAATACACGCGGGTTTAAATTTATGTTCACCACGTACCTTAAAATAAAAGATGTTGACTGATATGGAATCTATCGCAGTATTGTCTAAAACTATCTAAAAAAAAACTTAAAAAAGAAGCACCATCATCATCATCACGCAAAAATTATTGAGTATCTAGGCCCTAGATGATGATAATGATGGTAACCATCTTATCTATTGTACCGATGACACTGTCAGTGAAATTATCCGTCTAGTTGATGAAAAAAAAATAATATGATATGTACAAATTGTTTTGTTTTACCAACGCCGGGAACGCAAAATGGTTGTATGTGCCAGTAACCACGCTGGCATCTTTCATTTTGAAATGCAAATAATATATGTGTTGTGCATTGAGATATACTACCTATTAGAAGCTACGTTATATATTGGCATTGTTCCATTCCTCGAAATTTAATATTTAAGCGCGGCAGCGCTTAAACAAAAACGAAGCGTCCAATCATGCATAACTCAATACCTCAGCACTATATTTGCTACTCTCACGCGTTTCCATAGCAACATGTCAACATAATACAAAATGGCGGGAGGTAATTATATTGAAAATAATGTACTTGCTGATAAAAATGTATTCTTTTGCAGCAGTTCAGTACAGTGCAGTGTTCGATAAGTTATTACAGCAAATAACCCAATACACACCAAAGCGTTTTTTATGATTTTTACCAAGTTTTTGTTTAATCGGGAGAAGTACCACAAGCGAAAGAGCTAACAACCGACTGAGTGAGCTGTGGCGCGATGGCCACAGTTGAACGGGACAAAGTAAGGATTTGCGGTGTCTTCTCTATATATAAATTATCTAAAGCAATAAATATGAACAAAAGAACATCGATTTATTTTTTATCAAGCGAAATAAAATACAGGAGAATACATTATTCCTAGAAGCCAGCACTTAGACAAAATTGCACAACATAACAAAATTGCAGGTGAAGCAAAACTTCTTTTTTATGGCCATCAAATTTTACCGTTAAATTTAATTTTTAAAAAAGTTTAATTCTGGTACCAATTTAAGCTCTACATTCTCTTAGACAACATTGCAATAATATATGAGACTTGCACTTCGAAACCGTTGTGTTCAATTAATAATTTATTCAAATCCTACATACCTTACCGGCACCATAATAAAATTATTGCAGGTGGAATGTCCATCAAACTGCTAAGGAGAAATTATTCCCAGAATCGCTTAACTAATTACCTTATTTTATTTTTAATTAACCCTTACTGTCCCACTGCTGGGCAAAGGTCTCTCCCATTTCCTTCCATTTGTCCCTGTCCAATGCAGTTTTGGACCAATCACCTTATTATTGGAGTTAATTTAAATCAATTACTAAATATTAGCCCTGCTAAACTTCCGTCCAATTCCCTATACAATTTAAAGAAAATCGTGTAATATCACGGAATTAAATCAGTTTTTTTTCAACCAACTTCAAAAAACGGACGTTATCAATTCGACCTGTATGGATGTATAAATTATCAGAATTACATGAGTTTTATAGTCTTTATCAGCTTTTAAATATGTGTGCCAAATTTCTAAGATGAATGAATTTGTATGTTTGTCCGCGCATATCTAAGAAACTATAAGTTGGATTGGTAAAATTATTTTTTTGTTACTAAGTATAATCAAACTGAGGGAACAGTCTAAGTTTCATCAATATCGGTCCAGTTATGTAGTTTTTGAGATACAAAGTTAACTGTATATCATTCACTCGGAAGAATTGAAGAAGGTTTAATGATTTTTTTTAATACTACTTTTTTACAGTTAACTTTTAGTAAAATAGTTACTTGCTAAAAAAATATGTACTTTGCTTCGCCAATTTCTATACATTTAGAGAATCTGTATTCAAGCCCCACTCAGCTTTTGGAGAGCTAAATTGCAGTCTACGAATCCTTGCTTATTTACAATCCGACTCGACATTTAAAGTAAGCCTCGTCTATTTCGAAATGCCTTATAGCTCTGTAGATAGTAATTATTTTAAATGCTCTTAAGTAATTAGTATTTGCATGCAGTTAATCTTTCGTTTAGCAGTTTCGTTAGAGAATTAAATTTTATTTACTTTACGCCACGTTATGCGGAGGGAAGAGAACCATATTACCAGAAAAGTACTGAACATGAAAGTTACGGGAAACCAAAATAGAGGTAGGCTAAAGAAAAGATGGATGGAGTGTGTGAAGGAGGATATGGGGAAAAAGAAGGTAACGAAGGAGATGGCTCGAGATAGAGCAAAATGAAAGAAGCTTACATGCTGTCCCGACCCCACATAAAGTGGGATAAGGTGAAGAAGAAGGAAAAGATAAAGAATTAAATTTATAATCCCTTGATACTGCGTAGTTTTAATTATAAATGATTAGAACACAATGCAAGCATGGAGTTGTTTGAACTGTTGTAGTAGTCAACACATAAGTATCACAAAGAAGGAAATATAAGGGTAATAAATAGTAACATTTAATAAATGTTGACATTAAAACTTCGTCACAATAAAATTGATATTCAACTATTATAAGAAATTTTTGAGAATCATCAAAATTCATCATAATTAAAAAAAAAGTGATAGGTTAGTGTAGTGTATACAAATATACTTACTCTGCGCTATTACAGTTTAAGGATATCAACTATTTTCGTTCAGTACGTTGTAAAACATGTTCTTGGGAAAAAATACTTTTCATGCCTATCTTCCACGCTGGTCTGGGAGAAGGGAAAAAAACATAGAATGTACCAGCCGTTTCTCTTCCCGCGCAGATCGTGAAAGCCGATCGAGGGAATGGGCGCCAGGAATCATCTGAATAGGCGATGCGGCTAGCAACCCATCACTATTTTGATTCCGTTCACCTACAAGCCCACCAGCATGCTAAACGTGGCTTTATGATTTTATAGACCCGGGCTCTGTCTATCCCGCAAGGGAAAGTGATAGTATGTATGCCTATCTGAGAGAAAAAGAAACAGGAAAGCAAGTGCTTTATTTATAATCTCTATTTCATTCACGAATTAACAAGTTTCCTTATATACAGAAGAGGACAAGCATCACAAGGTTAAATCATGCTCACACTTGATAAACTAAGGATGACTCAGTACGAACTCGACTTTGCATTTAACATAACCTAAAAATGTTTTAAGACTATTCAAAATGAAGATTTTAATAATTGCAGTATGTCTATTAGTGATTTCTGTGCAGTTATATGAAACGAAAGATTTAGTTGTTGGTTCAAGAGTGAACAATCTTCTAATTTCGACGGAAAAGTTAGTGTTTAAAGGAATACCTCTATACAGAAGGGACAAAGATTATACATATATTGATTCCAAGCAAAGGATTATTAAGGTAAATTGTTAATAGCATATTTAATGTTAAACATAATTTATCCATCAATCAGTCGTTTATTTACTTAATTTGCTTAGCCTAGGGTACAATTATGTAGCAGTAGCACTAAGATTAGTGAAAAATTTAATTCAGTTTAATTATGATTGTATAAATATGAAACAAAAGGTTTTTGTATAGTGTACAGTATACATTGATTCCCTATAGCTAAAATAACTAGTATATAATATAGTATAGTTTCGTAGAGTATAATATAAAATATAGTATGACTCTTTCATGTTGAAAAACATAAAACAAATGAGTAGGTACTTTATGTATGTGGGAAATATTTATCAATGTTTACTACTTACAAGAATCAAAGTTTACTCCTGTGTAACTAGTTATTTTGCCATTTAAACTTTATTGAAGTAAAGCTATTTACATTTTAATTAACGGTTTAGATAAGT
The DNA here is from genome assembly GCA_963082605.1 of Rhodophaea formosa. Lineage (NCBI taxonomy): Eukaryota > Metazoa > Arthropoda > Insecta > Lepidoptera > Pyralidae > Rhodophaea > Rhodophaea formosa. The sequence goes on from OY720211.1 coordinate 12,913,576, forward strand.
AATAGTTATTAAAATTGGTAAGTTCCTATGGACATAGGACCTCTTTAGCTTGGCTGCTTTAGCATAGATAATAAAACGAACGGGTTTCTAAAGAGTATGGTTTTAAAAACATCGCATAATTCATATCGAGAAAATTAGTAGTAAGAATACAATAGAAAATTAACTAGAATAGCATACTGTATACTTTATGTACAGTTATGGCGTAAAACTTGTCTTATTACTTTCAAGAATTAAATAATTATACCAAACTCTCTCCCATCTATACGTGTTTCAAGGGATATTGATCTCATCTCAGATAAGTACCTCAACTGAGTAATAAGTAAGAGTAAAAATTTTATAGGTTTTTAACTATATCTTCTTATGGAGTTCTCTTATGTCTAGCTTCATAAAATTTGATCATATGCGAGTACATATTATCTTACTGAGTATCCGGGGTTTGCCTAATAAGAGGCCATACAGTCAATCTCAGCAACTTAACAGTAGAAGTTATCTGCCCTATCATGTAAGTATATGGACCTAACTTAGATTTAACGACCTCCTTTGCGCAGCGGTCAACACGCCAGCCTGCAATACGAGTGGTCCCGGGTTCGATCCCCGGTCAGGTCAACATGAAAAATTTTCTTTTTCAGATTGACCTGGGGTTTGGATGTTTATCTTGTATATGTATTTGTAATAAAATATAGTATCGTGGAGTAAGGTAGCATAACACAAGTCTCGAACTTACTTTGGGGCTAGCTCAATCTGTGTGCTTTGTCCGTACAATTATCTTTATTTATTATTTTACTACCTTCTTTAAGCAAACGTTACAAACAAGTAACGTTACGAGAATCAAAATATCCATTATATGATTATTAATATTATTTTGTCTTTGTATTCCGAGTTGTTGAGTAAGTGTTAGAACTAATAGTTAACTATCATGCATTGAGTGGGTGGATATCATAAGTAAGTTGAAAGGTTAACCGCATCTTCTTCAAGATAAAAGGTATTATTAAAACAATGACACCTACATGCCATCACGATCATTAGTTTGGTTACGTCATAAGCTACGCAACGTTATGAGATAACTAGTCATTTCTATATAAATAGTTTTAGTATTGACATAAATCGACTCAAATGTATATTATGTTTTGCGTAGGAAGCTGCATAATGCAACAACTATGACTTCGATAATATATGGTCAAATTTATACAAAGACGAAACCGTGAGCAAACAAAGATACTATACAGCGTGTAAATAGACTCTCGACCTATCCTTAATGGGATGACTCAGCCCATCAAATAGTTGACTTTCCCATACGATTGCCCAGGTGGCTAAACAGATGTATAAAAAACCGGCCAAGTGCGTGTCGGGCCACGCGCAGTGTAGGGTTCCGTAGTTGCGAATGACAACTTTGAGTTCACACTATTCACACTTGCACCTTACAGTTTAACGACCAAAAACATCTAATAATGAAGATTGTATGAAATTTTACAGTTTATAAGTTGGTTGCCTATAACTTTTTAGTTTGTACTTAGTACTCAGCTCTGATAGTTTTCCTTTCAACTTCAGTATATATACTACTGCTGTAATTATTTTCACGTATCTGTATATAACCGTTTAGCAGATAGAGGGGGACACTTACGAGTACCTCTAACAAAAATTTGCACTTTAAAATCAAATATTTCGGAAACGGATCCCTAAATCGAAAAATGGTGTTCTCAACCTCACAATATTTTTGAAAGACCTATTTAACAATATCCCGCACGATGGGTAAATAGAGAAAAAACTTTACTTGTATGGGAGCTACCATAAAAATATTTTTTTCAAGATTTTATTCTACCACTTTTTTGCCATGATTAATATACATACCCATACCAAATTACAGCTTTCTAGTACTTATAGTCTCTGCGTAAAACCGCGGACGGACAGACAGACAGACAGACATGGCGAAACTATAAGGGTTCCTTGTTTACTACGGAACCCTAAAAAGTTGTTTTTTTTTCAGTTAAGACTTTTCCTACGGGATCAATACTGGGCATTGATCATCACATAGGATCACATAGGAAAAGTTGTTCATATAGACGGGCTGAGTCACCCCTTTGAGGATATGTCGAGGGTTAATTTTGAAGTAAGCAGTATAAACCCACCAAACTGAAAACAGTAACGTTATGAGACAAGTTGATATAAGTACTTTTTATAGTCATTTTTCATTAGCAAAAGAATGTCATCATCATCATCAGGTCTTTTTTAGTCTCCACTGAAGGAGCCTGACCCTCACTGTACTACTAAAGCCATATTGCAGAGGATTTGCACGCCTACACTCTTTACGCTGGCCAGACGGGTTCAAGTGGCACCTTTGATGTTTATTAAGCTTTGCTTATCTTGTGTTTCCGTCAGTCTTCCCGTAGATGTCGTGGATGTCGTAAAAGGCCTTCTTCGACATCCAGGGGAAGACTTGGAGTGGTCCTATTCCACTTTGCCGGGTACCATATGGCTAAAGAAAAGAACAAAAAGTGATTATTAATAGAAAAACACGTTTAAAATTAAGTAAAATTAAATCATCAATCATCTTTTTTTAATTTAATAGATCCGAAATATTATGTATTTAAGGTTTGCAGTAGTTCGTTGAAGTCGGTTTTTATCAAAATATTTTAAAATATTATTTTTTACAATACTTTTTCCAAAGCATAATTGCTCAGTTCGTTGAAGTCGGTTTTTTATCAAAATATTTTAATCATTTTTTTTACAATACTTTTACCAATGCATAATTGCTTCAAAGAATTTTCTTCTTTTCCAGGGTATCATCGCCAGAGACCTCTCTAGGACGGAAGCGGAAGTCACAGTGACGTCGGGAGGAGTTGGCGCAACGAACGTGACGCTCCACTTCAAGAGTGAGCGTGGCGAGGGACTCAATTACCTCATTCTTATATTTAGTCAGAACCACTGAGTAACCACTCAAACATCAGGATAATAAAGTGACGGTGTCCGTTCTACTAAGTAGGAAACCCAATTTGCAGTTGACTAAAAATTCATCTGGCTTGGACTAGATAAGAAACATAAAATTACATATGTCTCGTTAGCAAAACTTATATGCGTTGTAGACGACAATCTTGAAACCTCGCCGTCTACAAAATCACTGGCAGTGGACTGTATAACACATATGCCCCTCGGACGCACGGTCTTCCCCAATTGAAACGCGCGAATTCGGAAACAAACACTTCGAATTTATTTTCTTTAACTTATAACTAAACACTAGCACGGCACGACACAGACTGCGGCCGCGCGCTCATATTTATAGCTTTTGTACACATGAGATTATGTGAGACTACCCACTTCGATGAATAAGTGCGGTGTGAGCGGGGTGCGGGGTATCATCCCCTCCATTTCCCGTTCTTTTCCAAAATGTCCTTTCACCGCACTATTTTCTAGGTAGATAGTCTCACATTTACAAAGCATTACCTAAATCTATGCTTATGATTACATAAAACTAGGCCCTATGTGCAGCAATACCGAAAATAGTACATCGGTTCTCGTTACGGTATTGCTGCACAAGGGGTACCTTGTTGTCCTATGCCTGCCGCTAGGTGGCGCATAGTTGCGGCCCGTACATAGGATTACTTTACATAATATCCCAAAATCCCAGTACATAGCCCGCAATTTACCAAACATATACCTTGTAAGTGAGATGACCTACCATGGGATACCAAAAAAACCACATACCTTTTACCTCGGTCATCTCACTTAATGTATGGCATTCAAAATAAACAACCAACCGTGCGTATGTTTATTTGGAACCTCTTATAGCTAAAACTTAACTATTTACGCTAGTTTACATTATATACTAACGGGCAAAAGCCTTTATTTACATTAAAAAAAACGTTATTAAAACCTGCTATTTCTATACATACAAGCTATGTTACTACTACCGAACTGTATGTTGGTTTGAACGCGCTTCTGTCCGTAACATCCTCTCCTCGACGTAGGGTTCATCCCGCAGTCCCAGGACTCTGCGCCACCTCGTCAGCAGGGTCCATCAGCGGCAGGACAGCCAAGCGCGACGTCGGACGCCGGAACACACCTCCATTCGTACGGACGGCGCAGTTGCGTACCTCGCCGTCGGGTCCGGGGTAAATCTCGGTTACTATGCCGCGCGGCCATACATTGCGCGGCAAGTTCGGGTCCACCACCACCACCAAATCGTTGACTTTGATGCTTTTGTAGTTATGGGAAGGCGTTTCTCGCCTAGGCACTAACTCGGGTAGATATTCCTTTATCCACCTCCTCCAATATTCGTCAGCCAAACCTTGCGCAGCCCTCCAGTGTCGTCTGTCCGCCGGCTCACAGGGCCCTAGAGTGGGTAGGCCCTGTGAGCTGCCCAATAGAAAGTGATTGGGCGTTAACGCCTCTGGATCGTCGCGTGTTACGGGTACGTGGGTCAGGGGACGCGCGTTCACAGTGTACTCTACCTCAGCTAGCAGTGTCATGAGAACCTCTTCTTTTGGATACTTAGAGGTTAACACCGTCTTGAGAGCGTTCTTCACCGTGCGTATCATACGTTCCCAGCTACCGCCTTGATGCGCCGCTCCTGGACTGATATAGCGCCATTCTAGCTGTTTATTTAGCGCGTAATCTCGCAACAACGGCTCCCATTCTGCGAAGGCTTGTTGCAGCTCTTGATCGGCTCCTTTGAAATTTGTCGCGTTGTCTGAATATATCAGGCGCGGCCAGCCTCGCCGCGCGGCCATCCTTCTCAGCGCCATTATAGCTGAGTCCGCACTTAGAGTCGCTACTAACTCTATATGGATCGCCCTCGTAGTCAAACATGTAAATAGGGCTCCCCATCTTTTCTCGTGCCTTCGCCCAATCGTAACAATCATTGGCCCAAATAGGTCCCAGCCGCAGTTCGAATAGGGTCTCGCAAATGCGTCCAAACGCGCCCTAGGGAGGTCTCCAATGACTGGTCTGACCGCGCGCGCCTTTCTTACTCTACATAACGCGCAATTTCGTGCCACTGTTCTAACCGTCGGCCTTAACTTTATGATTAGATACTGTTGTCGAAGATCGTTGACTACCCGCTCATTATGAGCATGATGTGATTGGCGGTGGGCGCGAGCGACTAACAGCCGCGTGTATGGATGTCTTCCGTCTAAGATCACAGGGTGGTTCAGCGCGAGCGTGGCGACATCCGCGGCGTTAGCCCGGCCAGAGGCTCGCAGCAGGCCCTTTGCGTCAAGAAAGGGGTGGAGCCCCTGCGCTCGGCATCGCGCAGGTAAATCCCGACCGCCTCTCAGTCTTTCTATCTCTTCCGCAAAGCTCTCAGCCTGTGACAGCTTACTCAACGTTATCTCCGCCCTCTCCACATGCTCAAACTCAAGCGCCCGCCGTTCCTTTCGTCGACAATTTTCAATAAATAGCCATACTCGGCTCATTGTTTTCAACAGGCGCTCGTAGGTAGAGAACCGTTTCATGTCAATTACACAGTCTGACACCCTCTTTGTGTACATTACGTATTCTTCATTTACTTCCGTGTTTACGGGCCATTCTTGCGGCCATTCCTCCTTCGGCCTATACAGGAACTCGGGGCCCGTAAACCATCTATCGGTGTCACTCTTAACCGTGAAGTTCAACCTCGTCGCGTCATCCGCGACGTTCTTGTCCGTCGGCACGTATCGCCACTGCTTTATGTCTGTGGTCTCCGTGATTTCTGTCACTCTATGTGCTACGAACGGCGTATACTTGATCTCGGGATTTCGTAGCCATTGCAGAACGGTTTTTGAGTCCGTCCAATAGGTCACCTCATCGCATGCCCACTTATGCTCGGCCACAACTGATGACGCCAGTCGCGCGGCTATTAACGCCGCCTGCAGCTCCGTTTTCGGTATCGTCTGGCCCCGGAGCGGGTTTACTTTGGCTCTCCCAGCGGCCAGTTGTATGCTGATATGTTCGTTCTCGTCTTCCGAGCGCCAAAACAAAGCTACGGCCACCGCCGCCTCACTGGAGTCACAAAATACGTGAAGCTGCCTTTTCTTCGCGTTCTTAGCGTATTGCCTGGGCAGACGCAACTTCTTTACGTCTTCCAGTCCCTTTAGCCATTCCTTAAAATCTTCCGCATCTTTGCTTGGGATCTGTTCATCCCACTCTATGCTTAGGCGCCACAATCCTTGTAGTATTATCTTTGCGGTGATCGTGTAGTAGCTGACCAAACCGAGCGGGTCGAACAAAGACATAACCGCGCTTAGCGCCTCTCGCTTTGTGGGTGCTCTCTCACCTCTCTTGACCTCTTCGGGAACTCTAAGCATTCCTGTGTTGAACGCTAACTTATCCTCGCCCGCGTACCATATCAGCCCTAGGGTGCGCCCGTTCTGTGGCGATATCTCTATTGATGTGGCGCTCTCTCCTTCAGACGGCATCAGCGCTCTTACCCGTCGGCTGTTGGAGTTGAAACCGGCGAGTTGGAAGCCTGCCTGCCCGTGTATACGGCTCACGTCCCTCACAACTTGCAGAGCGTCCTCCTCTACATCAAAACTGTCCAACCAGTCGTCCATGTAGTGATTCTCTACTATAGCTTGCACCGCTCGTGGGTATTCGCTTTGATACTTCCTTGCGTTATGATTTCGCACGCTGTGAGCTAAGAAAGGTGAACTTTTGGCTCCAAATATCATCGCTTTCATCCGGTACTTGGCTGGAGGCCCTTCTCTGTCCTTGCCACGCCATAGAAACATCTGCGCTGGTTGGTCGGATGGGTGTATGAGTATACGTAGGTACATCTCCGATATGTCCGTCTGTACACCGATCTCTCCTCGTCTGAAACGCCATAGTACGCCGGCAAGTCCCTGTAGTAGGTCTGGCCCTTCTAGTAGCTCGTCATTCAAGCTAACTCCATTCATCTTGGCCGCCGCGTCGAATACTAATCGTGGCTTCTCTGGTTTGTTTATGTTTGTTACTGCAAAGTGCGGGAGGTACCACTGGCGCGGATTATCTTGTTCTGTCCCATCCGCGGGCACGGCGTATCCCTTCTTCAATAAGTTTTCTATCTGCGCTGTATACTTTTCACAAAACGCAGTAGATCTATCCATCTTCTTTTCTATGTGGCTTAATCGTTTACATGCTGCTTCATAACTAGGAGGCATCGTTATATCCTCTCTCCTCCAAGGCAGACTCACTTGGTAACGCCCTTCCGTAATCGTTACGCTTTCGTTGAAACAATCTATTGCCCTCTGTTCTGACGGTGTAGGCTTCACTTTCTTGGTGATACCTATCGCGTCTAACTCGAAGTGCTTCTTTACTAAATTACTTAGCTCTTCGTCCTTATCTTCGGCTCTACTGTACGACGTGTGACATACGATTTCATCATCCTTGTTCATCATTCGTGGCGCCGTTCCGTGAATCACCCATCCTAGCTTCGTCAAGGACGCAACGGGCTCTCCTCGTTTGCCTGTTCTGATTTTACGGCTTATAATCAGCTCCAAATAATCAGCTCCCAACAACAGTTTAGGCTTCATTTCCTCAGTACATATTTCATGTTCAATGTCGATGAGATGTGGACTCTTCAGGCACCTTGCGTCTATCTTTTGTCGACTCAGCGTGAGATCTTTCATGGTACGCGCCTTGACGGTGTATGTATGTTCGGCGGCGAGTATCTCCAAAACCACTCGTTTACTGTTAGGCACGGGTTCGTGTGCGTTCACGCTGCGTATGGCGAATGCACTAGGCGGTCCGTCCGCTCCTATTAACTCGGCCAAATCTTCATCTATGAGTGTCGTAGAGCTTCCCTCGTCCAACAATGCGTACGTCTTAATCGTACCTCGGGACCCCTTTAGTTGCACCGGGCATATCTTTAGCCATACATTGTGCCCGTCGGCGTGGTGTATGGCAGCAGCCACCGTCTCTGTGCTGGGTCTCTCCTTGTGTAGCAGCCTATGATGATTCTTCGTACACTCGTTCACTCCGCATTTACTTTGTGTACACTTGAAACGCCTATGTTTGCTGTTTAAACATTGAAAACAAATCCTTTCTTTCTTAGCCCATTCCCAGCGTTGGTCGACGTCCATCGCCTTTACTTTTGAGCATTCCGTTGTGTTATGTTTGTTGCCACACGCCAAACATCCTTGCGTTTGTATGTTATACACTTTCATTGTTTTAGGTTTGGCTCTCCTTTCGGGCGGCGCGACAGCTGCCTTCGGCGTAGTGTAGGCGTACTTCAACGCCCGGTCTGCCTCCTTCATCATGAAATTTGCTAAAGTAGCCGCCTCTGGGACTCCTGCGTGGCTATGTTGATCTGCATAATCACACCATCTTGCTTTGAGATGAGGGCTAAGTTTTTCAACTATCTCTCGTACAATCATAGGGTTCTGTAGATAACCTCTGTTATCAATCGTAGCTAATGTACACACAATGTTTTGCAACTTGATAGCAAAACTATTTAAATCACTGGCTGTTGAGCTGGGAGGCTTTAGCTTCTTTATATCATCCAATGTTCGGTCAATTATTACTTCCGGTCGGCCGAAACACTGCTCCAAAGTAGCCATAATCCTTTCTGGGTCGGACGCGGTGAACAACAACGCCGACACAGCTTCTTTCGCCTCTCCTCGTAAACTCGTTCGTAGCCTGGCTAAGTTTTCTGCTCGCGAAAACTTATACATTTCGGTTGAGTCCCGCATCGCTGCTTTGAATGGTAACCAATCTAACGGCGCTCCACTGAATACAGGTAATTCAATCCCTTGTCTTGATATCGGCTTGTGTCGTGTCATCTTTTCTAACACCTCTGCTAAACGATCGATGCCTTGGCGCGTCGGCGTCGACCCTCTTTGTCGACTCCTCCCCTCTCCCAGTCCTTCCTTATCATCATTGGATGGGCGCGGGTCGCCTGGCTCTCCCCTTAAAGTTTCTCTTCGTGTAGCGTTACGCAGATACGACAAGTCCTGTGACGTAGATGGCATGGTTATCCCTTTCGGTTGTCGTGCGAGACTACGCTGTAGCCATTCATTCACTCGTTCCTGCACGTCGCCTTGTTCTGCAGGTACGGCTTGCTCTTCTTCTCTGATTGACGTAATTTCCATAGCCAATCGCTTTCTTACAAGCTCCGCTTCAATTTCTAATTCTTTTTTCTTCAGCACGGCCATTCGTTCCGCCGCTTGCAGTTCTGCTTGCTGAATTCGAGACACTACACTCGACGCCCCTGACCGTATTGATTCCGCTCGGCGTGGTTGCGTCGTAGTCTCTCCCGGCTGCATAAGGGATGCAGCCGGGAGAGCCGTATCCTGTTTCTCGGTTGGCTTCGCTCGCTTCCATTTGCTTTGTGTCGGTAGGTGGTAAGTGCCTGCGCGTGGTGGTGGGGGGTACTGTATCGATACCCGACGGCGATGCTGGTGGTTCTTCAAACGTCAGCCTTCTCCTTGCATCGTCGTGGCTCCCGGCCGCCTCCATCTGCTCCGCCTGCTTCCGCGTAGTTGGCATCTTCTTCTTTCTTGCCGCCCCTACTCCTAACAATCCCAACCGGGTATACTAACGCGGTGAACCCGACTGAGGATGGATGTGACGCAGGAATGGAAAGGTAGGACCTACCCAGCAGAGAATGTGTAGCTTCACAGGTGCTCAGGTCACTGGGGGAATGGCCAATGACCCTCGGCTTGCCTGCAGTCCGGCCCTGATTCACCACACACCGTACCGGCGTAGGAGGGCTGTTCAGCTTCGCCTTGAAAAAGGCGCGTAGCTGGCAGCTTAGCCCTGTTCACTGCACCGCCTTGATCGGCGTTAAAACCCGAAACGGAATGAGTTGACACCGTTAGGTTCAAACCGTTTCAGGCCCGCGGTACGCCCGCGTATAGAAACAGGATAGAAATCACTTGGTTACAACCCCTGGGTTCCAAAGAAGCCCCCCCTGTCCGACAAACCACACGTACACCAAAATGTTACAAAAATAAACTTACGTGTGGTCGGTCGGATGGTCGTGTCGTGCTAGCGTTCGCGCCTAACAAAACAACCCGATCTTGAACCTAGACCCCTGGATTCACCCGGCTGCTCCTCTTCCTTCGGCAACCCGGCACCTCGATCCTCGGCTCCCTCCGATTCGGCTGGTCTTGATCCGGCTCGCGTGGACCACGGGATGTAGACGACAATCTTGAAACCTCGCCGTCTACAAAATCACTGGCAGTGGACTGTATAACACATATGCCCCTCGGACGCACGGTCTTCCCCAATTGAAACGCGCGAATTCGGAAACAAACACTTCGAATTTATTTTCTTTAACTTATAACTAAACACTAGCACGGCACGACACAGACTGCGGCCGCGCGCTCATATTTATAGCTTTTGTACACATGAGATTATGTGAGACTACCCACTTCGATGAATAAGTGCGGTGTGAGCGGGGTGCGGGGTATCATCCCCTCCATTTCCCGTTCTTTTCCAAAATGTCCTTTCACCGCACTATTTTCTAGGTAGATAGTCTCACATTTACAAAGCATTACCTAAATCTATGCTTATGATTACATAAAACTAGGCCCTATGTGCAGCAATACCGAAAATAGTACATCGGTTCTCGTTACGGTATTGCTGCACAAGGGGTACCTTGTTGTCCTATGCCTGCCGCTAGGTGGCGCATAGTTGCGGCCCGTACATAGGATTACTTTACATAATATCCCAAAATCCCAGTACATAGCCCGCAATTTACCAAACATATACCTTGTAAGTGAGATGACCTACCATGGGATACCAAAAAAACCACATACCTTTTACCTCGGTCATCTCACTTAATGTATGGCATTCAAAATAAACAACCAACCGTGCGTATGTTTATTTGGAACCTCTTATAGCTAAAACTTAACTATTTACGCTAGTTTACATTATATACTAACGGGCAAAAGCCTTTATTTACATTAAAAAAAACGTTATTAAAACCTGCTATTTCTATACATACAAGCTATGTTACTACTACCGAACTGTATGTTGGTTTGAACGCGCTTCTGTCCGTAACATGCGTCATTAAACTGTTTGATTTGTGCAACTCTACTTAATTTATTTACAAATTCAATCAATTTTAAAAATCTAAGTTAATGGAAAAATAAGGTTAACATGTCCGCTGTACGAAACAAAAAATGAAATATCGTCTTCCAAAAACTAATGAAAAACTATCATAACATTTGACAAATAATATGCAGATTTACATTTTGTTTAGAGACAAGTTTTTAATCTCGTATTGCATTCTGTTTATTTTACGAACTCTTATATTCTGAGCGTCAATAAGAGTGTGTCTTACCAATTGAATATTCAGTTTAGGACATTAAGTAGGAAAGGTAGGTAATACAATGATTACTAACTAGTATGTTTCATGATTAATCTGTAAACTTTTCCTGTTCAACAATCGGCAACATGGAATACAAAACTTAAATTTTTATGGCTAAGAAAACTGTTGAACATTTCATGGAATGAGTATCTTAGGATCAGGAACCAAATTAAACAATGGGTAAGGTACAACCTATAAGAACCTAACCAAACGTTTTCATTTTATCTAAGATATTTCTGTTGCCATGAAACAAATCTTAAAGCAATCTAAAAATATATCCTTAATTTCGTTCCACACGTTACAAACTAAAATATAAATAGTACAAACATTTCCCAAGCCTAACAACATCAAACAAAGTCCCCTACATGATCAAACGAACACAAATCAATTTTGGCAACAACTCGCCGTGCTGTGTTTAAACTGGGGGTGACTCGACTAATGGAGACACCGGCATTAAACGGGGCTCGTGCTGGGCCAACATTGACACAGTGGGGCCCTAATTAGTTTAAGCCTATGGCCGCCACAACACAACTGCAGTGGATGTAGGAATATTGTGAGAATGGACATTGTTTTAGGATATGTTGATTGACATACGAATATGCAGTTATTTTGAAGTTCGAAATGGAAGCTAAATTTAAAGTTATTTTATGACTTATAATGGATTTAACTTAGAGACAGACTTATAAAACGCAGCTGCTGAGCCGAGATTGAAACATTGGGGTCCTAATTCACTACAACTGGACTGCAATGGATATAGGAATATCGGATGAGTGAACAGTGAGAAATAATAATAATAAAAAGAACTTGATGTCTAACTATAATGATATAACTAATATAGTTCACATGGATGCCCATGTGAAACACTCGACACACACTTGATGTCTAACAAAACTTTTTTATTCTTGAGGTGGTGCTCAGGCAGCCAATAAAAGTAAAAACATACTTTTTTAATTCTTGTTTATTGCATGGCAAGAAAATTTTACTTTTGTACCTACTTGATAATATGTAAGGTTATCTCAAGTTTAAAAAAATAGGATCACTTCTCTTTTTAAGATCATAGTCGCTGTGTGTCATAGATTTTTTACATCATCCATTTACCACACAATAATTAAACTAGTATCTAAATATGTCTGCACGTTGTCTTGCTCCTATCAAATGTGCCTACCGTAAGGAATAGAGGACTGCTTGAAACTAGCTAGGAATTCTAATTTTCGTGCTGCATTAGAATGCAGTGTCCATTCAGAGTTCCACACGGCACTGCATCGTTGCACGGCCGGCCGACGGGCCCGAGGTGCCTTTTTATCCGAGGATCAACCACGTAGTTATTACAATTTTATTCTACGCCCGTTATGGTACAGGCGGATACTTTATCAATTAAACTACTACCTCAAAATCTATGTACGTTATATTGTTCTAACTAAAAGTACCTATCGTAACAATGCCTACTTAGTGTCTAGGAGTCGTCTCGACTGCTAGAAACTAAATAGGAATTCTAATTTTCCACATGCATTAGAATGCAGTGTCCATTCAGAGTTCCCGACTGCACTGCATCGTTGCACGGCCGGCCGGCGGGCCCGAAGGGGTGACTTTTTATCTGGGGATCAGAAACTACGCGGTTACTACAATTTTATTCAACCCTTGTTATGGTACAGGCGGATACTTTTTATTAATCTTATACAGAAATTTGAAATTAATGAAATTATTTTTATCATATAATCGCAAGTCTCATAAGTAAAACATAAGTTTTTTTTAAATGTAACATTAACATTCAAAAAATATTTTGTGTGAGCTGAGTATGTGCCGTGTGGTTGCCGATAGAGTAGAATAGAACTACTCCAAGTCTTCCCGTGGATGTCGTAGAACGCGACTAGCAATGGACTTCTTGCTATTGAGATGATGATGATGATGATGAATAACATTGGGGTATGGATAACTAGCACTGTTTTTAATATTTTTTAACGTATCTACCATAGGTTAACCATAACTATTGTCAGATTATGGCCATGAGTTTATGGTGTCTTCCAGAACACATTTAATCACCACAGTAACCAAAGAACTTAATAATTATAAAAAAAATAGGTACGCTCACAAGTAGTTCGAAATTAAGAAGTTATGGGTTTAGAACTTCCTAAAACAATCTGAACAAAAACTTTTTAATATCTTAAATAGTAACTGTTTTTTCTCACCCTGTAGGTATATGAAATTCAATTTAAGTCTTGCAGTTACTACATTTACAATTAGTTAATGCTAGCCTAATTAATTCATTGGTCGGGGTGTAATTGAGTTCCACGAGTTCCAATTTTAATGGACGTCAGTTGTTAGTGGCTATTTTGTATGCAAACGACGACTTTAAATCTAATATTGGGAATAATTAGTCGAAATTATTGCTCTGTTCATATTTGTTTTGCGTGGATTGTGTTTTAATTAAAATTGTTTGTATTGGTTTGTGGTCGGTGGTGCAATGTAATGTTAACCCAAGAAACCCTTCTTGGCATCAGGCAGACGGACCCACTGCCGAAAACTGCCTTTACGGATTTTAGGTCATAGAACACACGTCAATTGAGTTTGAATTTGTGGCCCCCAATAGAAACTCAAACGTAATTGTATGACATTTTTTTCATTTTCACCCTCACTCCCTTATTTTTCTTTGATCTTTATTGCCTAGAGAAAACATGAGGCAGTGGGTCGTCTGATACTAGTAATAGTATCTTCTTCGTAGTTTGTGGACGGACCGGTCTAAAAACTTCATCATTACATTTTTAATCACAAACTTGTAGTAGTTGTAAAAAGTTAACACCAATCTTAGGATGCAACTGGGAAATAGCTCAGATTACGATATTCATTACGACATTCGACTTACACCTTGAGCTACCTCTTATAATTCTTATTAAAATACAAAACAACGGGTTGCTCATGTAAATAGTCAGCTACTGGCCATCTCGAGGACTTCCTCAGGGCGAATTGGAATCGATATACGGGCACGATGGCATCCCAATCCTCTTATAATCCACTTGAAGAGGTTATAACCTGATTAGGTAACTCATCATGACTTTTTACTTTCAGAACCAGATATTACGTATTATATAGATATCAGCGGGTTGCCTGTTTAGAAAAATTTACTCTTTACACTTAGACAGGAACCCACAAATATGTCAAATGTATGTACAAATGCTAGCAACTACCTTATATACCAATAGAAAACAAAGAAACAGCATATTTTTAAAAATCAATTTAATGTCCTTTAAAAAGTGGTAGTGGCGTAGAAAGGAAAGTACTGCACTTGCTAGACCGAGCCAGACGGGAGTATTACCGGGATAATGTTTTATTTAGCGCTACCTGAGAGTGGTTGCATTAGCGGTGATACTCTCCCAGACTTGTCTCTATTCCCTTTGTTTTCCATAAGACGCTGTATTTTTTCCCTGGATGTACTAGTGTCGAAAAAAATATCAGTATATTTGATATAAGAACTAGTATTTGACATAAGAATTCAACACCTTCTTAAAACGTGACTGTGACGCAGAAAGGAAAGTACTTAGACTGGGCAACATGGGAGTATTTCCAGGCTCATGTTTTATTTAGCGCCGTCTGTGAATGGCTGCATTAGCGGTGATACCCTCCCAGACTTGTCTCTATTCCTTTTGTTTTCCATAAGACGCTGTATTTTTTCCCTGGATGTACTAGTGTCGAAAAAAATATCAGTATATTTGATATAAGAACTAGTATTTGACATAAGAATTCAACACCTTCTTAAAACGTGACTGTGACGCAGAAAGGAAAGTACTTAGACTGGACAACACGGGAGTATTTCCAGGATCATGTTTTATTTAGCGCCGTTTGTGAATGGCTGCATTAGCGGTGATTCCCTCCCAGACTTGTCTCTATTCCCTTTGTTTTCCATTACGAGCTGTATTTTTTTAACTGAATGTACTTATGTTAAAAAAATATCAGTATATTTGATTAAGAACTAGTATTTGATATAAGAATTCAACACCTTCTGAAAAGTGACTGTGGCGCAGAAAGGAAAGTGCTGCACTAGACGGGAGTATCACCAGGATCATATTTTATTTAGCGCTGTGTGAGAGTGGCTGCATTAGCGGTTATACTCTCCCAGACTAGTCTCTATTCCTTTCACTTTCTATAAAGAGCTGTATTTTTTTTAAATTTACTAGTGTTAAAATAAACTCCAGTATACCAGACATTGAAATCAAACCTTCTTAAAAAGTGACGGTGGCACAGAAAGGATACTCTCCAAGACTTGTCTCTGTTCCTTTCACTTTCTATAAAGAGCTGTATTTTTTCACTGAATGTACTAATTTATAAATAAACTCCAGGATATTCGCTATCAAAAATCAATATCTTCTTAAAACTGACTGTGATGCAGAAAGGATAGTGCTGCGCCAGACCGAGCCAGACGGGAGTATTACCGGGATCATGTTTTATTTAGCGCTGTCTGAGAGTGACTGCATTAGTGCTGATACTCTCCCAGGCTTGCCTCTATTCCTTTCACTTTCTATATAACAGCTGTATTTTTCACTGAATGTCTACTGTCTAAATAAACTCCAGTATATTTGATATAAAAAATCAATACCTTCTTAAATAGTGGCAGTGGCGCATAAAAGCAGGTGCTGCCACCGACCAGGCTAAATGGGAGTATTAACTGGGATCATGTTTTATTTAGCACTGTCTGATACTCTCCCAGACTCGTCTCTATTCCTTTCACTTTCTACAACCCCTTTTGTTCGTTGAATATATATTAACATTTAATTTATAAGTGTTCTAGGAATCCTGTGTTGAATTAACATGTTGAATTTAATATACCTAATGTGTCTAAACAGATTCCAGAGTAATTGATATTAAAAATCAATATCTTCTTGCAAAGTCACAGTTTCGAAGAAAGAAAAGTACTGCACCAGACTGGGCCAGACGGGCTCAATCTATGTGATTTGTCCGAATATATTTATTTAGCGACGCCTGAGTGATAGTATTGGGGCAGATGATCCCCCAGACTTTGTAGCTTTCATAAATATACTTGTTTCTAATCAGATTACAGTATTTTTGATATTAAAAATCAATGGCAGTACTTAGCGCAGAGGAAAGTACTGCGCTAGACCGGGAAAGACGGGAGTATTGCTGGGATCAAGTTTTATTTGGCGCATCCTGAGAGAATGGTAGCATTAGCGCAAATGATCTCTTAGACTTTGTTGCTTCAGATAACCATCTTTATATTTTCACTAAATATACCAATTTCTAAACAGATTCCAGTATATTTGATGCTACTTGTGGCCGCGACTTCGTCTTCGTGGAAAAAGTAGCCTATATCTTTTCCAAATCAGCCAAAGGTTCTGCACTCAATCGAGTTCATTATATTGTTTAGAATCCCAAACTACCAAACGGTAGCATATTCGCCACTAATGCCACACCACATTGAACCGTAGACAAATAAATAAAACATGATGACGGTAATGCACCGCCGCGGGCTCCGTCACATAAAATAGAGAGAGGTTAGAACTAGGGAATGCAATCCGGATTATCCGCATCCAAAAAATCCGGACTTCCGAAAATTTGCGAATCCGGATTTTCTGAAACATATATTTTTTTTTAATTCGTTATTTCGGGGATGGTAATTTAAGTAAAATTACCGCGCGAATATTGTAGAAGGCGACTTAGGAAACTCAAGTTAAACAAAGCAAAGAGACCTCTCCAACTCGTTTGGCAAGCGTGCAGAGTGTAGGCCAAATCTTCTGACTGCTCTGCCTAATATATGTCTCTGGTATTACAGAGAGGGTCATCCTCCTGCAGTGGAGACTCGATGATGAAAATCAAACTTACTTGGATGCTAAGCCATGTCTTTATAGATTGAGAAGCCACTGCAGATATTTTAGAAAAGATAACATACCATCCCATTGAGTAGATAATGAGACAATTTTATAGGTTAAATTTGTAGTAAATCCTATCAAAAATTACAGCATTGCAAATTGGCTCCTCAATTCAAACGTCTGAATTGAGGAGCCAACTGGATGGAACTCGAAAACCGTTTGAAATTTTTTTATGAACATTATTAAGCATTTAGAACTTAAATTAGTTCTTAATCCGAAGTGACTTCTCAATTCATACGGGGACATTGCTAAGCCTACAGATGACGCGCTATTCGATTCGCTTTGATCAGGAAGAAACGAAGATGTTCCATCCTACCTAAATTATTACTTCTTTAATTACAGTATTAATATATGTAAAAACAAATAAAATAATTGAAATTCGCAAGGTCAAACAAACTGGTAAGAAAGGCCATCTTTCTACAATTCCATTATTTATGTTTATGCTCTCGAATGCAAAATTCACAAATCATACGAGATGCACTGTGAATTTGTTATGAGCATTTATTTAAAGCACATTTCAATGTTTAACGGGTAAGTCTCTGAATATAGTAGATATTAGATTTAAAAATAATTTAAGAGCTTTTCTTTCTATTTCTTCACTATTCGTTACATAAATAAACCATCTTTTCAAAAGCAAGATCTTATTAATGAGAGTATGAACAGAAATGGATATTTTTATATTGGTTAATAAAAGATTGCTATTACAATTTTTTTGTGACGTGTTACGAATGAAATGCGATTTCAAACACAAAGCACTAGCCTACTAACCCTAGCAGTAGTAGTAGTTTAAGTTAAAAGATACTTGAGTGGAATTGGGACAATAAACATGTAGCGACAAATCGCACAGATTCAGCTAGCGACACGAAGTTTTGAACTTTATTTTATAGTATACTAAATAGATGAACATCCAAGACCTAGGCCAACCTAAAAAAATATTTTTTTCTTTACAACCTGGCCGGGATCGAACCTGCCCGGCGAATCTACAGAGGTGGTTAGAACCAAAAATTATAACACCTAAGTATACGTTCTTACCCAAATAAGGCAATTATTTACAGCTAATGATATTTTATGTTGTAATAAAACAAACAAGCGTCCTAATTCGCATCGTTATTTTAATTAATTGCGTACAATTAACCTTAAAAGGTTTAGGTGTCTTTTTTGTGGTGAAACATCGCATTGTTTGTCACATTTAAAACCTTCTTTGTTTTAGCCACGACAGGTACAAATTACCGCCATTAATACCAGCGCTATGTAATAGATAGAATATTTCTATTTAAATAATTTGTTTTGGTTTATACCAAATTCCTACGCCTACTAGGAACTTTTGTTTGTGAAGGATAAATTCTTCACTACTTATAGATATACTACTTATATATACTAGAGAATTGACGGTGTCGTTGTGTAAAAAAAAACGCATATAATCTGGTGGTCTGCTAATGCCTCTGTGGCTATTGCCTTTTTCCATTTTTCACACTAGTGTATAATCCTCTAGTGTGCAAATTGAACGAAGATGTTTTCCTTCACTGGAAATAGTGATCAAGAAAAGTGAACATACTGGAGCTAGATTGGAACACAAACTCAGAGATTATACCTACAGAGATTGGACTGAGCCAGGTTTTTACTTGTGTCAGAGCCTCGCTACCGGCGAAAGTCACTTTTGCTAGTAGCATGAATGGGCCGGCTCGTCCGGGGAAGTACCACACTCCCACAGAAAATCGACGTTTGAAGAGTAGCTTTACCGCTGCTATGCTTCGTTCGGTGAGTGACAGAGCCGGAGGCCCATCTCCCTCTCCCCTCTGGGGAGGGAAAAATAAAAGACCGGCAACGCTCCTGTGACATCCCTGGTGTTGCAGTTGTCCATGAGCAGCGGTGATCACTTACCATCAGGTGACCCGCTTGCTCGTTTATCACAAGAGAAAATTCTGTTTCAGAGAAATAAAAGCTTATTAGTTAAATAATACTTAAAAATCGTTTGCAACAGATCAGTAAACAGTATCGCAACTGCGGTTAGTGCAGAATAAATGATAGAATTCATTAAATAAATACCCAAAAAATAAAGTTCGTCAAACAATTAAATAAAGTTTAGGACACTTTATGTGTTGTGATTTATATCATAATCACAACACATAAAGTGTAAATGATTAAGCTTACAAAAGTTCAAAAAGCTATAATTTTTTCAGCTTACGATGAACAAAAAAGTATTAGAAAACTTATGGCGTTAACCGTTTGGCATCACCCTCCCCATGGAAAACAAGTTTGGGCATTCACCCCCAAATTCGATTTTGATACGTCCCATCAAAAAGTCATTTCCCATGAAAACAAAAGGCACCAAGAAAACTTCTAATTTGATCCAATCTAAATCCAATTACTACCACCTCGATTATCGGCACGAAGAAAAACTACGGCCTTTGTAGCTTAAGATCCCAGGACTGCCTTTTCTACGTCATTTTATTAAAACTGGGGTAACAAATACATCAAAGAGGGCCTTTAAAAAAACTCTCCTTTCTTTCTTTTACTTTTCTCTCTCTAAATTATTGAAATCTTAAGTAACCTGAACGCTGAAATGTCGAACTTAGAAATTCGACTCTCAACTCGACCTTCATATATCAGAGGCGTTTAAGGATTGTTAATAAACTGACACAACTATTTATTTATGTTATTTATCTACTGTTTAAGGCAAGATTATGGAATGGAATCTAAATCAGGGCCATCTAGTCTGCCCGAGAAGAGAAGCAAGTGGCACATTCATCGTTTTTTTACTTTCGTCCATCATGGAAGTTAAGACACTTTAAAATCAATTCATTATCCTAGCCCATATTACATTGACATATTATATTAAATAATTCATATTTAATGGACTCTAGATTTGCTAACAGTGTCGCAAGTAGAGTCTGTTTTGTAGGAATACATTAGTTTGTAACGTCGTCACGTCTAGACTTCAGGCAGAGTTTTTAAACCTTCTTACTTCAATCTTTACGACGGATCCTCAAAATTGCAGCTTTACTAAAATGATGTAGGGTCAGCACGCCTGGAATCTTGATCTCATAGCAGAGGTTGTATAGTTACGTTTTCATTAAATCTTTACTATTATACTGTAACTGGTGTGGTCTACATAGGTAGTGTTTTTTTCAGTTAGACTGCTTGGTTCGACTTAATTTCATATTATTTGTTATAATATCTGTGTTGTATATTATCTGTCTCCAGGTTTCACTCAAAAACTACTACTTTACTGTGTGTTAAAGAGTAATACTAGAATCAGCTTATTTAAATGCCCAAAAGCGTTTGACGTATATTTTTTCAACGACTTCTAAAAACAGACTTTTTGTAATCTGTTTATAAGAAACGAATTTTTTCTTTTTACTATTTTATGTACTTTCGAATAGTCTAAAAAATCTGCGCGGACTTTCTTGTGGTTTTCACTAATAGATAGGGCGATTCATGAGGAAGGTTTATAGATATAATACAAGCCCGAGCGCAGGCGCAGCCGAGAAGGGCTGCTAGTTAGATATATAGCTTGGTTATAACTTGGCTAAAACCAAGAGCTCAGGAGAAATCAATAAACCGGAAAACTTAATGTGTCATAAATCTCGATCTAAAAGACGTCAAATCATGATCGCCCGCCTTCGAGCAACACGGCCTCCGTACCGGACGGAGGGAGTGGGCAAAGCGACAATTTACCATGACAATTTTTCTGGCGTTTTTTGCGGGGGGAAATGTGCACACAAGTTTAGTTCCGCACACCTACATACAAAACTTAAACTGTCACTTGATAGTAATTATGACATTGTCACAAAAAATGACATAAAAAAGAAAAAATCATTTGTGTACAGATGAGTCACACAACTAACACATAGACATGCATATGCCTAATTTTGGCTTGTACCTTGACAGAGGGGAATGCAGCGTATGGCTACTCCCTTCCGTGTTGCTCGAAGTCGCCCGCCATTGAATAGCGTGACGTTTGGTTCTATATCACTAGAAAGCTGCTAAATGAATGTCCACAATGGTTGTCACTTCAACAACTAATGGACTGCATGTCTATGACCTGTTCATTAAATTATTGTCATTTGGCACAGCATGCAAAGTTGTAAAACTTGAGTTATAGCAGGCTAACGCAACGGTACCTACTTTACCTGTTTTATAATAGATACATTATTTTAAGCAGTGGTGCGTCACAGCCCGGGGTTCGCTATTAATATAACAACAGTCATGCCATAATATGATTTGACCTGCAAAGTTTTTTTCAACCGCTTATTTGACTAACGCCAATCCTTCTTGGGAAGCTCCAAAAGCTCAGATAATTACTTTTGAAAATGAAGTATAAGTATTTTTCGCACTGGCTGTTGAACCCAGTGGCCATCGTGTAGCAGACTGTTGTGTTAACCACTGCGCGACGGAGTCAAAAAGGCCCTTTATCTATCAGCCAGGAACGTCCACTGCTAGTCATAGGCCACCCCCATTATAGATCATCACAAATTGAGTTCTTGTGCATGCTGAGTCCACCGACCCCTGGCGCTTTTGATGAGGTAGTACGTACACCTGGTCGGAAGTCATCCCTCGCTGCGCTTTCCTGTTCGTGGCCGCCACTCCAGGACGTCTATCCTCCGATCTATGTGACCGGCCCATTGCCTTTTCAAACGTAAAACACTGTATTATTCATACATACATACTATCACGTCTTTATCCCTTGCGGGGTAGACAGAACCCAAGGTCATAAAACCTACAGGCCAAGTTATGTATGTATTAACTCTTACTATAATTGTTATTGTATGTATTGTTATCAGTAACGATGAGTTAAAAGTGTGCCATCTGGTTCCCGGCAGAGTAGAATAGGACCACGCCATGTCTTTCCGTGGATGTCATACAAGGCAACTTAGGAAGCACAAGCTATAAATATGAAAGAGACCTTTCCAACACGTCTGCAGGCCGATTTGCTAACTCGGTGTACAACGATTTGATTGTCACTTTAGCATCCATTACGGTTTTCATATCATAAATAAAAATGGTCATTCATAACGAAGCCGTAATGAATATTAAAGTGACCTTGAACATGATATACACCGTAGTTGTCAAAAGTTAGCAAATAGGCCTACTGGTCAGCGTGGAGAGTATAGGCCAAATCTTCTTACTACTCTGGGACTCATATATGGCTCTGATAGTCGTGCTCCTACAGTGTACACTAAAAAAGACCTTATGATGATGATTTAATAATGACATCTAATGCGATGACGCTATGTAATAAATTTAAAATTAATTTATTTTTAAAAGTATTGAGATTCTTTTCTCGGCGGGGTTTTTGTTACTATAACATAAGTAAGTATGTGATTAAGTCGCTGACAGACTGCCGGTTATTGAGGGTAATTAAAATCATTATACGTACTACTTAACTGTGTTTTAGTTTTAGAAATCAAACAATGTAAATGACTAAATTCACGTGATTCACGCACGAGGGGCTTCATAAACTTGCCGTGTTAGCAAGGAGGCAAGCGGCGACTATTTGCGTGACAACGGCAAGTATAACCTGCGTAATTTATGACGTCACCCCTGTCCTATGGTGAGGTACAATATGGAGCTCGTAAGAATAGAATATTCTATGACGTTCCAAGGTGCGTTAAAGAACATTTTTTATGTTAAAACGGTTTCAAATATATAAAATTTAAAGTCATTCTTTTTAAAATATAATGAATTTAGTAATTTTAGAAAGGATATATTAAAACAATTATCACCTACTAGGTAACTTGTAGAATTAGGGAAAGTAGAAAATTTGTTTTTGTTATCAGTCCCTTGGTCCTTTGCATTGCTACTATAATAATAAAAAACAGGAAAATTCAAAAGTTAAGTGCAAATATAGACG
The DNA here is from genome assembly GCA_963082605.1 of Rhodophaea formosa. NCBI lineage: Eukaryota > Metazoa > Arthropoda > Insecta > Lepidoptera > Pyralidae > Rhodophaea > Rhodophaea formosa. The sequence continues at coordinate 12,936,569 of OY720211.1, forward strand.
TATGCTCATATCAGCGGCTACAATCGTAAGAAAAGTTATAAGTTCATCACTAAGAAACCTAAACAATAGGTTCTCATACATCACGTATGAACATTTCAATGTCAAATTCGACCCGATTGAGTAACAAACTCACTCTGTTGCAACTATCATATTTCAGAAAAAACTTCGATTATACTTTGGACACCAAATAAAACTCAAGCTAGCTAGCTGGCTTGATGATTGAGCACCAAACGCGATACCTTTTAGAACTCCCTAGATTATAGGTAAAGCTTCGGAGATTCTGCAAACGCCTGCAAACATTTCAACCCAGAACTGTGCAGTTAGCTGCACAGTTTTTTAATCTCTGAGCTATTGATAGCAATAGCGTTTAAAATGCCTCATCTAAATCAATTGCAGCTAAGCCGACTCCACACCGTGCAATTACAGCGAGCGGTTCAGACTCCGTCGAACGTAAATTTGCGTGGCCAGAGCTTTAATTACTTCTAGCCGAAGTAAATTACACTGACTTGATCCAGCTGTGTAATTGCGCTTATTTTGTCTGATTTATACTGGTATAATTATATCTACTACGTTTTACAAGAGCACAAGTACTGAAAGCGAAATATGTAATAAAAGCTATAATTTATTCCTTTATGGCAAATATTGTTAGCTGAATAAAAAAACTACATAGTATATTCTAGCCTAGGGGCCTGGAGTGTGGAATGGTGATGTAAGCATTTTGATTATAATTATTTTGGTTTTTTGATTTCAAATAATGAAGCATTTTTTGCATGATGCAGAAACAAACATCGTTATTTTCGAAACATTTTAGATAGGAGGTAAAATTGCGAAGATTCTACAAACTCCTACAACTTTACAACCCAGAACTGTGTACCCATTAATAGCTCAACGTTCAAAAAGCCTCATCTAAATCAATTGCACCTAAGCCGAGTCCACACTGTGCAATTAGAGCGAGCGGCTCAGTCTCCGTCGAACGTAAATTTGCGTGGCCAAAGCTTTAATTACTTCTAGCCGAAGTAAATTACGCCGACTTGATCCGGCTGTGTAATTGCGCTTATTTTATCTGATTTATACTGGTTTAATACTACTACACGCTGTATAAGTTTACTGATAGGTATACAAAATGTAAAAGTTTTTATTACAGAGGATTGCAAAGGGCTAGCGAAACGAAAGAAGTTTTGCATTTCTCTCGTGAAGTTTTAAGCTGATTTGTTTCAATTTTATGAGTTTTTTACTTTGGTTTTAGGAAAATATAAAAAAGCAGAAATTTGCATAGATAAAGGACCATTGTGAGTTCATTTGATAATGAAACAATTAAAGAAATTTATATTTTTATATCCTATTACGACGACGACGCTTCGACGAGCTCCGTGGCGCAGCGGTTAACACGCCGGTGACACGGATGGTCCCGGGTTCGATCCCCGGTTAGGTCAAGATGAAAAAGGACATTTTTCATATTGACCTGGGTCTTGGATATTTATATATATAAGTTTATGTATGTATTTATTATAAAATATAGTATCGTTGAGTTAGTATCCCATAACACAAGTCTTACTTAAAAACTTACTTTGGAGCTAGCTCAATCTGTGTGATTTGTCCGTATATATTTATTTATTTATAATACAGGATGTAACATGACCCTCGACATACAAGGGGTGAGTGACACCGTCTATATGAACAACTTTTTCTATGTGATCAATGCTGGGAACTCAAAAAAAAAACGGCAATTTCATACAAAAAAATTTTGTCGCCCGGGTGAAATGTATGGGAAAGCAAAAATTTTTTTCGAGTTCCCAGCGTTGACCCCATAGGAAAAGTTGTTCATTTTGACGGTGTCACTCACCCCTTTAAGGATATGTCGAGGATCATGTTACACCTTGTATAAGTAGGTTATATAAAATTATTTTTTGTGTAAGGGTCAACAAAGATTATTCGAGCTACCCAATCTGAAATAGCTGAACGATTGCCCTCAATAATGTCAGCCGGGACCAAAGGATTAATGTGCCATCCGAGCTCTAGCACTCTAGCAGTTACCATGCTTGTTTAATCTCTTGTTATTACCTCTTTTCTTTCTAAAAAAGTATTCAGCAAACTTGTTGGAGTAACTTTAGTATCTCTTAAAAGCACTATTAAATTCCGACTAGCTAGCGTTTATGTTCATTCGTACATTTCTATATAGGTAATGTGTTTATGTGAACTAAAGCTGTAACTGCTTGCAACCGGTGATTTTGCAACGAGTTGACTACCATTCGGTTAGCCAACATTATGTAAATTAACACTAATTAGGTAATTTAGGTAATTAGTACTTAAATCCCTACTTACATTCAACTTAAATCTCTTCTAAGTATTTAGCAGCAATTATCGGGTTTCTCGTTTTATCCATTTTATTCATTTCTTCCAGTCGCAACTGTAAAGTAACTAAAGTTTTACTATGTTCGTTTTGAGCAAGAAATCTAATTATCTTTGAGAGTTTTTGTTTTTAAATATATGTGTGACTAATATAACAAGATGCATCAAATTACATTACCTACAACAATTCAAAAATACAAATGCAGGATAGTGTTAAAAAGATAACAAGTAGCCTATTTGGTCACCTGCTCTCCTTTTTACAAACACCTATCCGAGGTCACTTGGGATTTTAAGATAAATCTAACTATACCTTAACAGTCAAAGTCTATCCAGCCGATTGGTAGACACCTACGAGGTCATAAAGAATTGACAAACATACAAGATTTAGTAGTTACTCCATTTTACATTATATGCTATATACCAACCATCACTCCACTACTATTAGCTACTATGCTACTATTTTTGAAAAGGTCACTGTTAGAGAATAAAATTTGTTCGTGGTATGAAGTAACCCGTTCAAAGCCATTTATGCTGCCCGAGCGCACCGAGGAAGTTCCACGAGGCTATACTGTTGTACCACAACTTATGATAGCGGACATTTTGCCATTTTGGATAGAATAGAAGGTAAATTATCGGGAACATTTTATCATTTTTTACATAATGTAAAATACACATGTAGGTCATGATAAGAACCTTAAATATTTAAAGTATTTTTAGACCTAACAAAACATACTTTATACATCAGGAAACCAACACAACGTGTACTCGGGCCGGGTTTGCCGCAGCCGGAACCCGCAACGTACGAAACCGCAACAAGGGAGCCCTACAAAGCTATGCTCATGGGACACCACATTTTATTACGGACATTTTGTCATTGTGTATATGAGAAAGTTGACAAAAATGTGGCTGTGGCACCTGGCTTCAGCATAAAATAAGATAAAAGATAGCTATCGTAACTTTTTCGAATATTGTTTGTTTTTTTTAATGGACTTTGTATCTAGCTACTCGTAACTGAGCTTTTGCTATTTCACCAGACTTCTTGAGGTGAGGGCAGAGTGCCCTCAACCTGTAAGGTGAACGTCACCAAAGGCCTCGGCTTTGGGCGGTGCCTGTGCAAATACCTGATGGCCGCGAGATTTTGGTTTTACGCATGAGGTAGATATAGAAAAAGATTACAAAGATAAAGACTAGCGTACTTTGTAAATGTAATGAGTGAAGTACTTAGAACCTAGTAAGCAGTAAATGACGGCCAATCCCTTTAACAGTCAGAGATGCCTAGTTTTATGCCATAGTTCTCTTGATGTGAACAATAACTATGTGTGAAATCATCGTAAAGTACCAGATCATTTTGATTTTGTAACGAGTAAAAACTATGCTCAAAATAATGAAGTGATTTATTTCGAAACAACTTTCATTGATTCACTTATAAACAAAATTAATCAAGTGATACGCATAATATATGACCCCTAATTCATTTTGCTTTATCTCCATTTAATGGGACCCTAAAAACTGGAGAATAGTGATTTATTGTATTTTTATCATTTGACCGCGGCCCTGGGGATTTTTAACCCGCGATAAGCCAAGAAGGTGGAAGCATTTTTTTAATTTATCGCTCTTTCCTACTACTTTTCCTTATCTAATTGTATTTCCTTATCGGCTACTTAATAATTGATAATAAATTATACGATATTTCAAAATAATACTCTTTAACATGATGAAGTTTGAAACGATTTACGATGGTGATAAGTAGTTTTATAGTTAACCTATGACATTGATATTTTTAGAGATACAAATGAAATATTTGACCTATCAATAACTGCTTACATAATTTTGAAATGTTATTTCGATTTACTTACTACTTAGTATTCCTCATATTCCATTACCACTCTCGTTTTTGCTCCACGAGGTAGAAAACTTCATGACTGGCAAATGCAGCGTCGGATATCTACGGACCAGATGGTTGGACGACCACCAGGTACAGGAAACCACTGCCACCCGGTCACTTTGAAATACTTTGGGTGAGGCCTATGTCCTGCAGACGTTTTGCAGCTGTTATGATGAGCACATGACAGAATTTTAAGGAACTGCACCAAAAAACATATTCGTACGATATATGAATATGGTATAACTACTATTTTCATAAATACAGATTTATCATCTTAGCGGCAAGAATTCCACTGCTGGACATCGGCCTCTCCCAAGAATTTCCATCAATGAGAGGGTTTTGCCATCACCACGCTTGGTAAACGGGTTGAAGCGCGTAGTTGATTGGCTTATATCGGTTCCGTCGCTGCAGCCCTTCGAAACCATTTTTAAGCGAGGAACTGGAGTTTTTTTGGACTGTGGGAACGGAATAAAGGTATTTGGAATGCAATTTGCTTGCACGGATTGGAAATGAGTAATTAAAAGCTCGGGAGGCTGGGCGCATATACCTGATGCCATACTTGCAATCTCAGCACTTGTAGTTGAGGATGACATCCCTGACCATAAATAGAATTAGAAATACAGATTATTGTTTTATTTGAAATATTAAAATAAAAAGCTAATGTACAATTAAATTTAATTCGAAATGCACGACACATCAAATACATTTCCATTCATAATGCCCGCCTTCACCGTTCTAAAAGGAGACCGGTTGGCTTTGCGATGCGACAGCATGTTCGGAAGATATTATTGCATCCCAATAAATCAGGACGCCTTTGCACGTCCTCGCTTCACATTGTAGCTAATTAAAACACCGCATAAACACATCTTTATCGCTTCTGGTAATTGACATACATTAAGGTCTTAAAAAGATAAAAAAACTTGTAGAAAAACCGGCCAAGTGCGTGTCGGGCCACGCGCAGTGTAGGGTTCCGTAGTTGCGAATGACAACTTTGAGTTCACACTGTTTACACTCACACCTCACAGTCTAACGACCAAAAACATCTAACAATGAAGATTGTATGAAATTTTACATTTTCCAGTACATTTTATAAGTTGGTTGCCTATAACTTTTTAGTTTGCACTTAGTACCCAGCTTTGATAGTTTTCCTTTCAACCTCAGTATATATACTATTGCTGTAATTTTTTTCACGCATCCATATATAACCGTTTAGCAGATAGAGGGGGGGGACACGTACCTCTAACAAAATTTTGCACTTTAAAACCAAATATTTCGGAAACGGATCCTTAAATCGAAAAATGGTGTTCTTAACCTCACAATATTTTTGAAAGACCTTTTTAACGATACCCCACACGATGGGTAAATAGAGAAAAAAAAATTACTCCCCCACTTTACTTGTATGGGAGCTATCCAAAAAAAAATATTTTTTCAAGGTTTTTTTCTACGACTTTTTTGCCATGATTAATATACACACTCATACCAAATTACAGCTTTCTAGTACTTATAGTCTCTGAGTAAAACCGCGGACGGACAGACAGACAGACAGACAGACAGACAGACATGGCGAAACTATAAGGGTTCCTAGTTTACTACGGAACCCTAAAAATGAAACAGGATTAGTAATGAGTCTCATCTGCGTCTGACGCCTATAGCAATAATCTGACATACGAAAACAAAAAAGGCATGCAATTTTTACTTGCACCTTGTATGATATATAATACATGGGTGATCATATTCCCTCCCTCTCGCCTGGACTTGTGACTCCTTTCTTGTTCTTAGATATAAGCGTCTTCATCCTAGCTTCAAAACGGAGATAAAACAAACAAGAATTTTCTTGCTTGTTCTTCGAGCTTCCTTAAAACATAGCTCAACGACTGCTATCAATAATAACATCTGGGTCCTACTTCTTGATATTGTAGTCTGTAAAGTTTGTTTATTACACGACTCCCTAAATAAGGTTTTTTTTTTCATCATAGGTACTTCTCAAACCTTAATGCAGTTGAATAAAGAAACTGCCATATACGAGTATATTCATGAACCTTGACGACAAAACACTCCTTATTTTTGTACTTGTTGCAGAATTTCCAACACTTTGTGCATCCTTCACATTGTCGCTAATTAAAACCGCGAAAACCGAGCAATCGCTCTCTCGCACCATAAACTTGCAGTGTCGCCTTCGATGACGCAGAGACAGCTTTATGTGGGAGATGAATGAAGGGGCGGTATTCTAAACGAGAGCGAAAAGTATGTCTTAAAATAAATGTACCACAGATTACCTTTTTTTAAGTGAAAACTTTAGCGGCGCTGGGCACTTGTTATAATGGGGAAAAAATGTTAAAACTCGCGACAGATCACTTGATCGACAGATTCGTCACGTGGGAAATTCGTAAGACAGCGCAGGGCGCTTGCGCAGATGTGCTTGTGTGTTTTTGTTACAGCGTGCTACACAGATCTATGGATCGTGACTGCTGTTAGGAAGGGTAATAAATTATGCGTAATTGTATTTAAGTTTTCACTTCTGCCGGCACTCCCGGAGTGTAGGCCGTTGTTTTTTTTTATGAACAATGCTAGTGTGTTAAACCTCTATCTTGCCTGATGGGAAGCAACGATGAGGTCTAGGGTGGTACACGCAAGCTCAAATAATGCCTATTCACTCTTGCCTAGAAAATACCCACATTGAACGAGTTCTACTAAACTTATTTATTTTTTATTTTTAAGGAAGACTTACAGCTATAAATACATATTAGAAAAAAATAATAAGAAATGAAGAGCCAATAAAAAGTCTCCACATATAGAAGTAAAATAGAAAAGAAATAGAAGCAAGAACACAACAGCCAGTGATATACGATATTCACAGTAATAACTATCATGAACAGATATAAGATTGAAATAAACATTTTAATACTAAAATTTAGCATAGAATTTGTTGATAGTAGTGAGTTACATTTTAGAACATATAACGCGAAGCTAGTTAAAAAAACCTTCACTGATTCGACGCCGTGCCGCAGGTATAGACGTGGTGAATAAGTCGATATCATAACCATCACATATATTATTAAAGACATTAGCTGCTCGCCAAACGTATGAGTTTTGTCGGTAATTGGTTGCAACGGCATCAAGCGCAAATACACGCGTTATAGTATCTGGTATTCCGATTAAGTTAAATAACAACCACCAAGACGTCCAAAAGCAATCTGATGGAAAAAAAACCTGCATAAATTATAGAGAACCATACCTGCAGAATGATAGAGCTTAATGGCGGCAACATATTCAGAGGGCCGTCCCCAAGTAATCTGATATAGGAATAGTCATTGATATTGAAGAGCACTGCTGAACGTTTATGTAAATATCACATCTTTTATGCAATCTTAATCGTCAGACCACCTGGTTTAATCTGGAACTAACCACTTTACACATTTTTTTTTCATATTCAACATAAAGCAATAATTAAATTGAAACACATTGGCGCGGAATTCCTACAGAGAGTGAATCCACTGCAGACAAAGATTTTTTTTTATCATAATGGATTCTGATTCTGGGATTTCAATAAAGCTTAGAGGTTCACGCCGTATATAACTATATTCTGGCCGGTTTTAACAATATATCTTAAAATTTATTGACACTTAGTGTCTTAGTTTCGAACCTGAAACCAAAATTAATAACGAAATAATTATTTCTAAATTTCGAATAGTTTTGAAGATAGCCACTAGCTGGTTTTAACAAACTATCTTGAAATGAAATAATGCTTAGGGTTTAAGTTCCAGATCTGAAACAAAAATTAATAACGAACCAATTATTTCCAAATGTCGAATAGTTTTGAAGATAGCCACTTCAAAATGACGAGCGAGCGTAGGTTCGTCGCCGGGAATCGAACACATGGCGTCATTAGCCGCCGGCGTCTGTCTGACTGATAGTGGGTAGGGTTGGGTTACAAACTACCACTGGTAGTGGAAGTCCCATGGCGCTTCGTTTAGCTAGTAAACATACGTATAAATACTTGGTTTTAGGAAAAATATAGAACCGGCTTTAATCCTTTTTCAGAATAACGAGAAAATATCTTTTTTAGTGTTCCGTAGTAAACAGGGAACCCTTATAGTTTCGCCATATCTGTCTGTCTGTCCGTCTGTCCGTCTGCGGTTTTACTCAGAGACTATAAGTACTAGAACGGTGTTATTTGGTATGAGTATGTATATAAATCATGCTAAAAAAATGATAGAAAAAAATCTTGAAAATATTTTTTTAGGGTTGCTCCCATACAAGTAAAGAGGGAGTAATATTGTTTTATTCAAACCCATTGTGTTGGTTATTGTTGAATAGGTCTTTAAAAAATATTGTGAGGTTAAGAACACCACTTTTCAAGTTAGGGATCCGTTTCCGAAATATTTGGTTTTAAAGTTGCAATTTTTTGTTAGAGGTAAGTGCCCCCCCCCCCCCCCCCTCTATCTGCTAAACGGTTTTATGGATACGTGAAGTTGTCATTCGCAACAACGGCGGAATCCTATACACTGCACGTGGCCCGACACGCACATGGCCGGTTTTTTTTTATAATACTGAGCAAATATTTTTTTCAGTAGCCCAATTGAAGTTATAGATTAATTAGATCATACATTTCAATTTAGAGCATCTGATTTTTTATTTTCGGATATCTGTTTTAAAGATTAACCTACCTATATATGTACCCATGGTTAAGATTAACCTGCTTACTTATTTAATCGCTAGTATGTCGATGCGCAGACCTGCTTAAAAATGCATTATTACACTATTGTATCTGGTTTTCCGGCATGCAAGGGGTTAAACAAAATTAATATAAATCGTGCGTGTAGCGAGTTCAAGTCCCAGGGATACAACCACATTTCACCATTAGCCGCCCAGTGCGGCTGATAGTGTTAGGATTACAAATCGCTACATTTGTCAATACAAAGTGGGTTAGGACATGTTTGTTGTTGTTGTAAATTCGAAAGTGATATCAAATTCTGATTTACATTTATACGGGCTTTCGATATTTTAAGCTGTCCTTGTAGTAGTGGTGTAATCAGACAGGCTACTTGTGACAGTCACCTCGAATATTCAAAATAATCTTCTTCCCGTGGATGTCGTAGAAGAAGACTTAGGTACACTCACACACTAGCTAAACAAAGCTTATAAACATCAAAGAGACCTCTGCAACCCGTCTGGTGAGCGTGGAATATGTAGGCCAAATCCTCTGACTGCCCTGGCTAATAAATGGCTCTGATAGTACAGAGAGGGTCGTTCTCCTGCAGTGGAGACTAACAAAGACATGTTAATGATGATGATAACAATCTCAAGTCACAAACTATCTTCGTATTGCTAGTTTATCCTGACAGAATGACACTCGAAAACGTTTTAGTTAAGATGCATCTAAGATGCCTTTGAGTTTTTGGGCGTAAGTCTAAATGTAAAGTTTTAAATCCGACGGTAGCCGCAAGTTGTGCGCATTTTGCATTAAATAACAGCGACACCTGTCGCATTGCGATCTATCATGTCATACAATATGCGCGACACTTGCTGCTGCCACTGATATACAAAATTTACCTTCATCTAGTTAGGATACCATGATGACGCCACCCAATGGTGGCACCATAAGTAAAATGTATAAAACTATATTGCGTGGTGTCTGCATCAAGACAATTGTGTCTTGTTGCTACTATGCAGACACGCAATATAGTTTTATAAATTTTACTTATAGTGCCACCGAAGTGCGCCAAAGAGTTAGAACTCTATCTTACACGAATCATACTTAACAATGCTAGATATAAACTAATTTCGGAGTCTTCCTTAACACGTTGGGTGCCATCTATAATCGTAGTACACAATTACCGTTTAAAAAATTTCCAGCGACGAACGTTTTAACTAGCCACGGAGGTCTTTGAAAGAAAATAAAATAAGTTCATATTCATCCAATAAATTTTAAAAAAGTAAGTACGTATTGCTTTTATGTTTCTTAGTCCTGTACCAAAAGTTACTTTTTGTTGACTATTGTGCCATAAATTGACCAAAGGAATGAAAAGCTTACAGAAAACACCTACTCAATTTCACAACTAGCTAAGTACCTAATCGAATAATTTACACTAAAACGACTTGACTATTTCCAAGCATTTTTGAGATAACCCGAACAAAGACAATGCTTATTACACAATCAATGAGACTTAGTAGAAGTCGGCTAAAAGCTACAACCATTCAATCTAAGGTAAGGAGTAGGCGTGAATCACTAAGTGATTCCACAAACGATGCATGGAAAACGCAATGTTTACGCAAGTGTGAAAGCGGCCGTATCAATGATAACCGAGGACGTATCCAAAAGTTTGTTTCACGGGGCTAAACAAGACAAATATTGATCAGTGAAAAATCACTCTTTGTAATTACTATTGTTTCAAGTCAATTATTTCTTCTAAATCTAAAAAAAATAACAACAAGACGGACTTAAAGCCAAAAGTCTTGTCGATCGATGCCGAGAATAATATATGTTTAGTAAAAGGAAGTTCAAACAAAACATGTCGGCCAGTAGCTGACTATTTACGTGAGTAACCCGTTGTTACGTATTTTAATTACATTCATACTCTTAACTTGGTGAGGAAATGTGCACGTACTAGATTATAATAAGCCAGACCGGGTCCTGTGAATGCTGGGTGGAAGGGATTTTTAAATCTGCATGGTTCTAAATTACTCTGTAACTGAAGAAATTGATTAAAGGCGTTTCCTGTATATAAAAAAATGTATAAAAAGAAATGCCGACAATAACGATAGCTTTTGTAATCCTAACTTTTGTATGGTTTCGTCAGAGTAACTGTTGGCATACCAATCGGTACTACAATATTTGATAGATACCACGATAAAAAATAAACAATGGCTTAAAGTCGTTGGGAGCATTCAACATAACAAACGCTGTCCAATTTGAATTGCGAAGAAACTTAAATTAGAAGTTTTGCTTTATTTGTAACAGTATTAATGGCTAGATTCGTTTTTACACTCCGACTGATCAAAGTGATCAAGTACCACTTATACACCCTACCCATGTTGGCTACGCCTTCCATGATAACCCGTGTTACTTAACTTAAAAGCAATGATAAGCTAACCCATTTAGAAACAGGCAATTGACAGATAGTAGAGAATGTTCCCCCTTTCTCAGTTTACTAGCAGTTTAATTAAATTCATACAAATTACTAGACTTTATGACTGTTTAGAGGACATATTTTGTATACAATGAATTTATGTTGGCAGCAAAACAGAAATAGTCAGAAAGTACTGGTTGTTTTCACTACTATTAATTTAAGTACGATTAACTTGCAAACTAATTAGTGTTTTCTTTTTTGAAAAATTAATATTAGTGGTATTTTATATTTATTTCTCTGCTAGTCTGGGAGTAAAGAAAAAACGTAGGATAGCTAGCTGCTTCTATTCCCGTGCAGGTCGAAAATTCCGATCGAGGAAATCAGCGAAAATATTAGGCATCATGTCAATAGGCGGCTACCGACCCAACATTATTTTAATGATGGAAAATGATCTTTTTCAGATTGACCTGGGTCTTGGATGTTTATCTTTATAAGTATCTATTTTAAAATATAGTATCGTTGAGTTGGTATCCCATAACAAGTCACAAGTCTCGAACATACTTAGGGGCTAACTCAATTTGAGTGATTTGTCCGTATATATAAATAAAATATAAATAAAAATTCCGTTTTCTAGGCCTACAGGTTTTCTGCTTTGGCCCACCAACATGCTAAGAGAAGCATCATCATCATCATCAGGTCTTTATAGTCTCCACAGCAGGATCACGACCCTCTCTGTACTACTAGACCAATATATTTGCCAGAGCAGTCAGAGGATTTGGCCTACACTCTCCACGCTGGCCAGACGGGTTGGTGAGGTCTCTTTGATGTTTTTAAGTTTTGTTTAGCTTGTGTTTCCTAAGTCACCTTCTACGACATCCACGGGAATACTTGGAGTGGTCCTATTCTACTCTGCCGGGAACCACACGGCTAAGAGAACATGGGCTTTGTCTACTCCGCAATGGGAAAGACGTGACAGTATGTATGTTAATTAATATTAATTTGCCTTAGCCTCAGCCCTTGCTTAGAATACTATGTAAGGGTACAAAAAATAACACCGTCAAATTAAGAACACCCTTGAATTAAAAAACGATGTAAAAGAAAAGTGACAAAAAAAATTTTTTTTCTTGTATTCAACCGGATGCGATCTATTACCCGTTGCCATTTATATACCCTTGGCCCATCCCCGTGTCCATGTCGAATGCTATACCATTTGATCCTTTTAACCATAAACTCTGAAACCCTTCTAAACCCTTCTAAGTCTTTAACCCTTTAAAGCCGGCGAATCCCAAAAAATCTTTCGATGTACGTGCGACTGTATCCACACGCGTTTTTCAACTGACATATATAAATTAATGTAATCTTTCTTGTTTTTAAAATTGTATTTAATTGAATGTAAATAACTTTTATCTCAATAACAAACTCACTTTCGCATTTATAATATTAGTTAGGAAGTTAGGATTAGAACTTCCTAACTAATATTATAAATGCGAAATTGAGTTTATTTGTTTGTTTGTTACGCTTTCACGCCTTATCTACTGAACCGATCATCATGAATAACGTATGTGACGTTAGAGTACTGAAAAGGACATAGGATAACACGCGGGCGGAGCCGCGGGTAACATTAAGTGAGTTATAAATTATAGACTACGCGGACGAAGTTGCGGGAAAAAATTTTGTACTTCATAAAGACATCAAATTAACGTCGGCTATCTATGAATATCATGAATGTAATACCTTTATGGGCAAAAGGTTCTGGATATGAAATAGCTCCCTGGAGAAATGAAAGTGCACGCAAATTGTTCGGACATTGTCCATAAAATAACTACGTATTAAAACTGAACTCTAAGCAGTTTTCTTTGTGATTCATTTGAAGCTAGGTACTCATGAAACATAAATATAAAATATATAATCTCTCTACGGATCATAATTAACAAAAAAGAAGTTTCTAAAAAATACAACTAAATAAATTTTAAATGAAACTCTGATGATTAAATAATTGAATTTTTCAGTTACGTGGTTAGTTCAAAGAATAGAATAGGTAATAATACATAAATAGGTAATATAACGTCGAGGTTCAGCAGGAATTACAAGACGAGCGAACTGCATTGTAACGTCGTTTATTACGCCACAGTTACATCGTGAACCCTACGGGAAGGCCGGGAATCCGAGCACTGTCCCTTACATAGCGAGCTGCGAGGAGGATTGATCCTAGTACTAAGTCCGGGAAACCGTACATTAGTACCAAGTGGAGAGAACTCAATCATCCGTAGTTCAACGGACTACTTATGTGAGGACGAAGAAACTTTCATAGCGCGTTTTAAGTTACGCTTAGCGCCATCTAGTTATGGGTTTGGTAAACTAGCGTGCTACATTCTTCCCCTCTGTCAAAGAAGACGTCCCGGCGAGTTAGACAGGACTAGTTTGGTGTAGGTTGCTTTCTCCATTTGTGGGGCATCTCTGATGATCTGGCTAGGAGCTATCAGGCGAATCTTCTTCAGGATGTTCACTGCACCGCTTCCCCTGGACCAAAACAGCACCAATGTGATGTAGGGGATGTCTTCCTTCGGCAACCTTACATGATGTGGTGAATATGGATAGGCTGGGGCTCCGAGCACTGTCCAAATTCATGTGCACTCCCTCTGCTCTGAGTCTACACTGATAGTAGATGTCTGCATTCGATGGTTCTTTGTTCGCTCGCGTGCAATCTTCCCGCGAAGCCACGTTAATGGGTTCTTGAGTCCGAGCTGTCTACTCTGTCGACGCTGCTGTCGATGTCCACACGGCGATTGGCATCAACGTGCGAGGCGCGGAGAGCTCGGCCCCAACTGCGGGCGCCAGATATAACGGGCAGGTGCAGAAGGAATACGAGACGAGCGAACTACATAGTAACGTCGTTTATTACGCCAACAGTTACATCATTGACCCTACGGGAAGGCCGGGAATCCGAGCACTGTCCCTTACATAGCGAGCTGCGAGGAGGATTGATCCTAGTACTAAGTCCGGGAAACCGTACATTAGTACCAAGTGGAGAGAACTCAATCATCCGTAGTTCAACGGACTACTTATGTGAGGACGAAGAAACTTTCATAGCGCGTTTTAAGTTACGCTTAGCGCCATCTAGTTATGGGTTTGGTAAACTAGCGTGCTACAGTAATATTTATGTATATAATTATATACTATGTATAACTTAATCATGATGTAACCTTAAGCATCATGTGCGTACAATAAAAAAATATTTTCTTGATATCTTAGCTACGATTCGGAAAGAACATTTTTGTAAATTCAAATTTTTTTCCAAAGATCACGGTTTCTACGAAACAATTTCGTTGAAATTATGCTACATGATTCGTGTATATTACGTCTGATCGAATCCCTTTCACTGCGGTAGACCCTCACAATTACTCGAAACAGTTTTATTAACTAAAACAAAGCAGTACCTACAAGCCAGACAATGGCGCATTTTAATTTTCTACCAACCTTCCTAACAATGGATCGTAATAGTGTGCAGATGAGACGGCACCCCCTTTTGTATGGCAACATCAGTGGCGTATTCTGGCATTTGGTGCCCTGGGCTACATTATCAACGAGATAAGGTGACAATAATATAAGTGCTTGCCTATTAACAAGTATTAACTTCTCCACTCACTTCCTAGTGATGTGCTGACTGACCTTGATTAAAAAAGATAGAATTAGTGGAGGATACCAATTGTCTTTTTCCAGAACGATTCGTACAACTGTTGTTCGTACAAATATCGTGCATTTGTTTAGAAAATTTAAAGACGCCATAAAAGAAAATAAAAATTAAAAAAAGCCACACCTTATCTTATTCCAACTAATATTATAAATGCGAAAGTGAGTTTGTTTGTTTGTTTGATTTGTTGGCCATAAGCGTGGGGATGCCGAGAGAGGGGGTCGCGTCCTTATAACCCAATGCGCGGCTCATTTCGCAGAGAATTCTCGTAGCGACAACATTGCTAAGGGAAATCTATGCTGGTCATGTTGCCTTTTTGATTTCTGTTTTGCATAATTGTAAGTCTTTCTTTTCCACCCACGTTCCGGGTTGCTAATACTATTATATTTCTGCAAGAAACATTCAGATTATGTTCCTGACGCCGCCCTTCATAATTTGCTATCCCGGGCCACATCCTTTTTGGCCCTAGGACAAATACGCCCATGGGCAACTCTAAACAATACCTGGCCACGGTGAACTTGCATTATCACCAACCTAATGGGTTTTGTCTGTTGCGGGGCTAAAATGAAAAGTTGTGTACTTATAGTGCACTGTAACCGATGTTTCTGCTTTTCCCACGGTGTTATTGGGTGTAATTGAGTGTAAATGATTTGAAAAATGTAATTGTGATAGAAAGTAAATAGTAACACCCCAAGCAGCAATGTTTATTGCGTAGTAAGCAATAAACGTAATTACTATTGCCAATTTATAAACTGGCATGTTTTTAAGTATATTTCATACCATGCGCTCAAATCGAAATTAAGGTCTTGATCTAATAGTTTGCAAATACAGAGCTACAAATGCTGCTCTTATATATCCAACACGCAGAAAATAATACGTGAAAGTTTTACTTCATCTAAAAATGCACTGCACACACATAAACTCAATGCAAAAATTTCAGTATCATACCAAGACTTTTTTATTATTTTAAAATTACCGTATATAAAAGAATGCGTAAAAACTTTTGTCTCTAAAAATAAAAATACACTTATACGTTAAACCATAGAAGTATGAACTAAGTTTTTTTTAAACTATGCGTTAAACACTCCAAACTTCGACTTTCGCTATAAACAAAAATCCACCTCTTTGTCCTGCTTAAGATTCTACAACAGAGAACATGATCAAACAACGTATACGAAAAGTTTTAAATTAGTTTACGTTCATAATTCCCCCCATAACATCCGCCGTGACGATGCAACTCTCTAAGGAGGCCAAAGTTACCCAGTGTAATTTTCCGGCGTCAACTTATAAAATGTGGACTCCCCTTTTCGTAGAAAAGTTTAAATTGCCCGGCTTTTTTCACTATCTCCCCGCTGCACCCACTTTTTCCTATTTAAACTTCGCCGTTTTATTTAAAAGGCCTCTTTGACTTGTAGGAAGGTGCCGTGCGATCATGATCTAATAAGAAAGGTCAAACCCCCGAGGCGGTTCAATCACGCTTCAAATTTTTAATACAAAGATAATTGTTTTTGTAAATATAAATGACAAACTCGAATCACAATTATGGAGTATTTTGATAGATAAGTATTGTTTTATGAAAAAGTCCTTACAATTCCAACAGTAATTTTTGAGGAGTCATGGGTGAAGCCTTTTAAAATACGAGGGATTTTGATGACTTCACAATTCCGGTGGTTCAAAAATTACACCTTGTGATATCTTGTGGCTAAACCTGGAGTAGTGTATATTCCTACCATGCAGTGTGATAAAAACACTATTAAGCTCTCTTTATTTTAATGTAGTTCTCTGAACTCGAATACTGTGGTTTTTAAACGCAAAGTTCCTCGTTGCATCACGCTAGTATTAAATGGATGCAATTTTAAAACGAATTAAAGAAAATTAGATTTCGGATTTCGTTGTTATTGTTAAGTGTAGTTAATTAACCAACTTCAAAAAAAGGAGGAGCTTGTCAATTCGTCGGAATCTATATTTTTATGTATGTTCCCCGATTTCTCGAAGACGCCTGGACTGATTTAAGATTTTTTTTTGTTCGATAGACAATACTGTACAGATGGTCCCATTAAATTTTTATCGAAATGAGTTGAGCGCTTTTTGAAAAAATACACAAAAACAAAAACAAATTTTACACGAATCCCGTTCGGTTTACACTCATTTCCATTTTATTTTTATGCTTATTAATACAAATTGGAAGGGTTGAAGTCGGTTTAGTTTTTTGTTAAAAATATTTAAAATTATTTGATCAACAACTTAGTATCATTACATGATCCTATATTTTATCATTAGTAAATAATAATCTTCAAATTTAACTGCATCAGTAAAATAAGACATTATTTAGAGTTTGTGTCATTTCATACTATTTTGAAACGTTAACAAAGTAAGAGTTCTTATTCTATCAATCCCTTTGTCAGCCGATGGCTTATTGTAGTAAAAGTACTACAAAATTTATTACGACAAACCTTAAAAGTTTTATTTCACGAATTTACAATTACAATTTTGAATTTTCTCTACAGCCTTCTACAACAAATAGCCGTAATATCGTGGCTTGTATGAATAAAATTTTGGGCAATATCAAATTGTTACACAAAATGGAACGTAGCTGAAACTAGGCAGAACATTTTAAAATGCAAACAAAAGAAACTTAATATGAGAGTTGGCATGAAATCTGGAGATAGCAATAAAAGATTCCGTTCTTATCCAAGCTGGGGCGCACCTAGCCCATGTAAATAGAACGACGTCTTTGAAAGTACTAGCGTAAAGGCGTTTGCACATAACTGCAAAAAAAAAATTAATAAATAAATAATACATACGGACAAATTACAAAGATTGAGCTTGCCCCAAAGTAAGTTCGAGACTTGTGTTATGGGAAACTAACTAAACTATATTTTATGACATATACACATATGTATAGATAATCACCCAAGACCCAAGTCAATCTGAAAAATATCAATTTTCATGTTGACCTGACCAGGGATTGAGCCTGCGACCACCTGTGCGACGCGTGTTGACAGTTGCACCACGGAGGTCGTCAATTTAAATAATGACACAGCCAGATCGAGTCTATCTTACTGTCTATAGCCTATAGCAGGATATATTCGATAGACAGTCGTTTAAAGTGGAAATGCGCTTCGCTTGTCGGTACGCACGCTACATGGTATTATCATCAGAAATTATCAGTACTACTTAGGAGTAGAATTCTTCTCGTACTACTCAGTTTTTTCACTTCAATATACTACCTTCAATAACCACAACTTAAGGAGTCTTCTAGTTGGATAAAGAACAAAAGTCTGGTCATATCGATTCCACCAGTAGACGCAAGAACGTCTAAATTGACTTAATCAGAACAAATGGCCTCTTAACAAGGATGCCGAAGATCGTGCGAATTGAATAAGGAGAAATCGCATAGTGAACGTACGAACAAACGAACGGTGTCTAAACATCATAGCTGAGAATGCAAATGAGAATGTTACGCTTAGATCAAATAAACCATTCTTTAAGACCTAAAACTAATAAAAAAGGCGTATGGCGAAGATACGGCGCAGATAGGCGCAGGCATGGGACATTATGATTGGATTTTAAGCTTTATTGTTGTATTCAAAACTACCAATATCGTAAGAAAAAATTGTCGCCTCCTCTGGCCGCTCGTGGCAACTAGCAACGAAGTTTTTTTCTCGTGATGCTGGTCGTTCGCGCCTTATCTGTTAGTTTTGCGCCTAAGACCCAACATAGAAAGGATGGTCCAAAAAAGTTATCGTACTACTTATTTTCTTTCAGGTTCACACTTCGATGGCTCTTACTTAAGTCGAGAGCTTTCGATATTAGCGAATGAGACGATAGCTCTCCCGAATAACTCATTTTTAAGTTGTTACATACATACATTGTATCACGTCTTTATCCCTTACGGGATAGATACAGCCTAAGGCCATAAAGCCATGTTAGTACCATCTTATTTTAAAGGAATCATTTGAATTTTCTAGGTAGAGAGATCTTAAATATATTATTCAGTGTACAAATGTCTTTCAGGCTCACACTTCGATAGCTCTTACTTAAGACGAGGGCTCTCGCAAATACCCGTAAATTTTTTTGTTGGTACCATCTTATAAAAAAAGAACTGTTTGAATTTTTTTGGATAAAGATGTTAAATATATTATTCAGTGTATAACTGTCTTTATGGCTCACACTTCGATTGCTCTTACTTAAGACGAGGGCTCTCGAATTAAAACGTCCGAGAATCGAGCACATTAGCGAACGAGACGAGGGCTCTCGCGAATACCCGTTAATCTTTTTGTGGCTGCGTTTCGATTGTGAGTTAATGTCCGATGGAGAACTGTTTGGATTTACTAGAGAAATCTTTAATGTGTTATTTTAAATTATTGAATAATAGCAGACTATAGAGTCGGACATGGAAGCAATAATACAAGCAACACTTACCTACTTTGTTGCTCTTAAAATGTGTGAGTAATGCTTTCAACCATTCACTTGTCGAAGTTGTAGTTGAATCAAAAATGAAGATTGCTCGCGGCGACTTCGACGGACTAAATCAGTACATTTTAGGCATTACGAGCTCGTAATATTTTATCTTCTAATAGTTATTAGCAATATTCTGTATACATTGAGTCTACTCTATACTAGTCTTATTCCTACAAGAAAATCTTCCCGCATGGTTTTGAATGTTTAAAAAAAAAATTTGCGCAACAGGGCTAGAAGAAAATAAAATTTAAAGTAAACAGTCTTAATTAATTCGTGACCCGAGCGAGTGTTGCAGTCTTACTTTCAAATACTTATTAGCAGAATTCTGTATACATTGAGTCTCCTCTAAGCCTATTCGTGCAAGAAAATTACAATCAGAGTGCACTAAACTTCCCGCATGGTTTTTAATGTTTCATAAAAACAAAAGCAAATCTCACAAATGTCATGATAAAGACAGGCCTCGCGCAACAGGGCTAAAGATGAATAAAATTTGAAGTAAACAGTCGTATTTCAGCCCTCGAGACCCGAGCGAGTGTTGCATACGCATTGAAATCGTAAACCAGGCTCATAGAAAGAATAGACATCGTAACTTTAAGTCGCGTATTTTTTTGCAGAATTTTCGCGATACTGTAGCGCTTGAATAAATACAAGCACAGCAAGCAAAACTAAAGACGTAGGATTTTGTTTTTATAAAGTTTGTACATTCCAATACTTATTAGCAATATTCTGTATACCTACATTGATTTTATTCTTTACCTTTTCCTACAGCCAATTACAATCAGAGTGCTTCAACTTCCCGCATGGATTTTAGTGTTAAAATAAAGTCACAAATGTCATAATAAAGACAGGCCTCGCGCAACAGGGCTAGAGGGAAATAAAATTTGAAGTAAACAGTCGTATTTTAGCCCTCGTGACCCGAGCGAGTGTTGCATACGCATTAAAATCGTAAACCAGGCCCGCACTCGGCACTGAATAGACAACATAACTTAGGCTGCGTATGTTTTGCAGAATTTTCGCGATACTTTAACGCATGAGTGAAGACAACTGTCATGTGTAGAAGAAAATATTTTTAAGGTATATACTTAATAATTTAACAATCGATACATTTCGAAGTAAAATAAATATTTCTCATCAATTTTACACTATCCAACTTTTGAAGAAACGAAAAGGAGAGCCTAATTTCTGTAGGAATAGATAATCAAACTCAATTCTTTATGATTAAGGCTAGAGTGTAAACAGGTTTTTCTCACTTTAAGGCCCCACACCACACTGGCACACTAGTGACGCCAATAATATTATTCCTCATCATCATCATCATCAGGTCTATTGTAGTCTCCACTGCAGGAATACGACCCTCTCTGTACTACCAGAGCCATATTAGCCTGAGCAGTAAAGAATTTGGCCTACACTCTCCACGCTGGCCAGACGGGTTGGAGAGATCTCTTTGATGTTTATAAGCTTTGTTTAGCTTGTGTTTCCTTAGTCGCCTTCTACAACATCCACGGGAAGACTTGGAGTGGTCCTATTCTACTCTGCCGGGAACCACACGGCAAATTAATTCCTAGTACTCTACAAATAGAAAGAAATTCACGAATATTTTTGATTTTTGAATTTCTTTCTATTTGTAAAGTATTAGGAATAAAATTATTGGCGTCGCTAGTGTGCCTAGTCTGGAGCCTTAATTGTAAGATCTTAATATTGTCATGAGATCAAATTTTCAAACGGGAAATTAAATAGTTTTCGTCACTTTATAAAATAAATGTACGTATACTGTACTTTAGGAATTCATATACTGTGTTTTAACAAAATATATTTATTTAGGTTTTCTATTGTGAGATTATACATGAACAGTCTTTTTTACTTCAATGTGCAGGTTTCACCACAAATCAGACTTGACAGAAAATCTTGTATATTACTCATTGCCACGTTTTAGGGGCTTTGCCAATATTTACTCACGCGTCAGTACCAAGTGGCATCGCAATTTGTAAACACACCTTCATGTCAGAATTCACCGGTCGCCATGGCAACACCCTCTGTGGTGTGGCCACCATCGGGATTGTTTTGCGAATTTTACGCTCCGCTGTATAATCCGTATTAAAACAATAAAATTGCCCAGCAGGAGCCGACTGGACCGCTTTATGACTATCGTCAAAATATTTGCTTTGAATTAAACCACGTAGGTGTGAAAGGATAGACCTATTTTAACTCTGATGTACCTGAAAATGTTGTTATATGCAACAAACATGAAAAATTTACGGATGTTTCTTCGTGGTCTAACCTAGACTTTAATAAATTGTCTTACTGGTATGACCACGAGGATAAACATGTCCTCGTGTTTAACATTTTAACACCCCTGTAGTATAGTCCCTTGTAGTATTAACTCCCATTCAACAGTTTCATTATAGCATTGGTCCGTCCGTAAGTTATCGCGGAAAAAACAGAACAAAACAGAGATACATTCATTCAAAAAATTCTTTCTGCCTTACTCGTATCTTCGTCGAACTTTTTTTCCACAGACAGATTTGACGTACAGTCGGAGTCACGGAGTCAAGTTATCTGCCTTCGACTGTACATTATACACATATTCGATTGTATGAGTACATAGGTAAGTAAGTACCTGCTTGCATTAAAATTCTGCAATTCATCATACTTTGATCTCCACACGTGGTTACCAGGAGAGCAGCAGTGAAGTGGCAGTGCGCAGGGGTCCATAATTGCTCGTTAAAGTTCATGGACCGTGGCGGGGCCGAAAGTACTGGCAATGTACCGGTAATAATCATTAGACGAATTGTTATTGATATGTGTGTGGCCGCGATGATTGCTTGGAATAGCTTCATTATTATATGGAGTGGAAAATTATAATCTATCTGCATGTATGTTTGCCAAGATACGGACTTAGCGCTACTTATTGTCTGAAATTTCGAAATCAAATTAACCGTAGTCTTATGATACTTCTGAGCTTGAATACTGTCGTCAATCCCCTAATCTAATAGATTAGTCATTGTTTCACAATTATTTACTTAGTAAAGCTCAGTGCATTGTGAAATGCATAATTCCATACTAATATTACAAAGGTAAAGGCAACTCTGTTTAGCTTCTTCTAATTCACGCCTTGTGTTTAATGAATAATGATTAATCATTAAACCGATCATCATGAAATTTAGCATACACGGTGCCGAAAGGATTTGTTTGTCTCTCCGACCTTTCAATCTGAAAAAAGAACTACCCCGTGGAATCAACATCATTGCGAACGAAGTCGGAGGCAAACTTAAGTTTAGGATAAAATGCCAAACTGTGTGTTTGGCATTTTAACGGTTATATTATAAATATTACTGGGTGCATTTAAAGAGGACATTAATCGAGGATCTACTGTTGAGTCATATCAATACAAGAGTTGTAGATACATATTGGACTTAGACTAAACCTTGTAGGATTAGTCACTTAGGAATGCTACGGTACCTGTGACCGATGCAGGAAATAAGCAACAGTTAGTGGAAAGCAGATGTTATCTCACTGGTAAAACATTTAAAATAAACAAATGCAACTCAGTCCCTCTTCCGTGGTCTTAAGTTCGTGACAAACTAAAATTGCTATGAAAACATAGTTACGAACGAGTAAATATTTCACAAAATCTAAAGGTGTGTCCATATTACTCAAGAAAAACAGTTTCGCGTCAACGGAAAACCGAGTTTGCATAGTCGAGGATTTGAATGATTTCAATAATGTTCATACTCGAGATCTCAAGAGTTGTCGAGGGCCCTCGCCTCACAGCTGTTGGGGCCAGCTGTGGCCCGTCACAGATGAAACGAGGAGAAATATACAAGATCACTGAACAAACAAATTTCTAAGATATGCGATGTTTAGATGGCCGCCGAAGTTTGCTTTGCGCTCCACAAACATTGTGGTAAGCGGTTTGTTAAATTAAAAGTTTTGTTGTGGCTACATTTGTTTGATGGTAGTTTGATTTTAGTTATTTTTAGTACTGCCATATGTTCGGCCAGTTATTAAGTTTGTAATGAAAACAAATCAAAGTTTATATTTACCAATTTTTGTCTTTACTGATGCTAGATAAAATTAAATCTGTATAGTATTTGTTGAACATAAGGTATTCTAACCATACCGACTTCTCGCAATTCCAGACATTTTGCTACTTGTTCATTCCCCTTCGGATCACTTCGTAGCTAGATTTTGTTGCTAGCTCTTCTATGACGTCAAGTTGAGTTGACCCTCGGCTGACTGGGTACTTTGATTTCACGTCAACAAACTGAAATTGTCATTTAGCAAAACAGTGATTATGATATAAACTTCTTAAAATCAACATGCGTGCAGTTATTATAAGGAACACTGGAATTTTCTTTCGTTTTATTATATGATTTCAACCTCGTTCGTCTTTCTATTTGATATATGATAATAGCTTCACTATCAGGCCATAGATATCCTTGATCCAGGCAATCTCTCTGTTCGTAAGTGTCTGCTGATGCGACACGATCGTAGTGAGTCCTCGTCCGTCATTATATCCAATTCAACGGTCCTCTCCTCTTATTTCCAATATTTTCATGAAAAGGACGAGTTCTGACTTGAAATAAGATTCATTATTTGAATAGATATAATAAGATTGATTATTTGAAATTGAAGCTAGGGATCGTTCAAACTTTCGAACAAAATAATTCTTTTTTCCGAAAAAATAATTCGTTACTCTGGTGCTTTCGCAAAAAAATGATAGCCTAAGTATAACCTTTGGCCCGCGGCTCCGCTCACGTTAATGTCGATTCGTCAAGAACAGTAACTTTTGGCGTGAAATCGAGACAGACAGACAGGTAGTTACCTATGGAAGTATAGATATAGGTAGT
Organism: Rhodophaea formosa; assembly: GCA_963082605.1. Taxonomy (NCBI): domain Eukaryota; kingdom Metazoa; phylum Arthropoda; class Insecta; order Lepidoptera; family Pyralidae; genus Rhodophaea; species Rhodophaea formosa. The sequence continues at coordinate 12,960,878 of OY720211.1, forward strand.
ATGGATTTTGTACCACAATACATCTAACAATGTGTATGCAAAACTTCATGACTATTAGAAAGGATGTGAAAGCGTAACAAACTCACTATTTTACTTATTATTCAGAATATTCAATAACTATGCTTAGAAATGGCGCCAAAGCTGCGCCGCCCGGAAGATTGTACAATGTTTTGAGAGTGGGTGAGTACAAACTAACATTTTAACAATTACAACACATACCTAAGCCTACAATAGGTACCTGCATACTTGTGAGCAAATGTCACGACGGAACACCTAATGTCAACTTAAGTACAGTCGGGCGCACTCGTAAATCTGTCGCTACAATTATAAAGTTCTAATAGGTTTGTGGCTGTACTGACAACAACATGTCAAGTCGCAGCCTTGCACCTTTATGCAGTAGTAATAAGAGGGAAATTGCAAAGAGTAAAATGCATTGACGTGCAGTTGCGTCTGCTTTGATTTTTAGTGTTTGGTTTCAATTATTCCATCATTATCTTCTATGATAAGGCAATTTCAATTCATGTTTTTTGTGCATACTTAAAAAGTTTTTTTTATCGAATATTGTTGAAGTTGTATTGAATTACGTGATTTACATTGCCAATGACTTTATACTAACATACAAAACGATAAGGTTTTTGTCATAAACTTACCAACTCTCGAAGTACTCTAGACAAAAACCTTGTGAAATTAAGAATTGAACCCAGAAACCATCAGCTACTGGACTAGCGTGGTAACTTCGCAACTCTCTGACTCGTAAACAAGCATTAGAAGTAAAAAGGTTATTTAGAGTGATGGTGCGCCTGTGACAGTAAAGGTAGCTTTACGTGAAACGTATGGTAACGGAGCAAGAGGTGGCTTCATTATTATTACATGGATAATAAACTAAACCCTAGGAAAACAACAAACTAGAAAGACGAGCCTACAATTATAATATCACATTGAGGATAGAACCCGGAGATGTTTGGTTACAGTGCTAGAGAGAACGTCTGACTCGTAAACAAGCATTAGAAGTTGAGACGTAATTCAGAGGATGGTGCGCTTGTGACAATAAAGTTAGCTTTACGTGAAACATATTGTGACGGTGCAAAAGGTGGCTTCATTACTATGATAATGATCAATCACATTGATAATAAACTACACCTAAGAAAAACCACAAACTAAAAATATTGAGCCTTCAATTATTATATCACATAGAAGCCGGAGATGGTTGGTTACCGTGCTAGCGTATTAACCAGTACACCACAGAGAACGTCTGACTCGTAAACAAGCATTAGAAGTTGAGACGTAAGTTAGAGTGATGGTGCGCCAGTGACAGTAATGGTAGCTTAACGTGAAACGTATGGTGACGATGCAAGTGGTGACTTCATTATTATGTAAGTGAGCATTTCACTGTTGATTTTAAGTAGCTACTAAATTGTATCTTCTTTCGTGTCTTTTAGCGGCCAACACTATTAGTGTTAGTTACAAGATACCTGAAGCAATTGACATAGCTAGGACTACGAAGTTATGATGACAGCCAGGACCAATGGTTTAACATGTCTACTCCACATTGATAACCTGCAACGCAAGGTAGGTAGGAGATAATTTGGTTGGGAAAGATGAGTTGGAACCACGCAATATGTATTACTGAATAAAAAAACCGGCCAAGTGTGAGTTAAACTCGCGCAATGAGGGTTCCGTACAATTTGCTTCGTGAACAGACACACAATGTGCAAAAGTGTTTTATTCAATTCACTAGCGCTATCTAGTGGTGTTTTAGTGAATTATTTCCCTAGGTGAACTTATTATAGTGAGTTTACCACTTTATTATCAAGTGATAGAATCTTATTATTTTTCCTGTAATCTTCAAGCAATAAACCGTATATTGTAATTTTTTCGAAATTTTAGGCCCAGTAGTTTCGGAGATCAGGGGGGGAATGGTCAAATTTTGCCTTCTTTCGTGAATAAAATTAAAAGTATTGCTTTTTCCCGAACAAAAAAAATATTTTTGAGATCCTCATAACAAGCCCTTTCATTTGATATATAACACGGTAAGGTTTGCAAAACTTTTTTTTTAACATTTTCTATTTGGACCCCCTAAACTGACCCTTATTTAAAAATAAATATATTTACTTTGCACATCCGTGTTTGGGTCATAGGTTTACACCATCTTACTAAATTTCATTTAATTTGGTTCAGTAGATTCGGAGAAAATCGACTGTGACAGACGGACGGACGGACAGACAGACGCACGAGTGATCCTATAAGGGTTCCGTTTTTCAGTTTTTTGTACGGAACCCTAAAAATAGGGTAAGAAAATCCTAGTCATAAGCTAAGGTCATGGTTAATACGGTTGAGATTTTATTTCACTATAGACTGTGACTATATTTAATACTTATTGAATAAATATATAGAGACAAATCACACCGATTAAGCTGGCCCCACAGGTGAACTTGTGTCGACGTAACCTTGTATTGTAAAAAACGATATCATATTGTTTCCATTTATCCCGAAATTCAACTGGTAGTGAATGCTACTAGCATTCAATTCGCCTTTAGCACCATTTTTTTGGTTAATAAAGTTTAAATGAACATGATATTGAAATAAAATATTCAAGTTGGGTCGTAGCATTGTCTACTGTATGGACCGTATTTGGGATAATATAGCATTTTAAAAGTCAGGTGTCGGCAGATTCTACACAATAAGGTAATACTACAGTAAATACCTTATATTAATGGAGCACCGCTTGGTGTGTCCAAAAATATAATTTTTTGCTCTCAACAAAATATTAATGGGGCAAAAGAACATACCTATCAACAATCACGTTAGGAAAGCACTGGTCGAAACATATAAAAGAAAGAAGAATTTATGTATTAAATTGTACTGAATAACTGAGCTATATTGAAATTTCATTATAGCGCAGTAACAAGACAAGCAAGATTTAGAAATACACATTCACCACTCAACCCGAAATGGCACCGACCAATGAATGAGGAAGCCGGCTGAATGAAGACTAACAGCTTACATCTATAAAACTTTTTTACGCCTCAGACTTCATAAACCACGACTACAAGTTGTGCTCGTAAATTGTTGTCGACTGTACCGCTGTTTGTAAGAACTTTGGAAGTTTTGTATTTGAAATTTGAGTTAAAATTCATGGGTAGACGTTGTGTATTGCTTAACATGTAAGTGTTCCGTCCCCTTTGAGACTATGAGTTCGATTTTTTTTCCTTGCGGATTAAGTTGCCTAATTATTAATAGAGTACAAAGGAAGTTTGAATAAATCTAACTTATAACTAACTAAACTTATAACTGTTAGTATAACTAACTAAACTTATAACTGTTATGATAATTGTATTCAACGATGTGTATACCTGTAATTGGTGTTTACATAAGAACTAAGTTGTGATATTATTGTAATGCTGTATGTAAACACTGTTGGTCAGTGAATAAATAAATTTAAAAAAAAATCTAATTATTCTATGAACCAGAGTGCCTCGATTATTAAATTACTTCTCTTCTGAAACTGGCCTGTGGTGATCATGACGCTTTTAGTAGACTGGAAGTACAAATAAATAATAATAATAATAAATATATACGGACAAATCACACAGATTGAGCTAGCCCCAAAGTAAGTTCTTTAGAAAGACTTGTGTTATGGGATACTAACTCAACGATACTATATTTTATAACAAATACATATATAGATAAACATCCAAGACCCAGGTCAATCTGAAAAAGATCGTTTTCCATCTTGACCTGACCGGGGATCGAACCCGGGACCCTTGTGTCGCAGGCTGGCATGGTAACCGCTGCGCCACGGAGCTCGTCAAACAAAAAAAGTTTATAGTAAGCAACGATTTAAAGAAAAGAGTGCCTAATCTTTATTTTATTCATAAACTCCTAAAAATAATGAATAAACTTAGGTATTAGTATTTTGGTAATGTTGTACTTTATACAGTAGTAATAGATGGAATAACATGTTAAAATCAATTATATAGCATGTCTTTTAAAAAAGAAACATTTTACCTCCGACTGTACCGGTGTTTGGTTAATGTGCTTGTTTTGCTCCAACGCTTGAAATTCTGGAGACAATGTTTACGATCTCAACAGGTGACAATCAACAATAGGACATGTGTCTGTTTGGAAATGCATATCGCCGACACTGCTACGTGGCGGTGCAACGTCACTTTGAATGTTAGGTAGGAGTTGCTATGAAATTCCTAGTTGAGATCGTTCGTCTTGTCTCTCGCCTAGAATTTTGAATTTTATTGCAAATATTTGTTATTAGATGCTCGCAATTTTCCTGCGACTTCATCCGCGTAAATAATAGCCTATATCACCTTCAGATAAATTTGTTTTCTATCGGTGAAAGATAAATGGGTTTTATATGGGTCTGATAGTCAGAGTGGGTAGTAGTCTCCTGCAGTGGAGATTTAAAAAAAAAACCTGATTATGATAATGACAGGTTAAAGAATTTAGAAAATCGATCCAGTAGTTTCGGAGCCTATTCAATGCAAACAAATATACAATCTTAATTCTTGCAGAAAAATTTGAAAAGTAAAAATATTGTGTAATATATGTTTACATACATATATATTATCACGTATTTATTGCGTATCACCCTTGCGGGGTAGACAGACCCAGTAGTCCCGGCTTGGCCTGGGCAGGGAGAATAGAGCCAGGATCATAAAATCCAAAGGCCACGTTTAACTTGTTAGTTGGCGTAAAGGTAGAAAGCGGAATCGAAATAGTGATAGGTTGCAAGCCACATAACCTATTCATGTGCTTCCTTAGATTTTCGCCTAAACTCTTGACCAGCTTTTACGTTCTGCGATGGAAGCAGCTGGTACATTAAAAAATTTTATTTTCAGGTAAAAAAAATTTAGGAGTTAAACTATTGTTAACCTCACGTAGGTTAAAGTTATTTGAAATCTATGCATTTCTTTCCTATCTTCATAATTATTAGACGAGCTCCGTGGCGCAGCGGTCAACACGCCGGCCTGCGACACGGATGGTCCCGGGTTCGATCCCCGGTCATGTCAAGATGGATTATGATCTTTTTCACATTGGCCTGGGTCTTGGATGTTTATCTATATATGTATCTATAATAAAATATAGTATGGTTGACTTAGTCCCATAACACAAGTTTCGAACTTACTTTGGGGCTAGCTCAATCTGTGTGATTTGTCCGTATATATTTATTTATTTATTTAATTATGTTATTATTATTCGTTCGTATTAAATAAAGAAAGTAATTTTTTACGTAAGTGAACAATTGCAAATACCATTGGTAGAGTACAAGACATTCGTTAGGAGAGTTACTAGCAACAAAGGCAATATACTCTATTTTGCTTCGAGTCTATCAAAAACGAAACCTTTATACATTCTTCACTACAGTAGAATATAATAACTATAGTTTCGAATTTATAACCGCTATAAAACACAAAATAAATACTTATAAAAATTGTTAAGTTATATTGGAAATTCCTTGCAGCTAAAACACAAAATTAGTAACAAATTCAGATATGACAGTTCCATACGACTGTTACATTTCACGCAATATGTCATCCCAAAACTGTAAAACTCAACAACTTTAAACTTTGAGCCATAAATTAAATTTATCGCCAAACTTTACTCCCGTACATGATACAAAACAATCCTTTTGTCTCCCCAGATACATTTCCTAATTTAATGTATCCTGCTTGGTAACCATCCTGTCTCGAGTTTCCGCGGGTATGTCCAATCGAATCATATGATATGCAAGTTAAAACGGATTATATGCGTAAAGGTCACGGCGGTAAGATGATTTTATTTCACCTCAAGTCATTAATCATAAGGTTTAAGTCTACTGCAGCCTTTCAGCCTTAAGTTCTGTTCACTCCGTAAGGAATAAAGACGTGATTAATGTGTAATCATACGTAATTTTAAACAGTCATAGAATTTTATTATGGTGGCTGCAAATTTATTGTATATCAGGGTAAAAACTGTCTATTTTTAAAAACGTTCATTTTACTGGTGACTAAACAAAATCTTGATTAGGTGGAACTTTTGGTGTATGATATATTTCTACTAGAGTACGGATCTTATAACTCCAGTGAACATACCCGTTTCCGTCGCTATCTAAAGTTATTACCGTAATATAGCGTCTTGTCTAACCGACGTACAACACTTATCTAAGAGATTCTCCTTTTGTCTCCATCGCATCGCTAAAAGGGAATACTTGTACGAATAAATAAACAGCGCTGTTTAAACGCTTGTCATTGTCAATCCTTGTGTCGAACTCCTCTTTTTATAGAATGAGTAAGCGAGACGGCTTCTCGAAATTGACCCTTATCTCCACAGATTTTTTGTCGCATATGTTTCGGATTAGCACTTCACAGAATGCGCTTCGATTTGACGCACACACAATCCTACAGAATGCATTGAATTCTACATTTGAGCACGCTATTACCAACGCTTTTTACTTTCGAGTAAAGGCTAAAATTGAGTAAACATATCTTTTAATGTTAGATGAACTTGAGACGGCGACTGCCCGACCTACCGCAGGACTAAGTAATAACTTTGGTTAAATCCCATGTAATTCATGAATGTTTTTATGAGATGCAGATGATCCTACACAGAAGACTGAGATTTAAAAATATTCGTAAACCTTATGGCGGTCGTGAGTTACTGTTACGATTAACTTCTTTCAACAGATTTTAGATATTTTTAAAACTATTATCCTACTTCTAAAGCTATGGAATAACTCACATCTAATGCATTATTAGGTACTATTAATGGCTGGCTAATGAGCATTTTTACTCTTAAATGATTAGGCAGCAGGGCTTAATTTTATACACAGTAGGTATGGAAATAGATATGTATATGTTCTTAGGTACGGTGTACCCCGTACAGCTTTCTGTAAATGCGTAGAGTAAGTGGTAGAATAAACTAGTCCACTATTCTACCACTTTGGGTAAAGTTGATGCCTACACGTAAATTTAATTATTACTGAAAGAGTTAGAACACCACAACTGCCACTAGCACGCGAACTTTACTAGCTTATACAGAGTAGAGTAACCAAAAATTGGTAGAAAACATGGCAAAATGGAGGTACATAGTAGTAGGGGAAGGCAAGTGGTAAAGTACCTTGACCACGTTGCTAGTCACTCTAGTCTGTTAGTACCAATTTCTACAACTTGTGGTAAATTAGCTTATATTAGACTGTAGTCAATACAATGCAAGTGTCTCTACCTTGCAAATATAATTTGAATAAAATGTGCATAGCTGATACACACAACAAAAATACTTATATCTCAAAAATAAAATAGATACTCTTATTTATGTTCTATAGGTTTTTTAGCCCTGCATCTGTATGCATTCCATTCTTCATAAATATATTTTATTCATTGATATGGAATAGGATTGGATGCAGGTTACAGTTTATCATTGCTTTTATTATGATAAGTCTGACTTTTATTATAAGGTCTCCGCTCTTCCAGTTACCCTGACATATAATCATATCATTGCCTTAAGACATTTCAAATTAATGTATTATCGTAAGTATTAGAATAAAAAAAAGAAAAAAGCGTGTCCACTTTTTTCATTAATATACCTGACAGACATAAAAAATTGACATCAACCTTATTCGACCTCATTATTGGACCCTTAGAACAAATTTCCGCCATTCTTTCTGGCATGTGAAACTAGTAGGACACGCACGTACGAGCGCTTTGTTAGTAACTAATTTATACTTGTGAATAGTGAAAATCCTAATTTAATCTAGGTATTAAATATAAAAAAAAAACCTAATTCGTAAAATATAAAAAAAATCCTAACGCGTAAAAAGCTCAAAAAAAGAAATAGGTACATAACATAGCATGTTCAAACGTATTTTATGCTAGAAATGTTGTTGAAAAGCTCCGCTGCATGTGTTTTGCTGTGGTGCATCATATTCACTTTGTTTTTACGACCGCACTGTTTGTTTCGCGTGTGAAACCGTTTTATTTCGCCTCTTCCACCGATAACCATAAACTTTGATATGCACGTTCGACAGAATTTTATACGATTCGTTTTTATACGTGTCAAAATCACAGCGCTGTCTATGTCGACCAGTGAGTAAGTATATCGTCGACAGTTGCCGTTTAAAATCTAACACCTATTGGTGTATTAAAAATCGTAGACAAGAAAGAAGTTTTTTGTTCAGAGTTCAGATTTGAACACGAAATCTGTGAACATACATAAAAAATACTCATTACTTCCAAAAAAAATCAAGTCTATTCATTTGATTTTTCACCACCTGGCTTTTTGTTAATATTCATACTACTTACTATTAAAACTTTTATTTAAGACTTAGTTAAATGTAGGTCCCACGGAAGCAATACTTGTTTTTTGAATGAAAAGTAGGTAGTACTTACCTCTGTCTTTTGCTGTACCACTGATGTAAATAAATTGCATGGCGATTGGCTCGGTACCAAACGAACACAATAATCCCACAAATTGAATGTAAGGTGATTGACGATCAACCACTATCTCATATCCAGTTTGTTTCCGACACATTTTCTTATGCTGCTGTCATCACAAGGGACATTCACACATTGCCCATGCTTTAACTAATATTATCAATTCATTTCAAATCATTAAATGTTTCTTCCTTCAGCGGTTGCCACTCGGAGCTAGAAGTTGTGTATCTATTTTGCTTAATTTATGTAAATATGTGTAGGTCAAAAAATATCTCAAAGAAAACTAAACTTTGAATACAAAACTAAACAGTGTCTTAGAAATCTCAATCCTTTCCACAACGTGGCCATTAAATCCAATTTTACACATCAAAGATAGAATTCCACACTAATTTTATTGCGTGATAACAAGGCGCGAAGTTTTTTTTAGTTGGAACCATAGAGGTTGGAACAAATAGTTCATCGTCCGCATAAAACCGAATGGTTAGGGCCACAAGCTATCGAATGTGTAATTGAGTCGTCGTGAGTCACCACAGCCGGAACATCTGCTGTGTAATGCTGTAGGGGCGCGGTGAGGTATGTAACTGGGTATAAGTCGATAGTGACAATAACAAATTACTTAATAATTTTAAGTAGGTACTATAATTATTTTAACAAGAAAGTAAAACCGACTTCAACCCTATACGTAATTATACAAACTGGAACTAAAAATGAGGTTTTAGTGGGTGTGGTAGTTCAATAAAATTCGAGGAACAACGTCGTCATTACCTTGTCTTGATTGCTCGATACATTGCGACAAAAATTTTATGTGACCACCTCTGGAGCATTACCTATCGAACAAAAAAAGAATCAATAAAATCGATCCATAACTGACTGAGTAATCGCGTAACAGACATACAGAATTACAGACGAATTGAGGACCTCCTTCTTTTTTGATTTTTTAAGTCGATAAAAAAAACAGAATTCCTCTAGTACGGCTTTGAGATATATATACTCAGAGAGAAAAGAAAAGTATTGACGCACACATTGAAAATATGGTATGGAGCACAGAATGTAAAGATTAAGGAAGTTTTAAAACATGTAGGTAGTTTAAGTCAAAAGACGCATTTTGTAAATAGTGGAGAATAGAAAATGGAAGATGATAGGACGTCTAATACGACATGATGACTTAATTAAAATATCAATTAAAGGAACAAAGATAGAAACGAAGAGGGGACCGGAAATATTAACAATTGAACACACCTTCGTGTATCAAATAAAGGAAAACTAAAGGTTGCTTCTTATAGACATCTTAAATATATAACAGAAAAGAGAGAGAGAAATATCACAAACAAACTCATGAACGCATAATAATATAAACTAACAAATTAAAAATACAGAATCCAACCTATTTAAAATTACTGCCAAAGCAGTAACATACCACACGGCGACCGATTCCCCAAGGCACCGTACACGGTTTAGTTCCGGTTCTCTTTGTTTAGCCCCCGCTAATAGTGCCTGTGTATTATTTAGCGAAAACCAAAGGGACTTTAATGGACTACCAAACTAGAAAACGGGGGACGAAAAGATTAGATTTCTTATCAAACAAAAACTCGCCACAAAACTTTGTATGCGTATCGTTTGGGCAATATTGTATTGACTGCGGTAAAGTAATTGGAGATTTTGTCGGGATTGTGTTTTAACAATCGATTTTTTGTCCACATCAGAAACAGAAAATTCAAAAAATAAAAAGCATATTTCAATAGCCAACTTTTCGACCAACGTGTACGTTTGTTAAAAATTTAATCACTTAGGTATTTTCAAATCACGGCCTCACGGCTAATGGCTCCAAACTACTAGACTTTGTTTTTTTCTCAAATTACAATAAGAATTTTTGGTAAAAATGAACAGCCATGCAAAGTATAATCCCTATTCTAAGTCAACAAAAAATTTTTGAACAAAAATCACATTATTTTTATATAGATGAGCTGCCTAAATTTTATAAAAATTACAAGATTACAAATAACATAAGAATTTCTAGTGAAGAAGAATAGTTGAATAGTAAATTCTTTATCCTAATAATTAGTCAACAAGAAATCTTTTGACAAAATCACATTAATTATATGGATGAGCTGCCAAATGTCACAGCTACCTGGAAATGGATACTTTTAGAAAAAAATATACAAAACGTGTTTCGCTTCCCGATCGTTTTTCTATAGAAGAGAGATAAGCGCAAATCCCTTAGGGATATAGTGATACATATCTCCGTCCCTACCCGCAGAATATCCCCCAAATGTGACAAACGTAGTTTTATTAGCAGCAAAAATTGAATTAGTGTCGGAGCTAATTATTGTAATGTCAGGAAGTGGCGTTTAATTTAGTCGGGTAATTAATTTATTTCAATTTAATTTGGTTAGGTTTCGTGCTACATTTAAAACAGTAGCAAGCGTATGTATCGCATTAATTTGTAACATAGATAATCACAGTAATGTGTTGTTGGGTTTTGGGGTCATAAAAATTAGATTTATTCTTCCTGGAATGATTATAAGTACCTTTAAATCTTTGCCTATATAGTCTCTAGACTCCGTTATGCCTATATTTCAATGATTAAAAACTAGCCAAATTTGCCAATGCTTGTTTGCGTGACTGCTTTGTGTCACCTTATGGCTCAGAACAATAAATAAGGCATATATAAAAAATATATATATACGGACAAATCACACAGATTGAGCTAGCCCCAAAGTAAGTTCTTAAGTAAGACTTGTGTTATGAGATACCAACTCATTATTCACTCACGATACTATATTTTATAACAAATACATATATAGATAAACATCCAAGACCCAGGTCAATCTGAAATAGATCGTTTTTCATCTTGACCTGACCGGGGATCGAACCCGGGACCATCCGTGTCACAGGCCGGCGTGTTGATCGCTGCGCCACGGAGCTCGTCTATATAATTGTCTTAGAAGGAACAGGGAATCGTCGCGATGACAGCCGATCATCGATGATCATGTAGACGAGGCATAAAGTGTAAGAATTAGTATAATACAGTAAAATAAGGTTAGTGATAAGGTACAAAATGTTAATCAAGATAGAAATATGTAACTAAACTCACCGCTTTTTTTGTGGTTTTCTTCTTATATAAATATAATTTCTACCCGTGTTATTTAATATACATATACGTAAGATTAAATTTTATTGGATTATGCAGTTTTTCTTTCTATTCTCATAGAATTATTATATTCTCTCTGGATTACAAAAAGAAAAATATAACCTAACGACATCTGTAAACCATAAGAGAATCCTAATAATTTTTCCTTAAATTAAATAACAATCATTCAGACTCAAGCTTATAGAGTTAATATTGACATGGGCGTGCAATGGTGTTAATTACAAACGCCCAACCCGCATGCCGACGACAGCATAGTGACCGATAGTTATTGAGACCGACGTGTTGCGGTTTTCGGAAAAACGTATTTCGAGGATGTGGGTACACCCACTCTAGCTTTATGAGCAACAAATGAATATACGGGTAATAAGGATAACTTACAAATAGGTGATAATTTAAAGTCCCTTTCTATAATGTGGGTAGATTTCTGTCTAAAATAAAAATTAAAGTTGGTCATAGTTTCTATCGTTAAACTTTTAAGCATCTGTCTTCACTTATGTTAAAGTTTGGAGATGTGGACGGTTTTTTTTTTTATTAGTACCTAACTGATCAGGGTTTGGAGTTTTGATAACGGTGGCGCCAACACCGATAAGTTACTTAGAATGAAGCCTATTAGCAACGTTTCATTTGCCAGATGATTTGTAGAATGAATGCGTGGTTTTATTAGATTTTTTTATACAGTTTGGTTCCGTTGTCTTTTATTATTATACTAGTGAATTATGTGTGTGAAAAATTTTGTACCTATTAAAACATTTCATAAAATTTTGCTTAGAAAATGTAAATATTCGACCCGCAAGTATTTACATTTTCAGAACACGCAGTTATAGTCGAGTGCAACACAAGATAGTAGACTCTACTAACTAGTATCCATTTCCTCAAAGAAATCAAAGTTTCTCTTATTGATACTGGAAATGCTTTCGCGAGTACAATTTAGGTTCATATCGATCTAAGTTTAAGAAAAATTTAATTTAATTTAAATTAATTTTTAGAAAAATTGGATCGAAAAGTTTTATTTTTATTCTTAATGGATACTGCGGACTGCTGCGTCATGGTCACTTCAAGTACGCATTTCTCCAAAATAACGACCGTAATAATTTGAAACTGCAAAGTATAAATCGCAGCAGGATACTAAGAAACTGCGCAGTTTCTCGCTATTAATAGTACCGAAGTGTTAAACTGTTTCGGGCGAGAGCCAATAAGAAAGCCGGTATAACAAAGCCAGCGGACATCCCGCGACATCAAGGCACGGTTTATTTTACTGTTCCCACTAAATGGCGCAGTAAAAAACCGCCCACACAATATTATGCTGCGATATCCTGACCTCTGCCCCGCGTAAAATGTCCCGTCTATTCGCATACTCCCGATATTTTATTGGTATTTGTACTGTCAACCAAAAAATGACAACATTTTGCATTTAAAAAAAATACCCGACTACCATTTTTGATAGTTTACGTCCGCCATATTGCTTTTTGCTGTCGTTACTTAGCCTATGACACTTCGGGAGAGAATAAGAACCTAATGACAACTCACACTTCAAAATCGGTCAAGCCCTTTAGGTTACAGGAAGCAACATAGAATATTATTTACATACATACTTATACACATACGCGCGAAAAACATTACCCTCTTTCTGGGCAGGTCAGGTGGAAAAAAGCCCTACACTGATATTTTTTTTTAACTAGCTATTTAGGTCACACTGCTGGGCAAAAGCCTCTTTTCTCCACCTAGTCCTATCCAGTGCCCTGATATTATCGATACAAATCCTGTGGATGACGTCGAAGGCGAATCAGGAAACACAAGCTGAACGAAGCTTATAAACATCAAAGAGACCTCTCCAACCCGTCTGGCTACCGTGGAGCGTGTAGGCCGGTAGGTATTATAACTGTAAATTGTTTATATTTGGTTTCAGCCTTTTCTAGTTTAGTTATTTTAAGACAAAACTGTTTATTATTAAACGAGAGCTAAAATTAGTAGAAAATGACAATTGGCCACAAAAAAAAATGGTAGCTGAGAAAACTTAAAAGTGATAAATGTTGAACTGTTTGGTCGATACGAGGTGTGTTTATGAAAACAAAAAAGACGGAAAGATATTTATATGTATTATATTTTGTGGTTTTTAAATAGCATAACAATGCTCGGTATATTATTAAAATTAAAAATATGTAATGAAAATGAATTCGCCACAGGTAGGATTCGAATTTTATATTTTCATCACATATTTTCAATTTTAATATTATATTTTGCTTAATAATACACCTACTGAATATGATAAAGAATTAGTACATTGTCTTTATCTTTGCGAGGTAGACAGAGCCAAAGATCTTAAGTAACCCTACGCAAAAACATACGATAAATATTTATCATTAGCAAGCTACTTATAGGTTTTTTTGTTGACTCTACCAAACATATAGCCACTTCATATTGACCAAGCATAAATTTAAGCATCCAAAATATTGTTGCTAGTTAAAGTTTAACAGCAGTAGCCCGCTATGAAATCAATTTGTTCTTTTTATGCATTCCCATATGCCAAGTACGTTATCATTTCCGCTCATTCCCCAAACAAAACATTTAATGCATTTTACGTCTACAATGTCTTAGTGTAGGGCTTCTCAAACTCATGTACGAGTCTTTAAGACCCATGGTTTATATCGCCCGGGCTATCATTCTATATAGCTTAAGAAAATTTGTGAACTGGGCTAGGCTACTTTATTTTTGATTGCTATGGTTCATCCCAGCCAGGCCATTTTTTACGAGTGTGCCATCGTTTGAAGCGGTAATGGTCCAGGGGACAAAGCGTGCAACACAAACAGAAACCCCTAGGTTTTTCATGTAATTTTCTTTATGGATGGCTTATATTCGTAAATTATAAATAACATACCTCAACAAAAAAATATAACTAATTTATAAAATTGTATTCGCTTGAGATGTAACACTAATTTTTGTGCACTCTATTTATACTCTCTTATTCACAAATTAAAAAACCTCGCGAAGTCGATTAGAGAAAATGTGCTATGTAGATTGTTGCCTCCTTCTGGACTCCGCTTTGGAAGCGGCGTTAAACTTAGCCATAAGTAAATTAGTAACGACGTAATTTTTTCAATTGTAAAATGAAATATGTGTATGAAAATTAATTAAGTGCTCTTAGAAACCTCTAATACATGGACTTCTTCAATTTGAATGACGAGCTCCGTGGCGCAGTGGACAACACGCCAGGTCAAGATGAAAAACCGGCCAAGTGTGAGTCAAACTCGCACAATGAGGGTTCCGTACAATATGTTTCGTGAACACACACTGTGTGAAAAATGTTTTATTCAATTGACTAGCGCCATCTAGTGGTGTTTAAGTGAACTATTTCCCTAGATGAACTTATTATTGTGAGTTTTTTCACTTAATTTTCAAGTGATAGAATTCTTATTATTTTTCCTGTAATCTTCAGGGAATGAACTATATTTTGTAATTTTTTCAAAATTTTCGGCCCAGTAGTTTCGGAGATCAGGGGGGGGGATGGTCAATTTTGCCTTCTTTCGTGAATAAAATCAAAAGTATTGATTTTACCCGAACAAAAAAAAATATTTTTGAGATCCTCATAATGAGCCCTTTCATTTGATATATGACACAGTAAGGTTTGCAAAACTTTTTATTTAAATTTTGTAATTGGGCCCCCCAAAATGACCATTATTTCAAAAAAATCTTTATTTACTTTGCACATCCGTGTTTGGGTCATAGGATTACACTATCTTACCAAATTTCATCTAATTTGGTTCAGTAGATTCGGAGAAAATCGGCTGTGACAGACGGACGGACGGACAGACAGACGCTCGAGTGATCCTATAAGGGTTCCGTTTTTCAACTTTTGTACGGAACCCTAAAAACGATCTTTTTCAGATATACCTGGGTCTCGGATGTTTATCTATATATGTATTTGTTATAAAATATAGTATCGTTGAGTTAGTATCCCTTAACACAAGTCTCGAACTTACTTTGGGGCTAGCTCAATCTTTGTGATTGGTCCGTATATATTTATTTATTCAATTTGAATATGGCGAAGCTGTAGAGGAATCCAAAGCTCCCTTTGAGAAACTGTTGTCGTTGTGTATGGCTGGCTCCTCTCCAGTTTTAAGATTGTGTTTGAAATTATAGCGACGTCTCATGAAAGCTTCAAGATAACGCTTGTCTCGGGGTTGCGCACAAAGAGTTGTGGCGCAATTTCTGGGGGAAATATAGCAGTGAAAAGACATAATTTTGAAAGAATTTTGTTTTGCATCACTTGACAAGAAACCGATGTTTTGAAAGTTGGCGATTTATTGTTGATTTTTTTGTCACACACATATATATATTTTTTTGCTGGAATATCCAAATCCAACAGCGACAAGTATATATACTGAAAATATGCAGTATAGACTTCTGAATCGTAACATTAAGTACTTCTTGTATTCTCAAAAAAGCTAAATCACAAAAAGGAAATCTAGGTTAAACTACTGGGTATTGTGGTGATACAATGAGTGTTGCATTAATAGCCGCTACCTTTGGCAATTTCACTGTACCTAGCTGGTTATGGTTGTATCTTATTCCTTTCCAATTTTTCACACCGACGGCCGAGTCCCCTGCCTAATAAAACTAAAATGTAGTCCGTCAAGCATGACTATCCTACCCCGCACCAAAGACAATATAATTCTTACCCGCACTAATTTATATAAAGAAATATACATTTGAAATTGGTGGATTTATCAAAACTTCCTACAATAAGCGAGATAATGTAACCGAGTTAATACGATAAACGACTTAAGCCCAATAAAACTAAACAAGTTAAACGGCTCCGGGGCCAATAAAGCACACGGAGATAGCTGCAGTAACGACCTTTAACTTTTCTACATCTTGTGGGCGCACACTTTAGATCGGGCGGAAATTGATTACGTCATATAAAACGTGGTAATGTTTTGACCAATAAATTTTGTTTAAGACTGGTGGTTTGTCTAAGGTTCGGTTGTACGTAAGACCGCTCCGTTTCTGTGAATGTCGTATGTTTACGAGACGATTAAAAGACACAACAGGAAAATCTTTTACGTCTCTCGCTGTTTTGATAGTCAAAATCAAAATCAAAAACCCTGGCTTAAAATTATCAAAGCGGAGGATATAGCCGAGAACACGCTTTAACAAATTACCCTATCACTCTACTTCATTTACAAGTAATTTACAACGGAATTAAAATTATTGAAACTATCCTCATTTCGCGGTCTCCTTCTGGACATAAGCCATAAGGTGTGGCTCAGACAAATCCCGTCGTCCTGTCCCTGTCCCTTTTGCTTTGTTGCCTTATACAATAGTTACTTTTATGTCAGTTGTTCTACTATTTATACCAAGCTATACCTAGCATGCTTTCTGATCCATATTTTGCACTTTAATTGTAATACATGCACTTAATGTAGATATTTACACATGTTATGTAAATAAAATGTCTCTATACTTATAGGTAGATACTTACTTATAATTATATTTATCTTAGTGATGATAGTGAAAGATTTTAGAGGCAAGTGACTAGTCTCTCAAAATAACAAAATAAAAAAACGATTAGACTTCAATCGTTTTAACATTACATTAGTATAAAAATGTCTTCAGTGCATGAGAACAATTTGTATGATCCAAAGAAGCGCAAAGTGGTCATAATACTCGGCACAGATGAATAATGCCGAACTGCCAGATGTAATTGATATAAGCAGACTTGTAAGCGATAAATTGCAGCGTGTTAGCCTTTGAGTTATTGTGAGTAATGCCCCACTCAATCTCATCGCGAAAGGAAAAATGCACTGAGACAAGGAACAACAAAAAAACTAACAAGATTTTTTTTGTTGTTTCTTCTCTGGTCCCACGGAGTACAGTGGCGTGTTACCACTGCCTTACGCTGAGTGGCACCTTTTTAATACTTTACTTCGTATTTTAAAATTTTGCGCTTGACAATTTCTAATACCTGAAGTATCAAATAAATTTTCTTTTTTTTATTTATTTTAAACGACTGCCCTAAAAGGAGTATGATGTTATTAATTTGAAATGGATACACATATATAAAAGAAGGTTAGGCAGTCATATTTAAACATACACAATCCCATAAATACCTTCTTTTGCCTGAACAAATTTGAATGTGCCCATCTACAGCGCACAAATTTACAGAACACTGGCTGTAAAAATTTTAACTAGCCAGTTTATTATTTTATTTTTTGTTATCTCTTAGGAAAAAGGACTTTCTCCTTAAATATAAACCTACCTACTCGTAAATGGAATTACAAACAATTACAAAATAAAAACAGCATGATACCTATTTTAAAATCACTAGCACGAGTTTTAAAAACCGCTGTCATACAAACACGAGAGATTAATTGATAACGGACGAGCTTCAGCAAATGCATACGACACAAAATCAATAAAGCTGTGATGGATGATTTTCATTAAACCCACATCAACCTGGTAGCTGACAAAATGAGCTTATAATAGCCTCTTGTACAGCCTTAGGCCAGTCATTAGTTGGGTGTTAGGTGCTGGAATAATAAGGAGGCATTACCTTCAATGAAATTATCAACTCTATAGGGTTAAACATAGGGTTGGTCAAATTGAAGCTACTTATTGAGGAAATGTACCTATAATTCAGTGATCAATCAACCACCACTCAGGTATGGTCAACAAAGTTAATCAGGATGCATGTAGGTAACAGAAATTGAGCAAGGTTTACTTAGAAATTACTGTCTTTCTCTATATTAGTTGTGTATTCCGATACAAGTACACTATTAGTAGGCATATCCGGCTATTTTACATTTTTACGTAGGTACCTAACCATATTTTTTACACGTGATGAGTGTATTACCATTACTATCGATATACGAGTAATGGAATGATCTTTGCACATGTATTACAATAACGAATAAAAAATATATTTCAAAAATTAATAAAACAACACCCTCTCTTTTTCAACTATCTAAGGACATTTGGATTTTTGAAACGAACCTAACAATATCTGAAGGTGATAAAAAAAAATTCTATCCAAACAAACTATAAATCAAATAGGACTTCATCCGTGCTGTGAATTAGGGATATGGCGAATATTTAAGACCAACGTTTGACCCCCCGGGTTAAATTGCAATGGGTACCCACTTAGTGTAATTAACGCCTAAGTTTATCTCCAACTAGTTTCAGTTAATTTTCGTCTTTATCTTCTACCAGTAAAGTTCATATTTGAATGTAGATATACAGGCGTAAGTTTACCCAACTCGCTAATAGATTTCTAAAATGATGGAGTCTTAGATCTTTTGAAAAGATATGTTGTCATGTAATAGGCAAACATGTACTAGACTAGGGTTAACAAACATCTTATATTGTTCAAATCGTTGCTATAAATAGAAAAAAAAGTTTTTCTGGACCAGAAAGAAACCAAAATGGTTAGTGGGCTCATTTGTGCTTAGGAACTTTATTTCCTACAAAATAAGACGGTACTTCTGGTTAACTTATGGACCACAAATTAAAAATCTTGATTCTAGACTACTATCAAGTATTTATTTTATTTCTTTATTTTAGTTACTCATTTTTATTTTATTAAGCTAATGAAGCAGAGGCTTATAATTCAGGGAAGCAACCCTGACTATTTCGTCTCTCATAATTTCTTTATGAATCTCTTCATGGCAGCGCGCAGTAGTTCCAATAGCCATGTCAGAGGTTTGATTTTCAGTTAAATATCTGTTAAGGTCATCTAAGTTCAGATGATAATCGGCCACTGAAAGCAGAACCAAGAAATTTGTCGTGTAATAAAGTGTTAGCCAGCCGTCGCGTTGTGCATCTAGCTACCTAATTACATGATAATAGATTCTGTTATAAGTTAACCATCGGAACATTTTAAAATAGAATAAAAATAAATATATGTTCTATGTAGGAGGAAAATTAGTTGTCATTTGCATTTATCTACTATATTGTAAGTAAAAATATTGTAGTAAGTAATGAATTATAGCAATCGTAAAACACATAGAAAGCAAAAAGAAACTATGTAGATCCTTGCTTGCAGGTTATACAAATAAAATCATCATCAAGTCGTTTTTAGTCTCCACTGCAGGAGTACGTCCCTCTCTGTACTACCAGAGCCATATATTAGCCGGAACGGTCAGAGAATTTGGTCTACACTCCTTACGCTGGGCAGAAAATATATACATATAGGGTAAATAATTAAGAGTAGGTGATTAAGTAATAAAAAAAGTAATTAACATCTTGTCATCATTGTAAGTAGTTTACTTGTACCCAAATTAACATTCCTCAAGATAGTTCACTCCAGTTGACCAGCCGTTGTATGTTTTTTTTTTGTTTTGTGTCTGTTTCTTTTTGTGTAATTAGATAGGTACAATAAAATTTACAAGCAAACAAAAAACATCGTGCAAAAAAACTTTTTAGGAGCGTTGTAAGTATTTAAAGATTTCTGTCTGTAGCTAGACGTGGGGCTGACTCATTTTTACGATCTCAATATGATTAGCCAAAATTAACATCAAGAAGTAGGTCGAGTAATAATCATAATCCACATTGAGGAACTCCAAATTCACGCACATGTAGGGTTAAAGAGTGGCGCCCTTAGTGCCCCCTGCTGCGGGAGAATGAACAACCGTGAAATTACTCGTAAACCAACATTATAGTATAATAACCGTAGCCCATGTGGTCCATAAAGCCCAAACAAAAAGGCACACATCTTCGTCTCAGATATAAACTCTAATTCGGGATTATTAATAGCCATGGCTTTAATATTGTCATTAATTTTATTGTGAGGGCGATGACTGTTTGAAGTTCGAAGAAATGTTAATGTTAACTAATTAGATGGGAGTGTTTCTTAGCGTAGCATGAAATGGTACGAATTAAGTAATCTTAGAACTATTAAATATACTAGCAGTCTATTAAATTACAAACAAATAAACAAAAAAAAACAATTATAAACAAAAATGAAGCTGCAGTATTTCGGACATGTTATGAGAGGGGAAAGATACCGCATTCTTCAATTTGTTATACAAGGGAAAATCCAGGGGAAGCATAGACCCGGAAGAAGGAAGATCTCTTGGTTGAAGAATTTAAGAGACTGGTTCAAAATGAATACCCGATCTCTTTTTCGTGCAGCAGCTTCAACAGTCAAGATAGCCATGATGGTTGCCAATCTTCCTCGAGAAGGGGCACTTTAAGAAGAAGAAGTCTATAAAATAGACTAGCAGCCCTCCCCGGCTACGCCCGGGCATGTATTATACTTATAAACCTTCCTAATGAATCACTCTATCTATTGGTGAAAACTCCCTGGAAATCTGTGCAGTAGTTTTTGAGTTTATCGCGGACAGACAGGCAGATTTTTATATACTACATATGTAGTTATTACACTTATAAACCGTCCTTATGAATCACTCGATCTTTTGGTAAAAACCGCCATAAATCCGTGCAATAGTTTTTGAGTTTATCTCGAACAAACAGACAGGCAGAATTTGTTTTATACTAAGTAGTGATATTGGTGGGCTATTCAATAACATAAGTGAGATTTACAGTTTTTTTTTTTTGATGAACAATGTTTGATTGCGATTCTCAAACAAGTTAAATTTTGAATACAGAGAGCGATTAGGTATGTTGTTTAAACCTGACTTGAAATGGAATCTATACACTTCTGAGAAAATAGTAGTTCCATTATCAAGCTTCTAAATAAGAAAATAAATAATTAAACGGAGTTTGTGATGGGAAGTCAAAGGGTACAGTTGAAGTTTGCCTTAGACAATTTTGCAAATTAATTTTAGTGGTCTTCATAATATAAAATTGGTGTAGATTGGTGTTATAAATGCTCAAGAACAATTTGTGAAATAGTTAAAGTGGACTGATAAATGGACTCGATAGATTTGCCACCAGAAGCTCCCACGAGGCAACAAAGAGTTTACCGTACAACACCGATAGTATCTCATTATACTGGACATTGGCAGAATCACTGAAATCTCGGTGGAAGCCATAATATAAAACAGAAGAAGAAATAATTTAACTTTTCCCACCACTGTAGAACAAATAGGGTAATATCTCGAGAAATAAACATCAAAAGCAATAACAACTCATAATAATAAATAGGTTCTCAATTATACATTCAATTTACAATGTCAAACAATTTCCCATTCCCAAAATTCCAATTCCCATCGTTCATTCGAGTTGACACGAACATGATTGGGGTCAAATATTTTCCTAAACACAGCTCCTTATGGCCTGTCAGTTTCACAGTCCAATGGCTGCAGAGAGGCTGGACCAGTGACATGATGAAGTGTCAACTCCATGATAAACGATATGGCACCTCAAGCGGCAAATGAGAAATCTAATTCTTCCTTTAGTATAGTGAGGAGGTGAACTTTTTGTATGGAGAAGACATTGGTAACCAACATATGATTTAAAAAATGTCTCGCCTGCTAAAACTTAAGGATATGTTACAAAAGTCGAATTGTCAGTAATAACCTTTTTTAATCTCACATATAATAATGAGTAAATGCTAATAAACTTTGTATAATAAGCAGCAGGAGAAAATTTTCAATTTCAAAGTACTTATCCAGAATCATATAAATCATTATTTCGTGTAGGTGACACGGTCAGTCGACCATGCACAGATGCACACCCTGGTGTCAGAATTCTTCGGAACCGCCTCTCGGCCTCTGACATGGTTCCTTTAACGACTACCAGATGGCAGCCGGGACCGACGGCTTAACATGCCTTCCGAAGTACGGAATCATCTTTCTTAACAGATAATCAGATTGATAATGTTTTCTTATGTTTTCGCGATTGTTACACATTTAAATAAAATTATTTTAATACGGTTTTTATCGCGTTTATTACATTATTTATACACCTAACGTTTCGAGCACTTTACAGTGTTCGTGGTCGCAGGTAGACTAAGTTGACAAATGTCAACAATGCAATGTCCTAACCAGACTGGAAACAACTTAACAAAGCATGCTTCCCGTGGGAATCGAACCACGGCCCCCGGGTCAATAAGGCAATCGCCTTAACCACAGTACCACGGAGACTGTTCATCATATAAATGTACCTATTTATTATGAGTTTGATTACTGACATCTATGTATGATCACGATCCTCAGGCACAAAACTACGAAGAAAAGGAACCTCATTTTATTAAGTCTCAATGGCACCTCTATGCACTATCCTTCATTGGCTTTACGTCTGGTCTGCGGATCGCTTCCGGCTACCGGCTGACAGGTCATGCGATGCGAGATCCAATCTTAGCTAAAGACATTATCCTATTACACGTACGATTATTAGTTTCAGTTATTGAGATGGGTATTATGCTAAAATCTTAAAGGAAATTATGAAGTAAATTATTTATAGTCGCTACACGGGGGCTATGAACTGAGTCTGTAAAAAATTGGCACGAAAAAACATTAAGGAAGAATTATAGACTTCCATAATGAAATTATCTTCGTACTTATAAATTTAAATTGTAAGTATTACTAGCGATCGAGTTGATTCGTAAGTAGATTTAGCTGCCCCGTTTTCCAATGATTCTCAGCTTGTAATGGCACATGGCACTCAAGGCTTTCTAAAAGGTTTAATAACTACTTATAACATACATATACTTTTAATTCCTAGGTTATGCAGAGAGTTTTGCGACTCAAGTACAGTTTTTTTGCGTGTGACACTGGCTGGTTTTGATGGCAATTAAAACGATGAAAATTAATAACAATAACCACAACATTCTGAGTCTGTATTCACTCCACAACATTTTTGGAACGAAATGAAAATAAAATATATGTAACCTAGTCTAGTACTTAAACATAAATATATAATTTAATGGCTCTTATATGTAGATTATTTTATTTCAAAGAGAGTATTAAGTAGAACTTGGAAAGTATATCCCTATCCCTGATATCCAAAATAGCCATCAAATGAAATAAACATAAGTAACAAGCCACCTGTTTCAAGTATTTAATCCGCCATTAACCCGTATGTGCTCACCGCCCCATTTTTAAAACGGCAGGTTTTTTTTTATCTGTGCCCACATGAAAACTGTAATTTGATTCCTGAAAGGTTATATATGTTTGTTGACCATTTTGGCATCTTATAAAAAAATAACCGTCAAGTATTGGCGCCATTTTTTTAGATTTTTTGATAAAATAAAATGTGCAAGTGGGGTGTTCACGATGGCCAGGAGTAAAAAGTAAGTTTATTATTATTATTTGTATAATTGAAAAAATATTAAGCAGTTTTTTATAAATATTAGTTTATACTCAGTTAGTATTGTAATAAAAAACTTTTATTTTTGAGGAATTTTAGTTTTTATGAGGCATTATTTATAGCGCCCCATTATTGGAGCGCTGAGCGCGTGCTTGCATGTTGATATATAAGTTGCTTGTATAGGTGTTATAGTTTATTTTCATTACCTTTAGCACCAATCAGTTATATTGGTACTTAAAATTTTAAGTTTTCATATTTATTTTGTTATTTTAGGTTCAGTTTAGCAGAAATTATTGACATGTTGGAGACGGAAAACGACATTGTTGAGGGTACAATTTACAGATGCAGGGGCATGTGGTATGTCTAGTGCGATGCCACAACAATAACATCGTTACTGTAGCTTCCACCTCTGAAGGTGTTTCTCCAAATGGATTCGTAAACGATGGTCAAGCGCTAAAAAGGAAAATTTCGATTCAACAGCCCTCTTGTTTTCAAAAGTATAATCGGTGCATGGATAAAGTTGATCGTCTTGACCAAAATGTAGGCTACTATCGCATAAGTACGATAAACAAAACAAGAATGGTATTGGCAACTTTTGATGTGGCCATTGAACACGTCTGCGAATAACGCGTTTCAGTTACACAGACAGTTACAAGATCAAGATGACCCTTCTGAAGAAGAAGTAGAAGCATCATCTTGATTACCTTGCTTTATTAGGTCTGTTGTAACGACATATTTGGGAAAATATGCGTCAGCTCGTTCTTTAGACCGTCACATGAAGCCCTCGAGAAAAAGAAGGGTGCCAGACGATATATGTAATACGTCTAGATAGGGCTGACCATATAATTATTTCAACGGCGACTCAAATACGTTGTGCCCAATGCCATAAACTACAACGAAGAAATGCCGTAAATGATGTCGGCTGTCATAGGTACTAATTGTTTCGAACTTTTCTACTCATAATTAAATTTTCATTATACTCTGTGTTAAAAACAGTTGTTTTATTTGAATAACCATATAAATAACTTAGAATTCGGAATATTAAGAAGTTGTTTTGGACGTGGTCTGCCGTGCTCAGCGCCCCAAAATTGGGGCGGTAAAAATTTCCAAAATGGTGGTATTTTAATATTTTAATTTTCCAGAAATCTTTTTTTTATGTTAATTGGACCTAGAATAAAACAGAATAAGTATCGACATATGCGAAATAAAAAGTTGAGCACATACGGGTTAATAACTTAAGTAGCTACGGAATATGATGCTTACGGTTTGATTTATTAAAGCCGGGTGTACGAGCGTGTTGGCAGCAGTGTGTATGTTTGTTAACATTAACTCAGAAACCCGAGCCGTATTCATAACATCCGTCGTATACCATAAACTTGTATTGTAAGGAATGCGATTATAATAAAGAACGCTTATCGCTTTATTAAAAGGCGCTATGATTAACTATGGGCGCGGTCTGTGGTTGTCAAACTAGCCAGATATATATATATATGTATTTTTTTTTTCAAACAAATCAGTGAAATTAAACATATTCTTAAACTAAACTAGGTACCCATTAAAAGAACCGAAGTGAGACGTAGTTTCGGCAGAAACAGCGACAAACTTAGATCCATAACAGCTTGTAAATTGATCCTCGACTCAGACCTTCAATATGAAAAACTTTTTCTATGGGAACAACGCTGGGAGTGGGAACTCAAAATCTTTTTTAACTTTTTCGCACTAATTGCTGAACACTTTTGTATTAAAATGCTCCCAGGTTCGATCCCCGGTCAAGATGGAAAATGATCTTTTTTCAGGTTGACCTGGGTCTTGGATGTTTATCTATGTACATATATAAGTATCTATTATAAAATATAGTATCGTTGAGATAGTATCCCATGACGCAAGTCTTGAATTACTTTGGGGCTAGCTCAATCTGTGTGATTTGTCCGTATATATTTACAACTAGCTGTTACCCGCGGCTTCGCCCGTGTGATATAGCCTTTGTCCTTCTCAGTACCCTAACCTATGTGTATGCAAAATTTCATGATGATCGGTTCAGTAGATACGACGTGAAAGCGTAACAAACAAATAAACAAACTCACTTTCACATTTATAATATTATATTATATTTTTTTGTTTCCCAGCGTTGGTCCCATAGGAAAAGTTGTTCATATTGACGGGCTGTCACCCCTTCATAGGTATGTCTAGGGGGCAATTTACTTACACGCTAATTAATACATAGCATAATAATATCCAAAACACATTGTTGCTACCAAATATGACGGCCACCGTGACGCTGTTGTTAATTCGCTAGTCTACTTCACGAGAGGATCTGCGTTCGATTCCCAGCGCTGGCTAATAAATTCTTCGACCATACAAACAATGAAATAAAAAATTTCAGCTATTAAGTGCAGTTTGTGAAGCTTTGATCTAGAAAGTATCACAAGTCGTAAACGTGAAAACCATTTGGCATGAAGTGAACTCTTTGTTTGACTTTTAAAGCTCGAAAGCTCGAAGTTTTAACATTCTAATGTGGTTGAAGTTTTGTTGGCTTTTTAATCAGTGGTCGGTTCCGAAACACTAGTAGTCTGTAGCTTTTGCACAATTAATAAATACATATTATTATCTAATAATAATTTTAAATATGATATGACGTGAAAAAGTGACTGCAAAGGCCTATTTTCTGAATAAACGTTTTGATTTTTGACCATTCCTATAAGCGTAAGCCCTTTAGACCATCAGCAATTCTGAAAAGACCAAGTCGTTTCATGACCGACAACAGCGCCAACCACACTCCAGAATGAAAAATTCAAGCTTTTGTTGATTTCTTTTTTCCTTCCTAAAATATTCCTTTGAAGGTAAGATTGTTTACCGAAGCCAAATGTGTCCACCGCACATAAAATCTAACATAGAATCGGAGGCGCAACTGTCATGCTTTCTTCGGGTTTAAATTAATGCAGGCCACTTGTGCCGCCTACTGAAACACAAAATACTGATGGTTCAAACATGAAGTAATATTTACCTAGGCAAAATTCTAGAAAAGATGCCTTCTTAATTCGAACAAATACAACTAGAAGTCTCTGGTATCAGTCGTTTGCTATTCTGAAGACTTAGATATACGATCGTCAAGGTGAGCAAGGTTCTCAAATAGTATAGAGGTAGTTATTGTTATTCAAGGCTTAATTACTCCCTATGGAATTAATCATGTCTTCTATGTAACTATACAGACCCAGAGTGCAAATTGAACCTTGACTTAGACCATCAATATGAACAACTTTTTCTGTGGAGCCAAAGCTGGGAACACGATTGTTTTTAAATATTTCCATACTTACCTATTACCCGTGCGGCTGAACTGTTTTGTATGAAAATTTCGAAAAGTTTTTTTTGATCATTGATCCCAAGGAAACCATGTTCATATCGACGCTGGGCTGAGTCACCCCTTTAAGGGAATGACGTCGACATTGTCTAGGGTCAATTTATACTAGCTGTATACTTATATGGTAAATTAAGTGTCGCATCTACGACTCTCTATAATTTGTAACGAGCCATCAAAACTGAGCCCAGCTATAAAGTGTGTCAAATTAAAAAGCCTTTGAACTCGCCGTGAACATAATCGTAATACTAAAAAGACATTCGGAATGTACGACATGTGTCCGCGTGTCGGCGGCCGTGGATAATGCGATAAAACCGTGGACTGCGAGTCATTTTAATTGTCTTGAAAACGAAAGTTAAAGGAAAGAGGGAAATAAGTATTTGAAGAACTTTGGGAACGTAGGGGACCATCAGCCCTAAAGCTGTCCTGGCTCCATTGGGCCACAGAACAAGGAATTTCAATGTAGCTCGCGAGAGCGCGAGCGACAAGACATATTTTGCTGCTCTGTGCTCAAATACACTAAAAAAGTCGCCTTTGATCACCAGGTGCTCAAATTCCGAGGTGAACAAAGTGGGCTAAAAGTGTGTACTTTGTTCACCCAGGTGATATCACTCAGGTGATTAAAGTGGAATAAACCTTTATCTTGGGCAAAAGATCAGCATTGTCATCCAACGTGGCAGCAATGCTGCCAGCGTTTTGGGCGTGCTCCCGCGGGGCAACGCTCTACCCGGTCGTTTTTATTCGTAATAATTTAAGATATTTTTAACGAAAAACAAAAACCAAGTTCAACCCTATCAATTTGTTTGAATAAGCATAAAAATAAAATGAAAGTAAGTGTAAACCGAAAGGCATACTTGTATAATTTTTTTGGGTTTTGTGTATTTTTTCAAAAAGCGCTCGACACATCTCGATAAAAATTTAATGGGACCATCTGTAATGTATTACCTATCAAACATAAAAAGAATTTCTTAAATCGGTCCAGGCGTCTTCGAGAAATCGGGGAACAAACATAAAAAAAAAACATTATGACGAATTGAGAACCTCCGCCTTTTTTTGAAGTCGGTTAAAAATATATACTTTTTTATTTTGGTTTTGGCATTAAAAATTTCTTTTTAGTAACAAGGCACCTATCTAAGTATTTGAGCCAAAAAAAAAACGATATTTTTAGCCTTTCGCCACGCTTCCCTTATTAGAGCGTCCTGTGGTAATACCTGTCGTATTTGTACAAAAAAGTACAAACGTAGGTACAGTATATGTGTCTAATAATACTATTTGATTTACTCTTATTTGCTCATTGCTCGGATAGTTAACAAAACAGTCACATCTACCTAGGCCTATCAAGTAATCTTTATCTCAATCACTCCACAACTAAAATAAAGCAAGATATCAACCCACATCTACCCGATCACTAGACGGAGAACCCTGTTTACTGAAGCGCCTGTTCGCGAGATAACATCGACGTAACAGACAGACACTTGAGTCGAGAACTCCCACGGCCTCGGGATCTGTGTCAACATTCTGGATATCGCCTGTTTTCTTTGGCGCGTTTGCGTATTTATTTAGATATTCCCAGATGGAAAGAAAATAACTACGGACGATAATATGCGTTTTTTAATTCTTTGGCCAACCAACGCTATTGAAAGAAGAGGAAGTATAACCTAATGGACAGAGTGACTTTCTTTCCTTAGGTAGGTTTCAGTATACCTAAGTGTTTTGATTCTACGCGAAGAACATATTCATGGAGGAACTGTGTACCTCTATTTTATTTATTTTTCCCCTTTGCAATTAAAAAAGCAACTAAATACTGCGAAGCTCTCTTTAATTTTTTGAATTAATTATTCATTTTACAACAGTTTTTTCAATTCATTTGCTTACGATCCTTACGTTATAGAAACTAGGAACACAATTGTATTTTACGGGCTAGGCTCTTTTCTTTATTTTTACCAATCACAAATTGCTCAAATGGTAAAAGCAATTGTACCTAATGAAAAACGTCGTATGATGCTCGTACTCAGTAAGTTGGCTATTACAGTCAGTCAGCTTATGATGAGCACTCGGCTTCGCCTCGTGCCTAGGTATACCTATAACCTAAAACACCTCGACTATATCCAGCTCTCATGGATATATACAATATGTAACAAATCCCTGTTGGACCCGTGAAGGTCATATTGGGTAGCTATGTAGGTTTTATTTACTTATCGAAAAATAATTCCGAAACAGCGAAAAAAAAATTCGATGCTCCATCGTAAATTACATACCTAAGGCATAAAAATGTATGTAATACAGGAATTATTTTCCGACAAATAGAACCTACATAAGCTACCTAAATGAGCTTCACAGGTACAACAGGGTTTTTATTACATATTGTATATATTTTTATTTTGTTTCATTGTAATTTATTTTGGCTGTTTAAAAATTAATTCTATAACCTCAAAATGTTTTTATACATATATGAGTGTTTACAGTAACAAAAAATTTCCTCTTATCATGGGAGATCAAACGATCCAGTCATTTAAAATTTCGATGTTTTACCCGACTGCTAAGCTTTACTTAGTGTGTCTCGCGACTATCTTGTATGTAGGTAAATTTCTTTATTACTTTGTGTCTTAAAAAAGGATATATATATGGATATTGACAGTTAAGGTACCTATTGTTAGTATCGATCGACTCAAATCCTAATATAGATGTTTAAAAAATAAAGATTTTATAGTTTTTGAAATACTACCTACCTCGTTAATGATGAATAAAACAAAACTTGAACTTTTCTAAATAGCCATTTAAATTCCAAATCCTATAAAAATATTATTATTCACCAAATACACCTACCACATAACTATATAGGTTGTCAATTTGATAGATTCGATACAAATATACAATACAAAATATTACAAAACTTTACAAAGAACGGTGAAGTATTGTAGACTAAACTAGTACAGAGACTATTATATTCTTAAGAAAATTATACGTTCTAATTATGTATGTTTGAATGACAATAAGTATTATAACATACTGCATACACATAATAAATCTTATATTTTACGGTAAATATTAGATTCATTAATGGCAACTTTCTTAATATCTGTCATGGTGACGCACAACACGGGAAAATAAACAATGACATTGACTTGACTTCTTTTATACTCTGCTCTTGTTTATTGTGTAACTTTATAAATAGGACAATTTGTTTATAATAAGTTTAATAAAATGAATCTAGTATGGAGACGAGCTCTTCCTTTTACTGTATTCAAATCTATAAGACAAGAAATTATTAAAAAGAACTTTCATAGTGTAGGACACAAAAATGTAAATATAACCTCAACTGCACCATTTTATCCTCAAAATTCCACTTTTTACTGTTCTTATCGGTACAAATCTAAAAAGGTTGGTAGTCTTATATTTTTTATAAGATAAAACAGTCTCAAAACACGTACATAAACTTAGAACTTGATAATATATTTTAATTTATTACAGCAAAGAGAACTATATTCTGATGATGAAGATGAGGTTTTTGACGACGACTCCTCCCTCTCTAAAGATTCGAAACTAGTCAAAATTAATACCACCTCTTTGAGAACAGACGCTATCCTAAAATCAGCTCTAGGAGTGGCCAGAAAGTATGTATAGAATGGTCTCGAAAATGTTGTGTGTGTTCAATGTGTTGCAAGTTTAAACATTAATTATGTATGATGTCTTGTTTCAGCAAAATTGAACAAATGTTTTATGAAAGTAAAATAAGAGTGAATGGCAAAAAGATTATGAAAAAAAGTGCTTCAGTAAGTTTTTTTTTACTAAATCAGTCACCGCTTTACTTGATCCAGTCCTTGATGAGCGGGACCACGCTCTAGGGTAGATTTAAATGGAAATTTCTCCATTTGCATGTAACTTATTACAGTTCCCTATTAGTGACTAAAGTCAGTTGTGTTATTGCAGTTTTACTAAAATGCAAGTATTTAAAAAAAGAAAGAATTAGTCAAAATACTAAAATATATTTTGGGACATGCTTTTATTGTGTATAAGTTCTGCATTTAATGACTGGGCAATTTGGAGTTCTCATCATCTAGCCAGTTCATTAAAATCAGCATTATATTATTTAAATTTCAACAAGTTAGTTAAATTTCAGCTTGCAAGAATAACACAGAACAGATTCACAGACCCTTGGACGGATTAAACTTAAAAAAGCTTGTAATAAATGTTGGTATTTTGTATTCTTTGTCTGAACATAAGTGTGTTCAAGAAAAAACTTACTAGCTTTTGCTTTTCCATGAAACTGCTATCTCAGTCACTGCGCAACTAACATAAAATAAAAATATTGATACTTATCTTTTTGGAACAGAGTCTTAAAGTGAGTGTCTTAATATAACATCTTTTTCTTCCAGGTAAAAGTTGGTGATGAAATAGATGTTATAAAGATGGTCAGCCCAAAGAATACCGGCCATCTATATGTGGCTAGAGTAGAGATATTGAACATAACAGCAAAGGAAGAAAGCATTAGCATCACAGCCAGGAGGTTTAAGAATTTATTGATAGAAAACTATTCAGGAGATCCTTACAAGGGTTCTGCTGAAGAAGAATAAATTTGTATGAATTGGATAGTGTTTTTGCAATGTAGCATGTTTAATTAATCAGTAATAATAATTCAGTTATTTATACAACTGAGTTGGTCAGATAAGCTAACAATTATGTTCTGCCCATACATATTTTTCTAAATGTAACCTGTTAAAAAAAACACACATAAAAAAGTGGGATAAGGTAAAGGAAGAAGAAGAAGTAACCTGTTTATAATATTCATTTGGTAGATTATGAGTAAAAAGTTCCGAATCTGTATAGGTAATTTTGATAAAGACGAGTTTTTTACAAATTTCTTGTCAATATTACTGCCCATAAAAATTGCATTCACATTGTACCTATTTAATAAGTTAGCTGTCTCGTTAGAGAGAACTGTAAGTTACCACATTTTCGACCAAGCAGTCCCAGTAAAGTATGATCCTCATCTTATCTTAACTGGGATCAATTAAAAATCGGAAGCATGTCTTACCAGTCAAGACTAAAATTAAAAAAAAAAAAAAAACTGAAATATATCCTTGTCACTCGCATGGTATTCCAAAATGGCATATGGATCTTTAGAGGCTAACATTTAGGTTATTTTGCACTTAGAAAATACAAGCTCCTTAGACCTGTTACAATATTGCACATTAGTTACAATATGGCAAATGGAGGTGTTGATGGCAACACCATGAAACCATCGACAACCGCGGGCCGCGCGGGCACCCCGGCCCCGCGCCCGCCCCTCCAACAGCTGGCACTTCTCAAATCGCGCTCCGAGCGATAGCCGCGTCGATTTTACTGTCGGGCGACGAAATTGTAGATATTTTCCTATTTTTATACATACAGTCCTCTAATCGAATCGAAGTTTCCTTTACTCTCACGGATAGGGATTCCTAGTATGTCCAGCATACGGGCACCTACCGAAACAGGAGGTGATGTAAATAATTCTGTAAATAAAAGTTATACTTATCAACATTTCTTTTATTTATAGCATTTCTATACATAAACTTTAGCACATGATTAAAATTTATATTTTGTAATCTTAAAGGTCAATGTCGATATCACAATCAGAGCTTTCAAACATGGATATCTGTGAACTGGGAACTGATGTTTTGTGTTTTAGGGAATCTGTTGAAATGCTTTCCTCATTTTTTTCCAACTTAACCACAGTTTTGTGGGGAGAAACATTGGCTTTCTCTTCATATTTACTCAGATCATGTTTTTCTACAAACTGAAATTGTTTTAATTTGCTTAATGTATTATTTTTGTAACTTTCTTGTTTATTCTCAGATTCCTCTTTTGCCTCTCTATTTCTACTTCTCATTTCAGGTGAATTTATTTTCTCTACTCTTTTATTATCTTCATTATCAATATTTTTACTACTTGATTCTCCAGCATGATTTTGCACTTCCTCATCATCAAAATTGAATTCAATGCCTAAATTCTTAAAAACATCGTTGACACTAGGCACAGCATTTAAAATTTGGTTGGTATCATCAATTTCTTCATCACTTTCAGAAATATCAATATCTATATTATTTTCTTCCTTCTTAGGTCTTTTAGCGGTTTTATTTTTTAAAGAATCTACTTTTACTGTTACTTCTTTGCGTTTACGTTTTTTCTTCTGTATAATTGGTGGTTTCTTTTCACTTTTATTCATAGCAGCATGTTTTTTCAATGTTGCTGCTAGTTTTTGGTTGACTTTATTATCTTGAAAGTTTATATGTTGTCCATCATTTTCCTTCTCGTCCAATATACTAACCTCTTCTGTTTTCCTTTTATTTACTTTAAAATAAGAGCTAGTAACGATTGATGACGATAATGGAGTGTTTTCATCTGCTACGTCATCGTATTTCGCAAACAGTTTGCAATTTCCCGACTCAACATCACTTTCTAGCGTCTTATGATCGACTTGCAGTAACTTTCCGTAGTATAATAGTTCATTTTGCCATATTTCATATAGATTTAACTTTGTTAATAATTTCTTGGCTGTACGTAGGTATTCCATGTCTGGATACCGTTGGAATGTTGAATGTAAGGCGTCGACTGTGTCATCTAAAGTGCAATCTTGCATTGAGAGGTCGACGAGAGATACGGCTATAATTGCATCCATTGGAAGTATAGTTGTCCGATACATTAGTCGACAGTGGGCGTGTGATAACCTGAAAATAAAAATGTCATTTTAAATTTATTGATGGTACTTGACATATAACTACATGTACTTTTATATTTGGCTTAAAAGCTCCTTTTTATGTAAGTGCACAGTTTTTCTGTCCATCTTCAACTTCCAGGTATCTTCCAAACGCCGACATTTAACATAATGTTGTTTTAACTCTTCCGCTTATTTCTAATATAATGCATATCGTTCCCTGTACAACACTTCTCATGCATATACTTCTCCTTTCTTGCTAATTCCTTTATGAAAAACAGGTTATTATTCACCTTACAAGACTGTCCAGCATCCTGACAGTTGTTCTAGAAGGATCTCTATATTCCGATTTTCTTTGCATCATATAGTATGATTGTAGTATTATGTTCGCTGATTTTGTCATCTCCACACACCTTGGCCCGACTAAGCTGATGTACATCTGAAAATATGTAATCAAAAGTAAAGTTGCTTGTTTTTCGTGTGTGTAAGTAGCCGTGTCGTTCCCGGCAGAGTAGAATAAGACCACTCCAAGTCTTCCCGTGGATGTCGTACAAGGCGACTTAGGAAACTCAAGCTAAACAAAGCTTTTAAACATCAGACCTCTCCAACTCGTCTGGCCAGCAGCGTGGAGATTGTAGGCCAAATCAAAGGCAATAAGTTGCACTTTGTCCGCGCAATACATCATGTCGCCAGGCGGACATGCGCAGACTAAAGTTATTACAGTACTAATAAGATCGCGCCGTGGACTTTTTGTCCGCTATTGTCCCTTGTTCTGCGTTGCGCCTAATATTGACAACCCCCACTAGGCTAGTCAATAGTCAATAGTCAAAAATTTTATTCATCTTAAGATATTTTAAATATCATTTGTTGAACGTCACTTTACATTTACAATTGGTTTACAATGTTATGTTATTGTTAACGTCAATAAATTACTTAAAGCTAAGTTTACACCGCTTCCAAGGCGGAGTGCAGAAGAAGCGGCAACAAACTGCACAACGCATTTTCTCCAAATGACGTCAACTTACAATCTACGACATACAAGTACCTACTTAGAACTAATATGTGGACGTGAGCTTACATTGTCATGTGATAATTTAAAATTCAATTAAATATGTCAAATAATAATTTAAAATTCAATGAGAGATGTCAAATAATAATTTTCGAAAAATGAATAATTAAATAAATGTAAATTTATGTCAAATCAAAATATGATAAGTACAAAACGTACCACTTCGTGATGTTTAATACATATAAGCCATTATGAGGGTCCGGCGCCAAGCTCCAGCCAGATATTTTTGTCGTTTAGAAAATCATCAGTCCTGTAATAAGCCTTTTTACATAGTACTTGCTTAACATACGCTTTGAATTTTATATCAGGCATATCAAGGACTGATTCTGGCAATTTATTATAATAGCGTATACAGTTCCCCAAAAACGAATTTCTAACTCTGCTAAGCCGATACCGCGGAAAAAACAATTTGTTTTTATTACGTAATGACCTATCTGTGAAATCACAATTTTTTTTGAAAAGTGAAATATTTTTCCTTACATGCATTATGTTTTCAAATATATATTGAGAAGCTACTGTCATTATATTTATTTCTTTAAACAATTCTCTGAGAGATTCTCTCGGACCTAGGCTGTAAATAGCACGGATCGCTCTCTTTTGTAGTACAAATAAAGTATTTATATCGGCAGCTTTTCCCCACAGAAGTATGCCATAAGCCATTAAACTATGAAAATAAGCAAAGTATACAAGCCTAGCAGTTGCCACGTCTGTCAGCTGTCTGATCCTCCTAATAGCATAAGCTGCAGAGCTAAGTCTTTTGGCTAGTTTAGATATATGAGCGCCCCATTGCAATTTAGAATCTATTGTAATTCCTAAAAACGCAGTATTTTGCACGAAATCTAGTTTTTGACTATCTATCAGTATGTCAATCGAAGGTTGTCTCACATTAGGGAGAGCAAACCTAATGCATTGGGTCT
The DNA here is from genome assembly GCA_963082605.1 of Rhodophaea formosa. Classification (NCBI taxonomy): domain Eukaryota; kingdom Metazoa; phylum Arthropoda; class Insecta; order Lepidoptera; family Pyralidae; genus Rhodophaea; species Rhodophaea formosa. The sequence continues at coordinate 12,996,694 of OY720211.1, forward strand.
TTTTGGCATTTAATATAAGGTTATTGGCTGAAAACCAATTTGAAATTCCAGACAAGGTACTATTCGCCGCACTAGTATCATCGCTATGGCGGTCTATTTTAAATATGAGAGATGTGTCATCGGCAAACAGTACTATGCCAGCTTTATTCTCAACCATATAAGGCAAGTCATTGACATATACTAGAAAAAGAAAGGGTCCCAAGATTGACCCTTGCGGTACGCCGAGTTTGAGATTAGAACCCTTTGATTTTATGTTATTTATATCGACAGTCTGGAGCCTATCTGTTAAATACGATTGAACGAGTTCTAATGATTTATTATCAAAACCATAATGGCGAAGCTTGAGCAAAAGTGTTTCATGATCTACGCAATCAAATGCTTTAGATAGATCACAAAATACTCCGAAAGCATCCTGAAAATTCTCCCATGCATCGTAAATTTGAGTAACAAGTGCTACTCCCGCATCGGTGGTTGATTTTCCGCCAGTAAAACCAAATTGTTGGCTATGGAAAAGGTTAAGAGTCTTAAAGTGGTATTGCATTTGATTAAGCATGATCTTTTCAAACACCTTGCTCAAAACTGGCAAAATAGAAATGGGTCTATAGTTTCCTGGATCTACTTTTTCTCCTTTTTTAAATAATGGAATTAATTTGCTACATTTCATTAAATTTGGAAATATGCCTTCGTCGACGCATTCATTAAAAATAAAAGCTAAATCTGCTGCAATAATATTAATAATATGTCTTACAACACTAACTGACATACCCCAGTGGTCTTCAGTTTTTTTAAAGTTTAACTGTTCAAATGCATCAACTATATCACTAGGGCAGATGTGATCAAATTTAAATTTAGAATTACAATGAGGGACATTACTTATAAGTATATCTTCAGCACGCTTAGGGCAAGAATTTACGTTAGATGTAAGTTCAAGAGGAATGTTTGTAAAAAAGTTCTCGAACGTGTTGACTATATCTTTAGTAGAGGTAACTGTTTTATCGCCACATTTAATTTTGCTAATATTTTCTCTTGATTTGAATTTACCTGTCTCTTTATTTATGATGCTCCAAGTTTCTTTGATTTTATTAGGCGCTTCATTTATCTTCCTTCCAATAAAAATACACTTAGCTTGCTTACAGACTCTTTTAAATAATTTAGAGTAATACCTAACATATTCAATAAAGCTGGGATCAAAATTATACTGTTTTTGCGCATATAAATCAAATAACCTTCTTCTGCTTATATAAATACCTGTAGTAGCCCATTCACTGAAATGTAATCTACTACGTACTTTGACTGGTTTTTGTTTAAGCGTTTTTGAATATTCAGAAGAAATAGTATTAAATAATTTGGTGTAGTGCTCATTAGGATTACTACCTGTGTATGAGATCGAACTTAGTTTATTTTCGACATTATTTTTAAATTTTAAAATATTTTTGTTTGTAATGGGTCGGCACATGATTTTACTTTCCACTGGGTGACAAGAGGAATCATTGACAAAAGTTACAAATTGACCTGTATGATCAGATGGTAGCTTATTGATAATAGACGTATCTACATATTGAATACTGCAAAAAAAGTTATCCAGACATGTGGCCGTTGTGGCAGTGATTCTAGTTGGTTCAAAGAAAACATTTTCTAAATTGTAACATTTAAAGAGGTTAAGAAATTGTGTGCTATTTGGGGTATTTACTAAAATATCAATATTAAAATCACCACAGACAATTAACTGTTTCTTACTTTTCGATGCCGTCTTAAGGCCTATGGACCTCATTATCATTAGGTATTTTAATCTCCACTGCAAGAGCACGACCATCTCTGTACTACCAGAGCCATTTGTTAGCCTGAGCATTTGACTATGTACATATGAGCTATTGAAATGTTTCCTCCGGTATTCGCCCATTCCATCGATCGGCTTCTACGATCTGCGCGGGAAGAGAAGCAGCCGGTACATTCTACGTTTTTTCTTTTCTCCCAGAAGGATTTTCTACTCCTCTCTTTTGTTTTGGGTGCACAAGTGACGAACACAGAAACTCGTTCAAAGATTGTTTTCTATCCATGATCGAACCCAGGACCCTGCGATTCAAAGGCGCTTGCGGTACCACTGTGCCAGAGAGGTCAGAATACCTATATACAATACTAGCAAATTTCCCGAGACTTCGTCCGCGTAAATTATAGCCTAAATCACCTGCAAATAAATGAGCTTTCCATAGGTGAAATCATTTTCGGAGCCTATTCAATGCAAACAATCAAGACTTTCCTCTTTATAATATTAGTATATATAGTATAGATTAATTATTAGTAACCTGTAATTTTTCTAGACTCCAGCGTTTCTTTGAATCCGTTGCGTTGGAGCCTCCAAATAAAATGTATGACGATACAAGCTTATCCCACGTTTTGTTTTTAGAGTCCAGCAATATGAAAATTAAATCAAATCTGAAACAGCAAAGAAACTTATATTAGAAAATAATCAAAGTATTCCTTATTGCCTTTATTCTTTTATTTTCACCGAGCCTTCTAATGCGAAGGTAGGTTGGAGAATGAATGGAAGGAAAAACTTAGTTGGTCCTTGGGTCAAATATTTAAGGGAAACCTTCCTCTTTCCCTAAAAAGGAAACTAATGGACATCTGCATCCTTCCGATATTAACATATGGCGCACAAACTTGGTCTTTAACTAAACTCCAAAAGTCCGAACTCAAGGTTTGCCAGCGAGCAATGGAGCGTAGCATCCTAGGTGTCAAACTAATGGACAAAATCCGAAACACCGAACTACGCTCCCGAACAGGAATCACAGATGTAGCTTTGAAGGCCGCAAAATTGAAGTGGGACTGGGTTGGCCACATATACTGTAGACCTAATGATTTCTGGGCAAAGATCACCTCTTGCTGGATCCCTAATAATCCTAGAAGACTCGGTAGACCGAGAACGCGATGGCGTGATGAGCTGGACAAATTTAACAGAGAGTGGAAGGAGATAACGCAAGACCGGACTGAATGGAAGAAGTGGAGGGAGGCCTTTGCCCAGCAGTGGGAAACGTGATGGCTCGAAAAAAAAAAAAAAAACATTAGAGATAATAAACAGTAGTAATGTCGCTTAGAACATAATTTACTATATCACAAGAGTGATAGTACCACCGTCGAAAAGCGAGCTTCAAACGCGTGACGTAGGTATCATCCACACGAGGCACAACTCCGACGAGGCTTGAATAATATCAGTGTGGACCACACTGATATTATTCAAGCCTCGTCGGAGTTTGGGTAAATATGCCTCGCTTGATGCGGCCAATATTAATTAAGCTTGTCTCTTTTCTACAACTATCCACAATCTTAATAAATGTGGCCTTTAGATCGTTGGCCATTTTGGTATAGATTGTCTTATCTAAATTAATGTTACACATATTTTTATTAATATTTCATGAATACACAGGTTGGTCAACATTTCTAACGTTCGAAAATTTTACAGGCCTTAAATGTATTACGTACATCAATCTATTGAGTATGCGAGTGTAAATGGCAATCGTTATAATAGAGGTGCCTACAGTTTTAGAATAGACAATATCTAGCCATATGAACATACACGTAATACGGTATGGTGTTATTTCATATTTACCTACTTAATAGTGGCGTTCCCAGTGACACGTTGACACTAAGCGGCTGGTCGGTCTCGTAGTGGCCTTTGGGGTTGCAAGCCGCTATGATAGCGCAGCGAGTGTTCAGTTTGCATACTATGCCTGCCTGAAAATATAATTATTGGTAAGATTTCTTACTCTATAATAAAATATGAGATAAGATGAGTTGAAATAAAAAAAAATTGTCGAATGTACCAGCTGCTTCTCTTCCCGCGCAGATCGTAAAAGCCGATTGAGGGAATGGGCGCGAGGAGCTAGCAACTCATCACTACTTTGATTCCGTTCTCCACCCACAAGCCCACTAACATGCTAAAAGCTTTATAGACCTGGGCTCTGTCTACCCCGCACGGGAAAAAGACGTGATTATATGTATGTATTTCTTACGCTATGATATTAATAAGATACAAATATGAAGTAAGATCAGTTGAGATAAAAAATAAAATCTGCTGTTCACTTGAAATAATCTTTCAATAAAACAACTGCATCATCTGCAGCTGCATCGATTTCTATGAATATGAAATGGGATCAATTCGAAAGTATACCGTACCAAATAAGATTTTGAATCTGCTAGCATTTCATCATCAGGTCTATTTAATCTCCACTCGAAGAAGCACGACCCTCTCTGTACTACTAGAGCGATATATGTATTAGCAAGAGCAGTCCTAGTTTGGCGTAGCATGTCAGCCATACCTATATTGAGTTTAGCCATACATAAGAAAAGATATAAAGAAATCTTCTATGATGGTTTGAAAATGGAAAAACATAGAATATACCAGCTGCTTTTTTTCCCGCGGAGACCGTAAAAGTCGGTCAAGGGATAAGAATGCTTAATGCCCACTAACACGCTAAACGTGGCCTTTGGATTTTATGACCTTGGTTATAATGTGTATGTGTGCGTATAAAGAAATAAGAAATAACAGCCTCTGTGGTCCAGTGGTTAGGGCGTTTGCCTTGTTGACCCGGGGGTCGTGGGTTCGATTACCACGGAAAGCATACTTTGTTAAGTTGTTTCCAGTTTGGTTAGGACATTGCAGGCATGAATCACCTGATTGTCTGATAAGATGATTCCGTGCTTTGGAAGGCCCGGCTGCTATCTGGTAGTCGTTATAGGAACCACGTCAGAGGCCGAGAGGCGGTTCCGAAGAACTCTGACACCAGGGTGTGCATGGTCGACTGACCATGTTACCTACACGAAATGATGATAAATAAGAACTAAGATCAACCTTGGCAATAGATATGGTCTGTTGCTCCATAGCTTCGTGTATAGCGGTGCGGTCGTGTTCTCGCAATTGAGAGATCTCGTCGATGCAGCATACGCCTCCATCTGACAGCACTAGTGCGCCCGCTTCCAACTGCCATTCGCCATCTTCCTATAAAGTTGTGTTTACAAAATAAAATTGGAACGAAGTTTCTTAAGGGGGAACACTAGGCACAGTAGCGACACCAATCATTTTATTCCCAATACTTTACAAGTAGAAAGAAATTCAAGAATATAAACAATACAAGCCTTAGTAAATAACCTGAAGTATTTTTGGAATCATGTTTATTATTATCGGAATCAGTGAGAATTATGAGAATCTGATTACCGCCAAAAACGGCCGTTTTTGGCGGTTATCACTTTTTCTCTCAATGACTGATTCTCATAATATTAAAACATGATTCCAAAAATACTTCAGGTTATTTACAAAGGCTTATATTGTTTATATTCTTGAATTTCATTCTATTTGTAAAGTATTAAGAATAAAATGATTGGCGTCGCTACTGTGCCTAGTGTGCCCCCTTAACGCGCGTTGCGAAAGGGGGCTAGACGGAAAAAATTAAGACCAAAAGTTGTAACGACACATTTTGGTATAGTTGCTTCTATAGGAATTTAACAACAGAATGAGTCGTCAGCCGGTGTCTGTTTAAAATGGTGGCGATCGAGGAATTTACACTTCTCACCTTTCCGTCAATTAATACTTGAGCCGGGGTCATGTTAATCTGGTTGGAATCAAGAAGTTGGTACAAATGTTTGATCCGTCCAGTGTAACTAGAACTCTTACTTTTTTAAAAGGCGGTGTGAGTTTAGATGCTGTTATTAATCGAAAGGAAACTTCGTTCCATCCGGGTGTCCCTTGACACCTCTCAAGATTTTTTTGAGTCTTTACCACAAATATACAGATCTGTGGCTAAAAACTTAATTGTCAAAAAATATTGTTCATCGAATCTGCTCATAAACTTCATGAGAGCCACAGAGGTTGAGAGATGCCGGAAAGCGGGACAGCCGAGCAGATAGACATAGGAAAGATTTTTTCTGAACTTAATTAGAAACGCTTCACACTTGCTCAATCAATAATGAGGGGTTGAAGGGTGTTGCAGAACCCCGTGTATCATTCGCAGACTTGCTTCTCTCTACCAGCGCTTCAATTACACCGTCATTTTTAGTATCATCTTTAATTACTTTCAATACATTTGTAATATGGTCCTTATGATACTTTATATGGGATTTTATTTTGCATTTACAATGCTATCTTTACCTTATTTATTAAATAAAGAAAATAAGTATTGTATGGCTTCCTACACATTAGTTGATTTCCAAATTCATTGCAAAATGAGTTGAAATCAAATACCGCACTTGTAAAAGTGGGGTAGTTGTGTTGGGTGACGCAAGCCTAGATGCGTGTAAGAGGAATGGGATATGGTGGAGAAATTCGGCGCCGGGGCTTGAAGCGCGGTGGCGTAATTGGCAACGCATAGATCGTACTGAGATCTAGACGCAGGTTCAAGTCCTGCCCGCGTGGAATTTTTTCTCCATTTCTTATTTTCTTTATTTAATAAATATGGTCCTTATGACATCGAAACTTGGATCGTAATGATGTAGGTATTTTACGGACACTAATCACAATTGCTTAATGTATTTAATGGTAATAACGAGTGTAATAAAAAACGTGGTATGAAGCTTGTACTCAGTAAGCTGGCTTTTAAAGTCATCGGTTAATTATAAGCACTCGGCTTAGCCTCGTGCCTATACACACCTCGACTATAATAATACGTGGATGTATTTAAAAACGTCGTATGACGCTTGTACTCAGTAAGTTGGCTTTAAATGCAGCCTTGACTATAAAAGCCAGCTCACCATACTGTAACATAAAAATATGAGTAAATTTTATTTTATTTTTTTGGGTTCTAACCCGTAACGCGGCACAAGTGAGTCCAGCTCGTGTGCTCCCCGCACCTGACGTAAACACCGAGCGCGCAGTCAAATCCGCACCAGCACGAAGCAACTGCGATTTTCCAGTTCCTGATAACATAAATAATTGAGGTTTAATATCAAACTTTTTTTGAAAAATGTTCTTCGAGGTCATTTATATATTACATAAGCAGCCAAAGGCAGATGGATGGTTCAAGCTTGGCTTATTATTGATGATGATAACAATAGGGGAGCGGTGGAATTAACATTACCAAACATTTGTTTGAGAAAATAATACCAATGCTTTCGTACCCTTGGGGGAAGGGGGAAGAGGTTTTTTTACTGTTGCTGGCAAGAGAGGGGAGGGGGCTACTCAAACGGTCCCTTCCCAGTTTCGTCCTTCGTGTTTGCTTTTCTCGAGTTGTGCTACGGTCTTGAGGGGAAAAGGAAGATTGGCGTTAGTAAAGCAGCCGGCTGTAAACACTTTGCCAAATCATATTACAGTATGATAGCTTTAAAACTTGTAACATCATCATCAGGTCTTTTTTATTCTCCACTAATGAGCATGACGCTCTCGGCACTGCCAAAGCCATACATTAGCCAGAATAGTCTTGAGGATTAGGCCTACTCTCTCCACAGCGCCCAGCCGGGTTGGAGAGGTATCTTTGATGTTTATAAGCTTGTTAAATTTGTTTCCTAAGTCGCCTTCTAGAACATCGACGGGATGACTTTGAGTGGTCCTTTTCTACTCTGCCGAGATCTACATGGCACATTGTAATCAGCTTGTAACATAATAAATACTGTAAGAATAATTTTCAATACATTTGCTAATAATACGGTTCTTATGACATCGTGTATCGTAATGATGTATTTAAGGCACTAGTGCTTTTTACTTTACACCAATCACAACCGCTCAATAGCCCAATGCCACAGATGCAATATTTAAACTTTTTCATATAATCTGAGCAAGGAGTTTCAAGTTCAGCATGAAAACTTTTTTCTGATTTGTGAGATGTGTTTTTTTTAACAGACTTCGAATAGGAGAAGGTTATCAATGTACTTTTTTGGATAAAATAAACCTGAGTAAATGTACCTGATTATTATATGTATATGTATTTTTACAAATTACTTTAGTGCATAACTTTTATAAATTCCTTATTTGCTGAACTCAAATCTTGTTTCAGTTTCTGGTTATCGCAAATGTATTGAAAAATGTCGTATGATACTCGTACAGTAAGCTGTTTATTATAGTCGTCGGTTTATTATAAGCACTCGGCTTCGCCTCGTGCCTATAAGCACCTCGACTATAATATCAAGCTTACCGTATTTTTATCATAATGTACTATTACACACCCACCTGGATCCCCGACCAGCAATAAATGACATTGTCCTCGTACCCTAGTAGTGTGTTTGTCATCAGAATATTTCTTCTCAGTCTCGCTCTCAACTATATGATTTGAACCGGTGATGACAGTCAGTAGCACTGCCAGCTTCACCAGATGCAGGCCATATACCTGTAAAGTTATCGCTATATTTACTGTTATTTTTTTACTTCCACCCAGGCAAGGATAATCAAATCAAAAGCCAATCAAAGGCTGACTTTCTAAACTGCATAGCGATCCACACGTAACAATTAATTCATGATATGCTGAAAACTGAGCTATCAATTTATGAATTTGGTGGTAGGAGGCGAATACGCCGCTCTTGCCGGCTTGAAAGAACCACCTCCTCCAAAATGACAGGACACATTCGCGGAGCCCCCACATAGGCTCTACAAAACCCTGGGGCTTCTCAAAGCACACATCGAGAATGGCTGCTTGTCCTATGCAATATCGTCATTATATCATTTGGACATATTACCGGTTGCACCCTCAACCAATATGCTTCAAAACCCAAGTCCACTACTTATCCTAGGTGATTTGGCTAGATAACTGGTTTTTACGCAGAGTGACTGCCATCTGACCTCCGCAACCCAAACAACCAGACTAGAACCAATCCTAAAAGTTTAAACAAACAATAGATGGTGTTTGGGACCCACAGCTCTAAGTGCCTTCCACCAAAACATGGAATTATCTTGCTTTCCAGACAATCAAGTAATTCAAACCTGCAATATCCTAACCCGACTGGAAATAACTTTCACAAAATTAGCGTCCCAGTCGGATTTGAACCCACAACCTCCAGGTCATTAGGCAAACACCACTAGATTACAGACGCAGTCAGTATACAAATGAATAACTTCAATAAAAACATTACCTGTGGGCAAACAGAACACAAAATCTGGTCCCGTCCTTTCAATGGGCAAGCTTCGTAGTTTGACCAGAACTCATTGAAGCACTCCTTTACATCCGGGGCAGCGGTCACGACGTCCGATCTCTGGGAGTTGCAGACTTCCACGAAATTGGCTTGCAGTACTAGCTCCACTTCCGCCTTTTTGTTGTGGGCTGTCGGGCGCCAACGACGACGCACAGTGCCACTGAAAATAGAATAAATATAATACTGTGCCGTGTGGCTCCCGGCAGATTAGGATAGGACCACTCCAAGTCTTCCCGTGGATATCGTAGAATAAGGCGACTTAGGGAACGCTGCTAAACAAAGCTTATAAACACCAAAGAGACCTCTCCAACCAGTCCAGTCTTGCCAGCATGTAGAGTGTAGGCCAAATCTCTTGTAGAACAGAGAGGGTCATGCTCCTGCAGTGGAGACCAAAAAAAGACCTAATGATGTAGATGACATAAATAATACTCCGTCATCAGATTGGCAGGCCTATTTGTTTACTTTTTACTATGTGAGTATTTGTATGTGCAAATATAGGTTTACTAATTGCAAAATATGTTTCTTACCAAATATTGACATCATCTCCAGGTTTACAGCAATCCACAAGATCGTTTTCAAGAACCACCCACATGGATCCAGGTATAGTCCCAATGCTGAGTTTATTCACTTGCTCCTGTATGATTTAACAAAAATGTTATGAAAACACAGAAAAATATATTAAAATGTAAAAATCTAATGGTTTTAAAAACTATAAATGTGGCAGAGGTATAAGTGTATAAAAATATCATCCAAATAATCCGCAACTCACAAAATGAATTCAAGCTCCAATTAATAAACCTAAGAAAGGACATCATATGAAAAGTTAAAACCTATAACCATCAGCACACAAACAATAATTTAATTAAGTTTTTTATACATATAAACAAGATTAGGCAAAACTTTAAAAAAAAACCGGCCAAGTGCGTGTCGGGCCACGCGCAGTATAGGGTTCCGTAGTTGCGAATGACAACTTTGAGTACACACTGTTTACACTCGCACCTCACAGTTTAACGACCAAACACATCTAACAATAAAGATTGTATGAAATTTTACATTTTCCAGTACATTTTATAAGTTGGTTGCCTATAACTTTTTAGTTTGTACTTAGTACTTAGCTCTGATAGTTTTCCTTTCAACTTCAGTATATATACTACTGCTGTAATTTTTTTCACGTATCTATATATAACCGTTTAGGAGATAGAGGGGGGGGACACGTACCTCTAACAAAAATTTGCATTCAAAACCAAATATTTCGGAAACGGATCCCTAAATCGAAAAATGGTGTTCTTAACCTCACAATATTTTTCAAAGACCTTTTTAACGATACCCCACAAGATGGGTAAGTAGAGAAAAAAAATGACTCCCCTACTTTACTTGTATGGGAGCTACCCAAAAAAAAATTTTTTTTCAAGATTTTTTTCTACGACTTTTTTGCCATGATTAATATACATACTCATACCAAATTACAGCTCTCTAGTACTTATGGTCTCTGAGTAAAACCGCGGACGGACAGACAGACAGACAGACAGACATGGCGAAACTATAAGGGTTCCTAGTTTACTACGGAACCCTAACAAGCATTGCATGCATTGAGGATTTTTTCCTACTTCATCAGACCAACTGTTTGATATCATTTTATTGCATGAAAAACAAACAAACCTGTATTTTTATTTCCTGATAATCCTTACAATATTCCCTAGAAACCATGGGTACTTGATTGAAATTAGTGCTTTTGCACCTACTTTCTGTGTTCCCACACTTAGATGGAGCTTTGAGTATGTACCGGTGCTCAAAGTCTGCTTGAATCTCATTCTCAAATCTACACTTCATGCAGATATACTTCCTCTGATATTCTAGCATTTTCGATTGTGTTACTCTTACTACTGTTCCTGAAAATAAGAAAAAGCTTTCTTGATTATTGTGTAGAATATAATTAATTGAAAAGAAATAAACTATATCTAGCTTCTAGTGTAAAAAAATAGATATAGTATTTTTAGTTTCTTGTAATGTGGAATCAAAAATAATCCATGTCATATCAAAGATTAACTTCCAATGCACATGTTAACAGGTTTGAAGGGCAGCAAACATTTTTAAGTTTGTTAATAATAGCATGAAACAAGAAAAATATGTGTTACTTTCAGAAATTCGTCAATTTCTGCAAGCTTGCTGCATTTAGGGAAACCAGTTACTAAGCCCCTAGGCGCATTTGAAGGGTTATTTGATTTTCCATATTGCTCATGTTTAGTAATTTCATTCGTTTATAATTAATGCTGTCAACTTTACTTTCTGATAGAAGTGACTTCACAAAATACATATTCTTAATTTAAAGTAATAATTACTGACCTGTTACTTTCAAAAAACATCCCAAGTCCACATTCTTGGGGAATATTATCCTTTGTAGTTCAGGACAAACAGGCAGTCCAAAAAATCTAGCATGTACATTTCTCTTCAAAAAACTATACTCTAGATTACTTAACAAGGTTTTATACTCATCCTGTTCCAGGATATTTTGTTGAGCTTTAACAATGTCTCGGTTGCAGTTTGGCAAACTCTCAACAGGACTACACAAAACTCTATCACCAACATCTGGGTATGTTTCAAATAGTTTCAGAAAACTGAAATAAAACGAACATTTATAAGTGTTGATATCCAGGAGTGCAGAAAAGGGGGTGTGCTTTAGAATAACTTAGCATGAATTTAGATATACTGTAGATTGGAATAGATAGAACTCACTTTTCTCTATATTTTTTAAAGCATTAATTTGTAAAATTCAGACCTGTTCCAAATTATATGCTCAAACTTTTATACTGTACCTACATAAAAAATTACAATACAATTTGGCCACAGAAGGTAAGATAGGTTTTTAGGTTTCCTTGTGATCAAAACAGAGTGAATGAGGAAGCGGAACAAGCATCCTCAATAAGGGCTAAACCCCAACTTTTTATAACTTGTAAAAATTTATATCAAGAAACATTAAATTTTGTATGAATGTATGAAATGATTTAATGTGAAAATTTTAATAACATATCCACGATTTAAAAATCATATTGTTGAGAAGAGAAAGGCAAGTTTTTTTAGATCCAGTCCTCAGAAATAGCAAATTCCAGCAAAGCTTTTCTAAAACTCATCCCAGCAAAGAGTACTAAAGACACAAAAGCTCTGCTGTAACATCTATGCTACCTCAGCCTGGTTCTTGGTGCATGAGATAAAAAATTGATGGAATAACGTAAGAAAATGTAAAAATAAATCTACACAAGACCTGAAATCACCAAGAATATTGTCAGAAAAACAATAACAACTTACTCAATCTTTATGCTATAGTAACCTAAGTTATCCTTTTCCGACAATATGTGCAAACAGTCTTCTATGTGAAACTTCATTATGTATTCAAGAATCATTTTGTGTGATTTCGTATTATGTACATATTAATTATCATAGATTTTTCATATTTATAAAAATCTTAACCGCAAGCACGTACGTACGTACGTACGTAGTATCCACAGATATTAATATAATATGTCAGAGGTAGTATCTCTATATAGTTTGTGACCGCAAGAAAACCCGCTAAAAATTGCGCTTCCCACTTCACTCGCTGACACCAAACTGACACTGACACTGACTGTTTTTTTTTATGGCTTTTACGCGTTACATATTTAGCCAATCACATGTAAAGCTAGGGAAACAGCGCGCGATGCAAATAGAAAATTAAAATAAAACCCTAGATAAGTGGATAAATTAGGAGTGTATCGAGTGTCAAATACAATTAGATAGGTATATACTACAAATATAGTCGAGCTACGTGAGCGGTCAACACGCTAGCCTGCGACACAGGGGTCCCGGGTTCGATCCCCTGTCAGGTCACTATGGAAAAAGATCTTATTCGTATTGACCTGGGTCTTGGATGTTTATCTATATAAGTATATATATATTATAAAATATAGTATCATTGAGTTAGTATCCTGCAACACAAGTTCAAAACTTACTGTGGGGGCTAACTCAATTTGTGTGATATGTCCCTTTATATTTATATAAAGAAATATTATTATAATTTAAAAAGTCTGTTATTATTTTATTTACAATATAATTGACAACATATACTTAACCGGAGTTGGTACTTTTATATATGCAAACGAAAGTACCTTGTACGTATATACTTCCATATTTTTTATAATTTTTTAAACCCAGTATTTATTTTTTTAGGAATTTTTGAAAAAAGGCCACAAACGTAGGATTTATAAACAAATATCTGTGCCTTATTCACTGTCATTGTCAATCTGACGTAAAATAATGACATTGACAGGACTTTGACCGTCTGAGTAGCCAGATTAGGGAAATTTTACCTGGGAGTCTGGAAATTTTCTAAAGGCCTCTCCCAATGTGAATGATAAATATCGTATCCGTTTTCACTGTTTTTTTTTTGTGTATATGTTTTTCGATGTAATAATGATTTGGTTTCGCTTATTTCATTAACCTGTCTTCCTAATATTTTACCTGTTTATTGAATCACTTTTCATTTACGGCTGCACAATGCCATAAATTTGTTATCTTGGTAAAAATCAACGTCCTGCCTGTGTGAAAATCCATGGTCTGTCAAAAGATGAAGAACTCGAGAACCTGGCCTTGTATGTAAGGCAAGTCAGTCCGTCCATGTATACCATCAAATTATAATGTACAAGGCAATGGCAAATATTTTAGGGATCTTTTGGTAATGACATCAGTTTTGTAATCATTGAGCAGCCAGCACACCCGAAAACGTACCTTGACTTGTACATTATAATTTGATGGTATACATGGCTGAACTGTCTTTGCCTTACAACAAGGCAAGGAAAAAAGGCTGCTATGCTAATCAATGTCAAAAAAAGTTCGTTGGTTTGTTGTTGTTAGGTATTTGTACATATCGTTGGATATTTTTCGTTCTCGATCGCAACCTGATGGATAACATTGGCTTGACTTCTGGACACCGATATGTCTTCGCGTGCTGACTTGACTTCTCAAGACCCTGGATGACTGGACTCCGAATCCTTCGTCTTTTGACAGACCATGGATTTTCACACAGGCAGGACGTTGATTTTTACCAAGATATCAAACAAAATCATTGTGCAGCCGTGAATAAAAAGTGATTCAATAAACAGGTAAAATATTAGGAATATAGTTAACAGGTAAAAGAAATAAGCAAAACCAAATCATTATTACATTGAAAAACATTCTGGCCGGCATTAACATTGAAAAAAAAGCAGTGAAAACTGATACGATATTTATTATTCACATTGGAGGAGACCTTTAGAAAATTTCCAGACTCCCGGGTGAAATTTCCCCAATCTGGCAACTCAGACGGTCAAAGTCCTGTCTATGTCATTATTTTACGTCACATTGACAATGACAGGGAATAAGGCACAGACATTTGTTTATAAATCCTACGTTTGTGCCCTATTTTCAAAAACTCATAAAAAAAGTAATTCTGGTTTTAAAAAAATATAAAAAAATATGGAAGTATATACATACAAGGTACTTTCGATTTCATATATAAAAAGTACCACTTCCGGTAAAGTATATGTTGTCAATTTCTGTTCACCTAGTTTTTAAAATATTGTCGCGTAGCACGCTGAATGACAATGTCAACGTCATGAATTCGAATGAAAAAGAATTCATCTAAAGGGAAATTTCAACATTGAGGTCAGAACATCTCTGGCCTAACCACAGGGCCTAACCTTCGAGCAACACGGCTTCTATACCAGGAGGCCTACTCTAAGTTGACACGCGACGTAGTTCGTATTTCAGACGAGGACCTCGAAAGGTCAATGACGAATTTATCGTTCGAATCGTGGACGGATCCATAGTCATCAAAAGTCTACGATAATAGTGAAGTTCTTACCTAGGAAAGACGTAAATTTTTGATATTTATCGATAAAATGACTGATATGCTTTTATTTCATTATTCAGAATGAAACTTAATAAAATAATACTATGATGAGTCAAAAAATATTTTTCTGGTCTAGTTAGAAATAAAATAAAAATAATAACCTGCTAATAATTTATTAAAATCATAAATCAAGAAATGTTAACTTAGTCCTTTGCCAAAATTAGAAAAAAAAAGGGTGAAATTATTGACCAATTACATTAGTGGAAGCTTTCTGTAAGTAAACCTCATAGCACAGAGTAGGTATAGCTCAGAGCAAGTTATTGCTCTGAGAGGTATAGGTACTCGCATTTGAAAGATAATCCATATTGAATCTTAATTTATCATAATCATCAGCCTATACTCGTCCACTGCTGGACATAGGCCTCCCCAATTGCACGCCATCGAGATTTCACACGACAAAACAATTTCATCATATTTATTCCACGTTACTGAAGATAATAATGCTCCACGGAGGAAGGGCAATTCCAGAGTGATGTCTCACTTTCACTTATAGCATTTGCCTTGATCCATGCGAGAAAATGCTAAGCAATTTCTATTTTGATCACAGTAAAGAACTAGTCTACGTATTATTATACTTATAAAATTGTTGATTGATACAGAATAATAAAACACAAATGAACAGAATCCATATTTACTTTGATAAAACTTGTTTATTTTGTATTTATACGTCAGGAATAGAATAAAAAGTCTTTATTCAGAGATTTACATATAAATATTACGCGTAAAAGAATAAAATATACGTTGCGCCCTTTTCCAAAACCTTTTGTTTCACTAGACATGGCATATACCTCGTCATACCATATATATTTTTGGAACGTTCAATAAATAGTACTGCTCGTTTTGATGATAAAAATTATAATTTTCCTTTCAAACATATCAGAAAACAAAAAATATATTATCCTTGTAGGTATATCTCCATTGATCCTGACAAACATTCATTTCAATGACAAAGTAATAAAAAGTGTCATATTTTTCCACAGACTATAATTTTTTTAAGGTATTAATTATTAGTGATGTCGTTTTTACCCGACTAGATCAAAAACTCGAAAGAAAGAAATGTTTTTCGCGCGTAAATATATTATGTAACTATTTAAAAAAAAACTCGACCTTGAACCCACACACTATCTATCCTAAAAAAAAACTACTGAACTGATTTCAAAGTAACTTGCACTTTCCCTAATTTGGACAAGATCAACAAAAAAAACCGGCCAAGTGCATGTCGGGCCACGCGAAGTGTAGGGTTCCGTAGTTGCGAATGACAACTTTGAGTTTACACTCGCACCTCACAGTTTAACGACTAAAAACATCTTACAATGAAAATTGTATGAAATTTTACATTTTCGAGTACATTTTAGAAGTTGATTACCTATAACTTTTTAGTTTGCACTTAGTACTCAGCTCTGATAGTTTTCCTTACAACTTCAGTATAAACACTACTACTGTAATTTTTTTCACGTATCTATATATAACCGTTTAGCAGATAGAGGGGGGGACACTTACCTCTGACAAAAAATTGTTCTTCAATACCAAATATTTCGGAAACGGATCTCTAAATCGAAAAATGGTGTTCTCAACCTCACAATATTTTTCAAAGACCTATTTAACAATACCCAATAGATAAAAAAATATAACTCCTTCTTTACTTGTATGGGAGCTAGGCTAAAAAAAAATTTTTTAACCCATACCAAATTACAGCTTTCTAGTATTTATAGTCTCTGAGTAAAACCGCGGACGGACAGACAGACAGACAGACATGGCGAAACTATAAGGGTTCCTAGTTTACAACGGAACCCAAATAAAATGATAACCATCTAATAATTTTTTATTTATGCGCGTACAAACATACTCTTTAGAATTTTGGCACACATGTTACACAAAATATTAAAATCTATTATAGACTAATATATACCTACTCAAACTACAATTCTGACATTATCACATACATTTGTACCTATTGAATTGTTAACCTTCTTTTATTGAAGTCGGCTGGTAAGAAGGTGAAACGACTATGAAGGTGACATGCAATCTTTTTTTCAGATAACGTATTTTATGTGTTATATTTCCTGAGGTCTGAGGCAAGCTGGAGCGGCAAAAATAAACACTACGTTATATTTTATTTTGTGTGCAAAATTAAACATGTAATAATGAAATATGTTATAAATGATTAACTTTTAACCGGAAAGACTTTTACAAAATACTATATTAGCTTAAATTTAAACATTTCATGATGTACTTATGTGTAGATACACAGAGGTGCATCCATACAAACACCCATATATTTTAAAGCTGTATTCTAAACTCCAATCTTCATCTTTAACAAATGCAGAATGAATATTTAATACTCGAGTTATGTACATTTTCTGTCATGGAGCAGCACTTTATGAACCCCTGCCCGCCTTACAAAGTTTTTGGTACATACGTCTTTCGATATGTTCAAAACACCCTACTCTCCGGTGCAAACGAATCTCCGCAAAGCAACTTCGAATCCATAGAGATCACGATAATTTAACGTCCGTGACCAGTGACGTATACAAATAGCGATAAAATTCGTGTATGCTGTCGATAAATTTCATCGAATCAACTTTTCTCGCTAAGTACTATGGAAACTAATGAATTTTCGTTATTTTATGAGAAAAGATATTATTTCAATGTTATTTATAATTTAAAAATATTAAATAACAATTTATTTAGCATCATTGAATTAATCTAAAATCGGCACATGGCTGAAACACATAGATGTCATGGTCGGCTTAACCAAAAAAACGTGATGTGACGTGACAATTTGTAGATTATTTATAATTCAGAATTTCGGAGACCTAAAATGTGTTTAAAGTATATGCAAACAGCGGAAAAGCAGTGAAGCTTACATTTCATAGCAAGGAATGAATGCAATTTTTTATTTTTGCCTACCAGTTGTTACAATTTTACCACCATTTTGCTTGGCTGGAGAATATGCAAGAACCTTATGAGCATGCTCGCACGGGAGATGCGAAGAACACCGAGCTAGGTGGGGTTCCTCCAGAGACAAACTTTGTAAACGCGGTGCTAATCCATGGCTTAGCTTTTGTCGTGCACTACTTGCACATTTGAATATCTCAATGAGGTCAACGGAAGGATGCTTAGCGTGTCCAAATATTGACTAATAAGACATCTAAAGAAAATATTTTAACTCGCCAAGAAGACGACCACAATGGTTACTTGTACAGCTATTAACAGCCCTTTATTGGCCACGACAAGACGAGACTCTAATATTCATATATAATAATCATTTGCAAAGGGTAAGCTACCGAATTTATATGTATATAATAAGTATGGGATATAGGTATAATACTCCCTTCGTGAAGTAGTGATAGTTTGGCCTGATTTTGATAATCAGTGGAGATATTATTTTAATAACTAAAGACCAATATACATATATAATATATTTACCAGCTTTCGCCCGCGTGATATATAGCCTATGTCCTTTTCCGTACCCTAACCTATATATGTATGCATAATTTCATGATTATCGGTTTAGTAGATTTGGCATGAAAGCGTAACAACTAAACAAACTCACTTTCGAATTTATAATAATAATTAGGAAGTTAGGATTAGGATATTCACTGACTTAAATGTTACGATATGTATAAAAAAATGGCCTTTTCTTACAGATTTTATAATTCTGCAAAATGAAAAACGAAAACAAGATCTACCTAGGTTATTGATTTCAAGATTTCCGGTAACAAGCACATTTCCATCGTAATAACTCACGAAGATCTAAAGGATAATAATACCTACATCAATAAATATACTAGAAGAAAGTTTTACTGTGTTTCAATGATAATTATAACGGTAGATAATACAAGCTTACACCTCGCCTATCTCGCATACCCAATGTGTGTTAGCGTTTGGCATGCAGCCGACCATCGATATTTGCTAAATCATTTATCTGCATACAATAATATAAACTAACATGCCATAAAAGTATCTCGAGCTCCTCCCTGCTTCGAAAGGCACGTTGAGTCGTTGGTCCCGGCTGTCATTAAGCTATGACAGATGCCTTTAGGCAGCTTGAAAAATGACACCAGTGTTGGCCACTTACACACATGAAAAACAAACAAACATATCGTTATAACTCAGGCCCCGGAAGCTCGAACGACACATATTTCTCAAAAGCGGTATTCCGTTCCGCGCTGTTTTTCAAACATTTCTAGTGATAATGCATAATTTTGTACCGATCATATAATTTGTATCACTCAATCTCTCAATGTACTTAAGAGCACTAGAAGCTTTCTTGAAAAAAAAAAACAACAATTTTCTTTTACTCATGGTACAAAATTCGCTCAGAAGCAGGCAGTGGCAGAGAAGCAATGAACCAGCTGCTTCTCTTCCAGCGCAGATCAATAATAATTATATATAGGGACAGATCACAGAATTCAGCTAACAAGCCATTATCGTAAAGGATATATTACGATTGATAAGTATATACATTTATAAGTAAAGATTCAATCATTTTAATTTAACAAAAGTAAGAAATCTAGCAATCCTCCATACGCTACAACTTACAATTATGCCAAAATTACAAAATATCCAAAGTTTAAGTAACATATTTTGATGAATTAATTATTTCAAATGCTTCAAAAACCAATACGTTAGAAATCCGTCACGGATTCGTCAACTCGGTAGTTGACGTCGGAATGACCTTGAATAGAGGTCGTTCGTCCGTTAAATTCGTTGTCAAAAGCGCGCTCAGAGTAAGGTAAAAATGCAAAAATTCGTAAAAGTCGCTGTCAGTGTTGCAGTTAACCAATCATGGATCGACGAACAAGATTCGAAACGAATCCGCAACAAATTCGTAGGCACTTTGAAAGAGACAAGTAGCTACGGAAAGAGCGAGAGATCGGACCACGAAAATCCGTTAGAGTAGGGTTTTTGATGATTACGCAACGGATTCGCATTTTTCGTTGTCAAAAGTGTTGTTTTGACATAAGATTCGAAAGAAATACGTAGTTCGTGCATCGAAGTTAACAGAGAGAGTAGGCCTCCAGTACGGAAGGAGGCGTGTTGCTCGAAGGGCCTAACGGTCTAGGCGTTGGGCTAGGAATCGGAAGACCCCGGTTCGAATCACAGCCCATGTTACTCTTTTTTGTAAGTTAAGAATTTTCTAGGCTATTCTAAATTAAATAGAAGTGAAAATACAGGACAGAAGATGTGTAAGAGAGAAGGGGTTACTTTAAGAAATTTCTGGATTGTTCCAGACCAAATGAAAGGGAAAGAAAGAGAAGGCAATAGAAAATTTATGGTTTGAATTTAGAACATTGATGATGCGATTTTGTTCGAATTCGGGGGGTATATAAGCAGTACTAGGCGCGGCGTGAGGCCAGTTAGTTGAAAAGTGAAATCCAAAGAAGGAAGAGGGATGAGAAAAAAAAGGAAAAACAGTTATGTTGTAAGTGAAGTGAACAGTGCAGTGACAGTACCGTGCAAGTGACAATTGACAACATATACTTAACCGGAAGTGGTACTTTTTATATATGCAATCGAAAGTACCTTGTACGTATATACTTCCATATTTTTTGAGTTTTTAAACTATTGTTTATTTTTTTATGGATTTTTAAAAAAACCGGCCAAGTGTGAGTCAAACTCGCGCAATGAGGGTTCCGTACAATATGCTTCGTGAACACACACACAATGTGCAAAAAATATGTTTGATTCAATTGACTAGCGCCATCTAGTGGTGTTTTAGGGTCAGTTCACACCGAAACGCGACGCGACGCGCACTTTTTACACTGTGATAGGATTTTAACTCTTATTTGCACACTCATAAGACTAAAATTGCTAGAAAAACTTGATAGACAGTGGCCGCAAGATACCAAAGGAAGAGGCGAATTTTTGATGCGAAATTGGTCGTTATGATTATGCGTATAAGAGTTAAAATCTTATCACAGTGTAAAAAGTGCGCGTCGCGTCGCGTTTCGGTGTGAACTGACCCTTAGTGATGTATTTCTCTAGATAAACTTATTATAGTGAGTTTACCACTTTATTTTCAAGTGATAGAATTCTTATTATTTTTCCTGTAATCTTCAAGGAATGAACTATATTTTGTAATTTTTTCAAAATTTTCGGCCCTGTAGTTTCGGAGATCAGGGGGGGGGAATGGTCAATTTTTGCCTTCTTTCGTGAATAAAATCAAAAGTATAGATTTTACCCGAACAAAAAAAAACCGGCCAAGTGTGAGTCAAACTCGCGCAATGAGGGTTCCGTACAATATGCTTTGTGAACACACACACATTGCAAAAAATGTTTTATTCAATTGACTAGCGCCATCTAGTGGTGTTTTAGTGAACTATTTCCCTAGATGAACTTATTATTGTGAGTTTACCACTTAATTTTCAAGTGATAGAATTCTTATTATTTTTCCTGAAATCTTCAAGGAATGAGCTATATTTTGTAATTTTTTCAAAATTTTCGGCCCAGTAGTTTCGGAGATCAGGGGAGGGGAATGGTCAATTTTTGCCTTCTTTCGTGAATAAAATCAAAAGTATTGATTTTACCCGAACAAAAAAAAATATTTTTGAGATCCTTATAATGAGCTCTTTCATTTGATATATGACACAGTAAGGTTAGCAAAACTTCTTTTTTTAATTTTGTAATTGGGCCCCTCAAAATGACCCTTATTTCAAAAAAATCTTTATTTACTTTGCACATCCGTGTTTGGGTCATAAGATTACACTATCTTACCAAATTTCATCTAATTTGGTTCAGTAGATTCGGAGAAAATCGGCTGTGACAGACGGACGGACGGACAGACAGACGCTCGAGTGATCCTATAAGGGTTCCATTTTTCAACTTTTGTACGGAACCCTAAAAATATTTTTGTGATCCTCATAATGAGCCCTTTCATTTGATATATGACACAATAAGGTTTGCAAAACTTTCTTTTAAAATTTTGTAATTGGGCCCCTGAAAATGGCCCTTATTTCAAAAAAATCTTTATTTACTTTGCACATCCGTGTTTGGGTCATAGGATTACACTATCTTACCAAATTTCACCTAATTTGGTTCAGTAGATTCGGAGAAAATCGGCTGTGACAGACGGACGGACGGACAGACAGACGCCCGAGTGATCCTATAAAGGTTCCGTTTTTCAATTTTTGTACGGAACCCTTTGCGATCAAGAACGAAAAATATCCAACGATATGTACAAATACCAAACAACAACAAACCATCGAACTTTTTTTTAACATTGATTAGCATAGCAGCATTTTCTCCTGGCCTTGTATGTAAAGCAAAGTCAGTCCATCCATGTATACCATCAAATTATAATGTACAAGGCAAGGGACGTTTTCAGGCGTGCTCAATGCTGCTCAATGTTTACAAAACTGCCATGGCGAAGCCCGAAACTGATGCCAAACCATTATGTATTGCTTTGAACATACGACTTCAGGTTCCGTCCAGTCTGTAAAGAATAAGCGATGTGTTTTCGACTTTCGTATTTTCTGAACGTCAAATAAACAAGCAAAAATATCAGGAACTCAGGAATATAGTTGACAGCTAAAAGAGATAAGCAAATCAAAATAATTATTACACCGAAAAATATACTGGCCAGCATTTAGATTAAAAAAAACAGTGAACACGGATAAAATATTTATCATTCACATTGAGAGAGGCAAGGCCTTTAGTAAATTTCCAGACTTCCGGGTAAAATTTCCCAAATCTGGCAACTCAGACTGTCAAAGTCCTGTCAATGTCATCATTTTACGTCAGATTGACAATGACAGAGAATAAGGCACATATACTTGTTCATAAATCCTACGTTTGCGACCTTTTTTCAAAAATTCATAAAAAAATAAATACTGGTATAATAAAATTATAAAAAATATGGAAGTATATACATACAAGGTACCTTCGATTGCATATACAAAAAGTACCACTTCCGGTTAAGTACATGTTGTCAATTTTGCGCAAGTGACAGTGCTGTGCTGTGACAGTTCTGCGTTTGGCACTTGAATAAAGGCATTTTCATAAGATCAGGGGTACTATTTTTGAACGCGTGCCACTCGTCTTCGAACGATTTTTCCATACAAAAATCGTTCGAAGACGAGTGGCACGCGTTCAAAAATGGCACTCCAGCCTTTTCTTTCCTATCCCACTCTCGTGATAATATTAATTACGTGTTATACTTACTAACATAGTCTCTAAAATAGTCTCAATGAATAATTTATATTTTGCCAAAAATGAAAACGCACAAAACTGTTTTGCCCTCAGTCGTTCAGAGTTGCCAAAAAAAAAAACTCGAACACAATTTCTTTTCTGCCTTCAGTCGCTCCGGGTCACAGAGTACTTTTATATATATGGAAACTCCGGGTGGTCGTCCATTTCTCAGGTCCATTTGATGACATCTTTATCTGAGATAAACATTGAAATAATATTTTTTTCTAAATAAATCATTCCGTCTCTTACATTTTATTATTTCATTTTGTTGTTCTTTTGAAAGCTCTATGAAGTTTTGATTTAATAATATGTAACCATACAAACAGCTACGAGTTTGTGGTGGGAAGTCAAGGGGTGCAGTTAGGGTCTACCTTGGACGATTTTGCAAATTGATTTTGGTGGACTTTTATGAAATTGGTGTAGTTTGGTGTTATAAATGCTCGTACTCATGGAACAATTTGTGAAATAGTTAAAATGGACTGTTATATGGACTTGTATAGACTTGTCGTCATAACCTCCCGACTACGAGGCATCAAAGAACATACGTCATCTTTGATGCTAATTTGTTACAACTTTACCGTACAACATCGATACTTAGTATCTCAATTTACTGGACATTGGCAGAATCACTGAAATATCGGTGGCAGCCATTTTATAAAACAGAAGAAGAAGAAGAAGAAACAGCTACAGCCGGCATGCATGTTACCTACTTAAGGGCCGACACTAGGCTCACTAGCGACGCCAATCTGATTACCGCCTAAGATTAAAACATGATTCCAAAAATACTTCAGGTTATTTACTAAGGCTTATATGATTTACATTCTTGCATTTCATTCTATTTGTAAAGTATGAGGAATACACGAGGAATAAAACTATAGGCATCGCTAGTGAGCTTGGTGTGGGCCCATACTGCTAAATACGAAACGCGCGAAAGCCATATATAAAAAAAGCGTTTGAATGACATATTTATTTGACATTGACGTTGACGAATACACTATTTTATTTTATGATTTTATGACAGTGAGTAAACTGTAAATGTGTCAACACAAGTTTTGTTAGAATTTACAAGAGGAATTTATATATGCGAAAAGGAAAAAGAAGAAATATTTGATACATTACATCTATTTATTTTTAAAAATTTTAATAGCAATAGAATGGACATTCTCAAAGCAGAAATTGCCAAAAAGCGAAAATTGCTTGAGGAAAAGAATATAATAGTAAGTCTTTCTATTTATGCTTACCTCAAAAGTAGGTACATACCTCTGCAATCTTTATCACAAACCCATTTGTTATTACTTTTTTCAGGATCCTACTAAAAACAAGAAATATTTCAAGAGAGGTGATTTGTTAGCTAAAGAAAAAGAAGAATATTTCCAAAAGTATGGCCCGAGAAATACGGAGGAAGACGATAAACAAGACACAGAAAGTAAAAGTGGGAAAGGTAAACGTTTTGATTATCAAGTAAAGGATATTGTAAATCTCAGATGTAAATATACACTTACACCGCTATCTACACGCCACACTCTACACTCAACACGCCACACTCACAAACAAACAAACAAACCCCTTCAAGCGGTCTAAGTAAATCCTAAAAATATAGTATTGTATTCGCATTGTGCTTAAAATATTCTGTTTTATTTTTTATTATATCTTTAAGAAGACACTCTAAATTTTTATATTTAAGCCCCCTAATTGCATGCACTCCCACACTCGATCTCAGAGAGAGAGGTGCCTGAAAAACAGCGTTATGCTCAGACCTTGCTTTGAGCTAACACAAGCTGAGGCAATCCTTTGCCATAATGTATATTCTTTTTTAAATTTAAAGGTAAGTCCATAGATTTAATTGTGGCAATAAATGAATTTTTATTTATTTAAAAAATATAGAATTGGACATTGTGTAAACAGAATACTCAAAAAAAATGTTTCACAAAAGGGCTCTTTGAACATTATATGCAGGTGCAAGGTTGTCTTATTGAGGTTTTTCTTTTCAGATGTACAGTTATGAGCAATAACAATAATACACACACATCGGTTAATGAGACAAGGTCTAAACGGTATAGAATTGTGTCAATTAAATGCTCTGACTGTACACAGTATCTCAGGATATAGTTACTGTTGTTTGCCACTAGGTAAGCAACAGTAACAATATACTATGTACTAACATTAGTTTTACATGCACTAAACTAATGTGCCAATGTGTGTAATGATGCTGTGTGGTTCCCGGCAGAGTAGAATAGGACCACTCCAAGTCATTCCGTGGATGTCGTAAAAGGAGACTTAGGAAACACAAGCTAAACAAAGCTTATTAACATCAAAGAGACCTCTCCAACCCGTCTGGCCAGCGTGGAGAGTGTAGGCCAAATCCTCTGACTACTAAGACAAGTATATGACTCTGGTAGTGCAGAGAGGGTCGTGCTCCTACAGTGGAGACTAGAAAGACCTAATAATGATGATGATACACTAAGCTAACATATTTATTCTGAACAATCAATAAAATTTTTACTTTCTTGTAAGTTAGGGAAGATGATGAATTTCTTTTTTATAACATTTTATTTGTTATTTGCCATATATCTGTCATACATTGTAGTTTCGGGTGGAACGAAAGATAATTATATTAGCAATTGTATTCTTAAGGTTCATTTATTTGGGTTTGGGTAGAATATCCCGTTTTGGTCTATGTCTTAAAAATATGATATAATATTTGATTCAGCTTTCAACTTTTATTGCTCATATTCCAGCTATCAAGCCTTCAGAGACTCCAGAAGTTGAGCAGAGTGAAGTGGTACTGTTACCTCGAACAGAAGTCATCAAAAGATTAAGAGAAAGAGGTCACCCTATTTGGTTGTTTGGAGAAAATGAAGTTCAGTCATTTAGAAGGTTAAGAAGGATAGAGATTCAGGAGCCAGAAGCTAATCGAGTAAGTATATTGTTCCAACAACCACTAATGGATTTATTACACCAAGCAGACAGTGTCGCCATACATTTAAAGCAGTAAATAAGCATTTCTTAACAGCATTTAAATTACATACTTGAATGGAATAAACAAACATAGTCGGCATGACATAGATATGAGAGGTTGCTGCCACACCATTCAAATATGAGATTTATGTTCCATTTTTAAGGTCCAATTTATTTTTTCCAATTGTGCTTCTGGTCTGATCCAGTTTGCTTGGAAGATACCATACTCGTATCGTATGATGTAACCAGAGCTGTTTTTAGCATTACAGTCGCGAACATTTTGTAGCACTCTTTTTGTGTGCTTCAGTTAAATTTATGTGGCAAAAATCCTAATCCTTCCTAACTAATATTATAAATGTGAAAGTGAGTTTGTTTGTTTGTTTATTCATTTGTTTGTTAAGCTTTCACACCCTATCTAATGAACTGATCATCATGAAATTTTGCATACACATAGGTTAGGGTACTAAGAAGGACATAGGCTATATATCACGCGGGTGAAGCCGCGGGTAACAGCTAGTTATTAATAATTGTTTTTTTTTTAATGAAATGTTAATCTTTCCAGGGTTTCAGAAATGACTTCCAAGAAGCAATGGATAAAGTGGATCAAGCTTATTTGAATGAAATATTGGCTTTGGGTACACAGGTAATCATAATACAATATAAATAAATATAAATATCCAAGACCCAGGTCAATCTGAAAAAGATCATTTTCCATCTTGACCTGACCGGGGATCGAACCCGGGACCTCCGTGTCGCAGGCAGGCGTGTTGACCGCTGCGCCACGGAGCTCGACGACTCATTCTTATCCACAGACAACACAACCCAAAGACACCGCTTTACAGGGCTCGGCGCTCACCGTGGTTAAGCACTGTGAGCTCTTAACTGCCGGCCCCGCCCATTTCAGTTCCTTATTCCGCGGCCGACATTGGATGCACAAACAGTGGTTAGTGCTCCCGCGCAAAAATAAAATATTAGTATTAAAATGCCGTATTGTGCTGTGAAATGGTGCGGAAAATCAAGCAAAACATCTAGCCTTTCAAAAGACGGCATCACATTTCACCGGTAAGTAATAATAACATACTAAAAGTGTAGTAAAATATTTCATAAAATAATGTTCCAGTTCTTTAGAGAGGCACCTTATGGGGACTTGATCAGTCTTTTTGAAAAATCCTTTTCTTTCTTCATGTAATTAGCATAAGCCTATCTCGCTCTGTCAAAAAAATGCTCAAGTCCAAAAATGGGTACCCGTTGATGTCTTTTTTGAAGTGTCCTTTTCCCTCTTTACGTGATATACATAAAGCCATCTCGTTCTGTCATTGGCACTAATTAACCAGTGACGCGACACAACGTAAACATAGAGAATCGGTTATCGATAAAAAAATAATCGACCGAAATTTGCTTAAGATGTAAATTTGCTTATGACTTGAAATATTATTAGGGTTTTAACGACTGCACTCGACATTGAAATTTGAAAATATATTTTTTGCACTTGCCTCGTTAGATTTGAATGAAATTTTATATTCGGGTGTTTAAGACCTCGCTGAAATTGATTCCGTATGTCATTTTGGGACCCAAGATAGCCGCCTATTTTAGGGTTCGTTAGTGTAGTGAACAAGGAACTCTTATAGTTTCGCCATGTCTATTGTCTGTCTGTCTGTCTATCCTCAGTTTAGCTCAGTCTCTACTAGTACTAGAAATCTGTAATTTGGCAATGACTTACTACATATTAATCACCGACAGTCGAGACGCCGTCAAATCGGAGATATACAATGTTGTGTATATAGTTGTATGTTTCGTGTGTGTAAGTGGTCAGCACTGCTGTCAGATTTTTTTGGCTGCCTGAAGGCATCGGGCATAGTTTAACGACTGCCATCAACAATAACAGCTGGGACCAACGGCTTTTCGTGCCTTTCGAAGCACGGAAGAGCTCGAGACATTTTTATGCCACTTGCGATTACCCATCCAAGTGGGGACTGCGCCCGGGTTGCTTAACATGCGGTAGCGCT
This sequence comes from Rhodophaea formosa, assembly GCA_963082605.1. NCBI lineage: Eukaryota > Metazoa > Arthropoda > Insecta > Lepidoptera > Pyralidae > Rhodophaea > Rhodophaea formosa. The sequence continues at coordinate 13,024,879 of OY720211.1, forward strand.
GAAATTGAGGCAAATTATAAAAAAAAAGTTTTATTTTTTATTTGTACGATTGTATGTTTATTTGTGATATACACTCAAAGTGTTGATACTTGTTTATGGCAATAAACAATTATATATATTCACTTTTTTATTTTTCTTTTTTCCGAACACTACGTTTTTATCGATAACGATATCGACGTTAAGAGAAATTTATCCCATCACTAGCTAGTACTATCACAAATGTATTTGCTAATGCCGTATATGGTGTGACCTTGAGTGAGCCAATAGAAACTAGCTAACCGCCCCCCGCACCCCGCCACTTTTTGGCGATTTTGTTTCCGTAGGAAAGTTCTTCTAAGCGTTGTCTTTGGGTTGTGTTGTCTGTGTTCTTATCTAACTAACATAGAAAACGAGCTTTTTCAGTTTGGCCTGGGTCTTGGATGTTTATCTATTTAAGTGTTTTATATAAAATATACTAAAAATATGGTATCATTGAGTTAGTATCCACAATATAACACAAGTTCACAACTTAATGTGACGCAAGCTCAATTTGTGTGATTTGTCTGTGTATCTCAATTACAATCCCATCCCAACTAATATTATAAATGCGGAGATGAGTTTGTAACGCTTAACGCTTTCACGCCCAATCTACTGAACCGATCATCATGAAATTTTGCATACAAGTTGTCGGAAGTACGGAGAAGGACATAAGTTACCTTTCACCTCGGAGAAAAGTACTGTTCCTGAGGGATCGACACTAAGGCGAGCGGAGCCGCGGCTAAAGCTATTTTATTTAATTAAATGAATGAATTACACTATAATAGCCCTGAGCGCAGAAAAATGTGAGCTTTGTGAAATGGTGTAGTGTATTTTTTTATGTCATAGGACGGCAAACGAGCAAGCGGGTCACCTGATGGTAAGTGATCACCGCTGCCCATGGACTAATGTAACACCAGAGGTATGACAAGAGCGTTGCCGGCCTATTATTTGGCCCTCCCCAGAGGGGATGGGCTCCGGCGCTCTCACTCACCGAATGAAGCATAGAAGCTGTACAGCTACTACTCAAACGTCGATTTTCTGTGAGAGTGTGGTACTTCACCGGACGAGTCGGCCCATTCATGCTACCAGCAAAAGTGACTTTCGCCGGTAGCGTGACTCTACCACACTATAAAGTGTTGGCAGATACATTAATTATTATTTTTTGAATTTTCAGAGTGAGACTGAGAAGTCCCTCAAAGAAGACGCTTTGGATGATTCAGTCACATACGAGTTTATTCAAGAAATGGCCAAAACTATGGGGCAGGGTGACAGAAATCATGATATGAATGTTATTATGACCTTATTACAGGTAAGGGTGTTTTTATAGTACAGTCCGAATCAAACTTAATGGCGGCTCGGATATTACCTGCTGATTGCACAGTACGGGAGTGCTATTTTTGAACGCGTGACTCACTAAACGAGTGATTGACGCGAGTGTTTCCAAAAAGCCTTATTTTTGAATCGGTAGTTGACGAGTGATTGCAACGAGCGGTTTAGACCGCTCGTCTCCGCAGGCGACGAACGCTTTTACGTCAAAGTCACTGCCTGTCATTTGAAGTTCATCTGTCTTGATTTTACGTTTCTTTTGACGCTACATTTCATAAACATTTAAAAAATTCTTAATAACCTTAAAAAAATTATTAAAAATTCTGCGTGAAATATTAGGAAATTAAATATTTTTCGCTGAAGGTTGGCAGCACTACAGTTTAAACGATGGTTTCAAAAATATGGCAAAATGGCATTTCGTGACTTGGAAGACGAGCGTGACTTAGAGTCGTGCACGACTTGCGCTTTAGTGAGTCACGCGTTCATAAATAGCACTCCGGGCCCTACCTCCCCGCGCGCGCCCCGCTGAACCTGTTGTTCCGAGCCGCCATATAGTTTGAAATGGACTGTACCTATATGTATAGTAAATATGTTCCATCCAACTTCCAACCATTGCTTAAGTTGTAGACAACACTGTCCTAGTGGGTACTTTGTTGGCGTCACAGGTTACTTACTCTATTATTATGTAATTAATAAATAAGCAATGACATGTTTGTTTGTTGTTTTTAGTATTTGTAAGTGGCCAACACCGGTTTCGGATTTTTCAAGCTGCCTAAAGTCATTTGAAATAGCTTAACAACCACCTTCAATAGTGACAGCCGGGACCAACAATTAGTTCTAGGTTTATCTACGCCCCTTACTTTTCCCTTAAAAAACAAACTGATTGCATTAGCGTATGGATTTTTCTGTGCCAGTGCTTAATGTGATAACCTTCAAGTCACACTTAACCAAATAGGGCCAAAAATACAAACACATAATTTTTGCTTCTATCTCATGCCAACAAGAATTGTTGTTGAAATTTTAAATACCATTATTACTGTTATACCTCATTTGATATGTGTCAACATAGTGATATTATTTCGACGAGCTCCATGGCGCAGCGGTCAACACGCCTGCCTGCGACACGGAAGGTCCCGGGTTCGATCCCCGGTCAGGTCAAGATGGAAAATGATCTTTTTCTGATTGACCTGGCTCTTGGATGTTTATATGTATTTGTAATAAAATATTGTATCGTTGAGTTAGTATCCCATAACAAAAGTCTCGAACTTGCCTTGGGGCTAGCTCAATCTGTGTGATTTGTCCGTATATATTTATTTATAAATATTTTTTTACTCAATTTCAGTTTCTATTGAAGCTCTGGGGCCAACAGCTCAACTCGGCAACTGCAGCAGAGAAGACAGCAGTGAAACACAAGATGGCGCGCGCGACGTTCACACAGACACAGGTGTATCTGAAGCCGCTGATGAGAAAGCTGAAGAAGAAAAACCTGCCGGATGACATTTGCGACAGTCTCATGGAGATCACTAAACATTTGTTGGAAAGGAACTATATCATGGTGGGTTTTTTTAACATTTATTTAATTCATCATTATCAGGTCTTTGTTAGTCTTCACTGCAGGAGCACGACCCTCTCTGTGCTACCAGAGCCATAAATCAACCAGAGTAGTCAGAGAACTTGGCCTACACTCTCCACGCTGGCCAGACGGGTTGGAGAGGTCTCTTTGATGTTATTTCCTAAGTCGCCTCCTACGACATCCACGGGAGGACTTGGAGTGGTCCTACTCTACTCTGCCGGGAACCACACGGCAAAATAAATAAATAGATAAACATCCAAGACCTAGGCCAATCTGAAAAAGATCTTTTTCCATCATGACCTGACTAGGCATCGAACCCGAACATAAGGTACACTTTTTCAAAATAGATTTCTAGGGAAAGTCAAAGAAGATCAGATATCTAAACATTGATGACTTTGATATCAATAGCTATTTTTTACACCAGAATAGCTTCTATCGCAATTAAATAAATGCTGCGTGGTTCCTGGCAGAGTAGAGTAGGACCACTCAAAGTCTTCCCGTGGATGTCGTAGAAGGCGACTTAGGAAACACAAACTAAACTAAGCTTATAAACATCAAAGAAACCTCTACGATCCGTCTGACCAGCGCGAAGAGTGTAGACTCTTTGGCCTCGCCAGACAGGTTAGAATCGCTTGTAAGTCCGAAGATTTGGCCTACGCCAAATCTCTGACTGCTCTGTCTAATATATGGCTTTGGCAGTACAGAGGGTCGAGCTCCTGTAGTGGAGACTAAAAAAACTGATGACAATGATGATTAATTAATTATTTATGTTTCAGGCAAGCGATTCCTACCTGCAGATGGCCATCGGCAACGCGCCGTGGCCTATAGGAGTGACCATGGTGGGTATCCACGCGCGTACGGGCCGCGAGAAGATTTTCTCCAAAAACGTGGCTCACGTTATGAACGACGAGACGCAGAGGAAGTACATCCAAGCTCTGAAGAGACTGATGACCAAATGCCAGGAATACTTCCCTACTGACCCTTCGAGATGTGTAGAATATAGTACAACTAGATAATAAATAGATATATTATTATAGATAATTAAGAATCTTGGCTTGTTTTATTTTTGTCACCAGTTGCCTTTTATTTTAGTCAAGGCGCTTCATAGTAGTAGTCTAAGGTGGTTGTCTTGAGAGATTTTGCCTCCGTGGCGTAGTGGTTATCAAGCCAGTATGCTATGCGAAAGGATTTGCCCAAGTATGTACCTGGGTCTTGGATGTTTATCTATTTAAGTTTATATTATAAAATATAGTATCGTTGAGTTAGTATCCTGCGACACAAGTTCACAACTTGCTGTGGGGCTAGCTCAATTTGTGTGATATGTATATTTATATATTTATTTATTTGTTTGTGGGTTTGGAGATAACCGACGCGTCAGAGCCCCTCTGTGTCAGAAGCACTACCGAAAAGTACAAATGGTACAAGGTTGTATTATTTTTACTACCAGTTGAAAAATGACGCTAATAATAGGAAATAGTACTGTCGAACCGCAAAACTAACAAACAATAAGAGACCGTTTTATATATATTTATTTAAAAAAACCAACAGCTTTGTATTACAAAAATAGGTAATAATCTTATAAACCAAGAAGCCAATTACAGGTCCGCACATATAGAAACTGAGTTACTTACGTACACGCTACTTTTGGATAAAATAGAATTCTATCTGGAAGAAGACAATATTGACAAATTAATAATATCTCTGACACCTCTCCAACCCGTCTGGCCAGCGTGGAGGCCAAATCCTCTATCTGCTCTGGCTAATATATGGCTCTGATCATGCAGAGAGGGTCATGCTCCTGCAGTGGAGAATAAAAAGCCCTGATGAAGATGATGAATATCTCTAACGGATTACAATGTCAAATCATATTGCAGCATGAATTCTATTATAAAAGCGAACCCCGGGCTCGCACGCACCACAGCTGCTGAGAATACTTGTAGGACGAGTGGGATAACACACAGAATTGTCTTTGGCACAGATAAGGAGGTGTACCTAGTGGACGTAAGAATTAAGTATAGTTATCATTACGAACAACTTTTTACTTTATAGGCAAAGACAATATATTATAACACCTCATACAAAAATATTGGATCAAATTAAGGTGGCGAAAAGGAGTCGTATCGTATGCGTATGTGTGGCCAAGTATGGCGATGCAGACTACCTATCTAGAATCGAGTGGCTGATTTAATCTGCGTTAGCCTAAAACTTACTAAAACTGCGGTGTAATTTTAAAATAAAAAGCCAAAAATATTGTTCTAATTATTTATAAGATATATTTTGTGAATAATGTTTTTAAATTCTCATAATACGGAAGATACATTGTTGTGTAGCAATTAGTAGCTCCTCTATGCGAGTCTCTGAGAACAAATCGTACGATTAAGGCGTTGGGACCACATGCCCCAGGTTTGCACTTGTTAGGGGTTAGGTTAGGTTAGGTTAGGTTAGGTTAGGTTCCGAACCTAGGTGGTCCGGAAGCGTCCTGCAGACGCTTGTACATGGGGGTCGTGCGATCCATGGCCCTTTATGGCGCCCCCGTTTGGGCAGAGGCCCTAAGTCGCCAAAATATCGCCCTCTTGCGCAAACCGCAGAGGGTGATGGCGACCAGGGCTGCCAGGGGATATCGCACGATCTCCTGTGACGCAGCGTGCGTGCTGGCCGGTAGTATACCCTGGGACCTAGAAGCCGGGATCCTCGCGTCCTTATTCACGTGGCGCGAGGAGGCACTGGCCCGGGGACACCGACCAGCACCCAGGGAGGTCGCAGGACGCCGCAATGAGCTGTGTCAGCGCACCATCGAAGAGTGGAGCCAGAGGCTGGAGCAGCCCACTGCTGGGCGTAGGACCGTCTTGGCGGTCCGTCCAGTTTTAGGCCAATGGTTGGCAAGGCAGCACGGTGCCCTGACATTCCGCTTGACACAGATACTCTCCGGGCATGGATGCTTCGGTGGGTATCTGTGCCGCATAGCGGGTCGGGAGCCGTCTGCTGTTTGCCACCATTGCGACGGATGCCAGGACGAGGACGCCCAGCACACACTGGAAGACTGCCCAGCCTGGGCGGTGGACCGCGCGGAGTTACGCGCGGTCGTGGGGAACGACCTCTCGCTGCCGACCGTGATCAAATGCATGGTCGACAGTGAGACGTCGTGGACAGCGGTGCAGGCCTTCGCGGAGCAAGTGATGCTCCGCAAAGAGGCGGCGGAGAGAGACAGGGAGGAAACAACCACCCTGGCCATCCGCCGCCGGCGCCCAGGGCGCAGACAGCGGGCTTACGGCCTGCACCTGCCGCCCCAATAACACGGGCTAGTCGGGTGACGATTACGGGACGTCACTCGACAACCATGGCCCCAGGCTGGAGGCGCGTTGGGTCGTCAACGCGCGCCTCGCCTTAGCGGGTAGAGATGAAGACCGACGGGTCGCCCCGCTGGCCGCTCTTCTCCCTCTCAGTCGAGGGGGACAAGACCGGCCGTGAAGAGGCCGCTATAAAAGCGGCCGCCGCGCCGGGTTGTGGAGCGAGAATAGCCCACGACCCGGCAAATTGCGGACGAGAGTTGACACCGCGGAGTTTAGTGGCCACACCACATAACCGCACCTGGCTTCCCGTAGCCCGTGCGGTATCCGAAGGGATTCTCCGCGATAAAAAAAAAAAAAAAAAAAAAAGGTATCCCTTGTCGAAAATTCACGAAGGGTTGTTCGTGGATACATACATACTTACATTAATTTGTTGTCACGTAAGGGGGCGTGTAGACAGAGCCTACGGCAGTACTATATTGATTCTGTGCTACGGCCTGACCCACATGCCTTACTAAGGAAGTTGATTACGGTGGAAAATGGAATCAAATTAGGGGTGTATGTATGTATGTATGTACATATGTAAGTTTTTTTTCACCATTAGGTACTCCTAAATGCCTGAACAGATTGGAATGTATGAATGCTTGAACAGTTTGGAATGCAAAGGATACCTCATTATTATGGAATCCATTCATCAGCTCAGAGTAACACTAGCTATAAATTTTTGGACAAGAGCCTTTGTTTTTAAATTAAATTTCTAAATCAATTTAGAATCGCAAAGGCTCAAGTTTTGAAAATAAACAATAAGATTAAAATGCTTTGATTGCCTATTGTATTCTTTATCAAGTCGATAAATTTCATGACGGCGAGTTATCGTGGATAAAACCTTTGATTTCATCAATTGATAATTGAAAACAAAGATAATTTAAGATAAATTATGGAAATTACGATTTTTGAATATTATTATTAGTCGTTAAGTAAATGCACAGTGAGGAAAAATGTGCGTGACTAATTATTTTACTGCGTTTGTAGTGGCCTTGTTTTTCCTGGAAAGTAAGGGTAAGTGTTTATTTTATATCATATTTTTAAGTAACCTATTCGATAATTTAACAACCAATTCGAATAATGTTTTGAAAATAGAGCCAATCAAGATTCACCATCAATTCCACCAGTTCAAAAATTGTGCTTGAGACCCGCCGTCATCAGTCGTGCAAAGCGTACTACACGCGGGCGGGGCGCGTTCAGGGGGGCGGTATATCAACCGATTCATCGCATTCAAAGTCCCACCTGGCTTACAGCGTTGCAAGTTGCAAGAGGCAGATGTTGATTTAAAACTTCTCTCGTCGTCTCATGGGTGGCCGCATAGGTACAGAGCCTTTCGGCTACCGGGTCTGGTCTCTAGAATGGAGTTACTCGTACCTTTCCCTCTCCCTTACTCCCTCTCTATCGTACTCTTCCTTAGATAGTTAATAATAGAAATACTTTCTCATGTCCAATCTATCCGAGGAAATAGTATCCGAAATATATTCATCCCGTTCCAACAGTTCAAACAAACTCCTACCCTTCTCTCTACGCTGCTTCCCGTCAAAAAACGGTTTGACGGAAAGCAGCGTCGGAAGTACGAAACCGATAATAAGCCAAACAAACTGCGCTCACCAACCCGCTGCCAAGCATGGTGAGCATGGCAAAACCCTTTCGAATGATGTAAATCTTTGGGGAGGCCTGTGTCCAGCAGTAGACTTCTTACGGCTGGGATAATGATAATGATGTTTAGAAAATAATAATTAGTGGAACTCATGCATGACATAAGTCATAAAATGTAGTTTTGCCGCTTCAATTTTCAGGTATATGTCCAGCAGTGGCCTTCTTACGGCTGGTATAATGATGATGTTTATAAATGGAAAATAATAATTAGGTAGTGTAAGTTGTGATATGACAGAAGTGATAAAATGCATTTATGCCGCTTCAAGTTTCAGGTACTACCCGCCTGGTCGGAGGTTATGACGCACCGATAGAGTTTGGGAGGTTCCACGCGTCGCTGCAGAACCTGACAGGCTATCACGTCTGCGGGGGCGCGGTGATCTCCAAGTCGCATGCTGTCACCGCTGCTCACTGTGTTGTGGGGTTAGTAGGTACCCTGCTTATCTAAAATATTTACCGTACAAGAAAGAGTGTACCTACTTTCTCTGCTGTAAGCCTGCTCATTCATGTCGTGCTGATGTTGTACGATGCAACGAAAAGACAAAGGATACAATAAGAAAGTCAGCGTTCGGCAGGCAGTCGGCCCTTACCCAAATCAGTTTACATATACAATACAACTACCTACTTATTCGTATTAAACAGCGTGTAAATTTACTCTCAGCATACCCTTAAAGGGGTGACTCAGTCCATCAATATGAACAACTTTTCCTATGGGATCAATACTGGAAACTCGAAAATTTTATCGAAATTTTTATACAAAAGCAAAAGTATCTAGCCGTTTGGGCAATTTGGGAAGTTTAAAAAACACAAGTTCCCAGCATTGGTTGCATAGGAAAACTTGTTCATATTAACGGCATGACTCACCCCTTTAAAGGAATGCCGAGGGTCAATATGCCCGTAATGTATCTTTACATCATCATCAGGTCTTTGTTTAGTCTCCACTACAGGAGCACGCACGACCCTCTCTGTACTACCAGAGCAATAAATTAGCCAGAGCAGTCAAAGGTTTTGACCTACACTCTCCACGCTGGCCAGACGGATTGGAGAGGACTCTTTGATATTAATAAGCTTTGTTTACGTTGGGTTTCCTAAGTCTCCTTCTACGACATCCACGGGTAGACTCGGAGTGGTCCTATTCTACTCTGCCGAAGACCACACGGCTTCATCTCAGGCTATACATCATAATAGCAAAATTTTGTTGCAACCATTGACTTGATAATGAACTAAATTCATTTAGTACAACTAAAAAGTATAATATCTTTTCAGCGCTGACCCTCGATACATAAAATTGGTTGTGGGCACGACTAACCTAGACAGTGGAGGACAGCAATTCGACGTCACGTCTATCGACATCCACGAACACTACAACTACAGTCTCAGGACCAACGACATTGCTATCATAAAGATAGATGGTGTCTTCGACGTGCGTAGCGCAGATATTCTAGAAATTGACGACAGTCAACTGAATGAAGGTGATCCTGTGCTATTGACAGGATTTGGGGCTCTGACTGTGAGTATTGAAATTACGTAGTAAAATAATTTATAATTAGTTTAAAAAACTAAAAACACGCTTTTAATGTCGAGCTCCGTGGCGCAGCGGTCAACACGCCTGCCTGCGACACGGAGGTCCCGGGTTCGATCCCCGGTCAGGTCAAGATGGAAAATGATCTTTTTCAGATTGACCTGGGTCTTGGATGTTTATCTATATATGTATTTGTTATAAAATATAGTATCGTTGAGTTAGTATCCCATAATACAAGTCTTACTAAGAACTTACTTTGGGGCTAGCTCAATCTGTGTGATTTGTCCGTATATATTTATTATTTATTAACACGCTAGTCATGTATTGTGTGCAAAATTCCATCCTAATCGAAGGCCGGGAAGTGGGTCAAATTGAGATTCCAAGATTTTCTTACATACAAGTGAAGCTAATAAAAGCGTGTTAAAAATAGATGTGTAAAGAGAAAACTAACCTTTCCTTAACCTGATTCCAAAGGGGGACAACGAGGCCCTATTACGAAATCACTTTTCGTCTGTCCGTCTGTACTTCCGTCCGTTGTATTCTGTCTTTGTCCTTCTGTTACTCTGTATCTTTCGAACAATTATAAGTAGAGAATTGAAATTATTAGGTACCTAATTTGCAGGTTCTCAATGGATACCTAAAAAGTGTTTAATTTGTTGTATGCTGCTAACTGTGCAATATGCGCCTCACTAAGTACGCGCGCTCCCCGCTTAACCTAATAATATTGTGTACTGCGCATCGATTCCCGCGATGTTCCCAAAATGTGTCTGTAATATTGTACTATACGATGTTACGGAACCCCTCTGAAAGAAGTGTGCGATTGACGATATTTTAACTTATTTTTTGCAGCCAAATGGTGAATCCAGTCGGGTGATGTACGCGCTGAATCTCTCGGTGTTCAGCCAAGAGACTTGTGAGTTCGCCATGCGGTATTCAAGAGAGGTGGTTGACAGTATGTTCTGCACGTTTACCCAAATTGGCGAAGGGACTTGTCATGTAAGTATTCCATCTGGAATCGTGATCACTACATATTATAAAACAAAATCCTCCGCCGCGTGTCTGTCTGTCGGTTCGCAATAAACTCAAGAACTTCTGCATGGGTTTTCATGTGATTTTAATTTCACCAATAGATTTAGTGATTTATATTATAACGAAAATTTATAGGTATGATACATGCCCGGACGCAGCCGCGGAGAGCTTTATAAGCTTTGTTTAGCTTGAGTTCCCTAAGTCAGGCGACACAAGCTAAAGGCTCTACGACATCTGCGGGAAGACTTGAAGTGGTCCAATTCTACTCTGCTGGGCACCACACAGCACTGTTTTCTATCTGTGACGATATCATCATCATCATCATCAGGTCTTTCTAGTCTCCACTGCAGGAGCACGACCCTCTCTGTACTACCAGAGCCATATACTAGCCTGAGTAGTCAGAGGATTTGGCCTACACTGTCCACGCTGGCCAGACGGGTTGGAGAGGTCTTTTTGATGTTAATAAGCTTTGTTTAGCTTGTGTTTCCTTAGTCGCCTTTTACGACATCCACGGGACGACTTGGAGTGGTCCTATTCTACTCTGCCGGGAACCACACGGTGACGATATATATAATGACTTTTGTTAGCTCCGTGACTTGGGCGACCTGCTGACCGATTTGCTAACTCGGTGTACAACGATTTGATTGTCACTTTAGCATCCATTACGGTTTTCATATCTTAAATAAAAATAGTCATTCATACCGAAACCGTAATGAATATTGAAGTTACCATGAAAATGATGTACACCGTAGCTGTCAAAAGTTAGCAAATAGGCCTGCTGGCCTATTGTTTCTTTAGAGGGTTGATAAAATAACTTTCTGGGAATGGAGAAGGAGATTCTGATGAGAGCTCATTTATCTCTCTCTATTTATATCCCTATTGTATATCTCATTAACTTATAATATATTCGTAGTAACTTTAGAACTGTTATACCACTTAATTAAATTTTACCGTTTGGGAATTTATTTTGAACAACGAGCCACATTTGCTGTTTACGGGGATATATAGCAATTTGGCATGTCTGGGATTTGCTTGAATATTTTCTCTTGCTTGATAATCTACTGTGTCTTACCCATGTTTTTATTTTTCAGGGAGATTCTGGCGGGCCGTTGATAAGGAACAACAAACTTGTTGGTCTGGTTTCATGGGGAATACCGTGCGCTGTGGGTTTCCCTGACGTCCACACACGAATAAGCTCATATGCCCAATGGATAAGAAACAAAATTAACTAAAATATATTAAAGTGTCTCCACTGGTAGTGTCTCTATTTGTTTAAAATTGTTAATTATTTCAACTGGTGTCGTTATAAGGCATCTCGCGCATTAGACGGCCACGGCCATGATAGTGGCCGCAACGACCATAATAACAAATGCGGCCAATGCGACCATGTGCGCCACGTTCGTATTATGGTAGTCCTACGTCCTCTTGAACGCAAAAGCATTGATCGATGCTCTCTGAAATCGCCCAATTACATATATAAAAGTTAAAAAAATATTATGAAATTAGGTCCGAATTTCGATTTCTTTCGCAAATTTGAATTTTGCAAATTTCCGTCATCTTGTCGCGCCTGATGTGTGTGATGTGTGTGTGACCATAGATTTAAAAAAAAACATTGAGTTTTTGTTGCGGCCAATGGTCGTGCACGTGGCTGTCTAGTGCGCAAGATCCCTAAAAATAGACATTACGATGGAGAAGAAGAAGAAGAACAACATACCATATGATATACAAGTTGATTTTGGACCCTGGTAGGTGTTATTCGCGGAATCAGCGCTACTAAAATAATACAAGTTGTAGGAAAAACAAGTGAAAATCAACAATAAAATCGGGATTGGCGAAATTGTATGGAACGTTATTTTATTTTAATTTTTTGACGATTTGTGACCTGTAAGTGATCCATTATGAGCTAATTATAAGTATATAAAGTGGTTAAAAATGATACTTTTATTGCAAATCACTATGACTCTCCATAAATACTACTCGTTATATTTTTGTAAATCTATCTATTTATTAAATAAAGCAACGATGTACACCAATATTTAATTTAATTTTGGAAAAGCTTACCTCTTAATAAATTAATTGAACTGAAATCGAAACATAACTTTATGATAATTTGAACCAAAATCGAAATAAAAGTTCTACTTCTGAACATTCACTTCATGCATTGTTTTTAACGGCAAATAAACGTATTTTCGACATATCAATCTGAAATGAAATAAAGTCATATTAACATAATATTACGACTATAATAGTATCAGATGGTCGCAAACGCAAGTAGTCAACGGCAGCAACTCTTCTTAAATGAAACTGGTAGGTACTTATTATATAAATAGGTTCTATATACTTAAGTCGTTAACATTAAAAACGCGGGGGTAGAGCCAAAGAGGGAAGGTCAGTGAGGAACATTTTGCGGACAAACGGACTATCAGCATTGATGTAGGACCTAAAATTTTGCCGTTTTCTATAAAGAATTTCGAGTAAATTGAATTTTTTATAGTAACGTTTTTAGTAGGTACCTAGGTTATTACGTTTGATTCATTCAACAAAAGTGAAATTTTGCATGTAGTTACGAACTACAGTAAATCTGATTTAGGCATTATAAAATTTACAAAAAGTTAGAAATAGAATAGAAAAATGGCTACATTTTTAATTAAAACGGACTAACCTGAAACAACCTTTTTTACCATGAGTTTTTTTTGATAATTAAATTCAGAGAAACAAACATTTTAATGCATGTAGAATTTTAATAATATATACCACTTTAAGTTTAAATTCCCCTGAATGCTTTGGCAGCTACAGAGAGGGTCGTGCTCCAACAGTGGAGACTAAAAAAGAACTGATGATGATGATGAAGTTTAAATTAAAAAATGTGATTTACTCACAATTATTGTTATGAGGAACAAAATGGCAAGCGGAAAAAAAACGGCAATTTTATAGGTAAATACCCATATTACAGTAGTGGATCGGTTGTAAACTTGCTCTCTAAAAAGCATAGAAGGGCGACCCAGTCTTCTTCTTCTTCTTTTCGAGTCGATATGGTTATATCTATTTAAAAATCATATTGATTTTAACCAGTAGTTGGCCACGGCGATACCTTAAGTCAACATGAAAAACATTTTCTATAGAACCAATGGGGGGATCTCAAAATTATTTTTATTCATTCTAATGTAAACTTAAACACACCCCAACAATTATAAGCTAAAGTCGTTTTTTTTTTTCAGTCAAGCTTTGATTCAATAGGAATAGTTGTTCAGCGGGCTGAGTCGCCCCTTTAAAGCTATGAGAGGTACCCAGTATTCGCAAGTAATATATTTAAGATGGATAGTATTGTAAAACAAAACAGAGAACTGACATAATGTGCCGAACGCACATAAAAAAGTGGGATAAGGTAAAGGAAGAAAAAAATAATGTAAAGCCTTTAGATTATATAAAGCGTAAATAGACTCTGTTAGCCTAAAAGCGTAGAAAAAAATAGTAGTCTGTCAAGCACTAATTTTACGGATTTTGAGCCATCAAAATCTTAATAATTAATGCCAATTAATTGACAGGACGCGTGTGCTAACATAAAGCTGTCACGCACACAAGCAGTGAAAAATTGGCCAGTTTGAAATTTATCATTGAAATAAAGGCATGACGTGACGGTGTCTAGAGAGTATATAGTCAGAGGTAAAACTATACCTTATAATCACGTTCACAACGACTCGATATTTCCATGAGAACAGCCATGACAGGTCTCCCGTGAGCGCATTGAAATGGAGTCTTACATTCTGATAGAGATTGAATCAACTCTCTACATTCTGTTATGTTGAGTTTATCCCCGAACTTTATAGCATATCTACAAGCCTGTGAATAAATGTAATAGAAGCGTAAAAATATTGCAAAAATATACTAAATTACATCTTACAGTTACATCACGACTCGACTTTAACTGCCTCCGTGGTCCAGCGGTTAAGGCGTTTATATTGCCTTGTTGACCCGGGGGTCGTGGGTTCGATTCCCACGGGAAGCATACTTTATGTTCCCAGTTTGGTTAGGACATTCCAGGCATGAATCACCTGATGTCTGATAAGAAAGACGATTCCGTGCTTCGGAAGGCACGTTATGCCGGTGGTCCCGGCTGCCATCTGGTAGTCGTTAAAGGAACCACGTCAGAGGCCGATCGGCGGTTCCGAAGAACTCTGACACCAGAGTTGTTTGTTTTGTTTTTCGTATGTGTAAGTGGCCAACACTGGTGTCAGATTTTTCAAGCTGCCTTAAGGCATCTGACATAGCTTAACGACTGCCATCAACGAGAGTGTGCATGGTCGACTGACCGTGTCACCTACACGAAATGATGACTCGTAGAGCCCTAAAGCTATGGTTTCTGACGATCGACAGCGACATCACGACAGGTCAGACCTAGTACAAATTGAACCGTGTTGAGAGAACTTCTCTTTTTAACCAACTTTAAAAAAAGGAGGAGGTTCTCAATTCGTCGTAATCTTTTTTTTATGTATGTTCCCCGATTTCTCGAAGACGCCTGGACCGATTTAAGAAATTCTTTTTTTGTTCGATAGGTAATACTTTAATGATGATCCCATTATTTACAAGCATGCCGTTTGGTTTACACTTATAAACATTTTATTTTTATGTTTTATCAAACAAATTGGTAGGGTTGTAGTCGGTTTTTGTATTTTGTTAAAAATATCTTAATTAGCTTGTCAAGGGGCAAGTCAGGAGTACCCGAAACCGGCGAGCATGTATGAAAAAAGAGTGATGGATGTAGATGAAGCGAAATAGTTTTTTAAGGATCGTAGCAAGTGGCGGTCTTTGGTATCTGCCTACCCCTTATTATATACCTTCGTATTAAGATTATTAAAAAAAATATGAAATGAAAAATCGGTCGTTTTGTTAATTTGTATAATCGTTAATCGTACATCTGTTCTCAAACTAAAGTCTACCTAAACTCGGTTTTATGAATTCAACTTTTAAAAAATGATACCGTTAGTCCCTAGCAATGAAGTGTGTTGAAAAATTGGAACCTTCCAAGTATGTATTCTCGTGGTACTGGAAGACAAGTAAAAGTACAAAGTATCACATTATTTCAGATAATTCTTACTTCACTGAAGACCAGGTCCATAATAGATTTCGGGTGTAGAGATATGCAACCTCCTTGCGATTTGATGGTACTGATTCCTTCTAAAATTAAGTTTTTAATAGCTGCTATTACTTTGTCCACCTAAAATTAGTCGATAAGTCCAAAATTAGTTTCTATCACTTTGGAAATAATAGGAAATGTAGGTGCTTAAGATTTAATGTTTTCTTATGTTTTCGCGATTGTTACACATTTAAATAAAATTATTTTAATACGGTTTTTATCGCGTTTATTACATTATTTATCAACTTAGTCTACCTGCGACCACGAACACTGTAAAGTGCTCGAAACGTTAGGTGTATAAATAATGTAATAAACGCGATAAAAACCGTATTAAAATAATTTTATTTAAATACTTAAGATTTATTTAAAATTGTGCCAGTTGATAACGTTACGATATTTTTCATACCTGTCTAGGATTTTTGCCAAGGATTGCTTCAGGAATACCAAATACAGACAGTTTGCAGTCACTTAGAATGTTCCATTCTAACCCCAATTGAGCGAATTTATCTTTATAATTGTGAAGATAAAGAATTTCATCTTTTGATAGCTTTAGTAGAAAGTCATCCAGTTTTACTTTTTTCCATCCTTGCTCGTTGAAATAATCTGTAAGAACGTTATTAAATTTGAACATAAGGGAGTATCTAGGTAAATAATTTTTCAACGACGATAGGTGTTCATATCAAAAGTTTGTTAGCGTTAAGATTTTAGCTCACCAGACATATTTTTCTCAAGCCGGATCCTTTCATGTACACCATGCTGATCGAACAAGACCAAAAAATTTGAAGCTTCTGACTTTGCTTTTACAACAGCCGCAATGAACTTACCATCAACTTGTCCCAAAACCTGAAAATTCGGTATTTTTATAATATACTACTCTTACTTTTATTACTACTCTTGAGGGTTGATAATATTAAGGATCTTAAATGAATACATACTTGAGCTTGCCTGAGCAATTTACCATCAAAAATCAGAGAGGAATTATCTATATGCAGTTTTGTATGAACCTTCTCAATAGCTTTAGTAGTATCTTCAGTTGCATTTTGTATTTTGGGCTTAAATATTTCCGTGTTTATTTGAACTTTATTTGTAAAATCTTCATAGATGTTCTAAAAATAAAAATTGAATACGTTATTGTTCGATATCTAAACAGCGATAACTGGAATTTCAATAAAAAGTTTTGAAATTCTTACATATTCATAATATTCTTCGTTAAAATTGTAGTCACAAACTCCTTTTGTGTTACAGTTCTTGAATATTTGAGACATACCTGTAATGATGTTTTGAAAGTTTTAATATTTACTTAAACTTTATATGATGACAATTGTAAACATTAAAAAAGCGTTTACCTTTCGGCATAAACCTTGGTCTATTTTTCATGCTGTAGGAATTGACAATATCGCCATCAGGTAGATTTTGATTCGTTAGATAATTGGTTTTCCGTAAAATGATTTCTGTATTTTCAAAATTGCTTGTGATCGTGGCATTATTTATCATTATAATGTTATTTGTAAGATTATTATTGGCGTTCATATTAACATCAGTGACATGAGACTTATTTGCTTTGTTTGTATTACTAATAGTAGTATTAAAATGATGTGAAACTTCGTGTAAACATATGTTTGGAGATAAAGTCTTTTGCTTATCTGCTAGTTCAATGATTTCATTGTTTATTTTATTAACAACATTTTCCATATGTGTCAATGACTTAAATGAAGCACTTGATTTACTGTGATGACTGTCATCAAAAACAGTTTCACATATATTTATCGGCTCTATGATTTTTTCTGATGATAATTCTACTTCATTCAGTTTTGGTTCCGATATGAATACAATATTTATTCCATTTTGCTTTTTCAGTGTTTTATCTTTGTCATTTTCTTCATGATTATTATCTATTAAGTTGTATGAGCATTCTTCATTATTTGATTCTATGGTATAAGTCTCGTGTCTTAAATTATTACTTGAGTATCTGATAAATTCGTCATTTGGACAAAGAGTATTACAATCATATCTGTCACCTAAAGAAGTATCGGCTAGGGTATAAGTATTTTTATTGTCAGTATTGAAAGAGTTCTCATCAAAAGGTTCTTGGTTAATTCTAGAATTTAATGAGCACCGATCGATATTTGTGTAAATAAAATGATCTTGATATTGTGTTTTACGTGAAATATGGTTTTCTGTGCTATTTGAAAACTCTATAGTGATAGACGAGCCAGGCATAAAATTTTTAGTTTTGAAAAAGTTTTTTATTCCAAGTGTCAAATTAACGTCATGATTCTTTGTAACTTTTGTTTTATTATGGTATTGACCTTTATGCGATGCAAAGTTTTTTAACAAATTATTCTTTTGTTTATCTATTGATATGAGAAAGTTATCTTTTGATTTTTTCGTTATGAACTTTTTGGTTTTCTTGATTCCTATATTATGAGTTTTATCATTGCACATATTTTTATTATATTGATGACTTTCATATGTCATTTTACTTAAACAAACTCTTTCCTTTCTATGTTCATTTGTAAAATTAGGCTCTGACTGAAAATTGAAATTCCAAGCATCGAATGTAGAACCTCGAGTACTTTTTACGTTATTTTCTATTTTATGCCGTTTCGCTTCGTAACTTGTTGTTAAATTGTCTTTACTTTTTGGTGACATTCCTAACCGTGGCGGTTTATATTTATGTTCACCAGATAAGTCAATTGGCCTATATTTAGAATTATTGTTCTGTGTGCTCAATATAGTCTTGACTAAATCCCGGGAAGAAACGAGTGACTTCTTTTTTAATCTGTTTTCGTAAAGATCGCAACATTGATTTGAATTTAAAGGATGTGGAATATAATCATAAATTATTATTTCTTCAACTTTCTTACGGAGAGTTATCTTCGTGTTACTATTAGTAAAGTTACAAATAGTAGTGATATCGTTTTCTTTCATAAGCTGATCTTTTTCATAAATACAGTTATAACTCTCAGTCTCAATGTGATTATTTCGGTAGAAATTACGATTAGGTTCAACTTTATACTTATTTTTAAATTTGCTTAAATCAATGCTTTCGACAAAGTCAGAGTTAATATTATTTTCTCTTTTAATTTTTTCTTCTTCATGTTTATATTTATAATTATGTGTATCATAATTATTTTGTATGATATTCATATTTCTATGTATACTATTATTTTTGTCACTTATAGATATATCAATATTTTGATCAGAGACATTTAAAAATACATTTTTAGATTTACACTTCTCTTGCTTCCTTTTTGTTTTATATATTTCTTTTATATCTGGACTATGTTTTGATACAGTTTTGTGTTTGATACTATCGTCTTCTATTTCTTCGATTACATTTTGTAATTTTTCAACCGGAGGTTCTGGTGTAGAAATAGGAAGAACTTCGTCACTTAATTCACATTTCTTTGGAACGTCTTTAGAAATTTGTCGAATAAGTTTGTTTTTTGATGGAATTACTTTTGACAGTGAAAGCTTCGGAGAATTATATTTCTTATTCTTCTTTCTTTTTGTTAATTTTCCTAAAATATAATATGAATACAAATGTTAATAATAATTCAAATTAATAATACAAATATAAAATATGTTATATAATTATTAGTAACAAACAAATAAGTTGATGTATAAAAAAAATTAAAGAAATGACTATTTACAGTACCTTTGACTCCATTTTGCATTTGTGATACCCCAAGTTTTTTTGAATTACTTCTTAACAGCTTTTCTACAATTCCCCTTACTCGAATTCTCATGTCATCTTCAGACTCTTTTGGTTTCGGATAATTTATAGCAGCGCCTTGGCATTTTAATTGTTTTTTTAATTGTTCGTCCCCAGAATAAAAGGATATAAGCTTTTTGAGGAGATCGGTTATGGCTTGCCAGTTTCTGAATTCTAAGGTCTTATGTTTAGAGAAGTCACTTATATCATAATCGTAATATGGACAAGATAATAATATAACATAAAATGGTAAATTCCTTTTAGTAAATACATCTTCATCTTCATCAACCTTAAAATTAGAATATTGATTATTTAAAAAAAAACACAATTATTTGTATCGTCATATTTATATGATTTAATTAACTCATTTATTTTCATAGTCTCTGTATGAAATCGTATACGTAAATATTACTGCTTACTTTAGATTTAACTTTTCTTTTTAACAATAGTTTTATAGATTTTCTCAATGCGTCGTTTACAATTTTATGCAATTTGCAATTATCAATAAATTTGCCATTTAAATATATCCAATGGTATTGGCCAAAACCTTTGTCTTTTTTAGCAAAATATGCAGTGGCTTTATATTCTTTCTTCTCAACTTTGAATTCCTCAATATCTTTTTCATCTATATTGAATAACATTCCAAACGTTTGATAAACGTTTCTATTTTTGTGAGCTTTGAAAACAATTTCGTTTTTTGAATCATCTCTCAAGCTGATTGAAATATTACTATGAATTAGAGACAGTTGTTTCAGAAGTGTCTTAATTTCATTCAATTCGTTCAAACTTTCTACAGTTTTGCTTTGAATGTGTAAGTTATAAAATAGACCACTGACTTCGACCTGCAATCATAAACAAATATTACTTATTATGTTTATTACCTATACTTAAATTATCTTTTTGACTCTATTCAAAAAGAGAATTAGAATTTGGGAGTGCTGCTGTTTTTTCTCGTAAAACTGAAGGATGTTACTTATTTTCGCCATGATTTTACACAAAATCGTAAGAAAACAACACGACACACACTTCAACTATTTGTTCATTTAAATTAAATGATCTGAATGCAGTCTACTTAGGTAAAAAAGATGCTTAGATCCCATGTTACATTATTAACATAAAGACAGCTCCGTTGTGCAATATTAAATCTTATTTTTCATGATTAAATCAAGATTAATTCAACTGTTATTGCATGATTATGTGACAAAAAATTTGACCATTTACATAAATGTTATGGATTTATTATTTGCTAATATAGTCATTTCAATAACGACGTTTTAAGGTCCAGACGTTTTGGTACTAGTGCGTTTAGCTTCCTGACTATAGAAACTATGCCTAATAAAATGAAGACGTTACGGCGACATAGTCGCTTTGCAACGTGGTATATCAGATAGTCACTTGATTTATTAAAATATAAAATATTTTTTTTTGTTAATGTAAATAAACTTACCGTCATACCAACGGACGGCCTAGTCGTCGTTCTGGCCAATTCCCTTTCTTTGCCATCATAGAATATTTTAACCCAGGTATCCTCACCTTTGTGAAAGCGTGATGTTATTTTTACCTTCTGAGCAATATTGATGAGATTTGCCAAGAATTGACCTCGGAATCCATAAGTATTGGGTACTGATTTTAATGTTTTCAAATCAACAAATTTACTTGTATTGTACTTCTGTCCTATTAGATCAAAATCACTTTCGGTAATGCCACATCCGTTGTCAATCACTTGTATTTTATTCTCCGGTATGTTGATTCGAATTGCAATGGACGTAGCTTTGGCATCCAATGAATTGTAAACCTAGAAGAAGAAAATGTTAAATTAATAACGAAATCATCTACATTTTCAATATTTCAGGACATACACCTCTTTTAAAAATTTCTAGACGGACCAGTTGGAAACGGCCTACATGCAGCGTTTCCCTACGATATTGGTCAGGTCTTCCCACCTAGTCGTTGAATGTCCTACGGTGGGCTTGCCGGTACGTGGTCGCCATTCGAGATTTTTTCTGCCCCATTGGCCATCGGTTTAGTACTAACAGATGGATAGCTTCTGGAAACAAATAGGAAATAATGACTAAAAAATATTACCAATTCTTCAACCACTCGCTTAAAATTATTGATTTGTAATGACGATGATAATATACTTCGAAGTTCCACAGAAAGCTTTTTCATAGCCATTTTAGCAGCATGGAATGATTAGCTCGCAGCAAAAAAATATCGGAACTGATAACTGTCAAATGCATTCTTTTGTTTTCTTTGTAATAAAATAAACAAAGAAGGTTTGTAGTCACCACTAAAAAACTTTCATTGTTACTGTTCATTTATAGAATCGCCACAAGATATTTTTGTCTTCTAATATTTAAAAGATCAACTTTCCATGTTTTTGTTATTTGTTAAGTCCAAACATATACACGCCACTAGCATTAAATCCAATGCCAATAAAAATATAGCAAATATAGAACAAGATGAAATCAATGTCTCGATAGTTTGTTAACAATCTAGGCACATTGATTTTATAAGATTTTTTTTGACTGTTTAAAACAATTTACCTCATGAAAATTAGTAATGCATGTTGTTCATTAGCTGGAAAGTGGGTTATACTGAATAGTAATCGATTTCCGCTCAACCCTGAACTTCCATATGTTCCAATGAATTGAAATAGCCCAGCAGGTAGTCAACACATGGGCCGCGGTATGCCTGACCGTGTTTGCGGTATTAACACGAAAACTTTTAATCGTTAAAAATACTAACGGTACTTAGCACGAACCTTATAATAATTTGTATCATCTGAAGCCTCAAAGGATTAACATCTTTCGTGGTCACAGAATCGTGACCGTGAAAGTTTCGTGTTTAATGTCGTAAATATTTATAAAATTAATGTGTTTGAAAGGTGAAAGTTTAAGAAATACCTAAAGTGACAGGTATTAAATTCGGAAAACTTTTACTTCAGCCGATCGACAATGTTTACTTGAAGTATAATTGAACTGGAAAGTGATCAAAGTAGGGTTGATTTTAGATCTTCTCAATGTGTGTTCTCCCTAAAATATGTGTGAAAGCTAACAGAAAATAACTATTTGCTAGACACTGATTAGACAATATGAGCGATCGTTTGGAAGCTGAGATAAAACTGTTCTGGGAATACGTCAAAACGTAAGTAACGTATTCTTCTTCTTATTTAAGAGCTTTATAGCTCTTGTCGATGGAGTATGCGCCAAACTTCTCTATCTTCTGCTTTAGACTTTAGTAACGTATATAAAGTTAATATTTCTAAGTTTGCATAGGATTTTTCTACGAGTATAATATACGTTATAATATTCCACTTTTCTACCTTTTACATTGAATTATCCTAAAATCCTTAAATTAATAATTATCTTTAATCTAAGTTAAAATCCTTTTTACCTACTTTCACGTGGTCTTAAGGATTTACAGACCTAGGCCCTGTCTACCCCGCAAGGGAGAAAGACGTGATAGTATGTATATATGTATGAAATTACTCACTTTCCGAATTTTGACTTCTCATGAGTTCTCACAGCTAATAAGTCTATTGTAAGTATTACCTCTTGATCTTAAGTAGAGGCATCATGAAACTGATAAACAACACTTAAACGATTTTAATTGGGTTATGCAGTCTAATACAGCTGAAATCATGTGTCGTACCTCTTGATTAATTAGAGGTATATACTTAATACCCCTATTTACGTCATTATGCAACAATTAAAAGTCCCAGTCATCAGATAACTAGAAGTTACGTTACTATAATTGCACGTGTTCTCGTACGTAGAGTTTGACCTTCATGTTCATTCAGTAACTAGCAATTTTACCGCAATTTCGTCTGCGTAAATTATAGCCTATGTTACCTGCAGATAAATTAGCTTTCTATAGGTGTAAGAATTTTGAAAATCGGTCAAAGAACAAAGAAACAAACAATCAAAGCTGTCCTCTTTATATTATTAGTTATAAGTATATATTACAAAGTTCACACCGAGTTTCAGGTAAAAAGTATCTAAGGTTTGACCTTCTATGTGTGAGTCGAGTTTTATTCCTTCCAGCCTTTTAAGAAAGTATTAGTTCGATTGGCACTTAATTAATTGAAAGTCAGAACTGCTTTTCTTATTTCAAGACCAGAGTCGTAAATATTTATTTTAGTGTTAGGTTTTTCAAGTTGGCAAAGGCATCAAATACGTCATTCACCATTATTTAGAAGCACTACACCCCAGAAAAGACATTCATCTCGGTATATATAACTAAGTTCGATACACACTAATTAGAATTACATATATTTTCTAATGATTATGTGCAGGTTTCTATCGTAGTTTGTTTCTTTCACGTAAGTATTGGTCAATAGAAATGATCATTCAGCCACATTTAAATACGAACTCAAAAACATACAAAAAGAAACCGTGTCTACTGTGCCTTCGATCATTAGGATCTTTTTTTCCAGATTTTTTTCTACCAATTTTTTGGTATGATTAATAATACCAAATTACAGCTTTCTAGTACTTATAGTCTCTGAGTAAAACCGCAGACAGACGGACAGACAGACAGACATGGCGAAACTAGAAGGGTTCCTAGTTTACTTCGGAACCCTAAAAATACGTTTAAAATACTGACGCAAAATTTTGCTCTCACGTGCATTACGATAGTACTATACAAAACCATTACCGTTTCCCAAATTGTTAACTATTTTGCGTAATCTTTAACGACCTGATAAGATGGTTCTTAGAACCCTAATACGACAACACTATAGAAGATGACTAAGTGCAAAACTAGCTGCAGGTATATTCCCAGGGTAATGGCAACAGGTTAATAATGTAGCCGTACAAATTACACTGATAAACGATAAGCGGAGTATTGTATTGTCAAGGTAATTTATTATTTCCATGTGTTGGGGACGCGTGATAGACTTATGATGGTAGTATAAGAATTAGCTACGTTTATGCTGAAAATTAAGGTCAATTAAATAGAAATTGTAGAGTTAATGAATGTCAAATTGAAAGGTTTGGCTTTATTAATGTGTCCCCTGGAGAAATGAAGGCTTAGGAGGTGACATTAAAAATAAAACACTGTCGCTTCTCCAACAAGAGTAGTCACCTAGATTGACTTTGTTTTTTTTTAATGCGTTTTACGTAATGTTACTACAATATAAACAAAAGTGACGATTCTGTTTTTTTTTTTAACTTGAAAAGTCTTGAAGAGACTTGAGATAGGTACCTACTAATAATATCAGGCATAAAAAATTGACCAAAATGTGATTTTAATTATTCTAATTTGCAACATTTGACTTATTGATATAATAGAAAAGTTTAATTTGTAGGAAAATCTACTCTAGTTTAATATTTGAACTAAATAATTAACTTTGTGAGAGTCCCATAATTTAGATTTTACTATACTTAGTAATCATCTTTAATTCTTCAATATAAAGGTAGAATTTCAAGTATCAGCATAATAAAGTCGTCAAGGTTTTGAAAAGAAAATTATAGAGCTGTGTAAGGAGAAAGCGATAGTACTAACTTATCTATTAAAAATTTACGCCAAAAGGTCGATAACGCGACCTCAGTTGCGATAGGCCTATTTCGTTCACAAAGAACTAGAACATGGGTACATACTGCCAAGTAGATTTATAATTTTACTAGGTTTTCTAAAGTAAGTGATTTGTCTGCTTGGAGTTAATGTTAAATTTGGATTTATTTTTAAATTATCTATAATTGCTTAAATAATATACCTACCCTGTATAGTATTTTTATGATTCGTCCCTACAAATCACACGAATTGTGCTAGCCCCATGATACTTAAGTTGTGAACTTGTGTAGTAGGATACTAATTCAACGATACTTACTATATTTGTACAAATTAGACGTAATTATATTTAACTAGCAATTTTTCCGCGACTTTGTCTTTGTAACAATAGCCTATGTCACCCGCAGATAAATAATCTACCTATAGACAAAATAATTTTAAAACTCGGTTCAGTAGCTTCGGAGCCTCATCAATGCAAAGAAATAATGAAATCTTTCCTCTTTATAATATTAGTATATTAGACCTAAGTATATATGGTCACTTAT
The DNA here is from genome assembly GCA_963082605.1 of Rhodophaea formosa. Lineage (NCBI taxonomy): Eukaryota > Metazoa > Arthropoda > Insecta > Lepidoptera > Pyralidae > Rhodophaea > Rhodophaea formosa. The sequence continues at coordinate 13,050,246 of OY720211.1, forward strand.
CATCAGGTGAGATGGGAGACAAATGCTTAATTCTATCATTAATAATAAATAAAAACCGGCCAAGTGCGTGTCGGGCCACGCGCAGTGTAGGGTTCCGTAGTTGGGAATGACAACTTTGATTTCACACTATTCACACTCGCACCTTACCGTTTAACGACCAAAAACATCTAACAATGAAAATAGTATGAAATTTTACTGTTTATAAGTTGGTTTTCTATAACTTTTTAGTTTGTACTTAGTATTCAGCTCTGATAGTTTTCCTTTCAACTTCAGTATATATACTACTGCTGTAATTTTTTTCACGTGTCTATATATAACCGTTTAGCAGATAGAGGGGGGGGGACACTAATCTCTAACAAAAATTCGCACTTTAAAACCAAATATTTTGGAAACGGATCCCTAAATCGAAAAATAGTGTTCTCAACCTCACAATATTTTTGAAAGACCTATTTAACGATACCGCACACGATGGGTAAATAGAGAAAAAAAAATTACTCCCCCACTTTACTTGTATGGGAGCTACCCTAAAAAAAATTTTTTTTCAAGATTTTATTCTACCACTTTTTTGCCATGATTAATATACATACCCATACCAAATTACAGCTTTCTAGTTCATATAGTCTCTGCGTAAAACCGCGGACGGACAGACAGACAGACAGACAGACAGACAGACAGACATGGCGAAACTATAAGGGTTCCTTGTTTACTACGGAACCCTAAAAAGGGTTTTAGAATATTCTACTTGTCACTTTCCGTCCTTATTGAGTGACTTCATAAGAGGTACTTTTAAAGTGGGTCGATTCATCATCAATGACATTTTGCATATTTTAACAGAATCGACCTTTTGTTGCTCATAATACGGAATATCGGCCCACAGGCCACACCACATAATTGTAAGATCGATAACACCTGCTAAGGAATAGTTAATGCCTCAGAAATAAAGAGACTAAGTAGCTGAATGATTGAGTAACATGATTCTAGATATTATATGTCCTTTATAGAGCAGTCTTTAGAAATATTTTAAAAATGGTTAAAACTAACTATTAGGAAAGTAGAGGTTTCAGTGCTTGGGGAGAAAAGCAAGTTGAGCTTTTGCTCCCGGTTTGATTATTATTAAATGGTATGGTAGCCGTCGAGCTATGTTCTTAGGTGGAAACGTACTGGAACAGAAGTTACATGCTTACCAATTTAAATGACTAGAAACCCCGGCCTTATTTCCTTAAACAACGAATGTGATAAGTGCCGCGCAGCTAAAGGATAAATAATACTACCTTTATTAAATTTAATGCTACTATTGTGAGCAATATAATTGTGTAAAATTCGCGGACTATTCAGCAAATGACTCTTTCACTGTGGATCTGTAATCTTCCTTTAACTGATTTTCAGGATAGTTGGTGATCGTAAAATTGTTAAACTATCAAGCATACCTAGATGAGAAAAATTATTACTCCATAAAAACTCTGTTTCTATTTTGTAGACTGAATTGATGGTTTCTTGGTCTATTTACACACTACGCCATAAATGGTTTAGTTGCAAATTTTAATATTATCGAGATTCTTTTCTCATGTAATCAGATAACGTCATTTTGATACATTGGTATTACCGTGGTTTTGTTTATTCAGATATTCATAGTCTTCAGGTAGTCATTGTAGATCATATGACAATGAAAGATTCCTAGCCGTGTACCCCAAAACCCAAGAATCCCAAGTATTTTCCAGTTTTGACTTCATATAATATTTTGCTTGGGAACTGAAGATATAGTAAGTGTTGAGGTTCTGCAATGGGAATACTGTAACCTTTTAAAATACAATTTTGCAATATGACAATTTTCAATAAATAGTTTTTTGTTCAACTATCCAACAAAGTTTTAAAAGTTCCCGTCTTCTATGTCATGGAATAAAGTTAGCAAATTCCTGAGGGTTGACGAGTCTTTATCTCTAAGATACAGTTGTGTCGTTCATTGCCAAAACAATGCCAGAAGATAACTAAGGGGTGACTTATCCTAAAGAAAGATGTTTGTATAAATACGGAAAGAGTATTGGGAAGGACATTAGTTGTGTGATATCTGCTCAGTAGAGCAAGTTTGGTGCAGCTTCCAGGGTAAGTTTATTTTGCTTTAAATGTTTCTTTGGTACTTTAAAATTGTTAAATTTGTCTACAAATATCTTTCTGTCTCGCGCTTCGTGATCCAGCTTTATTGTTAAAATTCTTCATTGGAATAATATGCTATGGAACTCGAAATATGAGTAGTAGTCAACTGTGCCTAAGGTTTTATTTAGTTCATCCAGGAGGAGATAAACCTGACCATCTATTGAGAGATTAGAAATTGGAAGGGGGCAGGTTTGTATCTGCCGCCGAATTCACCTTGTTCAGATTGTTAGATGAAGAGCGACAAATTCTGCTTCAATGAGGTTAACTACATAAAACACGTTCAAGTTGGTCGGTATTTTAATTTTGAGAGTTTTGAAATATTTATAAATATCCTATATTATCTATTCATAGATGTTCAAGATAACAACGATCATAGTGGCGTTGGCTATATCAGCACTTGCGGCAGAACTGTCACCGTCATATGCCATATTAGAGAAACATACAGCCTTCAAACCGGACCTAAAAACTGCACCAGCTAATCAAGCTGATAATAAACCTGAGCCAGAACATCCCATATACAGGCCTGAGGAACACAAGAATGAGGGAAGAGTTAAAATAGAGCCTGTAAGACCTCTAGGTTCAAGTTTAAATCATGATAGGATGCTTTCCGACCAACCCAGTAAAGCTACTACAGAAGTCAATAGAATTGTAAGTCAGCATTATTATCTTTCCATTTAATCTGTCATACGCGGTAGTCTTTATTGTATTAGTTCCACATTGTTGGTAAGATTTTCAGCTAATTTAGAATATGAAACGGTTGTAGATTTACCTACCTTATTAATTTAAAAAAAAAACGCTTAATAACTTGATTATAAAAGAAAAAAGGTAAAATTAGGTATCATTCTATCATAGTAGTATTTAACATCATAGTAAGTTTAATTTTTATTTTTCAGGATAACTTAGCTATTCCTAATTATGGATTCGTGGCTAATCCTGTTGAAGTGGCGTACCCAGATGTTGCATATGCTCCAGGCTATGGATATGATAGTGGTTACCCTGGGTCACATGGGTAATTATTCTCTTTTTTATATTAGGATTAGCAGAAAATTGGCCATTGGCTATGAAAATTGACTCTTTTTCAAAAATTTACGATAGTTGGTAAAGCTTATCTTGTTTTTTCTAGACATATTTGCTAACTGAATTCTGTGGGTTCGAGGGGTTTTATATTGAAAGATTTGAATTTGTTACCTCTCTTGCAGATACGACATGTATGCAAATAGCCCAAGCAATTACTACATGGAACCTGACACCTCTACTTTAGGCCTGCTATGGAGTCAAGTGCCTGACTCTAGGGTGAGATTATTATATGTTTGACGATATTGCATATGACGACAAAATAGTTTGTTTTAATGAAAATGTGTTTACATTAAGATGGAGAAGAAGCGAGCGGCGAGATCAACTTCAATAATTTCAATATTCCGTGCAATATTTGTGTTTGTTTTACTTTATGTGAGTATTATGTTTACTGTGTAAATATGACACTTTGTATTTTTTTTGCTAATATTCTTTTTTTGTTACAGACTTTCGTCGGCTTTGTCGGCAGGACAATCTCTTGGATTTTCGGCAGCGTATTCTCTCTTTTCATTGGCGCTCTTTTGACCGTTGGAGTTTGCTCGTATACAAATCTTTGTTCTATCACTTTCCATGGCGTTGGACCTATCCATGAAGAAATGAGGGCTTTGATTTCACCTGAACGTCTGGAGAAGATTAGTAGCGCAGCTGATTTTGTGAAAACTGCCATCGATAAGTATCAGAAAATCCAAAAAGTTACAGATTCGATTCCTGGTACTAGAAAGCGTCGAGCTATTTTTCATTGACTATGTTCCTTTTTATAACAATTTTATGTGAACTTTGTATAATTAATATAATATATAGATTAAATAAATGATTTAATTTCATACAAATATGTTTATTTTCCCATAAAGGTACGAAGGATTTTGTTACTTATTTATTTTTAATAAATTATTACAAACAGTAGAACTATAAACTAACTGTACACGAGTTCTTAATGTAGGCAACTAATAACATTTATTTTTGCATAGAACGGTACTTATTATAAGCTTCAGTAAGGTAATGTTCTACATTGTCTAAATAAGGAATGCTGAGGTCTCGGAGCTCTCTTGTGAAAGGTTTCTCTATAACTAGGGTGCAGTAGGGTGTGAAAGCACAGAAACCGATGACCAGGGCCATTCCGAGAAAGACCATAGCGCCATTGACGACGATCCATTTTCCAACTGACAGGGCTTTTGAAGCTACAGTTGTGATGGCTGTCTGAAATAATAAAAAAAAACATTACTGAACACATTTACTATTAGTAAATATTGTTTTATTGAGTTAAAGGAAGCGTAAAAAGGAGATTAAAAAAACCGTGTAATTAGGTATAGATATGAATAAAGTACACTTACGATAGGATAAGAAATGAACTCTATTAGCGATGCCTCTAAAGAACTGTCGTATTCAGCAATTGGATACTGATCACTAGGAATGATCTGTAGGCTGCAAATAAAAATTTCAGTATAGTAGATAAAATACAAAATAAACATTGATCAATAAACACAGAATAATGCATTTTTCTGAGTCATAAACCAAATAATAGTATAAAAACTTTTTACAAAAAATATTTATACTGACTCATAATCATTTGTAGAGATTTGCTCTGCGTCTCTCAGGGGTCTGGCATCGGCTCTGTGTTCAGGGTACAGGTACACAGGGTAAGAAGGCACTACGGCCATTACACTGGTCAAGTAAATTAGGGTAAAGATGATTACTGCGCCGGCCATCTGAAAGGAGAATTTTGTTACAATAATTGTACAGAAAAAAAAAACACAGATATACAAGCGTGTAACTTTACCTCAAAAGGGTTACATTACATTTCCTTAAAAGGGTGATTCAGACCGTCAATACAACAATACAACTTTGCTTATGGGATCAGTGCTGGGATCTCAAATTTTTTTAACTTTGTACATTTGAATGAAATAGTCGATTTTTTTAGTTAAAACAGGAAAACTTGTACATGCCGCTTGAGTCACCCCTTTAAGTTTATGTTGAGGGTTATGTTACGCACTGTAGAGATCTACAGACATAAAGAGAAGTTTAAAATACAAGATGAAGTTGATAAATAACCATTCATGTTCTATCACATAGTTCATAATATACTTGAAAAATATTACCTTCAAATTTGTTTGTTCTGGGTAGATACAAGTACTTAAAAGATAACGTTTCGGAACTGCTCCACTAAATTCTAGTGATTGAATGATGATCTGATTGATAAATTCGTTATAATATACCCATTACAGGTTTCAATTAGTTAATCGACATATTGAAAATCCTAATACCCGTCAGATTCCCTATTAGCTTGTTAGTTAATGATATGCAGGTGAAGTTATGAATCATTAAGAGATTATCTTAGTCGATTTTTATTTACGTCATTTTTGTCTTCATCATCATCATCAGGTCTTTGTAAGTCTCCACTGCAGGAGCACGTGCCACCCAAGCCTTATTAGCCAGAGCTGTCTTCATCAATATCGAACATTTTTAATAATGGAATTGTTAAGAAATACTCTTAATTGTAAGGCAAATATCACATATCATCATGTAATTTTACATGTATTAGGCACGATTTATTGATAGAAAAATATCCATTGTATTAATTAGAGTAAAACATTTGTCTCGAAAAAATGCAAGTTATTAAAAATAGTGACTCTAATCTTAATTAAAATGTGTAATTTATTATTTTTATAATAGGTATAGGCTTGAGTAACAACTTTGGTTGGTGGTTAACAGATTTATTTTGAGTTCCCAGCATTGGTCCCATAGCAAAAGTTGTTCATATTGATGGTCTGAGTCACCCTCAATATGTAAAAAGATGTCTAATTATACAGAAATTCAATTCAAAAATTGATTGTGCAGTATCCATTACTGAGTGTTTCACCTTTAGGTTCGCTCCCTAATTAATTTTAATTACAATAAAATTTTTACTTATTTATCTTTTGGGAATTTCAAAATCCATTCATTAATAAATTGATGTCAGTCATTAAGTTTCGTATTTATAAGTTTATTTTGAAGCCAATACCGCATTAGTAAAACAGCGTTGCTGTGTTGAACTTGAAGCTTAAGATAAAATATTCGAGGTAAGGCAAAATTTTACCTTTTTATGATAAAAGAAAAAATCGTTGTAAAGATTCTCAAAAAAATGTTTCAATGTATGAATTTGATTAACTTATAAAAAATATATTATTTACAGATGTTGAAGATTGTAGCAATCGCTTTGCTTGTAGTAGCAGCAGCAGCACACGCTTCTCATTTCAATGATTTTGATAACTTCATTGACTATGGAGATAGACACTACAGTGTAAGTTTTATTTAAATCGATAGGTATCTAATAATATTTTATGTATTTGACATCATAATTTTACCACAGTGTAGTCTAGGATTATATTCTATTCTGGCTTCCACCGAGATTTCAGTGATTCTGCCAATGTCCAGTATACTGAGATACCGAGTTTCGGTGTTGTACGGTACAGTTTTAACAAGTAGCGTCAAAGATGGCATATGTTGATTGTGTCGTGGAAGTTTCTAGTCTATTTTAACTATTTCACATTTTGTCCATGAGCACGAGCATACATAACATCAAACTACTCCAATTTTTCATTATTAAGTCCATTAAAATCAATTTGCAAAATTGTCTAAGGCAAACCCCAACTGCACCTCTTGTCTACCCACCACAAACCCCTAGGATATACTTACTTTCTTTGAAATTTAAAACAAAATGCATCAAATTTAACTTATTTTTATTTCTCAGGGATTTCAAGTACCATACGCTTACCAGAAGCCGAGGCCTGAAAGAGTAGCTGTAAAGAAAGTGTCACCATATCTAGACGATGGTCAAGGTCATTTACTGGTTCCCGCAGGACTAAAAACTGAGATCGCTGAAGTGGAAGTACCAAAGGTTGGCCTTGTTTCTACTGTAGTGTCAGTAAGTATAAGTTTATTCACTTGCTTTATGTATTTGAGCTCTTTTGATTTTCGTTATTATAATTTTCGAATCAGAATTGAAGTTCAAATTTTGAGTTATCAAATCAACCTAATTATGTACTGGTGAAATATACTACACAGTACAGTAGTAAACAGTGAGTTATACGGCTTATAAAAAAAAATTATAGAGACAAATCATACAAATTGAGCTAGTCTCACAGCAAGATGTGAACTTGGGTCGTAGGATACTAACTCAACGACACTTTAATTTATAAGTCAAACGATCATAAGTAGACATCCTAGACCTATGCCAATCTGATAAGAATCATTTTCCATCATGACCTGGCCGGGATCGAACCCGGGACCACTCGTGCTAGTCGCAGGCTGGCGCGATAATTAGAATGCCTTCAAATCTTATAAATCTAAAAGGACCAAAAAAATGTATAATAAACAAAACGCAATTACTTTTGAAATTGTACTGTTTGTATTAAAGTTTTTTCTTTTAAATAAACAGTTTTTATTATTTGTCAGCGTAGCTCGGTCGCTCATGTATTGATTTATTTATGTTGTGATATTTTATTTCAGTTTGTATTTGGATTGATCAAAAAAGGCATCACCTGCCTGTTTGGGAACATACCTGCTCTCATTGTGGGTACACTCTCGGCTCTCGGCATTTGCCAGTTTACTCCAATTTGTGGCAAATTGTCTGCTCTTCAGTCTTTGGTGGAAGTCCAGCGAGAGATCAGATCACTGGCCACACCTGAACGCGTGGCATCGGCGACAGAATTCGTCAAAACGGCTATAAGAAAATACAGATCTTTGCAAAATGAATAATGTAATTTAGTATCTAAGATTATTTATTAACAACACAAATAAATGATTTTAAAATATTTCGTATTAACCTTATTTCTCTTTTTCTATCCTAAAACAAGTCCAAACTTTGAAATCAAGAATGGATTTTCTTCGTCTATTCCAATCTTTCAATGCCAAACTCGATGTAGTTACTAGGTGCAATATTGGATTAGATGCCTTCGATCCTGGTTGTTCAGACTGGTTCTATATTCCCCAACTACAGCAAAGAAACTTGCCTTGTAAATTTAGTTTCGAACAAAGAAAACCGCAATTTGATGACACATAGACAACTCCATCCAACTCTCTTTTATATATGGAAAAATGTCACTTACACTGGATATTTGGATCTATAATGGTAGATAGTATGACTTGATCCTCCTTCTCTAAATAAGAACTACGGTAAAGACCGTACAAAAACCATTTCATATGAAAGAACAGCTGCTTATCTAGCAGCAGTTCGAATGATATGAAATATTTGAGTCCATATGGTTTCAAACTATTTTATAGGAAAAAAGTATACAGACTGATTCCAAAAAATCTGGCTTACAGAACTAAAAAAAAAAACTGATAGGTATTTTGTATATTTAATTTTATAAATACAAAAAAAAAATTAAATTATGACTGAAAAGAGTACAATACTATATTTAACAGCGTGGTAGGCAAACCTAGTATGGTATCGGGTACACGCGCCCAGCCTCCCGAGCTGCTGCTTCCTCATCCCCAATCCATCCGAGCAAATAACTTACTCCCTATCCCCAGTCCAATGATCTCCTACCCATCCCTCGATTAATAACGGTTCCGATAGGTAGCAGCGTCGAACTGAGATAAGCCATACAAACTGCGCTAATCAACTTGGTAAAATCGCCATGATGAAAATCCTTGGGGGACAATGGGGGCGGCCCATGTCCAACATTGATATTTTCAATACAAATTGAAAATTCTGAACATCAATTTTGAACATTTCTATACAAATGAGTGCAGCTGCTCGGGCGATTTGTATAGGAACGTCGAATTTCTTTTTTGTTTCGTGATCTAGTATAACCCGTGGTTCGATTTATTACGGGTTATCCCTTCCAAGTTGTATTTTCTTTTGGCTTCGTCAACAAAGGCAGTAGCTACCATTTTATCAGTAACTAAACACTTGTTGACTAATATAAATTGATATATCGAGCCACAACAGTCAAAATCAAGGCGTTAAACAAAAAAAAAACCTATTTTATACTCCCGACCAAAAGAAACAGTGCTTTACCTGTAAGTTTGTCTGACTATTTCATCATCATCATGTCTTTGTTAGTCTCCACTGCAGGAGCACAACCCTCTCAGGACTATCAGAGCCATTTATTACCCAGGACTGTCAGAGGATTTGGCCTACACTCTCCACGCTGGCCAGACGGGTTGGAGAGAGCTCTTTGATGTTTATAGCTTTGTTTAGCTTGCTCGGTCTGTGTCTGTCTATATATGGCATTCGCAGCCGCCAAAGAGAAAGAACGATATGAATGTGGATTTTTAATTTTGAAATAATATATTAATCCATTGGTCCCGACTGTCATCATTGGTAGCAGTCGTTAAGCTACGTCAGATGCCTTAAGGCAGCTTGAATAATCTTACACACATGAAAAACAACCAATGAAATATATATTTACTTTTAGTATATTAGCTAAGGTTGGTCGAAATATAATGATAGGCTGTTTGAGCGGATGCGGATCTATATAAAAGTTTTTGGATGCCTAGCTCAGGACCCATCGTTATACAGGGTCTACTGCTGCAGCTGGTCGAATTTTAATGGGTCTTAAGTTTTAAAGTACTAGCGACGCCAATAATTTTATTCCTAATACTTTACAAAAAGAAAGAAATTCAAGAATGTTAATCATTTAAGCCTTAGTAAATAACCTAAAGTATTTTTGGAAACATGTTTTAATATGATATAAAATTTTTGGCGTCGCTAGTGTGCCTAGTGTGGGCCCTTAAGACTTCTTTTGTATTTTCTGGCAAATTTTGTTTTTCTAGAGATGCAATTTATGCTGATTGCAAGATTAAAAAAGGCTAGGAGATTCAGAATCTGCTTCTATGTTACATTTTTTTTCATCCGGACATAGGTCATAGTCCGCTTTTCTTTTCGAATTTAAGCGGCTTACTTGGCCAGCTGGTCGGCCCTCTCATTCCCCTCCAGCCCCGCGTGAGCTTTAACCCAGAACAATTTTATTGTTTTGTTCCTGCGAATATTTCTAATATTAGCTCTCGCTTCCACAGCTAGGAGGAGGATGGAAGTGATGTTTGTTACTGTTTGGAGTGCCGACATGGAATCACTGTAAATTCCAAGGGAATCAGCGTTACTTTTTACGGCCCTCCGCGTTGCTTCACATATCGCTAGAAGCTCGGCCTGGTAGACCGTGCTGTATGACGACAAGCAGAGTTTGACGGCCCGGGTATCTGCTCCGCCGGTCCACACTACATATGTTACATTTGGTAATACAACATTGCTCACATAAGGTCCTCTTTATTTGAGGTGAGGTTTGTATAAGGCGTATCAGATAACTGAAGCTGGGGAAAGGCAGTTAAATGTACATAAAATAAAGAAAGAATCCTTTTGCAATGCAATCACAAGCAGTTTAACGGCTTGTATCTTTGAAGTTATTACGGAGAAGGCCATGAAGGTGATCATGCGACTTTTATGTTGAAGAAAAATAAAACGGAACCTACCTTTAAATTGGAATATTTGGAACCAGCCAGTTCCAAGTTCGAGAAGAAGCGTGGTGACGAATGTTTTTTTGTAGAATTAGTAATCATTAGTATTTTTATGAAGGTACCAATTAAGTTTATAAATTAAGCATTCACTAAATATGGCAATTATACAAACTGATTAATGTCACCCAAATGCCCTATGTGTCACTTGTTAAACTTTCAAAGTTCGCATAAGAATTAGTTAATTAGGTTTCGTCTAATGATAGTATACGTACATTTTCTAATGGGACCTAATGAATAAAATATGCTTTAAATATTGTGTATTGATCGGATTTCTATCAAACACACCTAGAGCGAGCAACTTGAAGTTATTTGTTAAATTTAATTATAATAAAAAATATAGAGGTAAGTGAATGTATTTTTTACCCATTTTGCAAGTCATATTTTGTTTGCGTTGAAATTATTTATTAGTGCTTTACACGTATGTATTTATACAGTAAAATTTAAATGATTATTGTTTTACTAAAGTTAAATACTTACAATAACTATAGGCACTTCAAAATAAACTTTCAGTTATTTTTGACCTAGGTTAAATTTCTGAGTTTTTTGTTAATCTGATATTTTCTATCTTTTTCAGATGTTGCGTAAATTGATTGCCTTGAGCGTAGTCTTCGGACTTGTACTCGCAGATCCGATTTCCAGGATCCCCCGAGCAACAGATGTAAGTTATTATATTATATTTTTCTTTTTAAAGTTTTATTCACACCTAATTTTATCTCCATGCTGGTCTGAGAGAAAAGAAAAACGTAGAATGTACGAGTAAACTGCTTCTCTTTCCACACACACAGGGAAAGGTTGAAAATCTAACGAGTCATGTCAATAGGCAATGTGGCTAGCAACCCATCATTGATGTCGTTTTCCACCCTAATATAATACCACCTTTTATAAACGCTAAACGTGGCCTTTGACTCTGTCTGCCCCGTACGGTAAAAATGTGATATATTGTATGTATGTATCTAGCCTATTTTTAACAATTGACATTATGTCTTGTCAGTGTGTTAGTCAAATTTGAAAGCTAACTTAGAGCTGCGCCAAACTTTATTGCGAGTCGGATATTAGCTGCTAGCTGCGCAGTACGCGCCCCGCCTTCCCGCGCACGCCCCGCCTAACCTAATATTGTGTACTGCGCATCGACTCACGCGAAGTTCGGACTCGCAATAAAATTTGGCGCAGCCTGTACCTTCCGATGTAAGTCAGATAATACAATATCATTGAGTGAATGCGCATTTCCGATAACGGAGTTAGATGGTGGCAAGACAAACCTAGTGTTTTGGCTTGTTTGATTTGTCTCAGGAAAAAAATTACGTCTTTAAAAAAAAAGAAAAGCACATTTAGAGATAGGTATGCTGTGCTTGACATTTTAGAAAAGGGAGGGAATGGAACGAAAATGACTTCACTAATGTGTAAGAAAGTAAAAAGAAACTTACGAAAATTACAAGAAATTTCCCACAAGTTTTCTAAGAGAAGGAGAATTTCTCTTCGGCACACTAGTCACAATATTGAATTTCATAACTAATATATAACATATAATTTTTACAGGCCAATGCATTGGACTTCGTAGAAGGAAGATCGGACGATGACCAGTTGTTAAACTTATTACCAGACAAAGCTTTACTGATTATTAATGTCTTGAAGGCAGTTGTAGGATTCAAAGTGGTAAGATTATTTCTTTATTTTTTTTAACTAGCGTGTTTCAGAAATTCGAAAACATATTTGAGAACGTTATATTGCATAATTTTCCCTCTAGAACCATATTATTATATCAAATCTAAAATCTTCCTCTTTCTGTATTGTCATTGGACAACACTTATGTTGGATTTACTTCTTGATCCTAATACTGTAAGATCTAATGATTCATATCTCACACGTCTAACTTTATTCCTCTTTTACAGTCGGCGGTATCTCTAGCAGTCAGCGCAATCGAATGGCTAGTTTCGAACGGCGTAGTCATTGTAGTAGGCGCGTTAGCCGCGCTAGGAATTTGTAAATTCACTGGAAAGTGCGCATTGAACTACGAAGAATACGTTCCAGTCGCTGAGTTGCGTAGCCTCGCCACTCCGGAGTACTTGGAGACGGCGCAGAAGGTTCTGCTCACAGCCGTGGAGAAATACGCCGAGAAGAGAGGAAGAGCATTGAAGGGATGAACGAATGTTTTTAGTCGTTTTACAAATTTAGTTGTTAAGATCAATAAATTATTTTTTCGTAATATATTTTCTTGTCTGAATATTAACATCCTTCAAAATTGATCTAGTTTATATACTAGCTTACAATGCTGAAGGCCTTAATAAACAAATCGCAGAAATAAGAGAAGAGATTGAAAAAGAGGAGGGTGTAACAAAACATTAGTTCATATAACTATGGAGAATGAGATAATAAAAGTAGAAAAAACAACGAACAAAAATGAAATGATTTTTCGACACCAAATAATAGCAGGAAAATGGAGGGAACATTAAATTAAATAAGGATGACACAAGTTTTCACTCATTTATATTTGGTTGTAGACAGATTCACAGGGTAGCATAAATTTTTAAAAAGAAAATCATCGTCACTTTTTCCTAGGTAAGTAATAAGCTATCAATACAATTTATAAGAAAGAAAAATACCTACTTATTATAATAGAGTGCAATTTATGCCGAGAATGATTTTCCCGCTCTCAAAGCGACATTATAAACAATGCAAGAATAGATCCTATTGTAAAACTTAGTGCCTACTCGATTTAAAAAAAAATCTCCATCTATGGCACATAATCTATGGCACACAAAGCTCCAAGTGCATAATTATTGTTAAATGTATTAAATACTAGCTGCGCCTGCAATTTCTTTCGTGTGAAAAAAAATAGCTTAGTCCTTTTTCAGGCACTAGACTATCCGTGTACCAAATTACATTTAAATCGGATTAGCAGTTTTAGCGTAACAGCGAGACAGAAAGACAGAGAAAGAAATATGATTAGGGTTATGATAAACTAGCTGTTACCCGCGGCTTCACCCGCGTAATAGCCTATGTCCTTCTCAGTACCCTTACCTATATGTATGCAAAATTTCATGATGATCGGTTCAGAAGATACGCCGTGAAAGCGTAACAAACAAAGTCACTTTCGCATTTATAATATTATAGTTAGGATAGTTAGGATTAGGATAATAAAATAACACTTATAACAATATGTAGCTGCATATTAAATTAAAATATCAAACGTCCGATATTTCATAGCTACAATCTTCTCATTAAGTATATGGAAAGCAACGCACACAATAACTATTTGAAATAAGACCGCGTAGGAAAAGAAAAAAGTATTAAAGAAATTGTATTAAAAACTATATGTTTGTAGTACTCGTATATATGTAAGCTAGTATAGAAAGGTGTGTCACCGACGGAATCAAGCAAATTTTACCTTGAATTTTATCAGATTGCGTGACGATTCTCTTCGAAAAGACTGGAGTTATGATGTATTACGTTAGAAATGGGCTAATAAATACCTAACTGCTCTTATTTTGCATATAATCATGAATGTCACGCGACTTTCTCTGAAAAAGAGGTATTGTATAGGCGAGGTAATCATTCATAATAAACTTAGAAAAAATTGCTATACGAATGTGGCCATTAAGACATGAGTACAAAATGGCTGGTTACTATAGTAATGCATTTTTTAAAATATTTTGTACTAGAAATTTTCCCGCGATTTCATCCAACAGCACCCAACCTATTTCACCGCTTTAGGGGTGGAATTTCTAATAATCCTTTCTTAGTGCTCACTTAACACCATGGAAGGACCTAATTGTACCAAATCTATAGATTCCAGTTAACTACTGTAGTTTCGCCTGTGCGTAGACATAATAAGTCAGTGGGTCAGTCAGGTTCGCCTTATATTTTAAGAGACTTACACCACCAAAACTAGCGACACCCGTTATTTAATTCTTGTTCTCCGAACTAAGAACAAATTGAATAAATCTACGTAAGTACTTTCTTAGTAAATTACTTGTAGTATTTTTAGTACAACTTTTCATCCACATCAGCATTTCAGATTAAGAGAACTATTTATTATCGCCAAAAGTAGCCGCTTTTGGCGGTAATGCGTAGTGCTCTTGAATTACCAAATGCAAAATAATGAAAAGCAATACAAAAAATACTACAAGTCATTTACTAGTGAAGTACTTACGTCGATTTTGTCAATTTGATCTTAATTAGTAATAAAAGAAATAAAACCAAGGGTGGCGCTGTTGGCTGGTGTAAGCGCCTTAAGTTGGATATCTAAGAATAGTCTACATCACCGTTTGCACCTTTCCCAATCCTGTGTTGCTCCTGAGGGCCCCGAAATGATTGGATGTTTTTCATCCTAATAATGCTTTTTTCGGCTATCTTTGCGGAAAAGAGCACTAAAATAATAAAAAATAGTAATAATAATAATATTTCGACCCTTTGCAATAACCCAGCACAAGTGTCCACCCATATTTCAATTCCATAGCCCTTTGCTTTTCCTTTTAAAATACAATAGTTCCCCTCTGGCCAAGACCTATTCACGGGCATATCATACATTGGTATTTTCAGGAACGAGTTCTGGCTTAAGACTTACATTACACCAATTTCTCCAAAGGGCCTCTAGGCCCTTCGCAGTAAATTAATAAGTAAATTGGTAAAACGTAGACGTGTTGGATCTATATCCCCGTGACTCCAAGGGAGATACAAAATAATAATAATATTAGAAACCTATAAAACTATTCTCTTAAATCTTCAATGCGGGCGTAACCTAGGCCAGAGGTAGAATCTAGTTCATACACCAAGGATTATTTTTATCCCTGCACACAAAAGAAGGCCGTATGAGTCAATTGTCTGACACTCTTATGATATCATCAAAGTAAACAAGCTGAATTCTGAGTAGATTGAACTCATTCTCATCAATTGTTTAATGAACTAATACTTTGTTTTTTAAACCTTTAACATTACCGTGCCGTGGTGGTTTAGATTATAGACATTTGAGAAAACTACGTTTTAATCTATATGCTTAGAAGTATAAACACGAATTGTGCGGGGCCAAGATTTTCACTTTTATTTCTAGTAGAATACCTTCACCACAGAATAAAAAAATGTGTATTATGCCTTTACAATATCCGTATAGCGTTATATTAATATATTATAAATATATATACGTTAATATTATATTAATATACGTTTACGGTATATATACAGAATGGATTCCTATTTTTGAGAGGAATAAAATAAATAAATATACATGGACATATCACACAAATTGAGCTAGCCCCACAGTAAGTTGTGAACTTGTGTCGCAGGATACTAACTCAACGATTCTATATTTTATAATATATACTTATATAGATAAACATCCAAGACCCAGGTCAATATGAAAAAGATCTTTTTCCATCTTGACCTGACCGGGGATCGAACCCGGGGCCCCCGTGTCGCAGGCTAGCGTGTTGACCGCTGCGCCACAGAAGTCGACAAAAAAAAAGGGGGAGACCTTTACATAATAATGTAAGATAAATAACATCACTACACTATCACTAAAGAAATTAAACTTGTATGCACAATGCTCCACTAAAGGATAAAGGATATATAAATGTGCTAAAATGCATCTATTTTCATTGCTGAGGGCTCAGAGGCGCGGCGTGGTACGTCTTGCTTTGTTTATTTAACCGTTTATAACCCTATTAAATTAAATAGTCACCAGTATTTATTTGTTAAATCGATAACCTTGAATCTATTTAATGACTGTGTTTTGTTAAATAGAACGTAATAAAACATATAAATATCCGGTCAATGAAACATGCAGTACGGGCGATGTGTCATAGCCTTATCAGGTGACTGTATGTTCAGAGCTGCATATCTTTATAGCAGTTGTTATTTCGCTTTCACTCCGTCTGTGCAGTTCAATGTTATCAAACGTGGTTAAACCAACCACGTTATCGGCCAATATTGTAATTTTAATTATAAACTTTGCCTTATCAATCTGATTATCCGTAAAGTGGAGTGGATATATTGGCGGATCAGTTGACAGTTGACGTGTTCCATCCAAACAAAATGGGAAACTCAAAGAGCAGAAAAATGAAGATTACTCAGAGTGAAACGACGAGTAATGAAAATCAAGAAAGGATAAATAAAATAAAGACTGACGAAGCACAGAAAGAAGTGGAAGCCAAAAATGAACAAGGGAAGAAAAGAGATCATGATAATGCAAGTAACGCGTCTACCGTAGAAGCGTTAGATGACAAGTGATTGTTTGTTGTGAACGAAGATCTTTTAGTGATGTCTGATTTTAAATTATGTTATAGTTTGGCTTAAGTGATTTTTGGAGATTTGCAACTGATGCATTTTGAAGTCAATATATTTTTACAATAATTTAATAAACGTTTATTTATAGACTGTACTATGTTTTGTTTTTCTCATTGGTAAGTACTCTATCTAAGTATATTACTATGAAACTCCAAATCTATGAAAAGTTGTGAACGTGAACTTGCTGCTATCCAATACAAGTTACTCGTAATAAAGAACAGCGACAAAACAACCAGTTAAAAAAAATAATTATTTGATACTTTTCTTTAGTATAAATAATAAAAGGTACCTTTTCTTGATACAGCTGGAAAAGCTCACGTAGTACATATACGTAGGTGTCCAACCCGCAAAGGATAAAGACGTGATAGTATGTATGTAAGTATGTATGTAGGTGAATCAAACATTACGAGTACATCCATTTTAATTTGACCATAAGCTAGATAAGTATTTTATACTAAATAAATATTCACTTTTTGCCAATCATTTTATACCCAAGTATGTAAAACAACAAAATAAAAATTATAATGTGTTCACGTTTTTAACAAAAAAGTGTCCAAGTGCGAGAAAGGGTTCCGTAGTAGCAAGCATAGATATAAATAAACCGATTACCTACACTTAGGTAAAGTACCACTATTATTATTCGCCAGCAAAATTGCTTTGCATAGTTATTATATGAATAACAAAGTTATATTTACGGTTTATTAAAATCTGCTATATCTCGAAAACTGCTGACTAATATGTCGTTCAAATCAATTTTGTCTGGAAATGTCAATTGTGATCTACCGCATTATATATTTTTTGATTCTTCAATCTCTTATTTTAAAAGTTAGGGGGGATTGGGGCACATTTCACCACTTTTGGAAATCTCTATTTTTCAAACTGTTGACTTTGAGAAAAAGGTATTCGTTTGATGAAAAAAATATTTTTAGTTACACTATTTTGACGAGCTCCGTGGCGCAGCGGTTACCACGCCAGCCTGCGACACGGAGGTCCCGGGTTCGATCCCCGGTTAGGTCATGATGGAAAACGATCTTTTTCAGATTGACCTGGGTCTTGGATGTTTATCTATATATGTATTTGTTATAACATATAGTATCGTTGAGTTAGTATCCCATAACACAAGTCTTTCTTAAGAACTTACTTTGGGGCTAGCTCAATCTGTGTGATTTGTCCGTATATATTTTTTTTATTTATGTATAATTAGGAGACCACCTTAATATTTTATTTTTGTATTTAAATCGTAAAGCAGTTTACAGGATACATCTAAGGTACCTATGACTTAACTACTGTATTGTCTTAATATTTTCCGAAAAAGAGTGGTTACAACATACGGTCAGACAAACAGTGAGACATGACGAATCTATAAGGGTTCCAGGGATGAGGTCGAAACATGCAAGCCAGTAGCTGACTACTCGTATTTACGTGAGTAACCCGTTGTTACGTATTTTAATAATATAAGGGTTCCGTTATTTCGTCATTCGGCTCGGAAGCCTAAACGTGCTACCGCCTACCATATGACTATGTTATTCTGGGTGATGTAAGGATTCTATAGATATTCCATACTTCTCAATATGATAAGCCATTTTAAAAGTTATGGTGGAATAAAGAAACATTTACATACAAAAACTCTAAATATACATTAATCTACTCCTTTTTTTGGACAGACGTGTATGTATGGAAATTAGGGAAAAATCTTATAGAAATTTTGAACTGCTGGAACAATTTTAGGGTTCCGTTGCCGAATGGCAAAGGCGTCTGTCTGCCTGTATGTTTGTCCGACTGTCTGTCCGTCTCTCTTTCCATCTGTCTGTCCGTCTGTCTAGTTGTCCGTATGTCACAGTCATTTTATTCTGAAACAATTGAGACCGTACACTTGAAATTTGGTAGGAGGTATTTTGTGAACCGCTTTACCATTTTTATACACATACCGATAATATTTCCCCCCCCCTTCTAACTTTTAGAATTAGAGAGTAAAAAATCAATAAAATGTAGATCTCAATGAAAAATTTCAACAAAAATTAGTTTGAAAGAGAAATAATTAGTAGTTTATGAGAAATAGCACATTTTCATAAACCGCAAAAATAACTTTGTCATTCAAAATCAAATCAAAAATCAAAACGTTTATTCAGAAAATAGGCCTTTGCAGGCACTTTTTCACGTCATATCATATTTAAAATTATCTTATTAATTTTAAATATGATATGACGTGAAAATACAAACACTTTCATTCATACAAACACTATGAAAAAAAAAATTATCTTTGCTGGCGAAAAATTATAAAGGTTTTTGGCTAACCTAAGCTTGCTTCTACGAAATCCTTCATGTGCGAGCCCGACTCACACTTGGCCAAATTTTTCTTATAATTGTTTCCTTAGTACGCAAAGACGCCCTAAATGATTTCGAAAATCTAGTTTAATTTTAAGTTATTACTTTATGATTTTTCCCATTAGATTTCACCAATCAATGCAGCAGTGTAGTTGAAGTTGTTTTTTTAAAATATATACGAGCTCCGTGGCGCAGCGGTCAACACGCCAGGCTGCGACACGGATGGTCCCGGGTTCGATCCCTGGTCAGGTCAAAATGAAAAACGATCTTTTTCAGATTGACCTGGGTCTTGGATGTTTATCTTTATGTGTATTTGTTATAAAATATTCTATCGTTGAGTTAGTATCCCGTAACACAAGTCTCGAACTTACTTTGGGGCTAGCTCAATCTGTGTGATTTGTCCGTAAGTCCGTGATATTATTATTATTATTCAAGATAGTTAAAATTGTTTTCATGAATAAAAATTATTTTTATATATCTTAACTGTAAATTGGAGTAACATGTGGTGGTCTTAGATTATTGTAACTTGAACCTCGACATTCTCTAGGAGCTGCGACTCAGAATGTCAACTTTTGCTACGAGACCAATACTGGGAACTCGATTTTTTTCCCATACAGTATATGTATAATATACATATGGTACTAATGGCCATATTGAAAGAAGGGATGGCTAAAAGGATGCTGCACTTAAATGTGTCAGGACATAAAGAGAAGGGAAGGCGAGAAAGTCGTGGAGGGAATGTGTGAGGAATGATATGAAGGAACGGGGAGCTAGTGCCGATATGGTTGGTAACAGGAAACTTTGGACAGAGTTGACATACAGAGCCGACCCCAAACAGGGAAAAGGCAAGGAAGAAGAAGAAGACTAATTGCCCCGACGGCTGAGCAGTTTTGTATGAAAAAGACGTTTTTTTTTTGAGGTCCTAGCATTGATCCCGTGGGGATTTGTTCATATTGACGGTCTGAGCCTCGACTCATACTCTGAGCCACTCCCTATATGGGAATGTCGAGGGTTAAGGTACACGCTTTATAAGTAGTGGTTTAGCGAAGTTAATAATCACAGAATTTTTCAATGGCTGCTGCAAATACCTTGCCTTGAATATACGAATTCAATAAAACGTCGATTTAGCAAAGCCGTTTGAATGTTTATCACAAACTGTGAACAGCAACCTTGAATAAAATTGTATGTCAAGCGGCGTAAACACATGCCACCTGCTAAATATCTGCATAGAGCGTACTTGACAATGTCATACCATTATCAATTTGAGGTAATTTACTTCAATGGGTTCATTCTATGACAATTGACCGCCTATTTAATGAAAAGATCATTAGCTAAATGACCATTATGTAGTACAAATAGTATTCTCGTGTGTATTGTATGAATAGTGGTTAGGTGTAATTTAAGCTTTTTAGTAAATACCTCATCATCTTAATGCAGCGTATTTCCGATTCCATGCTCGTTTGGATGAAAAAAAAAAACCATAGAATATACCAGTTGCTTTTCTTCCCACGGAGATCGTAAAGTCAGTCGAGGGATTTGGGAAAATCTTAGAAATCACGTCAATAAACTATGTGGCTAGCAATTCATCACTATTTTGATTCCGTTTGCCACTTTAACGCCAAGTGATACGCTAAACGCGACCTATTTGGGTTTTATGACCTACACTCTACACCGCAAAGGATAAAGACGTGATAACATGTATGTAAGTATTTGAGGCCAGGGTTCGCTACGTAAAGCCAGTCAAGGGATTGGGGAAAAACCAATAACTTCGTCAAATCACCTTGGATAGGTATCCTAGGTGATCTGACGAAGTTATTTTTTTAATATAGGTCTGTCTGTTGTCTGACCTTCCAAATCTAAGGGTAGATCAGAGCTCCGTGGCGCAGCGGTCAACACGCTAGCCTGCGACACGGGGGTCCCAGGTTCGATCCCCGGTCAGGTCAAGATGGAAAAAGATCTTTTTCATATTGACCTGGGTCTTGGATGTTTATCTATACAAGTATATATTATAAAATATAGTATCGTTGAGTTAGTATCCTGCGACACAAGTTCACAACTTACTGTGGGGCTAGCTCAATTTGTGTGATATGTCAAAAAAAAATCCTATGACTAATTAAACAAACGCTAGATAGTGTTCAGGAGCCCTTTACGTGCCTTCCGAAGCAGGAAATTATCTTATTGGATAATCAGGTGACTCAAGCCTGTAATATCCTAATCAGACTGAAATAACTTCACAAAGTATGCTTCCCAGTGGGATTAGAACTACGACTTCTGGGTCAGTACGCAAATACCGTATCAACTAGACCACAGAGGAAATACCTGTATTTGTGTTTAAGTCGAGTTTCGGTCGAAAACGCACTTTATGTATGTTTGTAAGTATGTATGTACTTAGATGTGTTTGTTCCGCGATAACTCTCGTGCCGATGCTCCGAATACGACGCAAATTATAACGTATGGGCATCAAATTGGTTCACGGACAAGCCTCGACATCCGGGGTCTGGAACCGGGGATCAGCCCAGGGGCCAGGATAGACTGTGAAAACCCACAGAGACGAGACATTCTTTGCCACAGAGCAAGTAAACCACGTAGACGAAGTTGCAGAAAACAGCTAGTTAAAAAGTAGTCGGGTAATAAATCAACGTGTTGACAAACGTGCGTAACCCGCCTGACATGATTACTGCTGCAAGCGTGACATCACCCCAAACCTACCTATTACCGTTCAGACTATTTATTACAGATTAACCTTCAGTAACATTCCAGAACAAATCGTTTATAGCTTTAATCGTATGTCTCTTTTAACGATGTTTGTAAGACTCTTTCATCGAGCGTATTTTTAAAAACAAGCCCTAAGGTCGTCTCCACAAGCGAGAGAATGGCGACGCGTCCGGCGACGTCAAAACTGCGCGGGCAGTTGAAGGCTTTCGTATGAAAATGTGAAAAATTCTATTTTCCAGCATCCGTCCCATAAAAAAAGATAGATAAGATAGGGCTTTTATATATGTAGAAACATATTGTATATTCTATTCTACGTATAGTTGATACGATGACGTTTCGTTCGCACTCTGCCACTCGTCGGGTACTCAACATCACCGTGTGTAGACACGTTTTAATTTAAGACAGTGTAAATACGTGGCGCGGTGATAAAATTGTCGCGTTTCTCTCGCTCGTGTAGATGGCTCTAAAGCTAAGCATGACAATCATGGCGTGTATTTCTGTCATGAACTATCTAATGTTATCTGAATCTTGTAGCCTCATTTCCCTCTCAGATGAGAGTCCTCATATAGATACAATTCTTATATGGAGATAAAGAAGCCGTAACTTCTCACCATAAAATGTTAATCATAAGATTACGGGCACATGGATTGACTGTATTGACAGAGGCATTGTTAGCAGTTGCAACGGTTTCATTATATTGTGTAATTTTTAACTAGACTAGCTATTGCCCGCGGCTTCGCGCCGCAGTGCTCTAACCTATGTGTATGCAAAAATTCATGATTATCGGTTCAGTAGATAGGGCTTGCAAGTAGTCGGACGATCGTCAATAGTCGTAACAGAGCCAGTAAGCGATTTACTTTGGATGGAGTAAACCAAAGCTTAACTGCTGTTAGTGTTTTGTTAAGTAAGGTACTTTTACTAAGGTAAGCTTTTAAGGCTTTACATTTGTTCTTTGAAAACTGCTAAAGATATATTTGAATGTAAGGAACCTACTTAGGTTAATTGAAGTTCGGCGAGAGAGGCAGTGTCGCCAATTTCAAAGTTGACCATTTCAATGTTATTTTCATAACTCATCACAAACTTATAGAAACAAAACTCTAATGATTGCCGTGACTCCATAACTTTTACATAAAATTACAACTCATGTAAAAGTCAATTTACGCAGTGAAAAGTTAGCGTGACAGCTACAACCTACAAGTACCCACCGATTAGGCTTATGATTGCACTGTCATTATGAGTCGCTTGTTCCCTCCAATCGTTGCTATGGCCACCTCCACCATAACATACTTGGATCTACTGGTGTTATAAATCAGTTGTGTTCAAGAGCAGCGAACAACAAGACTTGTCACATAAAAAAATTAGCTACAGATTTTTTCGCGTAGGTCCTAGTAGTACGGATGTGGATACTGTCGTTTCTTCGTAAAAAACCTAGGCTTAGTGTTTGAATAAACATTCAAACTGGGTCAATGTATGGACAAAACTGTCGTCGAAAAAATACAGTCTGCAAAGTGAGTTCAAAATACAACATTATAGAATACGAGTTTAAAAAAAGTTTTTTTTTTAATAAAGTTATTTAAATCCCTTTTTCAAATTCAGTGACACACACAGAAGTGTTTTGTGCTTGTTTATATTTGATTCTATTGTCAATTTTCTTCTAAAATTTGAATTAAGTAACACCTGCATTCGCAAACTTGCAGAAGTTAAGGTGGTTTTAATTCTAGACTTTTCAATTTTCTTAATTTAGACACCTAAAACAATATAAACTTTGGCGTAATAAAGAAATCCTTAAAAACAAGTCGGCTGTTCCAATTTATGAAAGTGAATAAATCTATGATTATATACCTAGGTAGTAAAAGAAAATTTACTCAATATTTTATTTATATTCCAAAGGTTCCTCGCATCTTCCAAAGCTCTAGAAAATTTTTTTGATCAATCAAAAAATTATTTAGACAGCTCGCATTTATCAACGAATAAGATGAAAATTTTGTCAAGTTTAGTTATTTTGTGTCTTGTGGTAAACAGTATAGGGTAAGTTCAATAAGTTTTCTCTCGAGTGATTTGTGAACTAACAACTACGATGTCAATAAATTCATGTCGGAAAGATTTTGTAATATTTTGGAACGCACTTTTTTCTTTTTAATATTTAATAACAATTGGCGGTGGTACCAGATTGCGTACAGTACCTATTTTTGCACAAAAATATGTTGTTATTTGGACGGAATTGGTAGCACCTATTTCTTTATATTCTAATGAACTGCACATTATATTTACGAGTAAGAATCACGGTAAATGGGTTTTTACTTATTGGCAAACGAATAGGGCTAAGTTAAGCATTGCTATATTTTAAATATAAAATATTTTAAATTGATGGGATACAATCATTAGTTGCTAGACATTGGGTACAGAAAACTGTGTGGTTCCCGGCAGAGTAGAATAGGACCACTCCAAGTCTTTCCGTGGATGTTGTAGAAGGGGACTTAGGAAACACAAGCTAAACAAACAAATATCAAAGAAACTCCAACCCGTCTGGTCAGCGTGGATAGTCTAGGCTAAATTATCTGACTGCTCTGGGTAATTATATGGCTCTGGTAGTACAAAAAGGGTCGTGCTTATGCAGTGGAGACTAACAAAGACCTGATGATGATGGATGACGAAGCATAACTGAAGTGCAAAAAACGTGGTTCTTTTACGAATAATGCCGTTAATAAAAAAAAGGGGACACATGGGATGTGTACAATAGTGGGTAAAATGTTTTATATCATCGTACTTTTCACCACGTCTTGAGATGTTCTACCTATGAAAAATTGCAAAAGAAGCGATGGAAGCTATGAAAAGTAGCAGCTGGTGTCCTAGATATGGCGAATCGATTGAAAAACTGCGTTGCCTAGAATTTGCATGCTTTGAATTAGAGATCATTGACTTATTTGTGTTATTCATCACCAAGTATTATGGCTATTAAACGAGGTATTAAATTTGAATAGGTTACTATAATTTCCAGTTTGTCCATATATTCATTTGTATTTATTTAAAATACAAATGAATATATGGACAAATCACACAGATTGAGCTAGTATATCCGAGACTTCTGTGATGGGATAGGTACTAACTCAACTATACTATAATTTATGACAAACGCATCAATAGATAAAAATTGGTCAAGTTCGAGTCGGACTCGCGCACGGGTTCCGTATTATCTATATAATTGAGTAAAAACGGCAAAAAAACTTGTTTGTTGTATGGTAGCCCACCTTAAAAATTTTTTTATGAATTAATGGTTTATTTTTAAGTGAATAAATAAAGTGTCATTTTTCGTTTTTAATATTGAGCAAAAATGTAAAATAAAACACGTTTGTTTTATGGGAGCGCCCTTAAATATTTATTTTATTCTGTTTTTAGTACATATTTGTTGTTATGGCAGCAACAGAAATACACTAATATATGTGAAATTTTTAACTTTACTGTAGCTGTCTCGGTTAATGAGACAGCTACAGTAAACAGCTGTGTCAGACAGACAGACATACGAACATCGGAAGTCGTGAAAAGGGTACCTTTTTTACCCTAACACGATGGGTTAGTAGAGAAAAAAAGAAGTTTATCTTTTCTTTCTTTTTTAATTATAGCTTCCACCGAGATTTCAGTGATTCTGCCAATGTCCAGTATAATGAGATACTAAGTATCGGTGTTATACGCTATGTGGCATCAAAGATGGCGTATGTTCTTTGGCAGCCTCGTAGGAGATTTTGGCGACAAATCTATACAAGTCCATTGAACAGTCTACTTTAACTATTTCACAAATTGTTCTCGAGCACGAGCATTTATAACACCAAACTACACCAATTTCATATTATGAAGTCCACTTAAATCAATTTGCAAAATTGTATAAGGCAAACGACAACTGAACCCCTTGACTTCCCACCAAAAACCTCAAAAAAAAAAGTTATTTCCCCTTTATTCGTATGGCAGATACTCGAAAAAAAAACTTTTTTTCAAGATTTTTTCTACCACTTTTTTGGCATGATTAATATACATACATTTTTATATATATCCAAACCAAATTACAGCTTTCTAGTAAGTTCTATTTATGTGTTTTGACTATAAGTATAGTCTCTGAGTAAAATCGCGGACGGAAAGATAGACAGACATGGCGAAACTATAAGACTTCCTTGTTAACCACGGAACCCTTAAAACCAAAACATCAATAACTAATAACTGTATTCTAAATATACCTATTTAAACTCGATATATTTAATTCGTAATAAGAGTACACAGTAATATAAAAAAATAACGTATTTAGTTAAAAAGCAACTAAAAATCATATTTTTTACTTTCCAGCAACGCCGCTGCCCGTTCTAAAAGCAGCAAGATGCCAGTGCAGCCGATCAAGCTATACTTTCTCCCGCCTTCACCACCCTGCAGGGCTGTGATGATGACGGCAAAAGTCCTGGGTTTGGACCTGGATCTTGTACTTACAAATATTATGGAAGGAGCGCATAAGACACCAGAGTATTTGAAAGTGAGTGTGACGTAAATTTCATTTTTCACCACCATTTTGCATGGTAAAGATTACGGCCAAATTTCTGGGTTTAGAACTGAATCTTGTTCTTATGAACCATCATCATCTCAGCCGCAAGAAGTCCACTGTTAGACATAGGCCTCCCCAAGGATTTCCAATACGACCGGTTGGAAGGGGCCTGCATCCAGCGCCTTCCTGCGATCTTCGTTAGGTCGTCCGACCACCTGGTTGGTGGGGTCCAACGTTACCTTTGCTGGTATGTGGTCGCCATTCAAGAACCTTTCTGCCTCATCCGCTATCGGTTTTTTGTGCTGTGTGTACTTACAAATAGTTATTAATACTTACATTTTTTTTTCTCCGTGCAAATATCATGAAGGGGAGTTTTAAAGTGAGTGTGCGATGTTAATTTTTTTACCACTTCTAAAAATACGTCAAAAGTACTGGGTTTAGATCTGAGCTTGTACTTAAAAATACTTATGTATAGTGGACGCAGTTGTAAGATCGATTTATAACGCCGGAATATTGTAAGCGTGACGGAAAATTTCTGCTACTATCCAATAGACGGTATCATTCAGGTGAATGGCGATGATGATGGCCAAGGCCTTGAATTAAAATCTAGACCAGTTGTCCTTGGTCTCTGCCTATCCCCATGGGAAAGAGGCGTGAAAGATTGTGTGTATGTATGTACCAGGAATCTCACAATTAAAACGGAGATTCCGACACACCGGCCTTTAAGTGAAACCATAAATGATAACCACTGAATAGTGGTTATCACTTATGGTTTCACTTATTCACACACAAACTTGAAGGCCGGTGTGTCGGAAAGGTGTCAGGCATGGGAATTCTATCCAACGTCACCATTCTGTAAAGTGGTTATGACGGCCAAGGTCCAAGGTTTGAATATCTCCTGGAAATTGTATGTATAAAATAACAGTAATTAATTACAGATCTGTGATGATGTCTATATCCCGAACAGTGTAGAAGAACCATAGGCCATATGACCTAAAGCAACCATCGGAATATATAATAATATGGGCCACTAATTTAATTTGGCACGCCACCTGTGTTGACACTTTCGCGTCGCATGGCTGCAGCCAATGCAGAGTTCCTCAGACGGCTCAAATTTGAATTTCAGTCCTTTGAGGTAGAGACAATGGGTCTGTGGGCCCCGTCGGCAAATAAATTGTTTAAATTCTCAGGTTTCGGGGAGCTGTTAATTACCTTGGAAAAAGAATTACCATTTCATTGCAAAATGACAATAATGTCAGCCTTATGGATACCTCCCTTCGTAACTGCTACCTGCGGCACATTTTCATAGTATTTTTCTAATTTATAAGGGTTCCGTACAAAAATTGAAAAACGGAACCCTTATAGGATCACTCGTGCGTCTGTCTGTCCGTCCGTCCGTCTGTCACAGCCGATTTTCTCCGAATCTACTGAACCAAGTTAGGTGAAATTTGGTAAGATGGTGTAATCCTATGACCCAAACACGGATGTGCAAAGTAAATAAAGATTTTTTTTAAATAAGGGTCATTTTCAGGAGCCCAATTACAAAATTAAAAAAAAAAAGTTTTGCAAACCTTACTGTGTCATTATCAAATGAAAGGGCTCATTATGAGGATCTCAAAATTTTTTTTTTTTTTGTTTGGGTTAAATCAATACTTTTGATTTTATTCACGAAAGAAGGCAAAAATTGACCATTCCCCCCCTGATCTCCGAAACTACTGGGCCGAAAATTTTGAAAAAATTAAAAAAGTTGTTCATTCCTTGAAGATTACAGGAAAAATAATAAGAATTCTATCACTTGAAAATAAAGTGGTAAACTCACTATAATAAGTTCATCTAGGGAAATAGTTCACTAAAACATCTCTAGATAGCGCTAGTCAATTAAATAATACATTTTTGCACATTGTGTGTGTGTACACGAAGCATATTGTACGGAACCCTCATTGCGCGAGTTTGACTCACACTTGGCCGGTTTTTAAAATATATAAACCTTTTAAATAGTACTTTACTAAGATATATTCTCGAAATATTGTTTGTATTATTTCAGATGAATCCCCAACATACGATACCTACAATGGATGATAATGGATTTATACTTTGGGAGAGGTAAGAAATGCAAAGTATTAATGATTCTAACAGTATAAAGTAAATAGACCAAGCAAATTTTCTTATTTATTCAAAGTTTTTAGCTTAGATAAAGCTTATGTAATCTAAAGATGTATTTCCTCACTATTTACTTAATATTCCAATTTACATGAGATACAATTCAAAATTCAGCATTGACTTCTTTAGCAGTTGCGTGTTTTTCCTTGTATTATCTTCTTAAATGTTTTTTACATTTGTTTTTCAGTCGTGCCATCATGGCTTACTTGGTGAACGCGTACGGGCGTGATGACTCCTTGTACCCCAAGAACGCGAGGCTCCGAGCCGTTGTGGATCAGCGGCTGAACTACGATATAGGAACGCTTTTTGCTAGATATGCTGGAGTTTATGTAAGTTCTACGACCTCGTTGCATTCCTGTGACAGCAGTTTCTTTGGCTTAATTGCTGCAGGGCCTGCCTGCGTTGTTTTGCCTGTCACTGGTGAAGTACTTGGTCGGTCGCTTGTTTGGGAGCTGGTTCCAGCCTCCCACTCCCCTACGCTTCGTCTCACCGAAAGCGTAACTGTCTTAGGAGGGGATTTTGTCTTATTCGCCTCGCTTCCAATGGGGGTTCGGGCAATCATTGTGCCTGTTCTATCGAAAGATAGATGGATCAGAAGCTGTCCTTACTTTTTCACTTCCTTCCTAGTAGTCTGTAGCTTTTGACCAATAATTAGTAAATGCATAATACTTAATAAGATAATTTTAAATGTGATTTGACGTGAAAAAGTGCCTGCAAGGGCCTATTTTCTAGATAAACGTTTTGTATCTTTAAATCTTATCTTAAATAGAAGAAAAAAACTTCCTAGAAAAAAACGAAATCAATTATGTACAAAATTAATAACAAAGTGACAGACCTATTCATACGTATAATAAAGCAAGCAATGTTGTCGTTGAGCAATCATGCTACTTGTAATATTATTACTTTAACTTTAATCTAAAATTTATTAAATAAAGAAAATAAGAAATGGTGAGAAAAATTCACGCGGGCAGGACGTGAACCTGCGTCTAGATCTCAGTACGATCTATGCGTTGCCAATTACGCCACCGCGCCTCAAGCCCCAGCGCCGCATTTCTCCACCATATCCCATTCCTCTTAAACACGCATCAAGGCTTGAGTCACCCAACACAACTACCCCACTTTTACAAGTGCGGTAATTGATTTCAACTCATTTTGCAATGAATTTGAAAAATCAACTAATGTGTAGGAAGCCATACAATAGTTTATATGAGTTTTATTTTGCAGTCCCATATAAACTATTCAATCTAAAAGTTCAAGTACGGCGTCATTTATGCCACTTTTGACTAGTTACTTTTAGTATAGTAGTTACATAATGTGGTCGTAATAATAATAAAACTAAGGGATGTTTCGAAAAGGTCTCACCCAATTATAAAGAGAACGTTCATAATCGCTAACAACATGCTAAACGTGGCCCTATAAGGTTTTACAGACCTGGGCTCTGTCTACCCCGCAAGGGAGAAAGACATGATAGTATGTATATGTATGTACGTTCATAATCGGCTTGTATCCACCACCTTCCGCCCAACTTCTTTTAAGGCCGCCTACACTCACTACACTAAGCCATGTGGTTCGCGGCAGAGTTTTTTTAATACTAGCTACCTTCAACAGAACGGACGGAGCCTATTTTTTCTAGTTTCTGTGTTATAATTTGGTTACATAAATGTGTAATACGCTACAACTAATGGATTGGCATATTGTCCTTGTAGATGTAAGGAAAATGACTGGTACTAATTTAACAACATAATACATTTTATTTTATTCCAGTTACCCGTACTGTTTACTGGTGCAGAAATGAGTCAAGAATCCGTGGACAAGTTGAACGAGGCGCTTGGTTGGCTGAACACCATGATCGAAGGGAAGACATTCATGGCTGGAGATAATCTTACTATTGCGGATATTTCTATTATTGTCACGTTTACTAATTTAGATGTAAGTAATACATTGTTATTATTATAATCAATGTGTGTACCCAGAGAAGAATTTTAAGTCCGAATCGTGGTTCCTTACTATGGGCCTCATAAGAAAGCTCAAGGTTGCTTAGAGAGCTACGGAGAGGGGTTCCTCTGCGAGATCGAAAGAAGGATCGTAGAAGAACGAAGGTTACAAACATAGCTCAGCGAATTAGCTCTCTGAAGTAGCAGTGGGTGGGGCCCATAGCGCGACGAACCGATGGCCGATAGGGCAAAACTTGCGTTATGTCGATGCTGTCACTATAAAATGCATAGAAGAAATAATCACGAGAAGAACTTGAATTTCTAGTAATTTCACCAATAGAACCTATAGATATATTATACATTCAGAGAAAAATGTACTTGAGTAACGGATAATATTAAAATTATTAATACCATTACCCAAGGATACGAAACATTAGAAGTATTATGAAAATGGTTTACACACAATCGATAATAATTATGACAGTTTGCTACCCCATACGTGTACACAAATAAATAAATATGGAAATAGGGCAAGTTTCTGAAAGGTGTTTGGTAAAAACAAACATATGTTTACCCTTACTTACGGTAGAAAGAGCCAGAGGCAACGTTAAGCGTTTTGGTGGACATATCGATATCATTAGTTCAGTGTATAATAAAGTATTATTGCTTATAAATTTGATGGCATTACGTAAGTTAATAAATCAGTTTAAATTAGACAAAAGAGATGATAGAGAATACTCAAATCGTGACGTAACTATAGCCAAAATTGTATGGTTTCTGCAATAATTATTTAAGCGGATAAAACACGTACAATTTACATACAATTCCTTCTAATATAACATTTAAGATATTTCACAATATGTGTGTCATTCATACGTCGTGAAACACGATACATTGAGATATCACACTTCAGTGAGCCCATCTCAAAGCCACATCCCAACTATTAGCGACAGGAAACCACTCCTAGTATGTAAACAATTTGTAGTACAACTAATAAGTAACGTGATATTTTTAGACTTTCATACTAAATTTATTCAGATATTCAGCAGACTGCTGAACGTGTTTAAATCATCATCAAAATCATTAAATTTTGTACAACTAACACGTTGTTACACACAAAACCGGCCAAGAGCGTGTCGGGTCACGCGCAGTGTAGGGTTCCGTAGTCGCGAATGACAACTTTGAGTTCACACTGTTCACACTCGCACCTCACAGTTTACCGACCAAAAAACATCTAACAATCAAAATTGTATGAAATTTTTCATTTTCAAGTACATTTTTTAAAAGTTCGTTGCCTATAACTTTTTAGTTTGTACGTAGTACTCAGCTCTGATAGTTTTCCTTTCAACTTCAGTATATATACTACTGCTGTAAAATTTTTTACGTATCCATATTTAACCGTTTAGCAGATAGAGGGGAGGAATGGATGCACTTACCTCTTATAAAATTATAGCAGTAGTGTATATACTGAAGTTGAAAGGAAAACTATCAGAGCTGAGTACTAAGTACAAACTAAAAACTTATAGGCAACCAACTCATAAAATGTACTCGAAAATGTAAAATTACATACGATTTACATTGTTAGATGTTTTCGGTCGTCAAACTGTGAGGTGCGAGTGTAAACAGTGTGAACTCAAAGTTGTCATTCGCAACTACGGAACCCTACACTGCGCGTGGCCTGGCACGCACTTGGCCGGTTTTTTAATTTCAAACCTGCATGGGCGTATGTTTTTCGGCATTTATATATGTTTAATAATTGTTTTTTCAGGCATTCGGTTATGACTTCAGTGCCTACGACAATCTCACACAATGGTTCGCGAGAACTAAGAAAGCCCTAGAACCCTACGGTTACATGGACATCGACTACGCAGGAGGACAAATTTTGGCTTCATTTTTGAAGAAAGAGTAGTTTCAAAACGAAAATATTTTAGGGACATTTTGGTCGCAATAGATTTTAAGTATATTTGCAAATAGGTTAATATTAAAGCACTATATTCGTATAAGCTAGTTTTATTTAATTTTCAAAATGTGTCATAAGTGTTTTCTAGACTAGAGAGTAAAACCTTACAGATTCAAAAATGTGCGTATAAAAAGTAGTTTTTTTAAAGAGGTAAAGCGTAAAATAAACTCTTATGAAAATAAGGAAATAAGACATTGAAAAGAAATCCACACGGGCAGGATTGGAACGGCGTCTTGTGTTTGTACGACCAATCCGCTTTGATCTGATCCCTATCCTCATACGCATTAGGGGTTTCGTCACTGAAGGATGCGCTGGTCCAGAACTCTAACTCGTCGGCGCACGTGGCTAATTTGCGTGCTTTTTCGTTGAGTTATGAACAGTGCGGAACTATTTACACCGATGTATAAGCACATCAGAACTACAGTCTAGTGTGTGCAAACACAAATATTGTTGAAAATCTAAATCTTCGTCGTCTAAAAATTCGCGAGTATGCGTTTGGGAGAAGTGTTCTTGTGATAAAACAGCTGAATATTTTAATTAAAAGTAAAGTTATTTACATTTTTTAATAACCAAACTATGCTTGTATGAGTTTTGTTTTAGAGATTTTATACTCCTTCCGGTATTTAATTGTCCCCAAAGTTGCGTTAAAATTACCTGTTAAAACGAGATATTTTGAGACTCATAACTTTTAAAGTACTTATAATTTTACAATTATGATTCCATACAAGCATAGATAACGGCAAGACAAATCGATAGAATTAAAAACTTTAAACAGACGATACCGAACAACGGAGTCATCACCCTACAGAATTTGTATGGGGAAACACCTTACTAGCGTACCCTTAATATGATTACTCCACCATTGTAATGTAAATAAATATGTAATCAGGTTCATTGCATTTAGTCAAATACCTATCACACTTGTAATGGTGAGGTGGTTAAGTGATGCAAACTGTAATGCATGTAAAAGGAATGGGATACGGTGGAGAAAGTCGACGTGCAGAATCGAAGCGCGGCAGCTTAGTGGGAGGATTGGTTGTAGAAAGAGAAATATTCTTTTCTCTTAATCTTTAAATAATATGATAAGTATATCAGAATAGCATACCTATTGCAATGTTTGTTTGTTCCATATTTAATTAATGAAGGCTAACCGATAAAACAGCAATGACTCGCGAGAATCGTTCGAAAAGTGAATCTGAATGAAATAGAAGTAGCTTATTTTAACAAATAGAGTACCAAAAACCAGAACCAGAAAATAAAGTACAACCAAATGTTCTTAAACATTTGGTTGTGCTTTATTTTGTTTGCGATCTAAATGTACGAGTGCCGAAATTCCCAAGCGCCCGCAACCTGCAAAGGATGTACTCGTATATTCCAAGGTCAATTTAAAGTCAATAAAGTGTCCAACTCCCCTCAAATTGAATCATCTCCCTGCATTCACATATATCAGGATCCAATAGTCACAATTACCATAATAAGGTGTGACATGCGTCCGGTCGTCTGTTGCATGATACGTAGGTACGGACTCAATGCATGCATTATAGGGCCGGCGCACATAGACGCGTTGCTACGCACAATCGCGAAACAAAACAAAACGCCTTCTAGCTGCAGTGTAATCTGATAATTTAAGAGGGTATACTAGCAGTGCGTTTTCCATACAAATGTATTTCTCTATTTTCTCGCTGAAAACTGCTTCTAGAGGCACAATTCTATTTACATAAAATCTATTAATAAAATAGGTATGTCCCTATGATTTATTTTTTTTTCTAAAAAGCTGATTAAAAGAAAAAAAAAATTTTTTTTTTGAAAAAATAAAAAATAGGGGCATTCGTATTTTAGTAAGTACTAGATTTTATGAAAAATTGTGCCTCTCGAATCAGTTTTCAGCGAGAAAATAGAGAAATACATTTGTATGGAAACCATATTGAAAAAATACTGCTAGTATTCGCTCTTAAGGTCGATCTATCTAGATACCGTCCATCTATCTAACATTGAGAGGGTATCTCTTATGAACTGTTATAGGCAATAAAAATTTTACAGACTGCCCATTTCTGTTATTTACGGTGATTTGGAAGCTGCAATTATCGAGTAGTGTTGAGACATTGTTACTGAACGAAGGAACTTTGAATTAGAATACTATCATCTCTTTTTGTGCCTCAGGGATGCTTTCATTAGGCTTTCACTAGGACAAAGAGTCTTCCAGGCCTTGATTACATCCGCCGTGCAGTGAATTTCAGTCAAAGGGGTTGGCGGCTTCTTAACATCCTAATCAAGCGATGAATTGAAAATTTGGCAACAAGTGTGAAATATAAAAATATTTTAACTACTATCCGCGCGCAACATTGTTTGCCTATGAGTATTGAGTATCCCTTACGCTTTGGATAACCGCATCTCGGTCTCGCCTAGTTAGCTAGCTTTGCTTTGCTAGTCAAATTCATATTCATTTATTGACTTAAATTTGTAAATGGTACACATACATTGTCAGTTTGGTTCTTATGATTATACAAATATTACCTGGCAAGGCATTGTGATTGTGATTTTTTCTTGTCTTAATACATTATTAATAAAGTGAATTAACCTTTTATTACAATTAAATAATATTTTTATTGCTTAGTAGTTATAATATTGCATACTCTATCATTTATGGTGCATCATCTATTTTCAACAGTTTATATCATTCAATAATACAAAATTATACATTAGCGTTACAGCAAATTGCGTCCAAGCGGTCCACCCGCTGCTTTTAGCGGTAACATGTGGTCTCAACGCCTTAATCGTACGATTTGTTCTCAGAGACTCGCATAGATGGCGCTACTCGAAACTACACAACATTGTATCTATGGTATTATAAAAAAAAAGATTCATAAAATATATCTTATTAAAAATCAAAACAATATTTTAGGCATAATATTTTAAAATGACACCGTATATTTAGTAAGTTAAAGGCTTATGCAGATTACCGCCATCTAGTATCGAGTAGCAAGCAACTCTCCTGCGCCATACATTCGCCTGCTTTTCGCAACCTTAATTTGGTCCAATATTTTTGAATGAGGTGGGCAATCTATTACGTTAGTATTATATTATCTTTGGCGGTAGCAATGCATCACGCATTTTTGTTATTTTATCATATGTTTATGTGCGCTAATCCTTTCACAAAGAATACGTACAATACAACATAGGCCAACAAGGCTCCATGGCGGGCGGGTCGCGCGAACCATCCAGCTCAGTTTTCAAAACAACTCTGTTATTTCAAAAATCGGCAGTGAAACGACAAAACAGTGCGTGTAATTCAAAAACAAAGGCTAGTCTTTATTATTCTAAAACACGGAATAAAGCATTTGCGTTACCCGCCGCAAATTGCGTCCCAGCGATCCACCTGCTACTATTACGGGAGTAATGCGTCGCGTTATGTGCGTTGGCCCTTTCAGAGAGAATACGTACAATACAACATAGGCCAACAATGCTTCGAGGCAGGCGGGTCGCGCGAACCATCCAGCCAAGTTTTCAAAACAACTCTGTTATTTGAAAAATCCACGGCGAAACGACAAAACAGTGCGTGCAATTCAAAAACAAAGGCTATTACTCTGTTAACCCTTGTTGGTGTAACACGATTGTGCTTCTGCTAAAAATGTAGTGGTGTTGTGTTTATTTGGATAACGGGACAACATGAAGTTATTTGTAAGTATTCTACAGATTTCATTACTTAATCTTTGTGAATAAACGTTTTGATATAGAATAATAATATTTATGTTTATGACTTCTGTTTATCGGAAAGTTATTTCGAATGTTATATTGTGATGTATATTCCCGTGTAATTTACATTTGCTTAAACAAAATAGCTAACGTCTAGTAATAACTAACGTGTAGTCTATTAGTCATTTTGTTGACACAAATACTTGTTTTACTACCGTATTTATTATTATCCATTAAATTATTGAACACTTAAGTAGTGAAAGATCCTTAAGACGCAGCCAAAGGTCACAAGACCAAAGGCCACGTTAAGCGAGATGGTGGGCTCAAAGGATGGTTTTTGAATAAAAATAATATGTAGGATGGCCGGGCAAATCATTTATAGCCTATATAACTCTGAGTTGTAAGGATTGTAACGATACGATACCCTATCAGTCTAAATACGGCGAGGCGGGTTATTGTAAATTCGTCACCGTTGTGAATTCGTCACTCGTAATTATTTTTATAGTAAATTAGCTGTTACCCACGGCTTCGCCCGCGTAATATATAGCCTATGTCCTTCTCGGTACCCTAACCTATATGTATGCAAAATTTCATGATGATCGGTTCAGTAGATACGACGTGAAAGCGTAACAAACAAACTCAGTTTTGCATTTATAATATTAGTTGGGATGGGATTGGGATAGTTGGGACTAGCTGTTACCAGCGGCTTCGCCCGCGTGATATATAGCCTATGTCCTTCTCAGTCCCCTTACCTATGTGTATGCAAAATTTCATGATAATCGGTTCAGTAGATATTGCGTGAAAGCGTAACAAACAAACAAACAAACTCACTTTCACATTTATTAATTTTATATAATACTAGCTGTTACCCGCGGCTTCGCCCGCGTAATTTATAGCCTATGTCCTTCTCAGTGCCCTAACCAATGTGTATACAAAATTTCAAGATGATCGGTTCAGTAGATACGGCGTGAAAGCGTAACAAACAAACAAACTCACTTTCGCATTTATAATATTAGTTGGAAAGTTGGGATTAGTTAGAATTCGTCACTAATCAATTTTGAGTATAGTAAATTCGTCACCTTAGGTTTTAAAAAACTTACAAGCACACCTACATACTATTAGAATTCATGTACATACTTATATACATGAGTTTATGTATATACTTATATAAATGAAATCTAATAGAACGGTGCATTTATTTTATTCTCATCCATGTTTGTTCTGAAGAAATGGAATGAAAACAGAATTCACCAGCTGCTGTGCTTTTCTTCCAGTGCAAACTGTAAAAGCCGGTAAAGGGGTTGGGCGAAAATCTAAGGAATCAAGTCAATAGGCAATTCTACTAGAACTTTATTTTGATTTCGCTTTCCAACTTTACGTCCATTAACACGCTAAACGTGGCCTTTGGGTCTTATAAAGGTCTTATGACCTTTCGGTCTTTGCCCGCAAGGGATAAAGACGTGGTAGTATGAATGTATTTTTTTGGCAATAGTGTAAAAACGGGAAAGTAGTGCTTAGCCCGTCGCCAATTTATCGCCTTTCTTTTCATCGATGTTTACGACTTTTTTCTTTCTTTCTTCTTTTAAATTATGGCTTCCACCGAGATTTCAGTGATTCTGCCAATGTCCAGTATAATGAGATACTAAGTATCGGTGTTGTACGGTATGTGGCATCAAAGATGGCGTAAGTTCTTTGGTAGCCTCGTGGGAGCTTCTGATGACAAATCTATACGAGTCCATTTAACAGTCTACTTTAACTATTTCACAAATTGTTCTCGAGCACGAGCATTTATAACACCAAACTACACCAAATTCATATTATAAAGTCCACTTAAATCAATTTGCGAAATCGTCTAAGGCAAACGATAACTGTACCCCTTGACTTCCCACCAAAAAGTCCTATGATTCTTTATCTTTATTTAATTATACCTTCCAACGAGATTTCAATGATTTTTGTCCAGTATAATGAGATACTACCTAATTTGTGTTGGGTATAGTTTTTAAAAAGTGGGCTCAAAGGTGGCGTATGTTCTTTGATGGCCTCGTGGGAGAATTTGGTGACAAATCTATGCGAGTCCGTATAACAGTCTAATTATTTCACAAAATTTTCATGAGCACGAGTATTTATAACACCAAACTACACCAATTTTCATTTTACTGACTATTCGTGCTACATGTATATTGTGCCGAAACTGTCATTACATTAGTCAAGGAGTTAAAACAATATTTTCAATCATACATTACTCGTGTTACATAATGTCAGCTACAATAAAAGTGAAATTAATTCTTGGGCCGGTTGTATTGTAAAGTTGATAACGTTAGTAGTGTAGTCGGCCAATATTAATAAGCTTATACACTAAATATCATAATATAAAAGACCCATTGTGTTTTTCAAAATTGCGTACTTTTTTTTCTATTTTATCAATAATATCTTTTTACACGTGCATTTTATGTTACTACATAAAACGCACGTGTAAGAGTATGGATTTGATTCATAGGATAATTCACATTAACCACATCCATACTTTTACTATAGTCCGCTAGTAAACCTGTTTGTGGCTTAGTTTGACTGTTACTTTTTTGGCCACTAAATTGATGTTCGTAAATTTTGACATTTTGATAGGTAGATGAGTATACCACGTGAACTATGTCGCGGGCAATAACTGGAAATAATAGTGCTCTAGAAAAGATAGACCGTCTATGTGATTCCCTGTGATTCCATTATATTCGTAAAAAAAAACCGGCCAAGTGTGAGTCAAACTCGCGCAATGAGGGTTCCGTACAATATGCTTCGTGAACACACACACAATGTGCAAAAAATGTTTTATTCAATTGACTAGCGCCATCTAGTGGTGTTTTAGTGAACTATTTCCCTAGATGAACTTATTATTGTGAGTTTACCACTTAATTTTCAAGTGATAGAATTTTTATATGAGCCCTTTCATTTGATATATGACACAGTAAGGTTTGCAAAACTTTTTTTTTTAATTTTGTAATTGGGCCCCTGAAAATGACACTTATTTCAAAAAAATCTTTATTTACTTTGCACATCCGTGTTTGGGTCATAAGATTACACCATCTTACCAAATTTCACATAATTTGGTTCAGTAGATTCGGAGAAAATCGGCTGTGACAGACGGACGGACGGACAGACAGACGCTCGAGTGATCCTATAAGGGTTCCGTTTTTCAACTTTTGTACGAAATCCTAAAAATATTTTTTTTCCCGAGTTCCCAATATTAGTCCCATTAGATAAGTTATTTATTTGGAGCTGTAATTATACAACACCTTTAATCGACTTTTGCTTTTTAAGCAAGATGAAAAGGGACGATTTTTGACGAGTTTTTCCCTAATAATTTATTTAAAACCCAAGAGACCAACTTGCAATGCACAACAGTTTTGAACTGAACAAAGTCAAACAATATAACCTCGAACAGAGTCGATAACGGAGCAATGAAATTGGCCGCCTAAATAGATTTATTGCACTGCAAAGCGGGCAAAACGACGGATGTATCTTACGGCGACGGATGTATCTTTCGGCGACGGATGTATCTTACGACGGACGGATCTAACTAAATTGTCAACAGTAAACATAGGCTCAGAATGCTCAGATGACGTGGTCTCCGAAGTTGAGAATGTAGTCATTATCTTGTGACGTTAGCTTATTCGAGCCAAACCAGAGACGAGCTCCGTGGCGCAGCGGTCAACACGCCGGCCTGTGACACGGATGGTCCCGGGTTCGATCCCCAGTCAGGTCAAGATGGAAAATGATCTTTTTCAGATTGACCTGGGTCTTGGATGTTTATCTATATATGTATTTATTATAAAATATAATATCGTTGAGTTGGTATCCCATAACACAAGTTTAACTTAAGAACTTACTTTGGGGCTAGCTCAATCTGTGTGATTTGTCCGTATCACGTCCGTATATATTCTTATATGCAATACCAAGTATATCTTATCTACTCAAGGAGGGTTGGTGTCAGGTAGCCTAGGCATAGGATTTGATCTCTGACGTGGGAAAATATTTGATCTCTTTCACAAGTATTTGTTTTCGGTTCAAGAGAAGGGTTGATGTCAGGGAGGCAGCTGACTGTAAAAACCAAAATCTCCAAATTTTCAATTATCATAGCGTGAAAGCTGTCATAAAAATGGACTCTGGGCCGACCCATCACAGCTGCGGATGCAATAGGAAAAACCTTCGGATGAGGAGAAAAAGGTTTTGCCACTTACATCCTTAGAAAGACCCGGAAAGTAATTGTGATCTCTAATCTTTAATATACGGCTCGTAGCTATATTGACTCTTGACATTCTCATACAGGGGTAACTCAGCCCGTTAATATGAACAACTTTTAAGTGAGCACGGTTTTATACAGTTCAGGAATTTCTCCATTTCAATAAAGAAAAACTAAATCACTAGAGTTGATCAACGAATTTATTGTAACCATTAATTAATTGTAATCCATTGTTTTATTTTATATTGTAACTGTAATATGATAAAGTTAAATTTTAATAATTATAATGTATGTATTTGCAAGCTATAAGTTTATGGCTGTGTAGGAGGTAATTATTTGTAGACCATCCTCTGTATACCCTATACAAAAGCAAATAAAGGACATTCTATTCTATTCTATTCTATAGCATTAATGCTGGAAATAAAACATTCAAAAAGTATTCAGCTGCCCGGGCAATTAGTATGGAAAAGCCAAAAAGAGAAATATATGGCTCTGGTAGTAAAGAGAGGGTCGTGCTCCTGCAGTGGAGACTAACAAAGACCTGTTGATGATGAAGATGATGAAAAATTTTTCGAGTTCTCAGCTTCGGTCCCGTAGGAAAAGTTGTTCATATTGACGGTCTGAGTCATCCCTTTAAAGGGAATTTTGAGGGTCTATTTACATACTGTATTTATCTTTTACTTAAAATCTCCCCGTTGGACTATCGCGCTAAAAGTAATTGCAAATTATAAAGATAGGTTTGGATGACACGATACCAAGAGTGGAGGATATGATCATTATTTAGTTACACTGGTCTATTGTTGCTCGCACGTGATAGGTCTTGTGTAGCTTCATTGTCCTTACAGTTATCATGTACCTACAGTAGCAAGAATTATAATGTTTATGCAACATCCTGCCGGTTTGTACCTAAGAACGAGCTTATAGTCGAAGTAATTTACTCGTATTTGCGAATTTATATTGTATTCCCGGATGACGGTGGAGAAAAACATTTACATTTGGGAAACAATGCTATTTTTTGAATTCATACTTATTATGTACCATATATGCTTTCCACCTCAGACCGAACTTACCTTAGTCTGATTACGTGGGGGGAAATATGGTTAACAAACAATACCCATATAAAAGAATATCTAGTTTCTTTGAATACAAGGGGCTAAAATCAATATTAGTTGTGTGTAGTTTGACTTTCTATTTCATTTGAATATTACATTTAAATAAGGTTACGTTTGGTGTTTTAACCTATCAACATGATAATTTTCTAGAGAATTGGAAAGAATCTTAAGATTATATCCTGAATATTTATCTCTCCAATACCTGTATTGGTATAAATATTCAGAATTGAAGTTAAACAGTACATAAAAACATATAAAAGTGGGAAAGATGAATATATTGATCAGATAATAACGATCGTCTTACTGGATATGTGATGCCATTTCCTTTAAAAAATATATATTTATTTAGAGTTCAGAATTTATTTGCGACAAAATAGCATGTTATCCAAAATTATTTGATCGTAAACAACTGCGATAGTATAAAACTGTATTGTTGTTGTTTGTGTCCATTCTGATCGAACATATAGACTACACTTTAATCTTATTTTTGTATTGTTCCAGTACTTAATAGGTGTTTTTGTAATAGCAGCAGAAATAACTGCGGTGCAATTTCCACCTAGTCCGAGTTCCGATGTCTCAGCAGATAATGAAACGAGTGTACAAAAAGGAAATCAAACCACGGAGCAGTCTGATGAAAGTGGTCGTGAAAATGAGAGTGGTAATGAGGAAAGAGACAAGAAGTTTTTAGATTTCGCTATGAGAACTGTTTTAGATCCCAATTCGATAATACCAAAACCCCACCCGGCAGATGACGTAGTAGAAAGTTTTAAACAACAACTAGAGGAATTGGATCATGAAAATATAACTCTGGAAGCGTTCATGGAGGAAATGGATAAATTGAGCTTGGAAATATGTAAAACATCACAACAGTCCCTATGGTCGTACGTCACGGATATAAACGATGAAACTAAAAAGAATAAAATGGTAAGTAGCTCTTTTCTGAGAATATCACTGTAATATAGAATGTCAATTAATTCACAAACCAGTGATTTAAATCGAGTAAAGTACTTGAAATTTTTATTTTTAGTGTTTCCAACAATAGTGCTTTTCTAGCTTCCTCGCCTATCAGATATAACTATTGTATTGGAACAAAGGTACAGAAACCACAGATCTGTTTATAGAAACATAATTTTTAGGGTTCCGTACAAAAGTTGAAAAACGGAACCCTTATAGGATCACTCGAGCGTCTGTCTGTCCGTCCGTCCGTCTGTCACAGCCGATTTTCTCCGAATCTACTGAACCAAATTAGATGAAATTTGGTAAGATAGTGTAATCCTATGACCCAAACACGGATGTGCAAAGTAAATAAAGATTTTTTTGAAATAAGGGTCATTTTGAGGGGCCCAATTACAAAATTAAAAAAAAAAGTTTTGCAAACCTTACTGTGTCATATATCAAATGAAAGGGCTCATTATGAGGATCTCAAAAATATTTATTTTTGTTCGGGTAAAATCAATACT
Source organism: Rhodophaea formosa (assembly GCA_963082605.1). Classification (NCBI taxonomy): domain Eukaryota; kingdom Metazoa; phylum Arthropoda; class Insecta; order Lepidoptera; family Pyralidae; genus Rhodophaea; species Rhodophaea formosa. Next base: position 13,093,362 of record OY720211.1, read on the forward strand.
TTTGATTTTATTCACGAAAGAAGGCAAAAATTGACCATTCCCCCCCCCCCTGATCTCCGAAACTACTGGGCCGAAAATTTTGAAAAAATTACAAAATATAGTTCATTCCTTGAAGATTACAGGAAAAATAATAAGAATTCTATCACTTGAAAATTAAGAGGTAAACTCACAATAATAAGTTCATCTAGGGAAATAGTTCACTAAAACACCACTAGATGGCGCTAGTCAATTGAATAAAACATTTTTTGCTCATTGTGTGTGTGTTCACGAAGCATATTGTACGGAACCCTCATTGCGCGAGTTTGACTCACACTTGGCCGGTTTTTATTACATCTTTTCGTTACTAATATAAGTGTGACTCATGGGGGGATACTTGATACGCATGAATACGGTTATACTATCATCCTAGTCGGACATTACTGTGTAAAAATGTAGTCCAAATATTACATTACCATTTGTGATAACTGATAAGTGTACGAGCCTATATGAGCCGTCGTTAAACTTCTAATTAAGAGCGCTCTAAGGCTCCCCAGTTGCGACCTAATTTGATACAAGTTATCGTCTTCATTAGTCCTTCAAAGTTAGAGGTGAATAATACATATTGTTAGTGTTTGTTGGTTTGAGGTTCAGGTTTTATGCAGTTGATATGGTTTTTACTATAATCATAGCCAACAATAAGCCTTAACACTGATATAGCACTTCAGTACTCAAGAAGTTGGAGTAAAAATTGTCATCACTACATATTATAAAACAAAGTCCTCCACCGCGTCTGTCTGTCTGTTCGCGATAAACTCAAAAACTACTCCATGGATTTTCATACGGTTTTCACCAATAGATAGAGTGATTCACGAGGAAAGTTTTAAGGTACAAAACATGCCCGGGCGCAGCCGGGTAGGGCTGCTAGTATCATAATAAAAAAACTGTCAAGTCATAAAAGCTCACCCATCCGGCGCACTACAACTGAGGATGCAACCGGGGATGATGGGAGAAAATGCTCATTTAATGACTGCTGACGCAAGTAATAATGCCTATGAAGGGAATGGGATACGGTGGAGAAATTCGACGTGTCTGATATGAAGCGCGGTCAAGTCGTGATAAAAAACGATCTTTTTCATGTGGGTCTGGGTCGTGGATGTTTATCTATATAATTAACTATTATTAAATATGATATCGTTGAGATAGTATCCTTTGACACAAGTTCACAACTTACTGTGGCGCTTCCTCAATTTCTGTGATTTGTCCCTTATTTATTTTGAAACCTATTAAAAACTTCCAGGTAAGCATTGCAGCAGAAGAAGACGAAATCAAAAAACAATATTGGAACATAATCAAGCAGAAGTATTTGGATGAAGAATCGATCGCAAACGACCCAAAACTTCAGAGGAAGTTTAGAATTATAAAGGAAAGAGGGACAAATGTACAAATGCCCCAAAGCAAGGTGAGCCATGAAAAATCAATGCAATGTTTTACCTAATATTTTCTCTTGTAAATTGAAAATTTTGATACTAGTATGACCACTTAGGTCATAGTAATATCAGAATTTGCAAGCTGCCTAGAAGCATCTGCCGTTTGATAATTTTGGCCACACCTAGCTTCTCTCAAGGAACTCGAAAATATTTTTTTACATAATGCCATTTTTTAGAAAACTCCCTATAACATTGGTAGCCACGTGCGGGATTTTTAACATGCCTAACTGTCATAAAGGGACATTGAGAATGTTTTTTTGAGTTTCACAGTTAGTGGATTGTTAATCGAGCATTAATCGATAAAAATCCTTTTTGTAATAAACAGTGTCACTTGGCAATAGTCATGAACTCAGAGCTTCCATTTGAGAAGGGAAGCAACCGTAGTAATCCCAGCAGGGCAGGTTCATACGCAATAACGTTAGTTTGTTTTTAAGCTGGTTTAGATAATGCCGTGAAAAAATGCAATTTTGGGCAAGTGCGGCATCATCTTGACACTTGGTTTCTAGTGAACTATATTATTTTCGGTCTGCGTGCTTTTTAACATGAGATTTTGTCAGTCAAAGTTGAAACCAGCTACTACAGGTGTTTCCAGAGCGACTGCATTAGTGAGATGCAATATATATATATGTATATAGGTATTGGTATTGCTCGTGATAAGTGAAAATGTTTATTCTTAAACTGAAAGTTTAAATAACTTAGTGACCTGACTACGTTAGTCCATTTTCTTGAAGAATAAAAATCTTCAGGACTTCTTATAGACTTAAGTCCTATAAGTATTCGAACAAACTCTTTCCACTTAGTAGGTAACATGTCTCTGCTATTTCAGCAAAGAGAAGAAATAGATATAATGCAGCGAATCTGGAGTCGGGTGACTGTCTGTGCATACAATACTTCTTGCATTTCTGATGATGGAACACGCAGCATGAGTGGTAAGTATTAATATACAATTACCAGAAAAGATTTTGCATATGACTATGTTCGAGACAAACAAAAAATATATAATGTAGCTACTTATTTTTTACTTGTCTGGGACAAGAATGGGAGCAAAGTATACCTACTATTAATTAATACGACTTTGACATTTCTATAAGGGCATGCAGTCAAGCATGCAACATTCTAATCCATATTGCGGCTTATTTTTTTCCATTTACAGAGGTTATACAACTATTCAAAACTAGCAACAATACGAAAGAACTAGCGTTTTATTGGAAAGCTTATAGAGACGCAACTGGAAGGAAGATAAGACCGATTTTCAAGGACTATGTTACAAGGATGAACAGAGTTGCTGAGGGGGAAAACTTCACCGATGCTGGGGACATGTGGAGATATGCCTTCGAAGATGACCATTTTATAGAAACAGTAGACAGGATTTGGCATGAAATAAAACCATTTTATGATCTACTTCATGATTATGTGCGAATAAAACTTAAACAGCACTACAAAGATGATCTTAAAGACAATGATAATTTAATTCCAGCTCATATATTAGGTGAGTTCAAGCTCAAATTCCATTCTTTGTTGCTACTTTGTTGAAATTCACAAATCAGCAACGAAACGTTAATTGAACTGCTAAAAAGTATAGCTTTGAAATAAGTTTTGATCTCATGGGAAATTTAAGCATTAGGTATTAATAACTCTAGTAAAACTGCTGCGAATTCAACCTTGACTTCAGAGTACGGTGTGCTTTGGTTTAGTTTATTAGTAGATTGATTACTGTTTATAGCTGTTAAACTGTGCCATAATGATGGCATCAATTAGGTATGCTTTTACCGTTGTACACAGTTGCCTCACAGTATAGTGCAGTCATAGAACTATTAGTATTCACGATTCTGTACATTTTCCTACTTGACGCCTACTGATTTTACGCAGCAAAGTTACTTATCCATACTCAACATAATTTCAGGCAACTTATGGGCTCAAGAATGGCAAGCAGTTTATCCCAAAGTAGCCGCGTATCCAAAACACCTTAGGCCTCATATCCTATCAAACGAGAGTCTGCATGCTAGAGATCTATTTGATGCTGTGGATGCTTTCCATCAGTCCATTGGGTTCGAGACGGCAAAGGACTCTTATGAGGATATCAAGGAGACAATGACGACAGCCAATTGCTTGCCTTCTAGTCATGATATGTGTGATGGAGTCCATTACAAGTAAGTACTCAAGGGGAAGCAATAATTTTTCGGAGTCCAGTCCCCATTTGAAATAAATCATTTGAGAGAAAACGAAGACATCATTTAAAATTTTGTTCTCCATAGCTTAAGATAGATTAGATAACTCTTCAATCTATTTTATGCACCACTGTTTACAGTTTTAAGTGAGAACGTGAAGCTTTATCTTTGCGTTTCTGTCAAAAACTACCATTTTAAAGAGTAAAGAGAATGTAAAGAGAGGTTCAAAAAATAGTTTGAAGGTTATTTAGGACCTCGATCTTTATCGATTTATTTCCAATGGTAGCGTCACTCGATCCCCTAAAATAATTTCTACCGCAAAACCGATAGATTTCATTGAAATTATCGAAACAACGAACATTATCACATATCTTATTCCTAATTCCTGCGCTAAAGTGCGAAGTGAGTTCGCACACTAGAGCCATCAAATTTAAAAAATCTTATAGCTGAATGCCCTAGTAAATTACTTGTAGTATTTTTTTATTACTTTTCATATACATTATAATCTAAGGTTAAGAAAACGAATTATTACCGCCGAAAGTGGGCACTTTTGGCTGTAATAATTCATCAAATTAAAAATAGTGAAAACTTGTACCAATATTACGACAAGTCATTTACTAGGGCATTCAGCTATTAGATTTTTTAAATTTGATATAGTTAAGGACTTATAGAATTAATTGCTGGGTGCGCTAGTGTGTCAGTGAACTTACTTCGCCTCATGGCAAATGATAATAACATATCTGAAGAGTATTACATCAGCTTTGAATATTTCAGGATTAAATGGTGTGGAGAAAAGGTGACAGATGTAGTTATTGGATTATCAAGAGCAGCTAGATTATTGGGACATGTGCAGTACTTTAAACATTACAGACATCTCCCTCCCTTATATCGAGATGGACCAACTCCAGGTAATCTAAAATTTGATAGAATCGTTAATATTCGATGATTTTAACGTCACCTTAATGGAGATACTAGTGCTGTATACTAGTGCTATACTAGTGCTGTATTCACATGCAAATTGACATTATAGCAAATATATTTCAAGCAAAAAATATGCGATTATTTCCGAATATGATTTTGGAAATTTAATATATCACTAGTAAATGTCATTGCTGCCTTAAAGTTTACACGAAAAGAATAGGCAGACAAGCATCGATAAGAAATACTGCGGGATGTCATGATTATTCATTAAGACCAATGAATCCAACTCGCAATGAATTGAAATTAAAATAATTTTTTGTGTCGCAAAATCAAGAACACTTTTATTTATTGTATTTTATGTAGTGTATAAAACATTTTGATTTCTCAACTATTGTTAGAAATGTTCATGTTACGCAGTGTCAAATCTCCCACCCAACCAACGTCATCGTCATAGATTTAAAAAAAAAATATTTTTCGTCTTCCCCTCGTCTTTCCGTGTTACACCCGCAATGGCATCACCTTCGAGCAACACATCTTCTTAGGCGTGTTGCTCGAAGGGCATCACAGTAGGGATAGGGAAACATTTTGGTGACATATTCCGTCAAGCTTTCATTGTTTTCACCATGGAGATATACGTACTACGCGGTTTTAACTGTTTTATAAATTCATAAATGCAGCAAATAAACGTTTTCTAGTCTATTCTTTTGGAACATTTTCTAAATGAATGGTTTTTATTCGGATTATGGGTCTCATGAATATCACTTTTTGAACGTAATTTTTTCTTTTTAGTTATTTTTTCTATATTTGAAAAACGAAAATACGCTGAAAGAAACTAATCTCAGTATTGGTCCTTACGTCCCATATGTTCATAATGTGAATAAATTCCCGTAATGTTTCTGAAATGTATAAATTTATTATCTTTTTTACAGCCTTTCATGATGCTGTATCAGACATTGTAGCCGTTCAACTAACCTCGCCGGAACACTTGAAAAAGCTGAACTTGTTGAATGAAACGGGACCCCAAGTGGTGTTGAATCATCTTCTGTGGGTAGCTCTGGAGAAGTTCCCTTTGATGGCATACGCTTATGTTTTGGATAAATGGAGATGGGACGTATTTGGTAACAAATCACAGGACAATTGGAATCAGCATTGGTGGGACCTAAGGTGAAAATATATCATATCCATAGGTACTAATATTATACATGCGAAAAATACTCTGTCAGTTCTTAAAATTTCTCTACAGTAGCAGAGTGAACATTAGCGATGACTGTAATTATCGTTGACAAGGAAGTAGTTAATTAAAAAAATAATAAGCTAACTTTAAATTTAACGTATACCTAGTGACTACAAAACTGATTTTGATGAATCTTGCACTGTGACCTAAATTAAACTTTACATAATTCAACTTAAAAATAATTATTGCAATCTGACTTATAGTTTTCAAGATATGCGCGGACAAACATACATAGCATGCACTTATGAAATTTGGCACAAGTGTTTTGAAGCTGATATATGAATATATTTTTTTTCAATTCTAAGACTATTAACTGTTATTAATATTACATACGGAACGATTTTTTAGTCTTTTTAAAATTAGCGAGACTTGCAATTTTCTTTCTGTAAAATTAAGCTAATGTAGGAAGCCGTTGGTTAGCTTGAAAATTTGATACTAGTGCTGGCTATACTTACTTAATTTTAGAAAAAAGTAACCCTGAGGTTTGAAAAACAGGAGATGATTGATTTTTGCTTTTCGGCGGTTTAAAAGTATTACTCTCACACTAATAAATAAAACTATTATTACATTATCAATCATCTGTATCAATGTTTGTATTTATTTAAATCCTTCGCTTGCCAATAATTTCTCCTTGATCTTAGCATAGATCTTGAACTTTATCTTCATGGTATGTTAAATTTTGTTATGGTAAGTTAGCACTACGCGCTATCCGGTAGTTTGCTACTATTGTTTTTCATGGGATTTATGACATTGAAATATTACTTTTGAAACCTTGTTGTCATTACGGAAACTTGAAACTAGTTTGATGCAGCAGAAATTCTGACTGACGTATTTAATATTGGGCAAACCCATAACTAGTTTTACCAGGATTATATTAACTTAAGATAATCCTGGTAAAACTATTACAAAAGGACACTGCAGTAATCATGTGAGTGAAGATTTAAACTATTACATACTTATCTTGACGGACAAGTTTTTACCCGACTAACCCTCTTAGAAGGATGTTTTCGCGCGTGTATGATGTTCGTTCATTGTTAGCTTCTGTAGCTTAACAGTCCCACGTAAAGCCGAAATCCCATACAAACGTAGTTTGGTTTTAATTTAACAACAGATAAGCCAATCTCAACCAAATTTCGTACATACGACCGAATAAGGCATATTGATGTTTATAATCAGATTTCAATTTTAAAAACAATACCTATACAAAATTACAGCGAGTAGAAGTTTTCGATACGAAACTTCTCGCTGTAATTTTGTATTGTGTATTTTCGGCTTTACGTGGTACTCTTAATTAAATGGCTACGTGCCGTCAGAAAGTGATCAATATCGGAGACGAACACTGACAAAAAAGCAATCTGATTTTTAATTTACTTTAATAATGTTACTTTTTTTTAATGGACTATGTAGCCCGCTCAAAGTGAGCTTTCGGTACGGCATGTTGAGTTTATTTAACTATGCTACACGATAGCTTTAGCTTTGCGAATGGTCCGGTGACAAATCCATCAAGCGATGGCCTAATCACTAGGCGAACTCAGGCCCTGGAGCTTCGCAACTCATTTAAAAGCTTCCGAATGACGAATCTGAATTGGCTCTATTTTTAAACCTTTATTTGTATGGGTTTACCGAACGGTCGCAAAAGACCACTACGCGTATAAAATATAAAAATTTAGTCGACATAGGGTGATATTGGGTTCAAACTTACATATATATTTTCATACATACAAATATACATTAAGAATTTTATTTTGAAATTATTGTATAAGAATCAAGTGACAGCGATACCAATGATTAATTTTTATGTTGACCAACCATATTCTCTTTTACTCTCACGCACACTGACAAACAGATACGTTTATATTATATTATATGACACGCAAATCCCGGTGGACTTTGTAAGTTGAACGAACTATCAAACTTTTTTGTCTTTCTAAAGTTTATGACAAATTGTTTAGGATCATTATGTCTTTATTAAATTTCTTTCTTGAAACATGTTTCGTTAGATAAGTTTTTCTATTTTTTTATACTGTGGGTTTGTTTACTTAAATGAAATATTGCTTTACGCCATTTGTGGTGATACTTTATGACTTCCAAGTTCTTTAATGCATTGTTAACATTGTCTTAGATGTTTACTTAGTACATTGTAGCGTATAAATAAATTATTATAATTTAACAATAGTATTAGCACATATTAAACATTTTCGGTTATGTTAACAGTTTAAGACCAGTCAACTCTCAACCGATATTTGTTTTTGCTCTTTGACTGGGCTGCTTTATACAAGCGAAGTTATTAATAGCTATTTCTACTGCAAACAAAAGGTGACATGCCACACACAGAGTAAGTAGGTACATAACTCACATAGGACACATTGTGTGAGTTATGTTATGTAACCCGCCAAAGCCCCAATGAGCGAGAGTTAGGCGTGGTGTGGAGATGCCATTATTCTCTGGCTCTGTGATCTTATCTTCAGTCTGTACGTTAGAAGTTTTATTTATTCTGTGGTCCATCCCATAACAAGTGTAAGCCTTCATACTTACTTCATAAACAAATAAAAAAGATATCATCTGTTAAATCATTCAAAAAGAGCAATGCCCTCAAATGTAAAAGTGGAATTGTAATTTTTTGCCACCCTTCTAATCGATCAAGTCGGGAGCTTATCTTGTGAGGAATTTCTCTCTTGGTTGCTGTCCGAGGTGGACAGCGTTTATTTTTTTAATTTGGTCGGTTTAGTTATTGCTTTGAGTATAAAATAACTTTGATATTTCTAAAATAAAATTCTTAATATATACGAATAATCACACAGAGATTAATAATATCAGTCTGATTGGTGTAATCATCATCATCATCATCATCAGGTCTTTGTTAGTTTCCACTGCAGGAGCACGACCCTCTCTGTACTACCAGAGCCAGATATTAGCCAGAGCAGTTAGAGGTATTGGCTTACACTCTCCACGCTGGCCAGATGGGTTGGAGAGGTCTCTTTGATGTTTAAATAAGCTTTGTTTAGCTGGTGTAATAAATGCCCATTTTTAGGGTTCCGTAGTAAACAAGGAACCCTTATAGTTTCGCCATGTCTGTCTGTCTGTCTGTCCATCCGCGGTTTTACGCAGAGACTATAAGTACTAGAAAGCTGTAATTTGGTATGGGTATGTATATTAATCATGGCAAAAAAGTGGTAGAATAAAAACTTGAAAAAATTTTTTTTGGCGTAGCTCCCATACAAGTAACATGGGGGAGTATTTTTTTTTCTCTAATTACCCATCGTGTGGGTTGTCGTTAAATAGGTCTTTCAAAAATATTGTAAGGTTGAGAACACCATTTTTCGATTTAGGGATCCGTTTCCGAAATATTTAGTTTTAAAGTGCGAATTTTTGTTAGAGGTAAGAGTCCCCCCCATCTTTCTGCTAAACGGTTATATATAGATACGTGAAAAAAATTACAGCAGTAGTATATATACTGAATTTTAAGAAAAACTATCAGAGCTGAGTACTAAGTACAAACTAAAAAGTTTTAAACAACCAACCTATAAACTGTAAAATTTCATACTATTTTCATTGTTAGATGTTTTTAGTCGTTAAACTGTAAGGTGCGAGTGTGAATAGTGTGAACTCAAAGTTGTCATCCGCAACTACGGAACCCTACACTGCGCGTGACCCGCACGCACTTGGCCGGTTTTTAAAACCAAAATGTGAAATAGCTAATCATAGCATAAATAATCAAAGTAATCATAATCATATAGACTATCATGGTGCAGCTGTAGTGAGATTTACTTAGCGGGCTGCTTGTGCGCCTTGCTTGGTCTATGATGAAACCAGTGGATTCGCGAAGAATTGTCGCCGAGGGCTCCGTCGAACCAACCAAAATTGCGCCATAATTTAATTGATAAACAATATTACTTTACTTACTGGCGAAAAAAGTTACACATACTTACATGTTACTTGTTAGGGTAAACACCGTTATCCCTAAAATCATCAAATCAGTCCAAAAATTAACATTTCTTATGTGACCAAAGCTGGTGACTAAAAAATAAAAACTATTTTTATTTAAATTGCCGGGCCCACCGAACTCTTTTGTATGAAAATGACGATTTCAAAGGTCACTTATACACACGAAAAACAACAGTACGTTGTTTTCATAGGAAAAAATTAACATTTTGACGGGTAATTTAAAGATTTCAGGGATAACGGAGTTTACCCTAACATCCTGTATAAACAAAAATAAAAATATCCCTATACATCTTGATAGCAGCTAATCAAAAACTGTATAGAAAAAAAGTAAAAAAAAAAACTCATACACTAAAACTAGAGGTCATCATCATTTCGTGTAGGTGACACGGTAAATCGACCATGCACACCCTGGTGTCAGAGTTCTTCGGAACCGCCTCTCGGCCTCTGACGTGGTTCACTTAAATTAAAACGTGCAATTAAAACTAGAGGTAAAATTATCTACATATATACATACTATCACATCTTTTTCTCTTACGCGGTAGACAGAGCCCAGGTCTATAAAACGAAAAGGCCACGTTTAGCATGTTGGTGGACTTGTAGGTGGAGAACGGAATCAAAATCGTGATGGATTGCTAGCCGCATCGCCTATTGACATGATTCCTCACGCCCATTCCCTGGATCCGATTTAAAGATCTGCGTGGGATTTACGTTTTTGTTTTCTCCCAGACCAGCGTGGAAGGAATATATTGTATCTAATACATTCAGGTATAATACTAGAGGAGCTATATTGCCATTGTTCCATTCCTCGACATTCAAAATTTAAGCATTGCAGCGCTATAGTATTTTATGCAACGGTTTTATAAAAGTTTTTCTTAAGTTGGCAGCAATGCATTTAGTTCAAAAAACTTCTTTTGCAATCATGAAATCTAGGTTTAATAGTATGTGGCTGCTAGCTGTATCGTGATAGCTACATTATAGTACGGCTATGCCGTACTGTTATGAAGAATAGAGTATAGACTTATTATGGATGTTCTTATGTTTGTGTTCTTGACCATATAAATGACAGATTACAGTACGGGAGTAGAAAAAAACAATAACGAAGCGTCCAATCATACATAACTCAATACCTCAGCGCTATATTTGCTACTCTCACGCGTTTCCATAGCAACATGTCAACATAATGCAAAATGGCGGAAGGTAATAATATTGACTTTTTTGTAAAAAAATAATGTACTTGTTTAAAAATAATAACGAAAATTTGTTCCTTTGCACTATGCAGTGTTCGATAAGTTATACCAAGGCATTTTTGTATGATTTTACCAAGTTTTTGTTTATTAATCGTGGAATGTACCACAAGCAAAAGAGCTAACAACCGACTGAGTGAGTTGTGGCTCGATGGCCACAGTTGAACGGAACAAAGTAAGGATTTGCGGTGTGTTTTCTAGTAGTTATATCTTAATCTAATACAACATTCTGAGCAAAACACATTACTGCGATCTTCTCACAGATCTCCAAATTACCTTTGGTTCACATTGTTTGCTTTTCAAAAGTCATCCTCATTACTTTGTACGTAGCTTTGTCGACATTTATCATAAGGAAAATTGGCCTTTTATGTATAATGGTCTACACGTGACAAATTGTATTTTTTTATGTTTACATAGTGTTAAATACAACTTTACTTTATTTCCGGTGGAAACGTTATGAATAAAAACAACGTTGTATGAAATTGTTATATACAGACTGTAATTTTCCGAAACGTAAGATATATTTTTTGTCAAACTTCCTGAACGTTGTGTTAATTCGAAAAACGAAGGTTAATATAAACCCATCATCTTTAAATAATCAGTGTGTATTAATGTATAATAAATATCATACATGAATACTAGCTGATCAAAAACAGTGTATCATATCAACAATCATAGCAGCAATTACTGATACAAAATTAAAAATAAAATTACATATTACGAATCAACATGTGTAGTCTAGGCATATGACGTACGCCCATCAACATCATCAGGCCTCTTTTTAGTCTCCACTGCAAGAGCACGACCCTTTCTCTACTTCCAGAGCGGTCATAGGATTTGGCCTACACTCTCCACGCTGGCCAGACGGGTAGGCGATGTTTCTTAGATATTTATAAGACTTGCTTAGCTTGTGTTTCCTTCTACGATATCTACGGGAAGACTTGGAGTGGTCCTATTCTACTCTGCCAGGAACCACACGGCAACGGTACGCATATAAGCACAGAACACAGAAAGACAATATAAGAGTATGAAATTATTTTAAGCAGGTACTCATGCTCCATTTTTACCCTCTTCCATGCTGGTTGGGGAGAAAAGAAAAAACATAGAATATACCAGCTGCTTTTCTTCCCGCGTAGACCGTAAAAGCTGGTCAAGGGGTTGGGCGAAAATCTTAGGAATCACATTGATAGGCGATGCGGGTAGCAACTCATCACTATTTTAATTCCGCTTTCCACCTTTACGCCTACGATGCTAAACGTGGCATGTAGTTTATGTCCTTGGGCTCTGTGTACCCCGCAAGGGATAAAGACGTGATATTATGTATGTATGTACTTACCCAAATTTATTTTTCAGGATGAAAGAAACAGGAGTGTCTCCGCCAGTACCAAGAAACGAGAGCGATTTGGATCCTGCGGCAAAATACCACGTCGTGTCTCATGTCCAGTACATTACGTAAGTTTATTGAAGGTTATAAAGTTTTTTTTTTATGAAACGAAAAATTATTGATTAATGAACTGTCGCTCCTTTTTAAATTGTATTTTAGTGACATAATTCTAAACATATTAGCCAGGTATTTGTAAATACTGCGTAATTTTAATTTAATCTAAGAAAAAAATATAAGTTTCTTTATGCATTTACAATCAGGTTCAATCAGTCATTTATGTATTTTATACATACACAGAAAATCGACGTTTAAATAGTAGCTTTAATGCTGCTATGCTTTGATCGATGATTGAAAGAGCCGGAGGCCTTCCTCTCCCCTCTGGGAGAGAAAAATAAAAGACCGGAAACGCTCTGGTGCTGCAGTTGTCGCTGGGCAGCGGTGATCACTTACCATCAGATGGCCCGATTGCTTGTTTGCCGTATGTCTATGACAAAACAAAACAATGCTATTCTGATATAAGTCATCAATAGTCCATAGTCAATAGTCAAAAATTTTATTCATCTTGAGATACTTTTCAATATCATTTGGTGAACGTCAATTTACATTTACAATTGGTTTACAATGTTATGTTATTGTTGACGTCAATAATTTACTTAAAGCTAAGTTTACACCGCTTCCAAGGCGGAGTGCAGAAGAAGCGACAACAAACTGCACAGCGTATTTTCTCCAAATGACGTCAACTTACAATCTACGACATACGAGTACCTACTTAAAATCTAATATGTGGACGTGAGCTTACATTGTCATGTAATAATTTAAAATTCAATTATTAATGTCAAATAATAATTTAAAATTCAATGAGTGATGTCTAATAATAATTTTCGAATAAATAATCATCATTTTTATCAGGTCTTTCTAGTCTCCACTGCAGGAGCACGACCCTCTCTGTACTACCAGAGCCCTATACTAGCCTGAGTAGTCAGAGGACGCTGGCCAGACGGGTTGGAGAGGTCTCTTAGATGTTAATAAGCTTTGTTTAGCTTGTGTTTTCTTAGTCGCCTTTACGACATCCACGGGTCCACGGGATGACTTGGAGTGGTCCTATTTTACTCTGCCGGGAACCACACGGCGACTACTATAAGTACTCCTTATTAAATTAATAAATAAGATGTGGGAAAAATTCTGTCTGAATGTAATGAAAAAATAGTGTCTTGACTTACGCTTTACCAATTAGGCCACCGCGCTTCATATAATATAAATATAAATAAATAAGTAAATATATACAGACAAATCACACAGTTTGAGCTAGCCCCAAAGTAAGTTCGAAACTAGTGTTATGGGACTGAATGAAACTTAACAATACTATATTTTATAATAGATACTTATATAGATAAACATCCAAGACCCAGGTCAATCTGAAAAATATCATTTACTATCTTGACCTGATCATCGAACCCGGGACCATCCGTCTCGCAGGCAGGCGTGTTGACCGCTGCGCCACGGAGTTCGTCATCCGTTATTAATTTAATCCTAGAAGTTGATAAGGTACTTTCTGTTTTTAATGACTAAAGTGAGACGTTTACTTTAAGGGTGCTCCTTGGCCATTTCGACTATGTTAAACCTCTATAAAAATGGCCAAACATAAAGCACAATACCCAAAAAAAAAAAACATATATTGTAGAATGGTTTTTTATCTTTACTTGTTCAGGAGGACTTTTTTCTAATAATCATAGTATTTTAGAAAAAGAAAGTACCGCGTACATCGATTTTTATTGCAAATATCCATTAACTACGTAACTCTTTGTCTTAGAGTCACGCAACGCAATTTTTATGTTCAATACAATGCCAATCAACCTTTGAACTCTCCTGAGGAATTTTTATTGTACAGATTATTCTTCTTTTTAATATAAAATTTATGTTATTTAATATTTTGTATGCGCGCGGGCGACGGGCGGCGGTCGACCGCTGACTTTCTGACGGTGAGCTAAGGTTCAAAACTCGGCCCATATTCTGAAGGTCATTATCGCATGTACGAGCCTTAACTGAGTAAATGCCATTGAATCAACAAACAAGAATGAACAAAAACAAAAATAATTCTGTAAATACAATACAAATAAAGACGAAGAAAATATTGATTCTAGCTACGATAAGACCATATTTTTTAAATTATATTATTATTTCGCATATGAAACAAAGAATTAAGTTTAGTATTTTAATAGATTTAAAAAAAAAATTAACTCCAGTTATTTCTCATTTCATACTGGACAAAATGTTTTAGTTTTGTGAAGAATTAATATTTCTCTCGTAAATATTTTTTGGAGATATCAGGTAAAACTTAGGTTATATTGTATACCTAAGTTTTACAAAGATATTATATTATAGTTAATATAATATCTTTGTAAAACTTAGGTATATTATGTCTTAAAAGAAGCATTTTGAATAACTAAGCTGTTTCAATGTATGTATGACACATACATTGGTGTCACTACTTAAATCCTGTGACTTCTATCTCACTTTTCCATGCTGTTTGGAGAGAAAGGAAAAAAACATAAAATTTACCATACCATTACATAGGGCAAAAATCTAAAGAATCACATCGATAGGCGATGCGGCTAGCAACCCATCACTATTTTGCTTACGCTTTCTGCTTTTACGCCCACTATGAAGTTGAATGTCGCCGGGTCTTACGATCTTCGGCTCTGTCTACCCCACTAGGTACAAAGACGTGATAATATGTAGGTTTGTATTCTATCTCAGAATTCTTGAATATTACTGTCATTCTTATATGCTACAAAAGAACGCAGCAGTCGCACAGATAAGAGAAACATCAAAACATGCTTACATTGTTCCAGCTACCTGATATCGCACGTTCTGGAATTCCAAATCTTGTCGTCTCTATGCAAGCGTGCCAACCACACGGGACCTCTACACGAATGCTCTATATATGGTGAGAAGGAAGCGGGAAAAATGCTCAGGTATCTATCATATGTATCTATTTCCTTACCTTCTAGGATGGTCAAGGTGTCGCCTTGTAGAAGAGTGTTACTAAATTTAATGGCTTTATCAATATAGCATATTGATATCAATATCCTATCTCACATGTCTCACGTATAGTTGCTGCCAAACAGCTTCGTTACGTGTAGCTGTAAAATGTTAGGCTTTACATGATAAGTGTTTATAAATTAATCTTCGTGGTTAAAAAGTAGGTGTATACGAGTTAGAACTGTTGTCCTTCCACGCTGGTCTGGGAGAAAGGAAAGAACGATAGAATGTACCAGCTGCTTCTCTTCCCGCGCAGATCGTAAAAGCCGATCGAGGAAATGGGCGTGAGGAATCATGTCAATAGGCGATGCGTCTGGCAACCCATCACTATTTTGATTCCGTTCGCCACCTACAAGCCCACCAACATGCTAAACGTGGCCTTTAGATTTTATAGACCTGGGCTCTGTGTAGCCCGCAAGGGAAAAAGACGTGATTGTATGTATGTAAGAACTGTTAAACTTTCTATTTTTACTCCATAACAACCATACACTGACCTGTAATCGTGGTACGAGTATACAAGTTGTAACTGAAACATATGGTACGAGATTGACGCAGTTTATGTTTTATCCTTTAAAGGGGGTACTGATACTGCTCCAAATGTCCTAAATTGGTAGAGTAAAAGATGAATGACGCGGGAATCTCACAATAATAAAGTGTTGATTATGCCATCATCAGTTTTAAGTCAATAAGTACCTATGATAATTTTTGTAAGAGGAGACTCAGTTAGCATTCTACATTTTCACATTCATATGTAAAAATGTAGAATGCTAGCTTATTAAGTGTCTTAATCATTTCTAGGTCACTTAATAAGGACCCTAAAAGAAATTTGCCAATGACTTTTATGATAGTCGAGAGGTCTTAATCATATGCTAATAATAATTTGCGACGATGAGAGTTCAATTTGATATATGTATTTGTATGTTCTATAAGACACTTACAAAACCAGATCATCGAGTTGATCGACTTTCGTGATTTATAACTTGCAGAGTGCAATAACCTGAATGAACTGTAGGTAACGCTTAATTTATGTATGTGTCAGACATAGATCAACGTGCGTACCCTGGAACGAGTTCTTCTACTTCTTCTGTTTTATAATATGGCTTCCACCGAGATTTCAGTGATTCTGCCAATATCCAGTAAATTGAGATACTAAGTATCGGTGTTGTACGGTAAAGTTGTAACAAGTAGCATCAAAGATGGCGTGTGTGTTCTTTGATGCCTCGTGGTCAGGAGCTTATGGTGATAAGTCTATACGAGTCCATATAACAGTCCACTTTAACTATTTCACAAATTGTTCCAATCTACACCAATTTCATATTATAAAGTCCACCAAAATCAATTTGCAAAATCGTCCAAGGTAGACCCCAATTGCACCCTTTGACTTCCCACCACAAACCGAGTTCTTCTAAGTATGCCACATAATATTAGTCAGGCACATGCCACATAATGTTAACAGTCTAAAAAAAAACATTTTTTTTAAGGTCTAAATAATAAAGGTCACTTCTTGATATGAATAGTAAAGTAAAAAAGATTGATGCACTAAAAAGTACAGTAAAGAAAAGTGGGAAAAAATACTACGTTCAAGTAAAAGCAAAAGCTGGTTTTCTATAGGCTGTTCTATTTTTTACTGTTCATACACAATTTTTTTGAATTTGTATCATTAGTCCTATAGTTAAGTTGTTCATATCTTCGGGCTGAGTCACCACAGTTTTATTAACTTATTGTATCTTATATTATAAAATATTTATTTATTGAATAAAAAATATCTCTTAATTGAGATTTTGGTAGATGATTTTCCCTTCTGAGTGTCTAGATCATGATGACAAATTTCAGCAAAATATGTTTTATATGTTTACGTGAAGGAGTTACCTCAAGAAACTTGAAAATTATGATATATATTGAATTAAGAATGTATCAAAGCATAAATTATTATTGTTCCATACGTGCGCAGATAAATTTTGTAGATAAATTGTCTCGTTAAATTTTTGTTTGTATTTAATGACTATCTACTCATAGAGATATAAGTACTTACTTTTCTTCCCAACAATTCCCGTCTGTTACCAGATTTTTTAACTTTATATTCTTTGCAGTGATGGCATGTCACTTGGTGCTAGTGAAGATTGGAGGACGGTCCTCAAAAAGATGACAGGAGAAACAGAACTATCTACAAAAGGAATACTAGAATACTTCGCAGCACTGCAAGATTTCCTGAAAACGGAAACCGCAAGGCTCTCAAAAGAAAACCAAGATATGGATCAAAGCGCACCAATCATTGTAGGAATAGTCGTAGTTGCTTTAACTATTATAATTATAGTGCTGTATGTTATAAAGAAACAGAATCTGGCCGGACGTATTTTGTCATTATGTGGATTGAGTAAAAATGGTTCTTTAGATATTGCAACTAATGATATAACTCTAAGTAAAACTAATGAAGTCAGTGGAGTCACTGAAGAGAAGGTATGACATGGTATTCAAAGATATGAAGAAACTCTTGAAACTTTTTTGTTACCTGGAGACAAGTAATATCAATAAGTAGGGTTTCTAATTCAGACAATAAAATACAGGATATAAGAGTAAACGTTCTTATCCTTCAAACGTGCTTCAAACGTTTAAATCAGCCCATTAATATAAATAAATTTTCCTATGGGATCCACCCTGTTCAGGCGTCTCGGCGATTTATATGAAGTAATCGTTGTTTTTTATTTTCCTGCATTAGTTATATAGGAAAAGTTGCTCATTTTGACTGGCTGGTTTGATTGTTTGAAGGATAAAATGGTTTACCCGAACACCCAGTATATGTACTTATTAAAAAAATAGTTTATGAATCACTTATGAGGTTAGTCAATTACTCACATGCTCGCTCCTATCCGGAGGTTTTGTTTATATCAAGTTCTCTTTATATTTGGGTGACTAAACTTAGCTCGAAGAAGTTTCCCAGGGGCCATGTAAATCTTCGAATCATAAAATTTCATCAAAATCGTTAAATCCCTTTCTGAGATCCTTATTATAGGTACTTTTGTATATGAATATATACAATTGTTCGTTTAATAGTTTAAGATATATCGTGACAAAAGTTTTTTTCCTTATACTTAACTTAGTTGAACTAGAGCTGACATCTATAGTTCGGTATTCATAGCTTTATTACTCCATGCTTTTACCAAAGTTTTTACGATTGTACGTTAGTATCTTGGTCGATGGCTAAAATTTGCAAAAGACCTCACATTATATTAATATTGGACTGATAGTGTAAATATTAAGTTGATATTGTGAATTAAACCGATTTAAAGAGTGTGTTTAAAAGAAAATTGTGACTAGTAAGATATGTACCTAAGATAAAAATAAATTGTAATTAAGTGACGACATTAAAAAAATTTAACGTTTCCATTGTTTTATTCTGTAATAAACGATCTATTCCTACACGTGATCAGATCATAGAGGAAAAATACTCAAATCATAAAAGTAGTTGGCCACCACAGGACGCCTTGCTGGTATGAAAAATAAAATTGTGTCATAATGGCGTCAAACTGTTGGCAATGAAGTAATCTTATTACATTTCCTTTTTAGGATTATTTATTTTTATTTATTTATTTAATTAAGGTACACCAACAGGTAACATGTATACATTTTTAAACAATATTTATAAAGTACTTATTCTAGCATGAAACCCAATTAAAGGTGAACACAGCATTTACAATTACATAGGTAAACATTCATCACAATAATATTAGTTTTACTATAAAAGCAGTGGGCAGTTCTTACCTTAGAGCGAAAATATGAAATTTTAATGTTAATAATATAACGTACTTAACAACATGAAATATAGTAAGTTTACTGCAATGACAACGATTGAATTTTATGTTTAAAATTCATGAGTGAATCGTGGTGAATATCAAGGTCACACTCTTCGTTTACATCATTATAGCTAGCAAACATTCTTGACAAAGGCGCGTTTCTACCGAGATTTGTTCTTGAATGTGGTATAAGAAACGTCTTGTACAATTTTCTTCGACAGTTTGGCCTCGGAACTGTATATTTGACAGAATCAAAACTATCCTGACTATCAACCAAGCCTTTTGTTAACTTATACAAGAATAATAGATCCAACATTTGGCGACGTTTTTCAAGAGAAATCAGCTCAAATTTAGATAGGCGGTCACTATAATCGCTTCTATAACTGAAGTTAGGGGTTTTAAAAGCTAGCTGTCGTGTAAAGGTCTTCTGAACACGTTCAATGCTATCAATATACTTTTTATAGAATGGATTCCACACTACGCTTGCAAATTCCAGGTGACTACGAACTAATGCGTTATAAAGAACAATTAGTGTTTTGACATTTCTAACTCTAATTGTTCTTTATAACGCATTAGTTCGTATACATAGGATTTCAACATAAGAGCCAGGCTCCGGCCTTACTGGCCACTTTTTAACCAAATAGGCAGGAATGGAAATAAATATAGGTATGTAGTTAAAGTTCTTCGCGTTTTTACTACCTGCTTCGGGTAAAGAAAACTTCCTAAGGAAATTTTCTATTATTAATTAGTTACTTATCACTAGATTGCAGTCATTGATCTCATCCATCAGATGCAATCAGACATAGACACACAATGAAAAATCACAGAAATATTATCAAGCGAGAATCCACACCAAAAAACACTGAACTGCAGTGGAAATACACGCACGGCACGTCAAAATCGGGCAAATCTCGCATGAAGAATATATTTTGAATAGGGCACAATTATGTAAGCATCTTTTTGTAAAAGATCGCTAAGGATAATTTAGTCTGATATCGATGCATTAAGTTTGGTTAAAATCGGTTGAAAATTCTATTACAAAAGTTAGAGATTAGATAGCCTTTTAAATTCTTCTGCCTGCTCTGGCTGATATATGACTCTGATAGTACAGAAAGGGTCATGTTCCAGCTGTGGATACTAAGAAATACCTGATATAACAAACATTGTTATGAAGCCATTTCCATAAATGCAATATTTATCATAGCTGCCGAAAAACGGTTTCACATAATTTAAAATACTACCGAAGTGACGTCACTTATTAGTAGATTTTTGTTAGCGGTGTTTACGCCGAGAGAAAAAGTTGTGATTTTGTTACGCTTATATCTTTAAGAGTTTTTGTGTTAGTGAGGCAACTTTATTACTAATAGTGAGAGCTCGTTCCATTGCAAAACGAAAAAAAAATGTGAAAGTGCCCTATTGTCCGCGCCGGGGAGTGCCGCACCGTGCAGTTTATGATTTAGTTTGAAGTTCATTGACAGTGGTTGTTTAGTTAAATTTTGATCTTTTTGGACCCTTGTAAGATGACTCAGCTCATCGAAATGAAAAACTGTTCCTATGGGACCAATGCTATATACTCAAAAAGAAAATCCCGGTCAATTTGAATAATCTCATCAAAATTTCGTCAAGTACCTATATTAATGTATTTATATTTATGACAGCGACACCAGTCGCGGGGTGACCACGGCATTTCAGAATGCGCGACGTTGTCTTGGAACTCGTGGACTTCAAGTCAACCTTTCTATTCTGCAGTAACGTAATGATGACCTACGACCGTACGCTTAAGTACAGGCGAAAAAACTTATCAAGTGTTAAGTTTGGCGTTGCTTACGATTGTTCGAAATAAATTGTCAAATGTATGGACTTTTGACTTAAAAATAAGTATTTTTCTTCATAAACTCTCCGATTCTAGTAAAATAACCTATTCAAATGTTTACGAGCTAGTTTCCTAAAAATTTACTAATTTTATGGGTTTTTTTTGCAAAATAGTTAAAATTCTTTTGTTTAGGAAACAAATATAAAATAAAACATTTTTAAAGTGAGTTCAAATGAGTTTTCCCTATTCTAATGCACTGATTACTTGTAGAAAACAGTAAAAAATAAGGAATATTTTATTTTTGTTTTGAAAAATCGCATCAACGACATCTACAATTAGCGTTGCGTTGCCAAACCTAGCAAATGTTAGCTAGCTTAAGCTCTATTTATTGCCTATATACGTGGTATTTTTAGCACGCCTTAATATTTATGGCCTAGAATTCTATCGATAATACATAACCGAACAATTCCGTTGAAACACTTCGCCATGTGGTTTCTGGAAGAGCAAAGCAGTGGATGTTGTAGAATGCGGCTTAGCAAACACAAGCCAAACAAAGCTTTTAAAGAGGCCTCTACAACCCATCTGGCCAGCGTGGAGAGTGTAGGCCCTCTGTAGGTCCTCTGTCTGCTCTGGCTAATATATGGCTCTGGTAGTACAGAGAGGGTCGTGCTCCTGCAGTGGAGACAAATAAGAGACATGATGATGATAGAAACCGTTATGTACGTTGAAGTGATCATAAAAACGTTGTAGCAAACGGGCCTGCAGATCACAAAACTAAAATGTCAAGTCATTTTTATCTACCACCTGAAGGAAAAGATCGTGAGGTAACCTGTATACTAATGGATTCTTCACTGGTGTGTGGAATGGAGAAGGCAATGGTAAATCACTTTTCGTGCCAAAAATAGTTATGTTCTTACTTAATTAGTACCTGTAATAAATGCATATGTCGTCAGCAGACACCAAGCCGAATGGAGTAATCTGAGTGGACACGTACACTCCAAGGAGACACTTGGTATCGACAACGCCAGTTGGCACAAAAGGTTCTGTAAATTTAACACAAAACAGACAAGATTTCTAATGGGAGCCCTGACCGGACACTTCGAAAATAACAGTCATCTCTTCAAATTGAAAATTGTCGAAAGACCTCTATGTAGGGCATGTGAGGAATCAGAGGAGACGATGAGACACATCTTGTGCTACTGCGACTCTTTGGCTGGTAAGCGTTTGGATCTTTTCGGATCGGCGTATTCTGATCTAGAGGACTACAGGCACTACGCACCAGGTGATATCCTGAAGCTTATGCAGTCCTTCTTCGGGAATCACCGTGTGAGTGAGTAAGGCATGGGGTAAGTACAAAATAACCCAAAGGTTAGACGTGCTTCCGATTTATAATCGGCCCCAATGAAGATAAGATAAGATAAGATAATTAGTACTTCCATGCTGGGCTGGGAGAAAAGAAAAAACGTAGAATGTACCAACTGCTTCTCTTCCCGTGCAGATGATTTATCATTCCCTCATTCATCTCAGCTCAGCAGAAATCAGAAGAATCACGTCAATGGTGATGTGGTTAGCAACTCATCACTATTTTAATTACGTTTTCCATTTACACGTCCCCTAATAAGCTTAGAGTTGCTTATAGTATTTCTAAAGCTGGGCTCTGTCTATTTTGCAAGGTAGTAAGACGTGACATGTATGGCATTTCTGTAAAAATAGTCTTTACATGCATTTCCTTCTACACAATGACAACGACAAGATCCTAGGACTTAAATATGAGAGAAGGTAGAAGAAAAGAAGACATATATATTTAGAAAATGACACTATTTTGTTAAGACTTATTGCAACTTGAAGTAAAAATTAAGCTGCTTCTGCTAGTGTGTCGGATTTTTTGTGGAGAGACAAATATCATGACCTGTACAAGTGTGCAAAGATACAACGAATAAAAAACAAAGAGTACGGTCGTACGATCGCCGTCAAGAATAAAGCTTCTGAATGTTTTTCTGAGAATAACTATTTTTGATACAGCTGCGATAGAGCGCATATTAGAACGCATCTTAAATAAATGCGATAGATCGCATATTAGAACGTATCTCATTCTTTTAAATTCTGGTTATTTTTTGTAGAGAGACAAATATCATGACCTGTACAAGTGTACATAGATCTCTGAGCAACACGACTTCGTTCGGAAGCCGTGTTGCTCGAAGACAATAATACAACGAATAAAAAACAAAGAGTGCGGTTGTGCGACCGCCGTCAATAATGAAGTTCCGAATGTTTTTCTGAGAATGAACTATTTTTGATATAATGAAACAAAATTAAAAATTTTGAAAAAATCCTACGACACACATTGTTTTGCACTAATATTGTGGCGCCCCCTAGTGAGTTACAGCCACGACACCTATCTAAAAACATGAACTCATCAAACACAAACCCGTTATTGAAAACCGCATCAAAATCGGATCATTAGTTTAGAAGATAGATGGGAACCTTACTTTGCACAAACGCACACACAAACAAACATCTCTCACCCTAAACGCATATACCTGCTCCGTTCCGTCGAGGGTAATAAATGCGATAGATCGCATATTAGAACGCATCTTATTCTTTAAAATTTTGTTTTTTTTAAATAAATCTAAAGATTGTTTGTTTGTTTTTCGTATGTGTAAGTGGCCAACACTGGTGTCAGATTTTTAATCTAAAGATGAATACGCATGTACTCCAGATCTCAGAGATACAAGTATATAAAAAGCCATGCATTGAATACTTAATTTAATATTTATGTATTTTTAGAATGCACGCTAATAATGGGTGTTCCTTTATATCAAATAACTGAAACTGAAAGTGTTTCTTTGGTCCACCTGGTTGGTTTATATGAGGCCTTTGAACTTTACAATAAGGTAACATTTACAGAAATAAATAAATAAAATGATATGATATGAACTGAGTATCCTTTCTTGAGTCATCCAGGTGCAAACAATGACCTAGTGGGATTGATATCTTTTATATAGAATTAGAAAATCAAACACATACTTAGTACTAACTTTCATTTGTACGGGTGATAATAGGTGGGTATTTTGTCATAGAGAAACTAAACAAAGCAAATCAAAAATGTTACAAAATATTTTACCAAGAAAAATTTATACTATAATTACACTATGCAAAAGGTCATACAAAGTTTAAATGAATATAAGGGAAAGTTAAATAAATGTCTTAGGAATATAGAAAATGCACGTAGGGCATTGATCCCTATGATCACGTTGCACAAAAGAAAGTGCACCACCAAGCACCACCTCATTCTCGCTACCCGTGAATTGAATAAATCATGGAATGAATAAATTTTGACATTAGTGTGCACAAAATGCCTAATTTATTGCACTCAACAAGACCTTGATGAGCGTATAATTAACCGCTGTAGTGGTAGAGCCCGCTAAGCGTTTCACTGGTCTTTTGCCTTACTTTTAAAAATACTTAAGTCTCCAAAAAGGAAGAAATAGTAATATGTCAGCCGTGTGGCTTCTGGCAGAGTGGAATAGGGTCACTCCAAGTCTTCCCGTGGATTCCATGAAGGAAACTTAGGAAACACAAACTAAACAAAGCATCTAAACATCAATGAGACCTCTCCAACCCGTCTGGTCAGCTTGGATATTGTAGGCTAAATCCTCCGACTGCTCTGGCTAATTTATGGCTCTGATAGTACAGACAGAGAGAGTCATGATCCTGCAATTAAGACCAAAAAGACGTGATGATGATGAATATTAGGAAATTTATTAAAAAATTCCGTTGTCTAAAAATGTGGGATTATTTCTAATCTATCACACAATACCGTCACGAAATGTTTGGGAACCACTTATTTATTGAGAGTACGGTCTCCGATCTGTTGACTGTTGGTTAAGAGTCAAGCTTCCACTGGCGCAGTAACAATCACCTAACAGACTCTAACTCTTCCAGTCGACCAGGAGGTCAAAGGATAGTTTTAACAAGACGCACGATAGAAGTTTGTACAATAAATGTTTGGGAACCGCTTGTTAATTAAGAGTGCGGTCTCCGATCTGTTGACTGTTGGTTAAGAGTCAAGCTTCCAGCGGCGCAGTAACAATCACTTAACAGCCTCTAACTCTTTCAGTCGACCAGCAGGTCAAAGGACAGTTTTAACAAGTCAGACGATAGAAGCTGGACGTTAGAGGCCGAGAGGCGATTCCAAAGTACTCTAACACCAGGGTGTAGGCGATTCCAAAGTACTCTGACACCAGGGTGTACATGGTTGACTGACCGTGTCACATACACGAAAATGATGATGATAGAAGTTTGTACAATAAAAATTTGGGAACCGCTTGTTAATTGAGAGTACGGTTGACTGTTGGTTAAGAGTCTAACTTCCACCGTCGCAGTAACAATCACTTAACAGCCTCTATCGGCGGCGAACGCGTACGCGCATAAAACGCGCACCGGGTAAATAGTCAAATATGTTGTAACGGACTGACTACATGCGGATGAAACTTAAGTGCAAAGTGATGATTGGTTGTGAATTTTCTTAATAAGTATAAGAGGTAAGATTTTGAAAGCAATTGTTTTTAATATACTTAAATTTAGAAATAAAAGTATATCAGAATAGCAATGTGAATATATGAAATACTCGTACCCGTAAATAAAATACAAATATTTTTAATTTTATGTTACGGTTTGAAAGCGTTTTTGTTTTTACCAAGCAAAGTTTACGATATTTTTTCAAACACATTTCAAGAGCCATGAAGATGGAAAATAAAAGAGTGAGATTCGAAATGAGAAAAGAATGTTACAATACCCAGCTTTAGAAATTGGAAAATGAAGTGACTAGGATATAATATAGTCAAATTCATTCGAAAAAATAAAAACCACATGGTAAAAATTAAAAAGAGACTGATACTGATGAGAGACTGATTTCAATGATATATGATTTTATTTCTTGTTATATTTTATTTACGGGCCAAATTTTCATCTATACTAATATTATAAAGAGAAAAGATTAGACTGTTTGTTTGTTTGAATTGAAAAAGCTCCGAAACTACTAAACCAATTTTCAAAATTATTTAATCTATAGAAAGCTAATTTATCTGCGGTTGATATAGGCATATTCATGCGGATGAAGTCAATGGAAAATTACTAGTTTAAAATCATCATCATCAGGTCTTTTTAGTCTCCACTGCAGAAGCACGACCCTCTTTGTACTACCAGAGCCATAAATTAGCCAAAGCAGTCAGAGGACTTGGCCCACACTCTCCATGCTGGCCAGACGGGTTGGAGAGGTCTCTCTGATGTTAATAAACTTTGTTTAGCTTAAGTTCCCTAAGTCGTCTTCTACGACAGCCATGGGAAGACTTGGAGTGGTCCTATTCTACTCTCTCGGGATCCACATGGCTAAGTTTAAAATAAATATAGGTTATTATAATGCCCGCTATTGGGTCACAGATTTTATTTGATATGATTAGATTTATGTTGATTCAATTCCTAACTATCGATTAATTTCGAGTTTGCGTCAGGGAAGCGATTGCAGAATCCACTTCGGGGTGATGCAAGTCGCATTCAACCGGTTTTTTATTTACGGTCTAGCATCTTAGCAGAAATTTGTAATTTCACTTGCTTTTGGCCAAGACTAGGTATTTTTTTATTATAAAATATTTATGTTTCAGTTGTAGGTATATCTGGGGTGTTAGAGAAGTAAGATGGGGACTCTTCACATGTAACGGGATTGAGTAGGTTTTCGTGCTGAAAGGAAAACACAATGCTTCTATATTACTTTTTTATTTGCAAGTTAATAATTAAAGAAATACATTCATGTCCTCATAAGAGGAACGTATAGCACTGCCGAAAAACTGCCTTTACGGATTTTAGGTCATAGAACATACGTCAATTGAGTTTGAATTTGTGGCCCCCAATAGAAACTCAAACAGATTTGTATGGCATTTTTTTCATTTTCACCCTCACTCCATTATTTGTCTATGATCTTTAATGCCTAGAAAAAACATAAGGCAGTGGGTCGTCTGATACTAGTAATAGTATCTTCTTCGTAGTTTGTGACGTATAGCATGACTTCCACATACTACGAAGAAGATATTATTACTAGTATCAGACTACCCACTGCCTTATGTTTTCTCCAGGCAATAAAGATCATAGACAAATAAGGGAGTGAGGGTGAAAATGAAAAAAATGCCATACAATTACGTTTGAGTTTCTATTGGGGGCCACAAATTCAAACTAAATTGACGTGTGTTCTAAATATAAATATATATATACGGACAAATCACACAGATTGAGCTAGCCCCAAAGTAAGTTCTTAAGAAAGACTTGTGTTATGGGATACTTATACTCAACGATACTATATTATATAATAAATACATATATAGATAAACATCCAAGACCCAGGTCAATCTGAAAAAGATCGTTTTCCATCATGACCTGACCGGGGATCGAACCCGGGACCCCCGTGTCGCAGGCTGGCATGGTAACCGCTGCGCCACGGAGCTCGTCATATGCCCTAAAATCTGTAAAGGCAGTTTTTCGGCAGTGATGACTTCTGTGTCAACTCTTCCATTTCTTTTTAAGGGAACAGAGACAATAATCGCTTTTGGAATACATCAAAATCATTTCAAAATCTTAATGAAATCTCCTTGCTACAATACACTGTTGTAAAAGCTATAGTTTTAAAAGCTTTTATCAAATTCTGGTAACAAGTTTCTGCGTGCGGAAAAAATAAACATACCTACGTCAAATAACATCATAAACTCTAATATTTATAGTTCATGCAGTAAAATATACCGTTTTTTTTTGTTGTCCTTTTAAAATAAAACTGTTGTATTTCCTCTCAATATTGTATTATCTATAAAACTATGTGGTTGGTTGGTTTAACAGTCAATATATTTTTATAGCTTGAGTTAGAAATAAATATCAAATCGAAAGAATGCCAATGCCAATAAATATGATCAATTTTATGGCTTTGTTTAGCTAGTCGGAGGAATTTAAAAATGATTTTTGGCCTGATTTCCATTACATATCTATCGCATCATAAATATTTTTTACTAGACTGATCAACTTTCCACCGTTTCTGGGCTGAATCAATCGTTAAGGTTTTTCGGATAACTTAGTGTAGCTTAGCATTTTTGCGCCTATTCTAAATGACGTTGTAATAAAGAATTGTTGAGTAAGTATCTTCCAACACAAGCTTACAACTTACTACGGGTTTGATTGAATCTATGTGATTTATTCGTAAATTTATTTATTTTATAATTATTTTTAACAAAAAAGTAAAACCGACTTCAACCCTATACGTAAATGGGTGGTAGTTCAATCAAAATAGAGGAACAACGTCGTCATCAACTTGTCTTGATTCGCAAAAGAATAAAATAGAAATAAAATTAAACCAAACGGCATACTTGTACAATCTTTTTTTTGTTTTTGTTGTTTTTTTCTAAAAGCACTGGATACATTTCGATAAAAAAAAGTAAAGGAGCACAGTCAAAACAGAGAAGAAACGTTCTTATCAATTTGTCTTGATTCGCATAAGAATAAAATACAAATAAGTTTAAACCGAAGGGCATCCTTTAACAATTTTTATGGGTTTTTGTTTATTTTTTCAAAAAGTGCTTAATACATTGCATCAAAAATTTTATGGAACCACCTCTGAATCATTACCTATCGAACAAAAAAAGAATCACTAAAATCGATCGATAACCGACTGAGTAACGCGTAACATACATAAAAAAAAACATACGGACGAATTTAGAACATCCTCCTTTTTTTGAAGTCGGTTAAAAATAACTTATTGACACTAGCCGTATAGCTCATAAATTAAAGCTTTGAACCACTTGTTTACACTTGCGAAGATCCTTAAAAGGAGGCATTGTCAATCAAAGTACATGGAAAAATACTAATATGAAGTTCATTGATACGAGTAGCAAAATTTTTAAAACAGCAAAGTTCATTGTTGTCAATGCAATGTTTAATGTTTTTACTGAAAGTTAAATTTTATATTCATGGCTCTGCTAGAACTTGTTCTTCTGAAACAAAATATTGTGGAGTAGAGCCAATATTTGTCCCAGGGAATTAACCCAAGGATGGCGATGTCAGGCAAGCAGCTGGCTGTAAAAAATTTTGTCAAATTATAATACAGGATGAATGTGGTCATAGTGCGGCCTTGAACCATACAGCTAAGTGTTCAACCTGAAAAACGCTCACATAAGAAGGAATATCCAAACTAATATTATAAATGCGAAAGTGAGTTTGTTTGTTTGGTTGTGACGCTTTCACGCCGTATCTACTGAACCGATCATCATGAAATTTTGCATACACATAGGTTAGTGTACCGAGAAGGACATAGGCTATATATTACGCGAGCGAAGCCGCGGGTAACAGCTAGTTTGTTATATTTAGAGCTACAGTGGAGCGTCGATTATCCGAACGTCGCTCAACCGAACAACCGCTTATCCGAACAGAAGTAACGCGCGGATCAACGCTCCCCCCACCTCACGCGCCTCGCGGGTCCCATGCTCGCGCCTCCCGCGCTTCAGTTTTCGCGCACTTGTCGCGACTCGTTCACTTGTTATCATACTTGTATGTCACTTTCAAGTAACCGCCATACGTATTTACCTGTATGTAAATATGTATGGCTGAATCAATATACATATAGGTGCATACATAGTTCGATTATCCGAAAATACCGGTTTTCCGAACACCCACGTCCCCCAATTAGTTCGGATAATCGTTCAAACTATTACTAAATCAGGTTCTAATTGATGAATTCGATTATCTTATTTACATCAAACAGTCCTAATCCGAACTCTCTCCGGCTCCTAAGGTAATCTAGGTATCCCACCCCCTGACCCCATAGTACTCAATACCGTATTGCGTATATGAGGCTTAACTTCGAATACTATCCCTTGCACTCAGGATAGGCCCTTCTTGCAATGTTGCTTTTGATTCATCAGGAAAATGATGAGAGTGGCTGCTCGCCAAATGCCTCCGATTCTCTAATAAGCCCTTCAGGTAATATGAGACCAATCACTACACAATCTCTCCAAACCTCGCACCTAAAGGCAACCCTTAGACGAGGTCCGTCCCGCCTGTGGGGCCTTTGGTGATGAGGTCTACCTATACAGGTTGAGCTAACTAAACAAAGCCATGTTCACTTTTTCTTTTGGAATTGATTGTTCCATGCTGCTTCCATGCTGATTGGGAGAAGAGGAAAATAAATATACCAGCTGCTTTTTATCCCGCGCCGCCCGTAAAAGTCGGTCGGGGGATAGGGTGAACATCTAATGAATCACGTTATAGGCGATGCGGCTAGCAATCCATTACATAAAATAAGGAATGGGATAAAGAGCCCAAGGTCATAATATCTGTATGACTGATAATATGTATGTATGTAATGTGTATATGACTGTTAGACGTACTTTCCGGTAACAATAAAATTGAGTTGCTTCATGAAGATGTCGTATTTTATGGATTAATCATTGTGTTCACACCTTTATCGCAATGATATTTGTAAATATGGTTCGCACGGTCAAAGTTTCCTTACCGAGGTAAGCAATTAGAACTCAGGGGATTTTCTGTTATGACTTACAAATAAATTTCAAGCACTGATACGGTGCTAATTGGGGTATTTCTGTAATGTTCATATCATCTCATCATCATCTTCAGGTCTTTGTTAGTCTCCACTGCAGGAGCACGACCCTCTCTGTACTGCCAGAGCAGTCAGAGGATTTGGCCTACACTCTCCACGCTGGCCAAACGGGTTGGAGAGGTCTCTTTGATGTTAATAAGCTTTGTTTAGCTTGAGTTTCCTAAGTCGCCTTTTACGACATCCACGGGAAGATTTGGAGTGGTCCTATTCTTCTCTGCCGGGAACCAAACGGCGTTCATGTTCATATGTTATTTATTATTTATTTATAGATATAAACGATTTAAACATATCTTGAAATTTTCTTACAAAAAGAAAACATAATGTAAAGATAACCTTCTTCTCGCACAGTAAGTAGAAACCGATCGATGGAATGAGCAAATATCTCAGGAATTGGTCAAGCGATGCGCCTAGCACCCAATCATCATTTTTATTCCTTTTCATGCTCATCATCACGAAATATGTTCTTTCAATTATCAGTTTTATGCTCTATCCATCTAGTAGTGAATAGATAATATAAAAATATTAATATAATATTGAAATAAGTAAATCAATTTTTATTAAAACTAAAGGAATTGTATTTTGGAAGCAAGTGTACATAGGACATAAAATTATTCTTCAAAAAATTTTGTTTTATTACACAACTGTATCACATGAGCTTCAGTATAGACCCATTGAACATTATTAAGTGGAATATGGTTGTAAGAATTAATATCAAGTAGTTTCATTAAAGTATTGCCACTTTTAATTCAAATGAAGCAAGATAAACTCTGAGATATCGAACTAGAAAGTTCATAATTTTGAATTAAAGCCCAAATAAAAAGTGGGTGACCTCGGTGTAAATCCACATTTAACTTAACGAGTTTATGTGTAAATCAATCAACGCAATAAACGCTCCTTTCTATATTTAGCTTTATAATTACTTACTGTAATTTCATGTAAGTGCTGTTTTATTTTGATTTTATCTTTTCGCTATTATGATTAAACTACTATAGAGTTCTCATTTAGATATATTTGGGATAGTTTATATAATTCAGCGGGAAGAGTTTTTACAAATATGGAATTGATATAATGGAAAATAGAGAAAAATGGTCACATGATTATGATACTATACGAATTAATCTACGAATATTTTTGTTCAATGTTGTCAATTTTTGATTCCTTGGTTTGGGGATGACTGTTTTTTCCATGGGCAGGGTAGTTTAAATGCAGTTTTTAGTTTCTCTAAAATTGGTGTTGCACGGTTGGTAATCGATTAAACCAGCCAAATGCGAGTGTAACTATCGCATAGACGGTCTCACACAAAAGTGTTCTGACGAAAAAATTGATGATTCTAGGTTGCGGAGAGTATCCTATGTCCCTTGCAGATTAACCTTATTTGCAAAATATGCTTCATTAGAAGTTTAAATTTAATCATTTTTCACGTGGCAAATCGGACAGCCATTACCGCAAGATGTGATGGATAACCTGCGTACTTTTAGTTTTGTTTTTATTTAATGTCTAAAATTTGCTTGCATCAAATGTAAAAAAAAAACAATAAACTAGTTATAAGGGATCACCACAGGGTACCACACGCCTGAAAATAATTTAGATTTTTTAAACTCTACGCCCATTAATATATAATGTCTAGACTAAACAGATTAACAGATAGATAAACAACGAAGTGATCCTGTTAAGATTCCTTTTTACCTTTTGGGTAAAAAACGCTTAAAACCATAAACACATTTTATAGCGTCAATTTTATCTCGATCCACAATATGCTTTGCACGGAGGATCTGAATTAAAAAAAAAACTTTTAGCTTTATTTTAAATATGGGACACACACTAAATAAATC
Organism: Rhodophaea formosa; assembly: GCA_963082605.1. Lineage (NCBI taxonomy): Eukaryota > Metazoa > Arthropoda > Insecta > Lepidoptera > Pyralidae > Rhodophaea > Rhodophaea formosa. The sequence goes on from OY720211.1 coordinate 13,125,851, forward strand.
TTAAAGTTTAGTTTACCGTAAGGTGAAACCACTAATATACGAGTAACAATAGGACTTGGCCTCAGAGGATAGGTTACGTTCAGTTTCTCGTCACTCATAATCAGTCGCTCATTTTGTATTTTCGTTACCCAAATTGAATACTTTTGACAAATTTGAATTTACTCGCTAAAACGTTTAATAATTCAGTCGTATTAAGTACTACAATAGCAAAACTGGATTTAAGTGAATACGGTTTTAGATTATGAAAAGAAGAAGAGTTAACTATTTGCTTGTGGTCAACATACAAACCTACCTATTAATTAGCCTTTCCATTCAACTGCGCGGATCACATGACTGATTGCCTTGACCTGGGATCTTTTAGATTTAATAGATTTGAACATACGTATTAGACTTTTATACCACTCAGTCACTGAATTTATTTTTTAAGATACCATTACGTAAATTATTTTCTAAGCTTATTTCGTTGTCGTGAACCGCTTTTCAAGCTTATTCATAATTTTAAGAGCATATTTTATTTCCGTTGAAAATGAGCATAGTCCACCCAGATCATATCCTAATAATTTTATATATATTATATTATAAACTGCCTCCGTGGTCCAGTGGTTAAGGCGTTTGCCTTGTTGACCCGGGGGTCGTGGGTTCGATTCCCACGGGAAGCATACTTTGTTAAGTTGTTTCCAGTTTGGTTAGGACATTGCAGGCATGAATCACCTGATTGTCTGATAAGAAAGATGATTCCGTGCTTCGGAAGACACGTTAAGCCGGTGGTCCCGGCTGCCATCTGGTAGTCGTTAAAGGAACCACGTCAGAGGCCGAGAGGTGGTTCCGAAGAACTCTGACACCAGGGTGTGCATGGTCGACTGACCGTGTCACCGTGATTTATATGTAATTATTCAGAGTGAATTTGAACAACCTGGCAATATTTAAGTGTCGGCATCAAAATCTCTAATAAAATATGGGAAAAAATGGTATACCTAATCGGGTCTTTGTATGGAAAATGATTTGAGTTATACCAATGTATGAATATATATGTAGGTATTTGACCTTAAGCTGCTATATCTATTTATCCCTCCCATGTCTCAGATAAATAGTATTATTTCAAAGTACTTAGCCAAGATGTAATTGGAGATTGTAAATGGTTCAACTATTAAAAAAAAATTACAATTATATTTTTTTTTATTTACAAGAAATAACATTCCAATTAGTTGCTTAGGGTTAATAAAACTTATCTTATACGTATAAATGATATAAAATTAAATATATCTTTAAAGAATGTTGGTACGTTTCGTTTTTTTGCACATACCTATTAGAGCAGGGTAGTAAAATTTTAGTACCTATGCGTAATGAAGTTGATTAGATTAATATATGCGTTTGTTATTCGTAAAATTTGTAGACTATTTTTCATCGCATAGGTAATTGCTGTTTGGATTGTCCTCTAATGGCGTTGGACACAAACATGTTCACAGCGTTCAATTTGAATAAAATTGTTTTTGATTGTTAACCTTCTTACAACTAGCAATCTGCATATATGTTCCCATTTGGATTTATTTTACTAAAGGTTATAATAATAATGTCATTTTATGAATGTAAGCATCGTATGCAGAAAGACAATAGTTTAATTTTCCACATTATTTTAGTTTACTGCTGTTGGTTTTAAAGCGCCAAAGTAGAGTAAATGGCAGCAAACTTCTTAAGTCAAGTTATTGTTATTGTTAAAAAATAATATTATACTTCTAAAGCTCATTCGGGCTCTGAAATTTTAATATTGACACCCTGTAGAGGTATTTCATGATAACTCATGCGTAAATAGGCTACTTTGTGAAGATTGGGTACTTATGACACGGCTATTATTGCATAGTAATAATTGTTGGTTACAAGCTTACAACGCGCCAAAATTGCCCTATGATCCTTGGCCCACAATTCAGTTATGGATATAAAAGAATTGTTTATGATGGGTTATCAGATCTAAAGGTTTTAATGAAGCACTCTATTATATTATAGCATTCTAGTGACTAAGGTTAATCAAATGAAAACAAGATAAAAGTTTGTTATGTTTTAAATGAAACTGGAGCAAGTTCTTTTCAGGAACGAACGAATATGTTCGTATTGTAAATTTGCGAAACTGAGTTTATTACACATCACGCCCTACTGCTGAAATTTTGCATACACACTACAGTTAAGGGAATACATGAGTCCAGTGCTTCCCCCATTTCAAAATAAATATTTTAAAGAAAACGAAGAATCCATTAAAAATTTTGTTCCAGTAAAGGTTGAGATAACCTTTGGTTTACAATTCAAAGTGAGAACGTGACACTTTTTTTAGCATATTAGCCATAAAACGCCATTTTTGTCTAAAATGCTAACGAAAGTTCCGTTGTGGTAGAGCCACGCTACCGGCGAAATTCACTTTTGCTAGTAGCATGAATGGGCCAGCTCGTCCGGGGAAGTACCACACTCTCACAGAAATTCGACGTATGTATGAGTAGTAGCTATATCGCTGCTATGCTTCGTTCGGTGAGTGAGAGAGCCGGAGGCCCATGCCCTCTCCCCTCTGGGAAAGAAAAATAAAAGGCTGGCAACGCTATTGTCACACCCTTGGTGTTACAGTTGTCCATGGGCAGCGGTGATTACTTACCATCAGGTGACCCGCTTGCTCGTTTGCCATCCTATGACATAAAAAAAATGCCACTTTTGTCAAAAACGCTTACGAAAGCTTCAAGTTTATACTTTAATCTGTAAACAGTAGTTCATAAAATAATTCAAAGGGTTATCTAGGGGTGTACTGGAACCAAATTTTAAATGTCCTATTCGTTTTATTTCAAAATATTTATTTGAAATGGGGGCAGCACTGGGCCCATGTATCCCTTAAAGTCTTGGCCTCGAGAGTATACACCGTCTACAACGACCTTGAACCTCCGACCAGAAAAAACGCTGGCGTTCCAGGCGCACTGCCCCATAGTCTCTCGGGGAGTCCGTAAGATGGAAATTTCGTCAAAAGTACGCTATGTCAGACCGTATAGAACCTTAGAAGTAACATGATTTAGCAAAGTTTCACCGTGGATAAGATCATGCTGGGAATAGTTGCCAACTTACAGATTCTTGTGTAGGACATTAACATGAAAACTACTGCGCCACGGAGCCTCTCAAAATTCATAAAACAGTGCCTATAGTTTATGATTGCACAGTTTCACAGACTTACACTTTTTGTAGCGAGATGACGTTCGGGTATTACTAAAACCATTAATTACGAAATAGTTATAGTTGGAATTTAAAATTTAATGTGAGAAGCTGGGGAATACCACACATAAAGGAAAACTAATCTTGAAAATAATGCTTCTAGACAAAAAATGTACTTTATGTAAAATACATTAAACTTGCTCTGTTGTGTAGGTCATATTTAAGAAGCTATAGTTACTACGTTAGTTTGAGCTGAAACGCTGACGATTCAACGCTGATTGAATCTTCTGAGTATGGAGTCGGGAGATAGCCATTTTTAACGCCCAATTATACAATTTAATGTGTTTAGGTTTATTAGATATGTCTTTAATAATACCTCATAAGGATATAAGACACAAAAATAAAATTTGAAAAAAAATCCTCGCACTGTTTCATAGTTACAGCTCTTAGAGTTACAGTTATGTTTTAAAATTTATGTGGATACGAATCACGAATCATTACAATACAAATCAAATAAAATTAAAGAACAAATGAACACACGCACAAATTAGGTAATTACCTAAGCTTGAACGGTTGCATTTTGTAACCGAAACTAATGATAGTTGTCGCTACTTATATAAATACGAGTAGGTATTTTGTAGGTAATTTGAATACAAAAGCTCAGAGTGTTTGGTGGGTGGAATTAAAAATAGGCAAAAAATAATACGACTTGTCCACTACACAGTAAAAAGCAATCGTCTAGTGTGATATTATACGACTCATTAGACTATATTTTGATTTAAAAACTCTATTTACTTACTTACAGTAAAGTCGGCCGGCAAAGTTGTAACTGTAAGTAGGAGAGCTTCTTTCTTTATAATTTCTTTATTGCACTTAAATACTTTACTAAGAAAAGTAACAGTTGTACAAAGATAAAGAACTTTTGTACATCGAAGGATTTTTCCCTCGATGGGATCTCCTGGGACCACGTGCCTGAAAGGACATAAATTTTCTGTACATTATACCTAAACTAGTCCATATACGTAAATGAACTACATGCCTACATGTGAAACACTAATAAATATATATTATATAAATACATACAATCGTTTTTTTATATCAAATTATACTATTGTTAAGTCAGTATCCAACGACACTCATATTTTTTATTACCCCTACAGTAAGTTATGTGTTATAACTTACTGTAGGGGTAATAAAAAATATGGGTTTAGTTAGTTTAGGATTTTTAAAACCGATTATGTAGTTATTGAGTTTGTCTATTACAAACATAAAATCACATCTTATCTCTATATATCATATTAGTAGATAGTGTAGACGTCTAGCTATCTCCCTTTTTCCACCAACCACTGAGCATAGATCTCTCTGCTTACGCCAGCTTCACCGGTCTGTCCAGGTAAATAATAGTATGGACATACGTTGTTCGATATAAAATTTGTACCGTAAGGGGTAAAGACATGACTAATATGTTTATATGTATTGATACAAAAACCAAGATATTTCAATCTTTTTGATTTATATATTACCATCAAGTAATTGATACCTTTGATATACATTAAGTATGATTACTAAATAGCAGAAAATAAGTACACTCACTCTAAAAATAAATATTTTTCTGCATAAAAATGCAGGCTTTAAAATTATAAGTCGACACATGATGATATCTTTTAATAGCCGCTACCGGCCTTGACTACACTACCATTCCATTGTTGCCCAACTTGTACCCACATACTAATTGCCTGTGCCGACTTCCATTGTGTCCTGAGCATAATGGTGCATCTGAGCGATCACGTTGCAAAAATAAGCTGGCCACTGCCCATTGATTAGTGAAATTATAGATTTAGCTTGTACAGCACAGCCATTGTCTATATGGTCAAGGGTATCATCCTTAACTACCTGTCCGTTGGTTGAGGGTATGGCATCGGGTACGTGCGCCCGACCTCCCGAACTGCTTCTTTCTCATCCCTAAGCCATCCGAACAAGTATTATCCCTTATTAATATGTAAAATACGGGTCACTCACGTATGAAGTCAGCTACAGGCCGACATGTTTCAACCTCATCCGGAGGTCTTCCTCAGGTCGAATGTGAACCGAGACGCGCGCACGAAGTCGTCCCAGTCCGCACTGTGAGTGTGTGTGAGTGGGACGAATTCGTGCGCGCGTCTCGGTTCACATTTTTTCGTCGTCTGACCACCTGGTCGGTGGATGTCCAACGCTGCGCTTGCCGGTACGTGGTCGCCATTCGAGGACCTTTCTGCCCCATCGGCCATCGGGTCTTCGCGCTATGTGTCCCGCCCATAGTAGTAGTCATATATATGATCACAACTTTTAAAAAAATATAGCAAAACGCCAACACAGCTAATAAGGCGCTGGTTTCTTTCTTCTATCAGGGGACATATTATAAGTATTATTGGATACATTCTACAAGATTCCGTTGCAGAAGGCACAAGCTATTTCAGGGCCATGAATGGAAAATTTACAAACATCGCTCTACGTTCCATTTGAAACATTAAACATTGGAATGCTTGCCGAGAAATGTTTTCAAAACTTTATTCTTTGTCCTTAATACGAATATCGGATGGACGTACTGTTCGTGTTCTAATTGAGTGATGTAGATCTCAAAACAAACAACTAATTAAAGCGATTTTCCACAGAGTTTATAAACAAAACAAATTCCTGCAAAAATTGTCGTAATTACTTCACCTCATCATCATCTGAGCGGTTTCCATGTTGCATATTCAGCTATGGTGCGTCGGAGCAGTTATAACGATTTTTTATACTGTTATATGATTTGGCAAAGTTTTTCCGGCCGGCCAACTCACCTTGTAATCATATACTCTAATTAAATTAACATATAAAATAAGATATAGGAAAAATATCCAGGCGGTAAGAACTCGAGACCACCAAGTCTCGTACATAGACTAAGACGTTGGTTCCAATCCTGAAAGCGTTGAACTTTTTTTCATATCTTATTTCTTCATTTAATATACATGGCGAAATTTTGATCGTTCCGGACCATTAAAGGGGTGATTCAGCCTGTCAATATAAACAACTTTTCCTATGGGACAAATGCTGTAAACTCGAAAAAAAATTCGACATTCCTATACAAATTGCCCGGGCGGCTGAACACTCTTGTATGAAAATGTCGAAATAAAATTTGAGTTTCCAGCATTGGCCCCATAGGAAAAATGGTTCATATCGACGGGCTGAATCACCCCTTTAAGGGTCCAGAACGATCAAAATTTCGCCATGTATAATATAATATTAAACCGGTTGAAATACCTAATATGTTATAATACTTGTTAATATGAAGTTACAGCGTTACAGTTAGTTACAGCGCTGAGGATCGATCCATAGCTATTCGAGTAGCAGGTTGGCGTAATAATTAATCATTGCACCATGGACGTTGTCCTTATGGCGACTTCCACTAACATTTTGCATCACAAAGATGAACTTAGTAGGCCTAGAAGTAATTTTGATCTCTGAGTTGTACTCAAAATTCCTTGGCATATTTTAGGCCAAGTTCTGTGTTTTATGACTGACTATTAATCATGATGCGTTTTGAGTAGATTAGATTGAAAATAGGAACAATTCAAATTTGAAGGGTTTTGTAATTACGACAGATTCTTGTCTACTTTGTCGATTATGACCTCTCTCCCGCCTTCGCTGTCTGCGACGCGCACTCGTATTGTTCTGTATATCTCTTCTTGTCAACGTAATGTAGGTGCGAAAGGCAAAGACGCAAAAAATAAGGCATAAAAAATTTACACACGTGGAGCTGAAGGGATAGTTGGAAAGTTATTTATACGTATTCACTGAGCATAATACTTATTTAAAATTTACCTCAATCCGTATGTTTCTATTTTGTTACATATATAAATTGAATTAACGACGTAGATGCTGTGGTAATACCATAATTAACGCCTGTTGCTAGTAATGTCTTAAGGCGAAGTGAGTTCACACACTAGCGCCACCCAGCAATTAATTTTATAAGTCCTAAATCATATCAATCATTAATAAAAAAAATCTAATAAGTAGTTGAATGCCATAGTAAATAACTTGTAGTATTATTACAAGTTTTCACTATTTTTAATTTGATGAATTAAGAGAACGAATTATTACCGCCAAAAGTGGCCACTTTTTGCGGCGAAAATTCGTTATCTTAAACTTAGATTATAATATCTATGAAAAGAATACTATGAGTTATTTATTAGGGCAATCAGCTATAAGATTTTTTAAATTTGATTCGATTTAGGAATAAATGAATTAATTGCTGGGTGGCGCTAGTGTGTGAACTCACTTTGCCTTAAGTGCAATAATAAATTTTATTGTCTCTAATTTTCAAGAACCTTGATGTAGAAAACTGAAATTAAAATTGGCCTTCTTTGACTCTGTATTAAATTAATATTTGAAATTAGATAAGTATCGGTGTCCTTTCACAAGCTTAGTGCTTCCGCTAGACGTGAATGAAAAGGTTGATAGACATAATACATGAGTATTTGATGAGATCAATTCACATGGCCTTCCTATTGGTTGAATTTGATATTCAATCCTCAAACCCCTAGTTATCCATTTAAAGAAATGCAACTATATATACCTCCCTCCAATAGGTAATCCTTTGGTTCCAATAGGTCCTTTGATCCAATAGGTAATTCAATGACACTTTCATCTGTAGTTATAGCTCGTTTGGGTCTTGAAACTACGTTGCGCGGTTATATCATCATCAGGTTTTTTTTAAATAAATAAGTATAAATAAATAAATATGTATATACGGACTAATCACACAGATTGAGCTAGCCCCAAAGTAAGTTCTTATGAAAGACTTGTGTTATGGGATACTAACTCAACGATACTATATTTTATAACAAATAGATATATAGATAAACATCCAAGACCCAGGTCAATCTGAAAAAGATCGTTTTCCATCTTGACCTGACCGGGGACCCGGGACCATCCGTGTCGCAGGCAGGCGTGATGACCGCTGCGCCACGGAGCTCGTCATTTTTAGTCGTTTTTAGTCTCCACTGCATAAGTATGACCCTTACTGTACTTCCAGAGCTCATAGAGCACGGTTCTACAAAGCGTTTTAATTACCCACCAACATTTCTTAGACGGGTTGACTTAGTCCGTCAAAACAATCAACTTTTCGATGGGACTAATGCTGTGTTTAAATTTCCAAGTTGTATATACCTATGTAATGCTGCACGAGTGTTTTCACAAAGCCATTAGTCAAAGGGCAGTTTGCATCGATATGCCACATGCATAACGTAGAAGTCATTATTAAAATATTACTACATACATCTATTATTACTTATTGCGCAAGTTTTTCTACCTAAGCCTAAGGTATTTCAACAATTACGATTTTAATCGGCATAATTAAGGTTAACTGCATTAAATATATATGACAGTAATTCAGTGTACGGGTCGTTGAGCTGAAGTCAAGTGCCAGTGGTATCCACAATCTTGGAAACTTGTGAATTGATTACAAGGTCGAGGGTTTTGATTGCGATTGAAATTCGGTTCACATTGTTCGAGTTTACTGGATAGATACACGGTGATAGCAAAATTACCTTATTGTATACATATTACAACGTGGGTAGGGAAAGACACTGGGTCCGTGGGGTACATCGGCTCATAAACTTTTCAAGCTCATAAGCAAAGGGCTGGTCTAGGTGTCCAATGACCAGAGGGCTGGTAGCTATTTCGCACAAAGAATAAGCATTGCTATTCAGCGTGGCAATCCTGCTAGTCTCCTAGGCACATTACCGTAGGGCAATGACCTGTATGACATTTTTTATTTATAGGTAGGTTTTTTAGGTAAGTTTTGTTTTAGATAGAAATAATTATTTTTTTAGGTTAATGTAGTTTTAATCAATTATATTTGATTTTAATTTAGTTGTTAATATTTTTGTTGTAATATTTTATTGTTAACTTAAAATCCCCAATAAATTTACAACGTGATCCAACTGATCAAAAGAAGTCGAAGTCAAAGATTTTTATTCATAATTGGATAGTTGTATCTCTTTTTGAACATCATATTTTTCTTTCTTATTATTTTTAATTTTTAATATGCAAAATCGAAAATCTACTAGCGTTTCGTTATGACCACTGCTGAAAAGAATACGCCGAAAGAAACTCAATCCAGACTTAGAGTTTTACTTATACTATTTGGGATAGATTTAAGCAGTCATCATCATCATTTCGTGCTATTGCTATAATGTGATCAAACTTTGTAAGTCTATGAAAACTATTTACATTATGACGCAACAATGTAAATTTCTTGCTAGGTATATATTGTGTTGTGAGAGATCGATTCTTTGAATATCATGATTGCACTTTCTTTGTAATCAGAATGGCTCAAGTAGTTAGGAAGCTTGATTTTTTGTTTGTTTTTCGTGTATGTTAAAGGTCAACACTAGAGTCTGATTTTTCAGATATTTGACATAGTTCATCAACTGCCATTAATGATGACAGCCGGGACCTGCGGCTAAATGTGCCTTTTGAAGCATGCAGGAGCCTAAGAAGTCACAGGCGGTCACCCATTTTAGTGGGGACCGCAACAGTAATTTCTTTAAATGTGCTAATGCTTACGCACTAGGCACTCAGCCTCATAGTCATTATTTTATTGCGAGGAGAGTATGAGACCACTTTTCTATTCGTCCATTGTGAACTAAGTGTTTGACTGTTTCAACAGAGAATGGATTCGACAATGTTTTTGATAATTCCGAAATGATTACTCATGATTGCGCTATTATTATTCAGCATTGTGTGCTTTTGACTTTGCAGGCAATATCAGAACATTTATGTTTCTAAAAACATATTCTATAGTAAACTTTTCATTTATTTGATTGTAAACGTTGTGAGCGAATAAAATACGAGATATATCCCTTATCGAAGACCCTAAGGCCACAAGGCTTTGAGACCCCTACGTATGCCGTATAAGTTAATGGAATAATCCCTGGATCACATATTGACATAATTCCGTAGATTTTCACGCCTTTTTCGACGTCCATATAGAAAAGAGGCGCAGCTGGTACATTTTATACATTCAATTAGTTACCCTTAAATTAGTAAAACTTTTTTTTCTTCATTTCTGAAGAGACTACCCCCTACAGAAGAATACAACCCAAAACGCACTATCCCTAACTAATATTCTAGCTTATTTATATTAAAGTAGCAGATTTTCCGCGACTTTTTCCACGTATATTATAGCTTATGCCACCATCACATAAATTAGCTTAATATACTGCAATTTTGAAAATCAGTTAAGTATATCATTAAAACTAACGTGAGATAAAGACATCATATATATATATATATATATATCAACGGGTCACTCACGTGCTATTTGCCGGGATTGCCGACTATAGTTTCGGACTCGTCAGGAGCCCATTTTCTATATCAACTTTAGTCTTTCAACTATAGTCGGCAATCCCGGCAAATAGCACGTGAGTGACCCGTTGATATATATATATATCAGTTAAGTACTTAGTTTCCGAGCCTTTTCAATGCAAACAATCAAATCATTCCTGTTTTTAATATATGTATTTGTATAAACACCGAAAACAGACTTCAATTCAAAATAAAACGTACAAAATAAGTCTGATTCCTTGTAGGAAGTGAGTGCCAATTCTCAATACAGTCTAAATGAGAGGTGTACGTCGTTTCCTTGACCGGCGAGTCAAGGTGCTTTTCCGACAGATCTTAGCTCTGTGGCCTTTATCGTGATGCGAATGCGGACGGTGTGCAGATGAGCCAATTTACCTGTATCTTTGTTTAGTGGAGAGTTATTCTGTGCGTAAGGTTTGCAGATATTTATAGTTCACTCTCCCTACACCGTTCAACATGTTACATGATCTCTCTTGTCGGGACTAACCTTGGTTATCATGTCAGCTGGAGTCCATTTTCCTTGTCGTAAGTAAAAAGTTTAGTAAAATTATGCTGATGTCATTTCAGAAGTTAAAAAATGCTGTGCTCATGTTGCCTATCCTTCACAAAATTTCACACAAAAATAAATACAGATCATTCTGTAAACTCTCATCCTGATTCACAGGAAATTGAAAAGTGAATCATAGCTCACTTAATTAAGTAACTTCCACTCTCATTTGGCGGAAAATCTAAATCGTACAAACCCGGTCATAAAACCAAACCCTTGGTCCGTAACGCGGAATCGAATGTACAAGGTCACAGAGATGACACTGCGTTACCGAGTTTTTGTACTGCTCGCTCCATTGTGCAGACGTCCTCTTCACAAAAGCCCGTGTCACAAATTAATAACTAGAGATATAACACACCCAGCCGTGTGGTTCCCGGCAGAGAAGTATAAGTACCACTTCAAGTCTTCCCGTGAATGTCGTAGAGGGCGAATTAGGGAAAACATAGAGATCTCTCCAACCCGTCTGCCCGCCGTCTGGAAAGTGTAGGCCTAATTCCTCTACTGCGCTGGCTAATATATGGCTTTGGCAATACAGAGAGCGTCGTGCTCCTTGAGTGAAGACTAAAAAAGACCTGATGATGATGATGATGATGATGACACACCAATATTTCTACACATTTAAAAATGCGTAATGTAAGTATTGCACTCGGCTGCGATTCCAGCTGAGCTGTTGTTGGGACTCCAACCTGCTAAAAACCTCATGATGAGACCACTTTTGCCTGTACTAAAAAAGTGCCTGTACGAGAAACGGTTGAGCGGCCACCAATCTTCCACCTTCCGATCTGAGGAAGATATAACACCCCCTACACACTGTGGTTTATGTGGCAGTTGGTTAGTAAACGTAGTTAATTCTTTTTTCGAGTCATAATACCAGTATTAATAATAAATAAGTAGCGTTAACCCCCCAATCCATGTATAATACTAACAAAAAAAATATTAAAAATACTTGTAATTCGGCACCAAGAGAAAACAAAAATAGGTACCTTTATACTTTAGCCCCCTTTAGTGTACTGGGGCACTCGTGCCTACATATGCTTCTATATCTGTAGGTTTTTTATTTGTGCCCGTGTCGTCATTTAGACGCATGTCCGTCAACGGTATCATAGGCCGGAATCACAGCGTCAATTGAGTGAAAGAGAGTCGTGTTTCCTTGCTTTGGTCGAGTGATTTAAAGTTTACCTTTAGGGTCAAAGAAGAAGACACAATTCATAATATCCATACGTTTGGGTAGCTTAAATACGAAGAAAGTACCCGAGAATCTTTATTTTTGACTTCCAAAAGAAAATATTCTCCTTGTAGAATAGAAATGGGTTTGTTTGGAGTGTCAGGAATAGTAACAGTAAATAGGAAATATTTTATAGCTTATATTATAATATGCTACGGCAGTTTTCTAAAAGAGCAAAGCAAAGCCGGGTTCCGCAAAAATATAGGCTGATTTTGAACCTATGAGTTATATTAAAATCTCGGAATCAGAATCTCTAATGGAATACAGAATTCTAAGAAAAATAAGGTGTTAAACTAAAAATAAAATCAGACCTCATAGAAATTCGCCCAGCTGTCAAGTGACTGTAGGAGAGGTCTAAATTTTTTTTTTAAATTTTTATATATATATTTTTTGCCATTCTGTTTTCCAATAAGGATTCTAATTCCGAAATTTCAAATCAGCCTTTTTTGGTCAATAATTGTAAGGAGTGGTATGGGTAGCTAAATTTACATCTACCTTTCCCCCTACCATCAAAATCTGCAATGAGTGGTGGATCCAGAAGTTTTCATTTCAGACGAGACACCATAACAAAACAATCAGGCAGTTTTTGGCCAGTTTAATTCTCCTTGTAAACTTTTCGTATCCAAAAGCGGTTCACGAAAAAAGTTTGGGAATCGCTAATCTAAGGTTAAAGTTGAGAACTTAAAATATCTTCAAAGCATATATATTTTTAGTTTGAATACCAAACAAAGGTTAAACACAAAGTACGTTACATTAAACTCGTGAATTACTAACCAAAATGAGAATATAAAGTCCAAAAAGGCTACTCATGGCCTAAATCCTATAGATAACTTCCTCATGGCAATCAATGAAATCAACCGTTAAATTAAATTTCATTGTTAGAAATAGTTGTTGTGTCTGCTAAACATTCGTGGCATAAATAAGTCTGATATCCTGCAAGTTACATACGAAAATATATACTACTTATTTCAATTGAAATAAGTAGTACCTATGTACTGAAGTCTCCTTTTGTAAATTTGTTTCTTTTACTGTTTAATGTGAACATGAATAAATAAATAAATAAAAAATCATTTTTTGTTTCCAGGTGTAACTATTAGTATGATGATGATGAACATATGATTCTTGAAATAATGTCGTTTCTCGATTTGCAAGGGATCGTGTCTGGGTAAAGATAATTCTGTCTAACAGCCACTGGCGATTACGTTAAGTACGTTGGCAATCATGAAATTATTACAACGTCCGGTACTAGTACACTTACAGTCAAAGGTACAAAAGCACAATAATCAGGTGAACATACGACCGAACAATGCTATAAGTACATAAATATGCTAATCAAAATCATTAATGAAAGTTATCTTTTCATTTCAGATACATGTGACGCAAACATGGCTGTCTTCGACAAGAATGACGAGAAGGATCTTAATATTAACTATGACTTAAAAACAAATGTGATGAAAAATAGTTTAAGTAACGAAAAGACAGAGAAAGTACAAAATGAGAAATCGGAACAAAGTGATACAGATTGGAAAAAGTTGAATATATTTCAAAAGACGAAACGAATGATGTCCTTGATTACAGTAGAGCCAATCCTGGCATGTTATGTTATGCCGTCCGTACTCTCTGCTCTAGCAACACAGAATCTTTATTTAGAAAAAGCTTGTCGAGTAAATCTAGGATATGATCACCATGTATGTGACGCGTTAACGCGAAGAGAGACAGCAAACTATACTCTTGAAGAAGAAGCTGTGCAGACATTGGTCGCTTCCGTGGCGGGCTGGAAAACAGTTTTACAGTCGTTTTTACCTTGTGGAATTTTAATATTCCTCGGAGCATACAGTGACAGAGTAGGTCAACGGAAATTTTGCATGATTTTACCTATCATCGGAGAATTTTTGACCAGTGTGGGATTGATTGTAAATACTTACTTTTTCTACCAGCTACCAGTAGAAGTGGCAGCTGTGACAGAGGCTATATTTCCAGCATTGACAGGTGGCTGGTTCACCATGTTCATGGGCGTTTTCAGTTACATAGCTGATGTAACGACAGAGGAACAAAGAACGTTGCGGATCGGTATAGTGAATCTCTTTTATTCGTTAGGAGTGCCAGTGGGTGCAGCATTAAGTGGGATATTAGTGAGAAAGATTGGTTTATACGGTGTGTTCTCATTAAGTGCGTCTTTATACTTGATTAGTTTCTTCTACGGAATATATAGGATCAAGGAAGTGAAGAAGACAACTGAAACTGTGAGTATAATTATTTTCTTGTTAATATTAACATACTCGTGATGTGACGACCTTCGAATTAATATTGGATCGTATCTTAGTGGCATCAGATCTTGAATTGACAATGCAACTGTGCATTTAAATGCTTCATTGACCGGAATAAGAGGTTGCCTGTTATTGGATCGAGTTGATAGTTACGGTCCAATTCCTATTTGTATCTAATTAATTATGACATATTGAGTACTATTTTTACATGGCAAGTGCTAATTAATACTTGAATGACCATACTTATTTTAGTTATAAATAAACAACGACCACAACGACATGTTAATGTAATTGTATTTCTACTTACTGTTATTCTAAAGTACTGGCATTATCTATATCAATACAGGATAAACATTCAACATCTTTTCTTTCTTTCTTCTTTTTAATTATGGCTTCCACCGAGATTTTAGTGATTCTGCCAATGTCCAGTATAATGAGATACTAAGTATCGGTGTTGTACGGTATGTGCCATCAAAGATGGCGTATGTTCTTTGGCAGCCTCGTGGGAGATTTTGGCGACAAATCTATACGAGTCCATTTAACAGTCTACTTTAACTATTTCACAAATTGTTCTCGAGCACGAGCATTTATAACACCAATCTACACCAATTTCATATTATAAAGTCCACTTAAATCAATTTGCAAAATTGTACAAGGCAAACGACAACTGAACCCCTTGACTTCCCACCAAAAACTCTTCAACATCTTTAGAAAAATATTAATCTATGACACTGACAGCCTTTACAGTTTACCCTCTACCCTTAGATTATTTATTCTAAGCCTTTACCTGAGAAAAATTTACTATGGCAAAATACGAAAACCTATAGTGGCCCCCAATCACTATTTTTTTTTGTGTATTTTGCTATCCATTCCTTGACTAAAGTTAATCATCTCCATGCTGGCTTGGGAGAAAAGGAAAAACATAAAATAAACCAGCTGCTTTTTTTCCCGCTCAGACCGTAAAAGCCGGTCAAGGGATTGGGTATATAAGTAAATATTTTCACCCATCACTATTTTGATTCCGCTTTCCACTAAACGCTAAACGTGGCCTTTGGGTTATGACATTGGGCTCTGACTACCCCGCAAGGAATAAAGACGTGAAAATATGTATATATACTTTAATGATTATTGCCTATAGTTGTAACCATATCTGTCTGGTTCTTAGCAAATCCACAATTTAGGTTTATTCTTTATTTCCAAACTGATATACTATATATACATACAGCATTAACAAAAAGAACTTTGCTCATGAGTCCATGGGAGACTATATTGTACCTAAAGTGAAGTGCATGAGAATAAAATTTTATACATACCTACTATATGTATAAACTTGAATGTCCATTTTACCTTGCTGCATCTTGTACTTTCGATAAATTAGTCTCGGTAGTGTCTTGTTCCTCTCTCTTTCTTATCTGAGCGGGTTCCCGGTTGCATCCTCACCTGGAATTCTCTGGACCCCAGGGTCCGGTGGTAATGTAATTTTCAATATTTAGACTCTTTACGAAAAATAGAAGTTAATATGCAATACGAAAACGCCGTGTGGTTCCCGGCAGAGTAGAAAAGGACTACTCCAAGTCATTCCGTGGGTGTCGTAAAAGGCGACTAACGAAACACATGCTAAACAAAGCTTATCAACATCAAAGAAACCTCTCCAACCCGTCTGGCCTGCGTGGAGAGTGTAGGCCAAATCCTCAGACTACTCAGGCTAGTATATGGCTCTGGTAGTACAGAGAGGGTCGTGCTCCTGCAGTGGAGACTAGAAAGACCTGATGATGATGATGATGCAATACAATTGTTTTCCAGATTGATAGATTGTTTTAATATTTTTAAGCTGAGGAAAATGATTTCCCATTTGTTATTTTGAATACAAAATATAACTTGCATGTACGAAAGATGTCGTTAAAAATAATTTATTTAAAAAATGTACAGCAATTTTAAAGTTCGAATACAGTAATTGTGGGAGGCAAAATCACGCTACACAATAGTTTACGAGAAAAAAATGTTTAATGTGAATCAAGTTATATCCCGTGGTTAGTGCGAAGGTTATACTAAAAAAAGTAAAGCTGCGTACAGTAGAGACGTATTGCAAACTTCCGCATCGCAATACTTGCGGATAAATTGGCATATTTAACCGACTTCAAAAAAGATGAATGTTTTGTATTGACGGTTTTTAGAGTTCCGTAGCCGAATGGAAAAAAACTGAACCCCTATACTTATATATTCGTCATGTC
The DNA here is from genome assembly GCA_963082605.1 of Rhodophaea formosa. NCBI lineage: Eukaryota > Metazoa > Arthropoda > Insecta > Lepidoptera > Pyralidae > Rhodophaea > Rhodophaea formosa. The sequence goes on from OY720211.1 coordinate 13,142,684, forward strand.
CGTCTATCTGTCTGTCCGTATGTCACAGCCATTTTATTCCGTAACTATTGAGACTACACAGTTGAAACTTGGTAGGTAGATGTAGTCAGGTTTAAACGATATACAATTAGTAGATTTTGAGATAAAGCACTTTTTAATAAACCGCAAAAATAACTTTGTTATTCATACATGCTCTTCCTATTTCAATAAAAATTTAATGAGACCATCTGTAAAGTATTACCTATCGAATAAAAAAAGAATTCTTAAATCGGTCCAGTCTTAAATCTGGCGTCTTCGAGAAATCGGGGCACATACATGAAAAAAAAAAAACATTACGACGAATTGAGAAACTCCTCCTTTTTTGAAGTGGGTTAAAAAAACATTATCCCGTGATGTTATTTTAATTTAATAAGAAAATATCCATCAATGGATCTTTGCAATGGATTTAAGTGGATTGAGGGAATAATTGTATGCGAGTCGAACTCGCACATGAAGGGTTCTGTAGTTTTTCCATTATGTATGGGGAACTCCCCTTAATCTTTTTTTTTCGTTTTCGTATTAAAATTGTAAAACTGTGCACTTACCACGTTTTAAATGTGTAGTCCTATTTTTTTTTGGAATAAAATGGCTGTTACATACAGACTGAAAGATAGACATGGCGAATTTATAACGGTTCCGTTTTTTGCCATTCGGCACGGCACTTTGTATGAAAGAAATTCTATAAGTTAAGCACAGACAAAAAATAAAAAGCTGGAAATTTAATATTTTAATTTTATGCCTGACCTGACATGGTCGTTTACTCAAGATGTACTAAAATGGAATTTTCTATTATTTCGTGCAGTAAACTTAATTCACCTGGGTTAATTCACAAAGGGAGGGTAATTAAGTTTGCCAATCTTATTTGAGATCGAATGATTGTGCATGGTCAAATGACAGTGTCACCTACACGAAATGATGATGATTTGAGATAAATCGATATTGATGTACTGATATAATAAATATACGCTAGCAAAGTACGAGTATGTATAAAAAATCCATATACATATATACGAACATATCACACAGATTGAGCTAGCCCCAAAGTATAGATACTAATTCAATGATACTATATTCTATTACAGATACATATACAGATAAACACATATTGGCCGTGTGGTTTCCGGCAGAGTAGAATAGGACTATTCCAGGTCTTCCCGTGGATGTCGTAAAAGGCGACTTAGGAAACAATAGATATACAAAGCTTATAACATCAAAGAAGCCTCTCCAACCCGTCTGGCCAGCGTGAAGAGTGTAGGCCAAATCCTCTGACTGCTCTGGCTAATATATTGCTCAGGTAGTACAGAGAGGGTCGTGCTTCTGCAGTGAAGATTATCAAAGACCTGATGATGATGATATTGATGTTATGATATAGTAAATATACGCTAGCAAAGTACGAGTATGTATCAAAAATCCATTATAAATATAAACGGACATATCACACAGATTGAGCCAGCCCCAAAGTATAGATACTAAATTCAATGATACTATATTCTATTACAAATACATATACAGATAAACCTCCAAGACCCAGGTCAATCTAAAAATGATTTTCTATTTGACCTGACCTGGGATCGAACCCGGGACCATCCGTGTCGCAGGCCGGCGCCGTTGTTGTTGACCGCCGCGCCACGGAGCTCGTCAAAGTGTGTGTGTGTATGTAGTGTTTTAATCTCGAACTACGAAAAAGATAGTATAACATTTGACTCTATACTATTACTAGGTGTAATATTTAAATGAAACGACTGGTTTGCTTCAAAATAATGCAAGCACGAAGGTAACTTTACAAAATCATCATCATCATCATCACCCTCCTTACCTTATCCCATTAACTGGGGTCGGCGCAGTATGTCTTATCTTTCCATGTTTCTCTATTTCCCGTCATACTCACTTCCACTCCCGCCACCCTCATGTCTTGCCTTACACATTCTATCCATCTCTTTTTTGGTCTCCCTCTTCCTCGGTTTCCACTTACTTCCATGCTCAGTGCTTTTCTTGTTATATGCCGATCTTCTCTCCTCATTACATGACCTAACCAACCTAATCTATTTTATCTAATCTATATAACCAATATATCCTATCCATCCGCGTCACCCGGCACATCCACCTCAACATTCTCATTTCAGCCGAGTAAAGTCTATTTTCATCTTGCACCTTTGTAGCCCAGCATTCCGAGCCGTACAGCATCACAGGTCTAATAACAGCTCTATATATTTTGCCTTTAAGTTTTGATGGCATTTTCGGGCCACACGTGGTACTGGCGACTTCCCTCCACTTCTGCCATCCTGAGTTGATTCGGCGTTTTACATCTCTGTCAACATCTCCGTCGTTTTGGAGTAACCAACCCAAATACTTAAATTCAGACAAAAGTTTTATTTACCGACCTTTTCCGTGGTACATACATAGCCTATTTGACTTAGGGATAAGGTATCTATCCAACGGTTAAATATTTTCATAAATCGGTCCAGTGGTAGTTCCTGGAATTAGCGTCTTCAACCAAACAAATTCTTCAGCATTATAATATTAGTATCACGAGCTCCGTGGAGCAGCGGTCAACACGCCTGCCTGCGACACGGATGGTCCCGGGTTCGATCCCAGTCAGGTCAAGATGGAAAATGATCTTTTTCAGATTGACCTGGGTCTTGGATGTTTATCTAATAAGTATCTATTATAAAATAATGGTATCGTTGAGTTAGTATCCCTTAACACAAGTCTTGAACTTACTGTGGAGCTAGCTCAATCTGTGTGATTTGTTCGTACAAATTTATTTTTATTTTTTTAAACAAAGAAAAAGGAAAGATTTGAACTGGCTTACGAAACAAAAATGTTTCGTAAAAAAAACTTCCTACTTTGCTTGAATTTCTGCGCATTATTTCAGAACTGTAAGTCCTTTTAATTCCGTAATTAATTACGCATATCAATACCTGCTATTCTATGGATAAGTACTTAAGCACAGACACAAGAAATGAAAAAAGAAACGTCTATCAAGACATACGCATAAGTATCACGTTGGTCCATCCAATAACTTTTTACTCTACATTATTGTTTGCCAGTTTTACCAATTATTTGAGAAAAAAAATAATAATGTAGCTAAAATATTTAAAACGATGCTTTCTATCCCAGCTAATCAGGATTCAGGGTGCACTCTCTTCTTAAAAGAATTATAGCTGAGAACCTAGACCACTAAATCTAACTTTTAAAAAACTGCATTTAAATCTGTCTCTAGTTCGGCAGCACCACGTATTTCAGCAAACATTAGCGACATAAAGGCTAGTCAATATGGACAAAATAATGTAAACATTGCAAACATATACAGTTTTTTTAGGTACCTATACCAAAGTAGGTACAGACGTCTAGGAATATTCCACGTTTTTAAGGCCCAAAACCCTGTGCTATACACGGGATGCCTTAAGTATTATTTTTCGACTTATTCAACCCCTGACCAAAAAGGAGGAGTTCGAAATTTTATGCTTTATCAGTCTGTTTATGTGAGTCCGTCCCTGGCATCAGAGGCGTTACTCGGTTGAGTGTATTCAAATATGGTTTTCAATAATTTCAAACTTAGACTTTGCGTGCTAGGTTCCAATTGGATGTTAGCGCATCATCATCATCAGGTCTTTTTTTGTCTCCGCTGTAGGAGCCATCTGGTTCCCGGCAGAGTAGAATAGGACCACTCAAAGTCTTGGATGTCGTAGAAAGCGGCTTAGGAAACACAAGCTTAACAAAGCTTATAAACATCAATGAGACCTCTCCAACCCGTCTGGCCAGCGTGGAGAGTGTAGGCAAATTCCTCTGACTGCTCTGGCAAATTTATGACTCTGGTAGTACACAGAGGGTTGTGCTCTAGCAGTGGAGACTAACAAAGACCTGATGATGATGATGTAAGAGCACGAGTCTTTCAGTACCATCAGAGCCATTTATCCAAAGCAGTCGGAGAATTACAATTGCTTTCATCTCAGTAAGTATTAAATCCCAAAGTCGATGCACTTGTTGTTTGTTTTTCGTATGTGTAAGTGGCCAACACTGGTGTCAATTTTTTTCAAGCTGCTTTTAGGCATCTGACATAGCTTAACGACTGACATCAATGATGACAGCCGGGACCAACGGCTTAACGTGCCTTCCGAAGCACGGATGTCGATGTACTAACATCGAATTGGTGCTCAAATGATTTGTGCAGGCAATAATACCTGGTATTTTTGTATTTGTAATGTGAAAAGAGCTGCAAGTGAGACTAAGGATAGAATTATTAAATGCAGTTAAAGAATCGTAAAATGTTGGATAGTAACATAAAGCTTTATTTATATTGTAATAATAAGATTGCTTGAGAAGCTTTGTGGTTTCCGACGGAGAAGAATGAGATCACTCCAAGTCTTCCAGAGGATGTCATAGAAGGCGACTTAAAAACGCAAGCTAAAAAAAGCTTATAAACATCAAAGAGACCTCTCCACCAGCGTGGAGAGTGTAGGCCAAATCCTCTGACTGTTCTGGCTAATACTGGAAGTACAGAGAGGGTCGTGCTCCTCCAATGAACACTAAAAAAAGACCTGATGATGATGATGAAGAAATTGCATTTTAAAATGGAGTGTTGTAGCGTGGTCACAAAATGATAATCCGATCCTTGCCGCCGATTATTGTTTATTTAATAAATGTAAATGTGGATAAATAAAATACTGTTAACAGTAAAATTTTCAATATTGATTTGACAATCACAACCAGAAAGAGAATTACTATAATAGAGAACAGAACCTAAGAAACCTCTTCTTCATATGACGTATGCAAATATAACAATTTCCCTGTAATAATCATAATGACTAGTCAAAGCTGCAAGACGAAGTCTCATCGAGAGTCAGACTGTCGCAAAAACTACATCAAAGTCATACCTACTTTACATCATAGTTACATGCGCATTTGCAATGTTTGAAATCGGTATTTACTGGCCTTAGATGCCAAATCATTTATTTAACTTTACGTTTACCATTCACACACTCGTGTCATTGAATCATAGACCGTGTTATGTAACAGGTCACAAGTGATTGTACAGACCAACAAAGATTCTATCTTGACGCAAGTACATTCGGTTAAGAAGTGCTGTATCTCTTGGACGTGTATACTCTTTGTTCGATCCTCGGTCAGCAGGCCTATTTGCTAACTTTTGACAGCTACGGTGTACATCATTTTCATGGTAACTTTAACATTCATTACGGCTTCGGTATGAACGATCTTTTTTTATTTAAGATATGAAAACCGTAATGGATGCTAAAGTGACAATCAAATCATAAAGTGACAAATAAATCAATATTAGCATGTCAAATTCATAATCTACCGCCAAAAGTGGCACTTTTAGCGGTAATGAGTGGTTTATATAATTTACATACATACATAATATTATCACGCCTCTTTCCCATAGTGGTAGGCAGAGACCAAGGACCTCCACTTACTACGATCCTTACAAACCTCTCTCCCTTCATCTATATCTACTCTTTTCATATTTAAATACTGTTTATCCTTCGTTCAAAAGAATGTCTCAAGAATAGACTCTTAAAAAACCAAATATATAGCCTATATTTTTCGACTTTCCAATACTTATTATGAAAAAATGTCAGACCAGTTAAACACTTTTATAAGTCTGTCAATTTTATTTCGCGTTCCCAGCATTTATCCCATATGTTGTTAAATAGCTATGGCAGTTTCTCATTCATCATTTTAGTTAATAATCAAAGTTAGTGTCTATGAATGATATATACCTTGTTTTAAAGAACATAAACTGCTGATTCTAAAGGTAAAAAAATCATAATTATAGAACTCCAGATTTTTTGTTATGATGCTTAGAAGTTTTATAATAGGTTCTATCAGTATTACGAGTAAACATTATTATGTGTTTAGTATATACGAACAATATTTTGTTATTACTATATAAAAGTAAAAATGAAAATAATAATAAAGAATAAAAATAATATTATATGCATTTTGGTTGCAATGAGTTTTTAAGACGCTTTTGGTGCCCCGAACTAAAAATCTGCCACAGCTCTTTGTTGCACTGAGTCAACCCTTTGAGGGAATGCTGAAGGTACATTTTCACTAGGTAATTTGGTTTTTAATTTTTAATCATCATCAAAATTTTAATGTTTGAATTATGTAAGATCCCACAAGAAGAAAGGTGCAAGGACCTCCCGTTAAAAAGTTACCAATCAGCTGGTCAAATTCTATGAAAAGAATATTTATTTCATTTTTCACTTTTTTTTTTGCATATGCATATTTACCTTTTTTATTAGGGATTCTGAGTTCATCATTCAAATATTGTCCGGTTGTTCAGAATCTTTTGTAAACTAAAACCTTAGACAAAACTTATATTTTAGAGGCTAACTAGTGGATTGTTTTTGAAGATTGTGAAATTAAGTACGGTCACCTGCAAAGGTCTTTATAATAGAGTAGAATAGGATATATTTTAAAAATAAATTTCTGTTTATACAGCCTTATATAAAGGTTAAATTCGATTGCACGGGCTCCCTCACTAACGAAAGAAATTCATTTCGATACACTTTAATTCTGTTAATTATCAGTTAATGTATACGATGAGCCCAATGGTCACACGGCATTTTTATCGTATGTTAAGCAACCCCGGGTGCAGTTTCCACTTGGATGGGTTACTAGCAAGCAGCATAAAAAATATCTCAATTCCCTCCGTGCTTTGGAAGGCACGTTAAACTGTAATCATTAATGGCAATTGTTAAGCTATGTGAGATGCAACAATACAGCTTTAGAAATCTGACACCAGCCCCCTATTTACTAACTCAGATGACAGGTGTCGATGCCTATCAATCTAGGATTTACAGTTACAATGCGGGTTTTGATTACTCAAACTTTTTATTTCAAATACAAAAACCGTATTGTAACAGTAAATTCTCGATTGATACGCATCGACACCTGTCATCCGAGTTAGTAAATACCGGCAGAGCGTTGACCACTACAAACACGAAAAAAAAAAACAAACATCAGTTATATTTACGGATACTGTTTCAACTAACATGAAACATTGTTTATTTAAACTATCGAACAGGAAATAGTTCTTACAACAATTTTCAAGTCCAAAAAACACTTCGCGCTCATCAACTTTTTGCAAGTCTAAAAATAAATGATTTAAATGATCTTGTTAATGAAGCGACCGTGGAAATTACCGTGATAATAATTATATAACTTCTCAAGTTCAATGACTAAATTAGCCTATCGGAGCGTAAAAATACAAAAAGTCCGTCAACTTGACCTAATTCGGAGTCACACTCGATTGAAAAAGTAGCCTTCGATCTTATCGATTTAATAAACCAAAATCTGAGATTGTTTCCTTTCCCTTTGTATATGATTTGATCTAAAATATACTTGCTCGTTCAAAGCGTAAAACTACGAAATAATCTGTGTTTTTCTTTGCAATCGTAAAATCCAAAAACAACAATGTCGATTTTTAAAATTCTTTATACTAGATAACCATAGTACTTAAATTTGTCTTTCCATTAGTTTGTCTAATACAAAAACAGATTCCAGAACTAGTTTTTCATTTAAAGATATACGCACAAATAAAAATAATTTCGCTATTACAGATTATAAAAACGAAGGATTACTGACATATTAAAAAAATAATTTTCGCGTTTTGAGACACCATTTGCGGAAGAATTTTTTCCAACCCCGATTTAATACTGTTTATATAGATTTTTCTTTAGGATTTTTTTTCTTAATAATGAAAAACATATATGATATTATATTACTTATAATATTGATTTTCTCCCTTATTAAAAAAAATAAATAAAAAACGGCATTGACTATGACGTCACTTAGAGAATATTTAAATTCAATTATAAGAATAAAAACTTTATTTAATCGCAAAAATACCGAAATTAGTTTATTAGAATAATGTTTTCCTTCGCATAAAAAGACAAAATTACGTTCTTCAGGAGGGTAAGCATGCCCAATTGCCGAATGAAGTTGCTGACATAAGCTAGTTCATGATAAATCTTATGATTCATTCCATGATATCAAACAACTTTCCTTAGGGACACACGTTTTACTTTATTAGGTACGGCCCAGCGAAAGTCGTTTGCTGTTATCAGTAGACTATATGTAAATGTTGCAACCCTTGAAAACGATACATTAGTATTTTGCTTTTTTACAACTACGCGAGAAAGAAATGTGATATTTTCAGAATTTATGCAACATATTAATGTAATCTGTAGCAACTTCCAGATGCCTTATCAGATTTGATGTTTGTTGTATCGTTAGAAACCTTGCCTCATTCTGATTGGGACAGCCTATATGAGCTTTGTATCTACATAGTTAACCACCGTACGTTTTTAAAGAAACTTCCCGCCTTGTAATTGCTACGTACGACCGAACTATGGAATCAACTTCCTGGGGCGGCTTCCTTGCAACTACATGCAATTTTTTTGCATAAGGTACAATGATATTTCAGTAAAATTTTAATTGTTCATGGTTTTTTATTTTCGAAAATCTTGTCAGGTTTGATATGCGCAATATTCACTTGCTATATTATTACATCAATCGATAAACTAGTAATTTAATATAGTCATCATCATTTCGAGTAGGTGACACGGTCAGTCGACCATGTACATTGTACACCTTGGTGTCAGAGTTCTTCGGAACTGCCTCTCGGCCTCTGACGTGGTTCCTTTAACGACTACTAAATGGTAGCCGGGACCAACGGCTTCATGTGCCTTCCGAAGCACGGAATCATCTTTATTATCAGACAATCAGGTGACTAATGCCTGCAATGTCCTAACCAAACTGGAAACAACTTAACATAGTATGCTTCCCGTGGGAATCGAAACCACCACCCCCGGGTCAACAGGCAAACGCCTTAACCACTGGACCACTTTTCTTAAGCTCACATTAGAGCTCAGCTTTGTTCTCAAATATATCGGCTCTTATAATGAAGGTAACTTGGTTGTCACACTCAACTTAATATATTTTTAAAGTAGTGTACCTTTCTACATTTCCAATTTCGTCGCTATTATATAAGTTTAGCAAATAAACATCAATTTGTCTTGATTTCATCATCTACTAACTTGCAGCGGGAGTCTGATATGAGTTTCCTATGAATTTTTCGGGGCCCCGTGCTCCCCCTATTTAAAAGAAAATGGAGGTATCATTTAATATTTAAAATTAAATTTACCCGGAAACAGGTGGTGGTAGATGTATATTACCGTATGTTCAGGATCCTAATTGGGTTACATACTCAAAAGATAGACCTTTCGGTCATAGGTTACCCTCTTACACTGACCCACTAGCGCAGCAACGTTAGTTTCAACATACATCGTTTCGTACAAATATTTGTCTATATCAAATGTTTATGTTTTACAGAAAACGAACGGTTGCTGTGAATGGCTGCGACTGTTCTTCGACATCCACCTCGTGAAGGAGACGCTGATGGTGGCCTTCAAGAAAGGCCCGAACAACCGGCGGCTACGCGTCATCATGCTGGTGATCGTGCTGTGTGTTGTCATTGGTCCGATTTATGGTGAGTTTATGTGCTATACAGGTCGCGAATTGACACCATGCTCTGTGGTTCCCGGCAAAGTAGAATAGGACCGCTCTACTTCCCGTGGATATCGTAGAAGGCGATTTAGGAAATACAAGCTGACAAAAATTACAAACATCAAAGATCAGACCTTCAGACACCGTAAGTCATCCGGAACGTTATCAATAAATATTTTAGGCGGTAGATTTTGCAGTTCTTAAAAAATACTAGACAAATGTCAACTTAGTCTACCTGCGACCACGACCACTGTAAAGTGCTCGAAACGTTAGGTGTATAAATAATGTAATAAACGCGATAAAAACCGTATTAAAATAATTTTATTTAAATCAAAGATCAGGCCAGAATAATCAGAGGATTTGGACTACACTCGAATCCTCTGACTGCTCTAGCTAATATATGGCTCTGATAGTACAGAGAGAGTCATGGTCCTGCAGTGGAGACGAAAAAGACCAGATGATAATGATGAACATTTATTTGAATATATCAAAGGTATTAAATCTATTTCAAAGCTCAACAAACCTGAAGATCTATACATACGTTCCAAAGAGCTATGGCAGATTTTTAGTTCGGGGCACCAAAAGTGTCTTAAAAACTCATTGCAACCAAAAACTTATTAAAATTTTATACGCTACTTCATGTTTAAGTCGTATTTATAATTATCCTCATATATTATTATTCTTTTAGTTAGTTATATATTATTATTCGTTTAGTTGTTCCAGCTCTTTTAGTTTTTGGTAATAAAATATTTGTTTGATGCAAAGGTACTAAATACCTAATAATGACATACCCTATAAAACTTCTAAGCATCATATCTCAAAAATCTGGCTTCCTATTTATTACCTTTAGAACCGCCAATATATGTTCTATAAAATAAGGTATATTTCATTCAAAGACGCTAATTTTGGTTGTTAACTAAAATGATGTATGGGATGCCATAGAAGAGAGCAGAGAGCACTGGTTCGAAAGTTATTGCGAATCAAACATAGCTTTTATAATACCTGAATGATTTTTTCCCAATTCGATTTTGACAAAACCGAGGTCTCCAATCTTGCTCTATTCGCTCGCTCAGTCAATGCTAACGTTTAGGATGTAAGAGAAATAAAAGAGATGATTATTTTAGTGCTTTTGGTACACGACCTGTTTAACCATCCAGCGAATTGCGTTATTATTCTTTTGTTTTTATTATGCGTTGTCATTAATAGTCCTATATGTGAGTATAAAACTACATAACTTTCTTAGACGACATCCTAAAAAGGTGAAGTTTATAGCATTATTATTAATCAGAGGTGAAACAATAGATAGATTTGCGTCATAATCTATATCAAGGTGTGCAATGTCATTGGCATTTATGGCAAGCATTGCTTTTTTTGCTTCTTGTCAACGAGCAATATAGGGATAAAATTTTCTTTATTTCGACCAATATGCTGCCACAGCAACCGATGTCATTTGCTTCCTCGACATGTATTTGTTTGCAGTGTCTGAGTAGGGCAGGTTATGAGGTGGCTCATTGACTAGACATCACAGCAGCATTGTTTTTGATTTTAGTAAAACCTGCATCCATGTTACCTCCAACACAGATATTACAGTTTTAATAGCACATTTTTTGGGCGATACCAAAACGCTCCCCAGAAAATGCTACTCTATATCTATCGTGACATCACGGTTCAGTTAAATGTATGGGACATATGAGTAACTTGTTCGACAGCTATATTAAATATTGCGTTTATTGTATATTAAATATTCCATTTTAAAAGTATGAAAAAAGTAAAAATAAAATTACCATGGCTCTAAATATAAAGCAACTTTTATTATAAGACCATCATCACCTTTATATTTAGAGGCATAAATATATAAAGATAATTTTATTTTAACTTTTTTCATACTTTTAAAATGGACTTGCCCAACCACTTTAAACGAAACTGTAAACGAATCGTTATCAAATTGAAAGTGTACTTTTATAGTCTTATTAGACACATTTTGATATATTATAAAGAACATTTTTAAGAATCTGAAGACCCAGTCATCATGCCTATTGAACGTGTCCTGTGGTCCGCTTTTATATTTTTATAAAAATGTTGTTTGCTTTTAATATTATGATGACGAGCTCTGTGGCGCAGCGGTCAACACGCCGGTCTGCGCGGATGGTCAGGCCAAGATGAAAAATGATCTTTTTCAGATTGACCTGGGTCTTGGATGTGTATCTATTTAAGTATCTATTATAAAATATGGTACCGTTGAGTCATAACACAAGTCTCGAACTTTCTTTGGGGCTAGCTCAATCTGTGTGATTTATCCGTATCTATTTATTATTATTTATTAATAACTTTCAGACAAAACTTACTTTCTGTTGTGACACGCATATCAGAAATCTTCGTTTCTCTTATAATCTTCTTCTACAGACACCGTTTTACCGGAGTGGGTTTTTCCAAAACTCATATACTGTACAATATATACAGCTTTGGAATTTCATACCTGAAGAAATTCGGAAAGCTTACACTTCTAGCCTCTAAGAGTGCAGAATGTATGTTAAATAATCCACTTTGTATTACATAACATGATATAAATGTTTCTGCTTAATAGTTAAACATAATCTTTTATTGTGAGAAATAATCAATTGCTAAGATTGGTTCTAGATCTAACCGTATCGGTATTACTTTTAGGGATTCGATAGGTTTCTAGTAACAGTATTGTATAATGGGGACCTATTTCATTCAAATTTTATAATCTTGGAACTTTAACTATAAAATACATGTAACTTAACCATTTAAGTTTTTAGTTAAGAATTGACCAACATTTATGACCTTTGAACAACGGTCATATAATCTTTTCGTAACCAAATGAATGATGAAATTCTAATTGCATTAAAATAAGTACCTACTTTTGCAGCTTATACATAAATACATACAATCACGTTTTTTCCCTTTCGGGGTAGACAGAGACCAGGTCTATAAAACCTAAAGGCCACGTTTAGCAGCTTATTTAAGAAAGTAACTATAATTAGCTATAGAAATATGATTCAAGCTTTTTATCTGTAGTTTATTCGTACAAACGTTAAAAAAGAATACATTTTAACCTTGGCCTTTAAAAATTGAAATTTTATTTATAGGTAAAGTATGTAATTGGTATGAATTTTATCCTAATTAATATTTTTTTAATGCTTAAGATCTTACGACTGGATATTTTTTTAATAAAACGGGGCTAAATGGAAAGTGTAGAGAGTCTTTGAAATACAAAACAAGAAGAAATTATCAAATCTGTCCAGGTTAAAGTTCCCCATATTTTTTTGAAATTATTTAAAATAAGAGGTTACACCCCAAACTCTAACTTAAAATATTGTAAATATTTGAACGTTTCTACATGGTTTTTACTCAAAGTCTTTTAGTTTAATAATTTCAAGGTTTAAGAGTCGCCTGGTAGCGCATGTCTCGCACAAACGGAAAAAGGGAATTGTGGCCATATTTGATAATTTTAGGGCAAAATTAAGCATTCAATCAATAATTCTTATTATAATCTACGTTCGTTTCTATACAGTTTGGTTAAATTATCAAATGTTTGAGAATTATACGCCTCTCAAGATTTCCATACAAATTTGAAAAGGCTCGTAATTCTCAAACCATTGGTACTATAGGAACGTACGTAGATTATAATGAGATTAATTGATTAAATGATTAATTTGACTCCAAAATTATCAAATACTAGCTTTTGCCCGCGGCTTCGCTCGCGTTAAGAAGTAGAATTGATCAAAATCCTTTCTTAGCGGATGTCTACGTCATAACATCTACCTGCATGCCAAATTTCAGCCTGATCCGTCCAGATGTTTGGGCTGTGCGTTGATAGATCACTATGTCAGTCAGTCAGTCACCTTTGAGTTTTATATATTTAGATTACCACAATTCCCTTTTTCCGTTTGTATGGAGACATGCGCTTCCAGGCGATTCTTAATTATAAAGATATTTTGAGAATCATAAGCTACCTTTTATCCCGGAGAAAAGTACTTTAAATTATGCACTAAAGAAGCGGAAAAAATTAGTTAAAAAGTAAATGCTTCGCAAAACTGCGGATTCAATCTTTCGATTGATTCAGCATGTATTTGTTTAGATTGTGACATTTCACTTAATCGACGCCATAAATATCGCAGTCGTCCTTGGCAATGAACCGCGCCAAAGAAAAATACAATAGTAGCCAAAGAGGAATAAAGTAGGCAATATAGTGGACAAATCGATTTTACGACGACGACGACTTCAACTAATTGAGAACCTTCTCCTTTTTGGACGTTGAAAACAATTCGTTGGAATCTCATTACGCCTTCGTTTAGTAACCGATTTGAAAAAGAATCTTTAATTAATTTGTAAGGTTCATCATCATCTCAGCCAGCTGCTGGACATAGGTTCCATCCCTGGGAGAGTTTTGCCATACCACCTCATCACGAGCGCAATTTGTTTGGCTTATCTTGGCTCTGACGCTGCTGCCCATTGAAACCGATTTTTTAGCAAAGGAAGGATAGGAGCCTGTTGAAGTGGGAGAACAGGATAAAAGCGTTGTGGTAGAGCCACGCTACCGGTGAAATTCACTTTTGCTAGTAGCCTGAATAGGCCCGGTCGTCCGGGGAAGTACTACACTCTCACGGAAAACCAAACTATGTCCCACTTGTTGTATTGCTCTTTGTGCTCCTACTCCTGTACATTGGAAGATCTGATGATCCGCCATCCGCAACGCCATCCAAGTGGCTGCATTTTGGGAGCAAAAAATATATATTAAAAATAATTGGTTTGCCACTGACACGAAAAGAAGAGGAAGACGGAAAACCGCCGTTTGAGTAGTAGCCGCTGCTATGCTTCGTTCGGTGAGTGAGAGAGCCGGAGGCCCATCCCCTCTCCCCTTTGGGAGGGAAAAAGAAACGGCCGGCAACGCTTTTGTCACACCCCTGGTGTTGCAGTTGTCCATGGGCAGCGGTGATCACTTACCATCAGGTGACCTGCATGCTCGTTTGCTGTCCTATGACACAAAAAAGGCATATTGAATGCTGCTTGCTCGGATGGATAGGTGATTCAAAAGAAGCATTCGGAAGACCGGGCGCGCGTACGCGATGCCATACCTGCATCCACCGGAAGGCAGTTAAGGGTATCAACACTGACAATTGTAAGGGGTATATTTTTCTATTTCCATTTAAATTTCATGAAAAACTGTTCAATGGTTTAAGTAAATTTTAATCTGAAAGATTTTATTGGATTGTAAGTGCGCGTCGATTCGCTCCGCTCAATGTATTTTGTCCATTACTGCTGTAATTCGTAGCTGTATGCGTTTGATTTAATAGTAAGCAATCTACATGCAAATTTCGATTTAAGTTACTGTAAAGGCACGGCTTTCGCTGGAAGTTTCACTTTCTTCTAGCTGCAAATCAAGCTATTCAAGTCAAGGTAACTGTGAAAAGTAAAAGTGTTCGCCTTTTCTACTTGTACTAGGTAAGTTTAAACTTGGAGATTAGCGCTGTTGAGGATAAAAACGATTAGTAGAATGTTATTTTTGATAGAGCGACTGACAAATTCATATTAGTAAGCAAGGAAATGTTCACAGATCTGTATACGCTGGTTACGTCCTTTTCAATCACAAAATTTATATTTAAAAACACGTATCATCAGGCTTTTATCAAATAGTTATATATTTTTTGGTTGATCAACAGACTTCATTGAATATAATATTAAAACCATTGTATCGTTGATTACGCATAAATAATTATGATGAAATGAAAAAAAAAACTGTTTACGGATCTTGTAAGTGGTCACGTTTACTTTCATAAAAAGTAGCGTATCATTATTTCTTTTTATAAGCTTCTGACAGGACTTTGAGATTGGAGTTGGCTGTCTAACTCACGGCCTATTTATTATTTTAATAATGAATAGGTATTGATTCAGCGGGTCACTTTTCGAGATGAACGCTCGTTGATGTAGTTTTTAAGGCTTATTCTCCTCTCAAAGTAATTAATAATTGGCTTATTTTAGATAAATGCGTTTTTTTTCCTTTTTTGAATCATGCTCTAAAGAGGATGTTTCAAACTTTTGATGAACCATCTTGTAAAAAAGTAGGTTTAAAAGAAAGTTCCTGATTAGTTAAGCATCTAGCGCTAAAAGACTGTTAAGAATACTTTGGATCTGAAATCGACGTTTCGTTAAATTTGGTTGAAAAGTGTTCACCCATTTAAAAAGTACAGAAACTTTATGAAAACACAATTTTACAATTTTTTTTTTTCACCTTTCAAATGTAAAAAAGTTTTACTATGAGCTATTTCCATAAACGCAATATCTAACATATGTAGCTGCCGAACGAATTCTAACACCACCTATACAAAATGTTAAAGAAGTGACTTCACTTGATTTTTTTAGAAGCGTAATCGCCGCTAGCAAAAATATCTTGAAGAGTTTTAGGGTAAGCATGGTTATATTGCTACTGATATTCTTATTTTTCAGAGCTCTTTATAATGTTTGCAATCGATATGTTGCCTTCCTAGACAAGTCCCGTCCATAAATAGTTGAATAAATTTATTGTGCGTGTGTGCCATTGGGCTTGATTGTAACTGGAGTAAAGAAAAATGGTCTAGTCCGTAAATACAATATTACGATCCAAGTTTCGATGTCATAAGGACTCTATTAATAGCAAATGAAATATTATGTTATGTAATAGCAAAAAATTGAAAGTATATTAACGTGGTATTATGCGTAATGACTAATGAATAACCACGTATTTTAATTAAAATCATAGTTAACAAATAAATATATAAAGAAAATTTATGAATATCATCATTATATCTGCTACTAGCAGCCCTACCCGGCTGCGCCCGGGCATGTATTATACCTTAAAACCTTCCTCGTGAATCACTCTATCTATTGGTGAAAACCGTATGAAAATCCGTGGAGTAGTTTTTGAGTTTATCGCGAACAGACAGACAGACAGACAGACGCGGCGGAGGACTTTGTTTTATAATATGTAGTGATAAAAATGACCGGTAGTAAGCGGCCAATATCCAGCTTTTCCCTTCAATCTTGTTCAAGTCGTCCCAACACCTTGTCTGTGGTTGTCCGCTGCTGTGCTTACTGGTACGTGGGCGTAATTAGAAAGTCTTTCCCCTATTGATCACCGCGCCCTGTGTCCCGCCCACTGCTACTTCAAAGAGGTAACCTGCTGAGCACTGCGGTGATTTTTGTTCTACTACGAATCTTATAATTTTTGATTCGATCACGTAGAGAAACACCAAAGATGGAGACTTATGGAGAGAGATAATTATTAGATACAAAAAATATTTGAGGTAACCTTAAATTTAGCCTGTTATTATGAACAACTTTCCGTATGGGACCATCAAAGTTTTTTTTACCATTTTCATTCAAATTGTCCGAGCGGTGGAAAACGTTTGTATGAAAATGTAAAAAGAAAATTGAGTTTCCAGCATTGGTCCCATAGAAAAATTCGTTCATATTGACAGGTTGAGTTGCCTCTAAATAATTACATCTATAAAATAAACATATTGAAACGATAAGATTACACACTAAATGGCTGATATTTAAAAACAGGGATTTTTTTCCTTTAAATTAATCTTTTGTATAAGAAAATATTTTTTGTTCCAGGTGAAATGTCTGTGATGTACCTGTTTACGAGATACCGGTTCAACTGGAACGAGGTTGACTTCAGCATGTTCTCCACTTACGCCATGTGTACTTCATTAGTAGGTAAGATTCTTCCACTATGTAAGTAATTTTGGACAAACTGACAGAGATTCCAGGCTGATGCAGTAAGTTAGCCGTGTGGTTCCCGGCAGAGTAGAATAGGACCACTCCAAGTCATCCCGTGGATGTCGTCAAAGGCGACTAAGGAAACACAAGCTAAACAAACCTTATTAACATCAGAGGGACCTCTCCAACCCGTCTGGCCAGCGTGGAGTGTGTAGGCCAAATCCTCTGACTACTCAGGCTAGTATATGGCTCTGGTAGTACAGAGAGGGTCGTGCTCCTGCAGTGGAGACTGGAAGGACTTGATGATGATGATGATGCAGTAAAAAAACCAGGCAAATAAGAAGTAGCTAATAGTTAATGTGTTTTATGAAGTGTTGCAAAACAGGCAATCACTAATAACGTGCAAATTTTTAAGAAATCCTTTTTTTAATTGTCAGGTTTTGTACGTAAATTAACTTCCTACATATTTTCGTTCGTTCGTTCAAATATAATATCAAAAATAAAAGCACTTTTTCATTCAAAATGGTTAGACTGTCCAGACGTATGTATGAAAATGTAATTTGTTTTAGTTTTCGGTACTGGTCTCATAGAAAAAGTCTTTTATTTTGAAGAGCTCCCCCTTTCTTCTTAAAGGCTTAATATACTTATAGAATGTTTAAGTCCTGTATAGGAAATATTTAATCTTACAGTCGGCATTCTCAGAAAATCCTAAACAAAGAAAGAAGCTTTTTTTGTAGTTAATAAATACGTTCTTAATTTTCCTTCACAAAGATGAGGAGCTCGAAGGCCTGGTGAGGTATACGTTACTCCAGCCGAAAAGTATCTCTTTTCGAAAATTGACAATGGCAAATAATTAGAGCCTAACGTAGTATAAAAGTGCCTGAAAGTCTTGAATTTGTGCCGCCAGTCGTTTAAGAGATATTCGAAAAAACAATTTCTGGCTGGCGTAACGTTACTCCAGCCGAATTTTTTTGATCCAGACTACCTAGGTCTAAATGAAGTACACACACGGATAGCTTCAATTTGTGCTCAATAGTGCCTTATATTTTCAAATTTGTGCCCCATACGGTTTCAGAGGTATTCAATTTTCGGCTGGAGTAACGTTTGCTCAGTTGCTGTATCTCTGAAACGGCAGGCCAATCAACCGTCGCTTTTTGTATAGATATAGAACGCTATTTGTGCCGATTTGTGCCATAGGTTTCATAAGTATCACTATTATGGTTAACGAGTTATGATTTTTTCTCTAAAAATCGAAAATAGGCTCTAGCTCTTAAACAAAGAAACCTTACCTATTCAAACTGGTACCAACATGTAGTTCTTATACCACCACACATAATTAGAAGAAATCATCAGCCTATCCCACAAATTCGGTGAGTTATGACGATATTCCTTATTTCGGAAAGTCAAATCTGGTCCTGTGATTTTGAATAAAGAATTCACTATTTTCCTGTGAGCCGACTGATTTCATATTTATAAATTATTTAGAGCTATCATTTGAGAATATACCCTCAAAAATGTAGATAGAAATACCTACGAATTAAATTAATAATAATTGAAATCTATACTTAACCATTCTTACGCGATTACCCGACCAAATTCAAACGTATATTAAAAAGCGGCCGTGGCATACTGCTAGGCATTTACTTCCACTTGGCGGTATTATTATCGAATTTAGTCAGTACAGGTGAGGTGAAAAATGTTAAGTCATATCAATATTTTACTAAAATAAATATTGGCTACTACGATTATGTTCTTCTGTGTTTTATGTATACCAAAGCATTGTGTGTCACAGCAGCGGGCAGCGGTTAGATTAATAAGTTAGACTTATAAATGGTTAAACAAATTGAAAGGAATAACAAAAAAAAATGTAGGGGCAGCCTTAAATCAAGTAAGGTTGGCTTATTACGAGTCGGAGAAATAAAATACAGTGTAAAATCTGTGACAATTATTATTGTACTTTGATTTGCTTATTTTCTAAGTTGCTAAAATTAATAGGAACTGCAGCTGTGTTTGTTCTTCTGTTCGTCATTTTATTGTTTAATTGTCTAGCTCATATAACCTTAACTGTCGGCAACGTATGTACCGGTTTTAAGAAATCCGTTCTTTTGTTCGTTGCGAACAATTTGTATGTGTTTACCGTATACCGTAGCTGCTATTTATTATTATGCGTTTATCTATAGGTCATTCATTACATTCTTGGTAGCTCAAAAACTTTCTAACTATGAACATGGCAAAATAACTCGTTTTCTATTATTGACACAATAAAGATGGGACAAAAGTGAAAGAGTTAATTTAATTTTCTCTTCCGCGTCATTTTATTATATAGAGAATACGAATACCGTCTTTTCCCTAGTAATTCTTGTGTAACCTTTGATCTGGTCCGGTATAAGATAACCTGTTTCCGATACCCACGAAACTGTATATTTTACGAGTAAACAAATTCCTGATGCATGTGATGTTTCACCTCCATGCATCAGGAATTTCTTTCATTTGCTTCAATTTTTGTGTGGTCTTCAATATAAATATCTAATACATAAACATATGTTATAATATTGTAGCATATGTTCTAATCATCTAAAACAAAAAATGAAAGACGTACCTACTTACATAAATTTGGTGTTCATAGTTCGCATGACATCGGTCCATGTGTGTAACAATCAACATCTTAAATAATTTTTGATCTTATTGTTTTTATTTAAAATAATACAAGCCTTCAAAATATATATATAAACTTTTTTTCTACACGATTGTACTCCGCCACATAATATAAGAGTACATATTTAAGAAGTGATGCATTAGGTACCACGCGGCCGCTTTTTAATATACGTTTGAATTTGGTCGGGTAATCGCGTAAGAATGGTTAAGTATAGATTTCAATTATTATTAATTTAATTCGTAGGTATTTCTATCTACATTTTTGAGGGTATATTCTCAAATGATAGCTCTAAATAATTTATAAATATGAAATCAGTCGGCTCACAGGAAAATAGTGAATTCTTTATTCAAAATCACAGGACCAGATTTGACTTTCCGAAATAAGGAATATCGTCATAACTCACCGAATTTGTGGGATAGGCTGATGATTTCTTCTAATTATGTGTGGTGGTATAAGAACTACATGTTGGTACCAGTTTGAATAGGTAAGGTTTCTTTGTTTAAGAGCTAGAGCCTATTTTCGATTTTTAGAGAAAAAATCATAACTCGTTAACCATAATAGTGATACTTATGAAACCTATGGCACAAATCGGCACAAATAGCGTTCTATATCTATACAAAAAGCGACGGTTGATTGGCCTGCCGTTTCAGAGATACAGCAACTGAGCAAACGTTACTCCAGCCGAAAATTGAATACCTCTGAAACCGTATGGGGCACAAATTTGAAAATATAAGGCACTATTGAGCACAAATTGAAGCTATCCGTGTGTGTACTTCATTTAGACCTAGGTAGTCTGGATCAAAAAAATTCGGCTGGAGTAACGTTACGCCAGCCAGAAATTGTTTTTTCGAATATCTCTTAAACGACTGGCGGCACAAATTCAAGACTTTCAGGCACTTTTATACTACGTTAGGCTCTAATTATTTGCCATTGTCAATTTTCGAAAAGAGATACTTTTCGGCTGGAGTAACGCATACCCTGGTGAGTATAAAGCAACCACGAACGCGTTCCCACATGGACAAGTTTTGACATGATCTGTTTTTCTTCTCAAGGTTGACTGGGAGAGAATGCTCTTAGCATTAAGTCCACCTACTGTAGCTCTATGGGCTCAATAACTTTAATAATTAAAAAAAATGATTTATTTTTGAATAAAACGACAAGTGACATAAAAATATCTCGAGCACTTTAAGCCGTTGGTCTCGGCTCTCTTCATTGATGGCAGTTGAGAAATCTGACACCAGTGTTGACCACTTATTCACACGAAAAATAACATTAAAGAAAGGAAATTGACAATTTAACTTGTTTCTAGGAATTCCGAATTAGTCGGCTGGTCTTGAAGTCGTATTAACAATCAATTTTTCAATGGACATCGATTGTTCCCATTCATTTACCAATTCTGCGATTCAATAGAAAAATGGGCCAAGTGCGAGTCGGACTCGCACACGAAGGGTTCCATACCATTATCCGTATTATTATGTATACAACATTAGAATCTAGAGCAAAACGGATAAAATATCATGTTTGTTGTATGAGAGCCCTTAAATTTATTTTATTCTGTTTTAGTATTTGTTGAAAATAGGCAACAAAAAAACATTATCTGTGAAAATGTCGACTGTCTAGCTATTATGGTTTATAAGTTATAGTCAGGTGACCGACGAATAGACAAACAGACAGATATCGAAGTCTCAGTAATAGGGTCACGTTTTTACCCTTTGGCACAGAACCCAAAAACGGGCCAGTTTTTGCCAGTGAGACGGAAAATAAATCTTACAGTAGTACTTACGGGTAAACAGAGACTAAAAAAATATTAAGCCGAAATATGACAAGGCCACGTTTAGGGTTGTTGTGGGCGTGTGGACGTTCCTAGTTGCATCGCCTACTTAGTGGATTCCTTCGATTTTCATTTATCACCTTGACCAGCCTTTAAGGTCAGTAGACTATGAGGAGAATAAAGGTTTCTTAAAAATTTGAAAAATAAAATATTAAAAAGTCATGATATTCCTTATTTACACGAAAATTGCCGCGCCATTCTGACGAAGTGGATGTTGTTTTTCAGTACCCTTACGCCGCTATATAAATTGAGGTATGCATAAAAACCGATCTGTGGAGGAGTACTTATTGTACGGAGAATCAATACGCAATGGATTTTATTTACTACATTTTCTTTTCTCTTGATTGTTCAGTGTTTTTCGAGTTTTGAAGGTATCAGTGTTATTAGTTGTATTGTAGCTAAAAGGCCCGGTATACACTGTTAGCGCTGACCACATGCTAAGCAAACTCCGGGTTGGTTAGGTAACCACACATGCAAAATAAAAGTAGCTTGAGTGCCTCCGTGACTCCAAGATTAAGTAGATGACTGATCTTGAAAGCTTTGACGCAACAAACGACCGAAGTCAAGCAATACTTCTTCTACCGTCGCCATTATAGTCTGGGCTCTACCAATATTGACATAATAATATGGCTCTGGTGGCTAATGGCTCTATATCTCTTAGTAGAGAGGGGATCATGCTACTGCAGTAGAGACTAAATAGACTTGATGGTGATGATGATAATGACACAATATCATGAGCAAATGCGCAAGTGAAAGAAAAAAAAACACCAGAAATAATTCCTTTCATCTTTAGGTTCTTAATAATTTCTTCTATCTTTAGGGTACTATAAACTTCACTGCGTCGATGGATAAGGTAGTCACGTAATTACCAATTTACTATGCCATAAAGTTTAATAAACGTTAGTAAGAAAGATGAGAATATTTTTTCGAAACTCATTTGTAATCAACAAATGAGTTTCGAAAAAATATTCCTATTTTCGTTGTTTTATTTCAGTTGGAATTGGAATATGTTGTTTAATTTACCCAATTTCATTGGCGATTTTCACGCTGCATTCATTTGACAGAAAATAGATATTTAAATTAAAGGTATGTTCTCCTTTTTTTGCAGGAACGTTATTTTCGGTCGGTGTCTTCAGCCATTACTTAAAATTTGACGACGCTATTATTGGAGTGATATCCTGCACCAGTAAAATCTTATCGGGCTTAATGTACGCGTTTGCTACCAAAACTTGGCATATTTACATAGGTAAGAAAATTTCACTTATCACTGATTGATATATATCATTTATATTTTGTCTACAAATGTTCAACACTCAACGAAATATCGAGATATATAGAGAGTCCAATGGATATAAACATAAGACATAGATACACAGACCACTTCAAACATGAGAACCTTAAAAGTTTGGTGTTTCTATATTTAATATTTCTTAGCTCTTAGAAACTATATATCAGTTTACTTTGCCAATAATAGCTATTAATTTTTCTTTCGTAAGGAATTAAAATGTTGTTTGTTCATATTAACCACAATTAATACTTTTTCTACATCTGCTTAAAAGTATATTTTTGTTTTCAGCTCCATTGATTGAGATTTTCAATGGTACTTCCTTCATAGCCATGAGGTCTATGGTATCAAAATTGGTCGACAAGGATGAATTAGGTTTGTTTTCCATTTAAAATTTCGGGATATCTGTAATAAGTTACACGAATGTATCAAATAGAATATTATCTTTTTTTTTGTAGGCATTACCCGTCTAAGCAATATTTGCTCATAGAATTGATCAAGAATTATCTTTTTTCTAAAAAAAAAAAAATCCACCGAAATTTTATTAAAAAAAACAACAACTTCAATATTGTTACTGTCTTACCCTTTAAATATTATTTTCAGGCAAAGTTAATTCTTTCTTCGGCCTGGCCGAGGCTATGATGCCGCTGGTGTACGCTCCCATGTATACCTCGGTGTACACAGCAACTATCAAGACTTTCCCTGGGGCGTTCTTCCTGCTCGGCGGTGGACTAACTGTTCCAGCAGTTGTCATATTTTTGTAAGTTACATACCATCGAAATCGAAAAATTATTCCTCGTCATCCCCAATTACCCTTTAACCTTTGAGAATGATGTTGTTCTTTGAAAGACGGTATGAGCATGATATATTATCCCAAAAACACGTGTCTTCTTATTTGCGTGTGCTATAGATCTGCACAGTATCTTTGCTTAGACCATATAATATTTTTGAGGTCCCTATGACTCATACTTACAGGGACATTAATCCCTAATGAATAAGATTTCTAGATGACAATAACGATTTATAAACATTTTTCAGGTGGCTGTATTTGGCGAATAAAAAACATGGCAATCCTGCATACAACGCTAAAGAAAAGGATGATACTAAAAGTGAAATCAAACCTGAAAAAGCAGGTGTAGACAACAAGGCTTTCCAGACTGATGAAAAAACGAATTACACAGAAAAAGATCAAAAAACACAAGACGCAACAGGAAAAGACGATATTAATCAATCTCAAATAGAAATGGGATTCACTGAAAGTATGCTGTGTACTAGTAAATTATAAGGTTTATTTAAGATTGGTAATGTTATGAAGAAGATTAAGAGTAGTTGTAGAGATATGTAGATATGTGTACTGTGGAAAAGCTCTATTTGCAAAAGTAGTATGTATAGGTATAATTTATTTAATTTAATTTAATTACAATCATATTCTTACATTCAATGACGTGTTTTGTAATGCCATAGTGAAATTTTAATAAAAATTGGGAGTATATAATTCAGTAAACTTATCTTCATTCTTTATTTTGTGTTACCTTAGTCGAAGTGATTAACATATAGTAACATACATATTTCTACATAACTCTAGCCAAAATGAGCTGTAATATATCAAATGATAAAAATAGATGTGATATTGATTTAGTTGAAAAATTATATTAGATAGTATATTAGAATATTATTGAAAAGGCAAAATCAGTCGATAAAAACAAACCCATCTGCCTTGATATGTTGATGACTTAGAGTATCAATATAACTATATTTATACTCTAAGGTTGATGATAATATTATAAACAGATGACTCATCGAACTAGGTCAGTAGAGATTTTTTTTAATGAAAAAAGTGGACAAAATAGTCGTGACATCGATTTTTGAGAAGTCACACTTTATTTATATGTAACCCAGGGAATAAAACATAGTCGATCGCTAAAAAATCTTTACATGATAGATATTCTCTTATAGAAAATGCATTAATTCGAACAAATTTCAAACATCAAACACAAATTTATGACGGATCATTACTGTATGTAACCAATACGGTTACATACAATAATGCTCAGATTGTCATACGTTTATCATACATATTAGATAAATTATTACCTTAAAATTCATTTCGTAATCAAAAAGTTTATTTTCCCTGGTCTCTTGAAAAATCTGTGAATGCAATTTTGATTTTCTTTAAAATGGGTTTCATGGGAATTTGACCATTGTTCGTTAAAAAATGTTTTCCCTCAGCCAGTTCGATGAGTTACCTGTATCCCTTACTTTATTTTTTGCAAACTATCACTAACTTTGTATATGATCTACTCAATATTATTGAGAAGGTATATCAATTGATTTTATTACTGTAGTTCCTTTGTCATTTCTGAAATGAAGACCAACCATACAAAGATCTCAATCTTTTTCATGAGCATCATACATTTTGAACCTGGATTTGCTTGATTTATTTTGGTAAATTGTTACTAAATTATTTTATGGAATATCTACAGAGTGTTATTATATAACTAGTATGTTATTTTGAATCGTTTTATGACTCAAGTGAAGTTACTCATACTTGTGTAGAGGGTTACTAGTGTGATATTTTCTCGAATTCCTTGATTGCCTGAATGGTGGCAAATATAATCCAAATAATATAAATGTAGAAACAGATGTAGGTACTTAAGTTAAAAGTCCTAAATACCAGTAGATCCTAGTTATTTGAGTACTTAGGTATATAAAAATATTGTGAATATTATTGGTTTTAACACACATTTTATTTAAATAAATATCCATAAAAATTGGAAATGTAATGTGTTTTTTTATGTTATTCCTAAGAGCAGTCGTTCTAATTTTCTATAGAGAAACAAAAATATACTTAATATATATACACACAGACTCTAAAAAAACCATTTAATTGGAAATTTGGAAGAGAAGAGAAAGCTGAAAAGCGGGGTGAGGATCCTCCAGTTGAGGATGCAACTAGAAAAACGCTCAAAAAATATTTTATAATGAAAATATAATAGTTTGTCACTAAATATATTTATTTGTAAAAAAAACATATACACGATTTTATTCAATTAAAAGTAACACTTGAATATAATTCAATATCGCTAAAAGTGTATAAGTATTAAATATCGAGAAGACTTGCAAAGTAGAGATTCAGTTGAAAAATAACATGCAACATTTTGATATTAACACAGAACCGCGGCGGCGTAATTGTAACGCATAGATCGTACTGAGATCTAGACACAGGTTCAAGTCCTGCCCGCGTGGAATTTTTTCTCCATTTCTTATTTTCTTTATTTAATAAATTAAACAGATGACAATAATACTACGTAGATACAAATATTTGCCTTATCTAGCTTGTTCTCAAGCCTTAGATGAGCTGGTTGAGTAAAATAAAAAAATATATTCACGATTTTATTCAATTGAAAGTAACACTTGAATATAATTCAATATCGCTTAAAGTGTATAAGTATTCAATATCGAGAAGACTTGCAAAGTAGAGATTCAGTTGAAAAATAACATGCAACATTTTGATATTAACACAGATGACAATAATACTACGTAGATACAAATATTTGCCTTGTCTAGCTTGTTCTCAAGCCTTAGATGAGCTGCTTGAGTAAAATAAAAAAAATATATTCACGATTTTATTCAATTGAAAGTAACACTTGAATATAATTCAATATCACTTAAAGTGTATAAGTATTCAATATCGAGAAGACTTGCAAAGTAGAGATTCAGTTAAAAAATATCATGCAACATTTTGATATTAACACAGATGACAATAATACTACGTAGATACAAATATTTGCCTTATCTAGCTTGTTCTCAAGCCTTAGATGAGCTGGTTGAGTAAAATAAAAAAAAATATCTGCCCGACTATTTAGAACTGAAATTTGATCCCTAATTGATACATTTACTTTTGTAAAAAAATGCTTTCCTATTTAGGTAAGTATTTCTTTGTATGAATATTTCATCTGTGATTGGATTCCATGTTCAAAATGTTGCCATGTTAAGTTGTTATGTTCAAATAGGCATACATTATTCAACATTAAACTTGGGATTGGCCAAGTTATATTATATCATTTAGGATACATTAATAATATCGCCTCACATTAAGTCAGACTATAAAAGATGAATAAATGTACAACAAATGCAACAAAAAAGGTGTACAGCAGTTTAAACTGTACATAAAACTTCGTATACAGGGTGAGATACTTCTTGTCCAGCGAACGAAACGTATAGTACTTTGTGAGTCTGGTGAATCTGGAAAAGACAAAATATATCATTGATTATACAACGTGGAAGGGACATACCCGTAATAAATCGAACCACGGTCTATACTATATCATTATAGTATAATTCAATTAAAATACCAGCCTAAAACATTTCGGCATTTCCATATAAAAGTGTACAGCCGCCCGGGCGTTTTGTATGGGAACGTCGGTTTTGTTTTTGTTTTTTGACTTTTATTTTAATATATCATACTACTAAAGTAATCTAGTATAGCCCGTGGTTCGATTATTACGGGTATGTCCCTTCCACATTGTATATATGTCGCCGTGTGGTTCCCGGCAGAGTAGTATAGGACCACTCCAAGCCTTCCCGTGGATGTCGTAGAAGGCGACTTAGGAAACACAAGCTAAACAAAGCTTATATACATCAAAGAGACCTCTCCAATCCGTGTGGCCAGCGTGGAGAGTGTAGGCCAAATCCTCTGGCTGCCATGGCTAATATACGGCTCTAGTAGTACAGAGAGGCTCGTGCTCCTGCAGTGGAGACCAAAAAAGACCTTATGATGATGATGATGATATATATGTCACCAGAAAATAACAAAAACCGTAAATTGATAAATTTTCGAGTTAATTGATCAACTTTCGTAAAATTATGAATGGCAGTTTTATTTAGCTAATTCAACAATTTCCAGTACCTCTCTGTACCCAATTTAAAGCTTAACGATTTTGTCACAAGTCAAATCATACACGGATGAGCCAATCGTTGCTCAGTGTACATTTTAACGGTACACAATCATACGTTAAATAATATACCTACTGTTCTCTGATTGGTCCATGGCACAGTTGCCAGCATTTGGCAAGTGTTAATTTATAGAGTTATCAAACACTTAGATCTGTTATTATCAAGTTGTTATTTTGGACATAATTAGAGATAGCTGTAAAAGTTCACGTATGCTAAATTCCTACTAAATAAGAAGGAGTGGGGAACGGCGTAAAAGTAAGCCATTCAACCAATCAGCGTAGACCTTACCTTCGTCGAATCATTTAACTGCAAGCGGCCGTAAATTAATAAATTTTCTAAAATACATACGTTAAATACTTAATACACTTTAACTGCCGTTTATATTTCCGGAAATTGATCAATTTACGATTCTTGTTATTTTCCGGTCACATATATAGGTACAAATGACGTAGACTCGTAGACCAAGCTGCATCTGGGGTTAGTTGCACTCGTTGCACTCATCGTGTCGAATTTGTTGGCGTTAGCCTCAAACTATTGTGAGCAGGATGCAGAATGCATGGGCATTAGGTGCAAATAGTGTAATGGCTATCTTTACTAATAATTATTAACCCATGGTTAATTCACAAGTCATATATATTTTTATTAACCCACCCAGTCATTTTTCACCTATAGTATACTAACAAGTCATATGAAAATTTATTCCGCCCTGTCAAAAAATCCCTCTATCTTGTAAAAGGCTGGAATTATTTCGTTAAAACGTGCTATCAAGTAATAATGAAAAAAAGCATCCAAATATTCACCCGTTTTAGAGCTATAGTACTATAAACAGACATTTATAAGCAAAAGTATTCCGGAAAGTGTATACTCTTACCTTGCCCGGTGTCAGTGATCCCTGTTGTTTGGCTCTGCCGACATAAAGTGGCTCCCCATTGGCCGTATTGCCCGCCACGATCGCATTCGGCGGAACGTTGCCGTCACGCCCTTCCACCCACCTCACTGTTTCGGGACGAGCGCAGCAGACCTGGAATTAAAAAAAAATCATAGGCATCAGGTCGTTTTTTAGTCTCCACTGCAGGAGCATGACCCTCGCTACCAGAGATAATATATTAGCCAGAGCAGTTAGAGGATTTGGCCTATACTCTCCACACTGGCTAGACACACTGTCAAAGTTTTTTGTATACACTGTCAAAATCATATCATCATCATCAGCCTATACTCATCCACTGCTGGACATGGGCTTCCCCAAAATCATATGAATATTGAGAAATTGGACAAGATTTTCGAATGGGTATATAAAGATATCTTTCAATACATAAATGAAGTTTAATTACCATGAACTATACACAGCTCAACGTGCCTTCGAAAGTATGAAAAAGCTAGAAATTAGTCGGGATTGCGTAGGTATGAGGCAAACGTCTGTTTCATTATCATCATCAGGTTTTTTAGTCTTCACTGCAGGAGCACGACTCTCTGTGCTATCATTAGCCAGAGCATAAAGAGGATTTGGGCTACACTCTTCACGCTGGCCAGACGGGTTGGAGAGGTCTCTTAAATGTTTATAAGCGTTGTTTAGCTTGTGTTTCCTAAGTCGCCTTCTACGACATCCAGAGGATCACTTAACATCGTCTATACTAAATTCCTACTTAGGTAGGTACATTATGTACAACATTTAAACCTATAGGTAAGTGCGATTGTTATTACCAGACATGTAATATCACATAGCAGAGAATGATATTCAACCCGGGACCTATTAATGATTGGGCAGAGAACATTAGTCACAATTACGGTGAGTAATGTTATGGGTTATTGGCTGTATTGGGCTAAAATGACCCTAAAAGTACATAGATCGGAAAATACGGGTAAAAATATCGGGCCAAATAAAAACATTTTATTTAATAGAGAATAAGGTAATTTATACCACTTTCTACTTTGGCTTTTATGCTTTTCTACCGCTCTTGATAGGGATGTCTGAAAACGAAAAGGGCCTTTGCCCAGCAGTGGGACACACAAATATGTCCTATTCAGTACCCTAACCTATGTGTATGCTAAATTTCATGATGATCAGTTCAGTAGATAGTGCGTCAAAGCATGACAAACCTTAGAGAATAGTTATATTAATACTCTAAGTAACAAACAAACTCACTTTCGCATTAATAATACTAGTAAGGATTAAATTAGCGTCCCGAAAAAGTGCGAGTCAGGACGAGTCCCAAATCCATGAAATCGGTACGTCTCGTGCAAATCGGGACATCTGGTAGCTAATATAATATGGCCGGAAAGCTGATGCAAATTATGACACGGACAATGACGATTGGAATATTGTAGCTTGAACAAGTCTTAGTTTTCCTCTGAGGTGCTAGAAAATATAATATTTATGAATGTTTCCTTTAAAGAAGCAACTGGCAAAGTTTTGGACTTAACGGACAAACCCGTTGTTTTTAGTTACTGTTTTCGAGGGATCCCTTCCTTCACAAACCTACCCATGGATCACTTGATTTTTAAAGCTTACGCAATATTGGCGCCTTATTGGTAAAAGACTCTACCCTACTATTTCCACTGTTAAGACTGCATGGGCCTTTTTGGACTACTTTTGCTCTAAATGTTACTTGCCTCAAAGTTTGAAATGACTTTTACTCTAAATTATACTTGCCTCAAAGTTCTGCACGGAGTTTTCCTTGCCTCCCCACGGCACGTACGCTGACTTGTGCTTGATCGCGAGTTTACCAGGGATCAGGTCACCTTCGAACCGAGCCCTGATAACCCAGAGAGGACTTCCATCGTGGCCCTCGTAGCCCGCAACAACTGCCTTGTCAGTGAGAGATTGAGCACTGATCGGGGTGCTTGGTATCCATTCGATTGCAGCTGGAATTGGTATAGAAAAGAAAATATTACCTAAAGTAGTTTCGGCTACCTAATCACTAGGATAGTTTGGAAAATGTTGAGACGACCATAGCATCAATACCTTCTTTTGCACTCTGAATTAGTTTAGAAAGCGCTCTAAACTGGGAATTCCACGCCATATAACATGAGCTGTTTTTGAGGAAAAGCACAGTGCCGGATAAAATACAATATTAAATAGCTATAACAATTTAAAACACTATTTGCAAGTCATTAACTTGCATGTGTCATGCACATGCATGATATAATGTGTATAATGTATACTAATATTATAAAGAGGAAAATATGAATAGTTGGGCTCCTACTGGGCCCATTTTAAAGATTCTTTCATCTATTATTGAAAGGTACTTTATATCAACAAATTGTCAAAGAAAAGTAGTAGATCCAAATAAAAACAGTTCACAGTTCCTTTTCCATTAGGGTAGACTGGGTACGGTTGTGACAGGCGTGATATAAGGCAAACTAAATGGAATAGCGGGGAAGGTGAAGGAGAGAGTGAAGCGTCGTTCCCGTCTGAAGTTGTCTCACAGTATTTCGTCAGCCACTGCGTGACATAAACGCTAGCTGAGACCTATGTTACTTTTTCACCGTCAAAAGTAAGAATTTTTATACAACTTACTTTGATACTTGCTTGCATATCTATACAGATACAGTAATGAGTGTTTTTTCCTTTGAAGGTTACACATTGGTATTAAATCGGCAGTGGTTGTTTTGTATTTAGGTTATTTAGTGTTGTCATGGCAAAATTTTTTTGCAAAGTTGAACTATGGGTACGGTTGTGACATTTTTGCTGAGTGCGGTTGTGACAAAAATAAAATAGGATTTTACAAGTTTTAATATGGTCACACTTGTCCCAATATTTGTTTGTTTGCTTGTGTGTCTGTAATCAAATCTTGCAAGTCAAATTTGACCCACTTTCCGCTTTTCGATTGAGCTGCAATTTGCATGCACGCACATGTATATCGGCTATGTATATGTATGACTGCTCTGGCTACATGGCTGTAGTGGTACAGAGAGGGTCGTGCTCCTGCAGTGGAGATTAAAAAAGACCTGATGGATGGATGGATGTATATCAGGTGACAATGCAATATTATGATGAAATAGAGTTTATCTGATGATGGAAAACACTTCAAGGCTGAACAATGCGGTTACCAAATTTTAAAATAAGGTTTCGCTCATATTAAAAGTTGTCACAAAAGTTTCATCATCATCATCATCAGGTCTTTCTAGTCTCCAGAGCACGACCCTCTCTGTACTACCAGAGCCATATATTAGTTATCACAAAAGTTAATATTTGTAAAAAACTTGTTTTGTTTTTAGATGCCCACAGATTGATGATTGATTGATTGATGAAGATTTTTGTGTCTTTTTGTTCATGTCAGTACTGATTCCAAGGACTGTCACAACCGCCCCTGGGATGTGGTCGGTTGTGACATTTCCCCCTTTTTTATGCGTTCCTATCAGTTAACCATTCTACCGAGAGACAATATAATAATATTAAGAAGTAGGCAAATGTTCAATTTACTATTTAAAAAAAAACACTTAAGAGTCGCCTGGACGCGCATGTCTCCATACAAACGGAAAAAGGGAATTGTGGCAATATTCGATAATTTTGGAGTAAAATTAAGCATCAAATCAATTAATCTCATTATAAATTTACGTACGTTCCTATACAGTTTGGTTAAATTATCAATAGTTTGAGAATTATACGCCCCTCAAGATTTCCATACAAATTTGAAAAGGCTTGTTATTTTCAAACCATTGATATTTTAACCAAGCTGTATAGAAACGTACGTAGATTATAATGAGATTAATTGATTAAATGCTGAATTTTACTCCAAAATTATCAAATATTGCCACAATTCCCTTTTTCCGTTTGTATGGAGACATGCGCGTCCAGGCGACTCTTAAACCATCTAACTAACATAGGCACTAACAGAGTTAAACCCAATAAGGTGAACTGTACCCAGTCTACCCTATATTTTTCACACAATTTAGACAACATTCACAATTTTGCACAAAATGGATTAACTTACGTGAAAATGGAGGATGTTGAGGTACACCAGGTTGAGCGGCCATTCCAGGGCCACCAGGATATCCAGGGTAACCATAAGTGGGGGGCGCAGTTGGTGGTGACCCAACTCCTGGGTACGACATAGCACTTATTGGAGGTTGCGCCATCGGCTGACCAGGCTGCACGGCATAAGGATTGAACCCGACGTGGTAGGGAGCACCCGGGGCAGGCGCTCCCTGAGGTGGGTATCCCGGGTAACCTTGGCCTGGTGGAGGGTAATATCCAGGCTGTGTTGGGTTTATACCCTGTTGGTTGTTGTAAGGGTCTGGAATTTATAAAAAAAATATGGATCATTAGTTTGAAGAAAAGATTTAGTAATAATATTAAGTGAGATAAATTAAACGTGAGTAAAGCCGAGTTTTCATAATAACAGGCTTAGTAGCTTTATATGTGTAAAAACTTTTTTTTAACCTTTTATTATATAGTAATATTTTGTGTAACATCGTGAATAAGGCTATGATGTTGCCATTGTTGATTTGTGCAAAGAAAAAAAAATTTGTGATTTAATCCGCAGATGAAAAGAAATGCAGTGACAATCCGGGTGTGCCGATAGAAGTGAAAGAAAACTTGAACATGTGTATTTTTTTAATCGCCTGGAAATATTATACCTATTGTGCAGGAAATGCTTTAACATATATACCTACGGAGGTGTCAGTTTTTTGGTAACGGTGTGGCGAGCATGTGGCGAGTTCAATGGTTTTTTCCCCTTCACAAATGAAAATGCCCAACGCGTCCAAAGAAGTTTTCACTTCAATAAACTGAGGAAATTGAAAACAACACAAATGGGGAATTCAAGCAAATAGAATTGGTAGAAGTAATGGTAACTAGTTGGTAGGTTTCCGCTAGCGAAGCGGAACGATTTGTGTAACAGCTATGTAACAGTTAGTTTACGATAGCATACCTATCTAAGAGTTTTAAAGATATATTTTGTTGTTTTCTTTAATATCTAATATAATATCTATTTTTTAGAGAGGCTGTTATTTGATACGTAAGACAACTTATGGGAGGAGAGTCAATCTAGTCTTAGTTCTTACAAGAGGATGGGATGGTTATTTTTATGTAATCCCTCAAACAACGCACAGTTTATATTATAGGTTCTTGTAAAAAATGCAGTATTCCAGTAGTTATCTACTTTCTAAGTGGGTTTTTGAAATTCTATATCGATTAAAATATCATGTTAAGATGAATGATAAAAAAAATATATTTCAATTAAGATCTTGCAAGTATTTAGCAGGGGAGGTGTCTGTTCTTATTTCTTTTTGTCACACGGAGGGGTAAGGTCAAAAACTGTCAAATATCATCTAACGTGTTAAATCTTCGAGCAACACGGCCTTCCGTACCGGTACGGAGGCCGTGTTGCTCGAACGTGTGAACGCTTGTGCGTGTTTAATGAATGGCTCTTTACGAGATCAAAAATGGGTACTTTTGATATAGCCGACATTTAGGCCCTAAACGTTTTAGATAAAAAAAATCCAGCCTAAAGCGAATAGTATCATTCTCCTGCCTCTATATTCCTAGCAAATATTTGCTACACGCCAAAGTTAAAAATAAAGATTTTGGTTTAGCTCAGATCTGACTGGCCTAAATTAGCTCAAGACTTCCAGAAAAAATCTGCTCTAAATAGGCGCGTAAATACAAATTTTGCAAGTATTAGTTTTCTTGGTAATGTCAGGTTATTCAATAGGAATTGAATTAGGTTTATGCATAACCTTTGATCCAAGTAGATGGAAACAAGCTTGCGAGCCTATTATCCCGCTGATAGGTAGGTACCTATATGAGATAAATATAATACATACATACGTATACAATTCGAAGTATTGTTATGCCGGTATCGTCAAGGTCGTCTGGATAGACAAGTTATGAATAACATGCTATGAAATTTAATGAAAATAATATTTCACCTCCAAAGTGTGTGACAACATAATAAAGTAACATAGTAGAGTAAGTACATAATAAATGGTTAGTAAACCATCGCCTAATACACCTAGGTAGGTATCTCAACTTTCTGAAGTACTAGGTATAAAAAGTAACTATATAACTGGGTACCTATTACAAAACAATTTGTTCCGATTGTTTCTATATCAAATAAGTTACCGCTAGATCACATAAGCAAACTAGAATTCATATCTAAACGACTTATCAATTAAAACGCAGTTTAACTTATAACTACAGTTTTGTATATCGATGTGATTCACCAGCAGACATGCATGACATGACAAGAGAAATTATAACTTTTTATTGTGCAATTCGTTCGCCGGCGTTGCAGTGTTGACAAGCCGGAACGATGCAATACTTCTCTTAATAAACTAAAGAATACGGTAAATAATAAGCTTTACTTACATCCAGACATTTTGAAGGTAAGAAGGTTTGATTAAAAAGTTAAAAACACTGATTCGTCGTACAATAACAAAATATTCACTTTATTTAACCTGTAAATACGCGCTCTCGTCTGAGTCTCGCGAGTGAATGGGATGATGAGCGAGACAAACAATGACGTCGTCTCGCTGCCGACGCGTCGTCGCCGAGTGAATGAAATGAACGGACACGTCTCCTCAAGGTTATCGACCTCGTTCATTTCGAAATTCGTATAATAGTTGACTCACTCTGTTTACTAGAGATAACTTATTTTTTCCACGTGCATATTTATACATATACAGTAGGTAAAGGTATTTACAAAATGTAGTAACAAATTAAATATTCAGACCTATAAGATTTATATATAGCGATTTATTACCGGTAGGTTAGGTACCTAACCTACCCTACCGATATCCTAAGGTTTCATTACATTCTTAATATTTATATAGCAAGTTTTTTTATTACTTAAGAGCGTAGACTAGCAGTATTTTTTCAATATGGTTTCCATACAAATGTATTTCTAATAATAATAAATAAAAAATAAAATACATTTGTATGGAAAACGCACTGCTAGTTTCTCTGTCACTTGTCATACAATAAGTTTATTAGAAAATAATTATGGTTTCATATGGGTTACATACGTGAGATAAATAAAAAAAAAACTATACTATCTATAAATAAAATTAATAAACTAAACTACTTTAATAATAAAATAAAGTTATGAATCTAAAAATTCATGCCCATGTGGCGGCATGTTGGCAAGAACGCTGGCTGCATTACCACGCTGGATTGCGACGCTTATCTTTTGTGGGAAAAAACAGCCAGCCCTCTCGTCACGAGCGACGGCGATCAGGCGAGGAGCAATCTCTTTATAGAAAGTTCTCGCACTAGGACCTCACTGTCCAACACGTCAAACGGCACAAATATGTAATCTGCATTCAAGCAAGCATATATGCGCAGCAGCGACCTCGCAGCGTCTTCAGCAGCTGATCCGGCTTTGGCAACTGATCCTCTGAGATGGGAAGGCGCCATACTTAACTTACATATTATTCTTTTCTTTATTTATTTTTTTGTCTTAGGTTTAGATTTTTAGAACATTTAAATAAAAAGCAAACACAAAAATATCATACAAAATGCCGGTTTGGGAGAAAAGAAAAAATATTGAATATACCAGCTGCTTTTCTTCCCGCGCAGACCGTAAAAGCCGGTCAAGGGATTGAGCGAAAATCTAAGGAATCACATTGATAGGCGATGCGGCTAGCAACCCATCACTATTTTGATTCCACTTTCCATCTTTACGCCCACTACAATGCTAAACGTGGCCTGTGCGTTTTATGACCTTGCTCTGTCTACCCCGCAAGGGATAGAGACGTGATAGTATATATGTATGTAAAATACAAAAACATTCCAATTAATTATATTATTCTTATTATCAATGATTAAATCGTAATTGTGAACTGCAAGAGGTATAAAAACATCTCATCCTTCTCTGTGCTTTTGAAGCCGTTGGACTCGGATACCATATCATCCTGAGATAAAATAAATAATTATACGGACAAATCACACAGACTGAGCTAGCCCCAAAGTAAGTTCGAGACTTGTGTTATGAGATACTAACTCAACGATACTATATTTTATAATAGATACTTATTTATATAAATATCCAAGACCCAGGTCAATCTGAAAAAGATCATTTTCCATCTTGACCTGACCGGGAATCGAACCCGGGACCATCCGCGTCGCAGGCAGGCGTGTTGACCGCTGCGCCACGGACCTCGTCGTCTAGATATCATCATAGTATTGATGGCAGTCGTTGACATACATCAGATGCCTTTGGGCAGCTTGAAAAATCTGACACCATCGTTGACCGCTGACACACATGATATTTACACAGGTTATTACACAGTTTGTATGTTATGAGAATGAGAGATATGACGCATTGTACGATGAATATTGTTTTATATTATATCACAGACATGTTCAATTGTTCATATCATGCGATGCGATGGATGACTAATAAGGTGCAAGTTATTATCATCATAATATATAATGACATATAGTTTTGCCCTTTGAACGCGTTAACAATAGCAGTGACGAAGAGAACTTATCTTAATTTACAACAAAGCCCGGAAAGATAAAACTATTTACCGTCACCATAGTTTTTTTTAAAATTGTTTCATTCATGACCGACACATAGGTAGGAATTTCCATAATTTTTATTAATATGCCTTCGTTAAAATCGTTCAAACTGAATAGTTTACAGGAAAATTCATACATAGGTAAAGTTTCTAAAAACAAGAATATCATTTATCATATAGGTAGTTGGATTCTAAATGAACATCCTGTTATTTAATTCAAATACTCTGACTATAATCTAAGCTCATGTAGTATACATGGCGAAATTTTGATCGTTCCGGACCATTAAAGGGGTGATTCAGCCTGTCAATATAAACAACTTTTCCTATGGGACAAATGCTGTAAACTCAAAAAAAATTTCGACATTCCTATACAAATTGCCCGGGCGGCTGAACACTTTTGTATGAAAATGTCGAAATAAAATTTGAGTTTCCAGCATTGGTCCCATAGGAAAAATGGTTCATATCGACGGGCTGAATCACCCCTTTAAGGGTCCAGAACGATCAAAATTTCGCCATGTTTTTTAATTCAAATACTTTGACTATAATCTAAGCTCATTTAGTATATTTCTCTAAGTTCTTGTTGTGTTTTTGGTTATTAATATTTAAAATGATGCTGAATAGGTACCTATAACCTACTTACTACTTTGGGCTAGATGATTTTTTGGGCGATGTTAGTTTTACATAACAAGCTATATGTTCTGCCTTAATTTATTCAATTTAAATGTTGAAGTACTCCTACAAAGTTACAACAATTTACAACCAACTTCGACCAACTGTGTAAATGTGGACTCCCCCAATTTAGTACAACGAATTACAACCAATATAATTCACCGTGTGGTTCCTGGCAGAGTAGAAAAGGCGACTTAGAAAACACAAGCTAAACAAAGCTTATAAACAATAAAGAGACCTCTCCAACCCGTCTAGCCAGCGTGGAGAGTGTAGGCTAAATCCTCTGATTGCTCTGGCTAATATATGATAATGATGATGATGACAACCAATATACACAATGCGGACTCCCCCAAACAATATCACTCTTGTTGTAACGCTCTTTGTGAACCAGCTTCTTTACATTGTCAATAGCTAACACAAATACATACCATCAAAGTAGCTGAATTTTAGGAGCATATAAAATAAATAAAAATAAATTTTGCTGACACGAAAAGAAGAATAATTTGAAATAGTTTATACGTTTATTTCGATACTTTTAAAATTAACAAGAAGAT
The DNA here is from genome assembly GCA_963082605.1 of Rhodophaea formosa. NCBI lineage: Eukaryota > Metazoa > Arthropoda > Insecta > Lepidoptera > Pyralidae > Rhodophaea > Rhodophaea formosa. The sequence continues at coordinate 13,181,380 of OY720211.1, forward strand.
CTGTTTTTGAACAATGTCCAAACTTTCTACCTAAATCTCAACCTAAATTATGCAATTGTTTTGTTTTTGTTTGTTTTTCGAATGTGTAAGTGGCCAACACTGGTGTCAGATTTTTCAAGCTGCCTAAAGGCATCTGACATAGCTTAACGACTGCCATCAACGATGGCAGCCGGGACCAACGGCTTAACGTACCTTCCGAAGCACGGAGGAGCTCGAGATATTTCATGCCACTTGCGGTCACCCATCCAAGTAGGGACTGCGCCAGGAGTTGCTTAACATACGTATATATGCTCATAGAGCTCACACCCACTGGACCATCGGATGGTTTCACGTCAAAAAAGACGTCAAACTAACATAGATTAGCTTCAAAAAAACATGTCAAGTTCTGCAATAGTGAACACGTCATTAGATGATATAAAAATACTATATCTAGTATTAGAACTAGGAGCGCAAAGATCATATCACTACGTGAACAGCCTTTCAAACCTGTAGATAATGACGCAACCTCTTACGTCACAGTGGCGTGGTTAAGCTGCAAGGAAACACGTCAGTCTTTCGTCATATTTACCACGTCATTATTGTTACGTCCACATTTATTAATGTTGCATCACTTTAACTGGTTTCTTTTGAGGGTATGCTCCATAATAACATTCTAGGATACTCGTTTTAAACGTTTGTAAATGACAGCGGGTTAGCTCTTTGAAGAAGCTGTGGGCGAGGCACATAGCGCGATGAACCGACGGCCGATGGGGCAGAAAGGTTCTTGAATGGCGACCACGTACCGGCAAGCGCAGCGTTGGACACCCACCGACCAGGTGGTCGGACGACCTGATAAAGGTCGCAGGAAGGCACTGGATGCACGCCGCTTCCAACCGGTCGTATTGGAAATCTTTGGGGGAGGCCTATGTACAGCAATGGACTTCCTGTGGCTGATATGATGATGATGATGATGATAAAATGCAACAAACCAGATAAATGTGATTTGGATGGAATCTCACTCGTCAATCTAAGCGTTTTCCCGGTTGCATCCTAAGCCATGCTTCGAAGCCTGGGGACACTATTCAGCAGCTTTTTCACCTACACTTCTGACGGTCTCTTGATATCTCCCTATCTTTAAGGCATCCTAGGTGTTACTTTGTTAGATTACTGCTTCGCTTAAACTTCTTTACGTTAACAAGACAGAATTAATAGAGTTTGCCCCCTTTTGCCAGACGGAAGCAACATGGCCGACATAAATTGACGACATAATTTGTATTTATTGGACGAGCTCCGTGGCGCAGCGGTCAACACGCCTCCCTGCGACACGGATGGTCCCGGGTTCGATCCCCAGTCAGGTTAAGATGGAAAATGATTTTTTTCAGTTTGTCCAAGTAAAATATAGTATCATTGAGTTAGTATCCCAATCTGTGTGATTTGTCCGTATATATTTATTTATTTATAATTTGTTTCCTATGTAATTGAGTAAATTAATTGCAATGGTTGTTACTTGATCACACACAAACCACGTAGCTGATAAAATTTGAAATGCAAAAGGAACTGTCTTGCGTGATTTAACACAATTAATATTTATTATCCAGAAATAATAGACTGGATTTCGAACAAAATAAAATTAGCCCACCAGTTAGATAATCAAAAATATAAGACACGTATTTTTTCTTTAGTTAAATGAACAAAACATGAAAAGATATAACCCGTTACAATTCCATGTGGCGACACTTTTTTACAAAAATTTGATGTCACGAGCCCTCACTCATGAGCTTTGATGCGCTTTTTCTGTATATGATGATAATATTTTTATCATCATATACAGATAAATTGTCCTATATTTCTTGATTATCTAACTAGTCGACTATTTTTAAAACTTTTTTATGTTATTTTTTTTAGTCACGAAATTAGCCTATTGTAATTTCATTATGTACAGTGGGCCACATAGAGAAGTGTACCACCATTAATAATCGTACAATAGTACTAATTACGAGGATAGTAAACGTTTCTATGTGGCATGTGGCCCACTGTATCTACTTACTTATCTACGAGAGTATACATACAGTCAAGCCTACATTATTCCCGTAGTTTCATGAGAAATAATGCTTGTGGTAGATCGCTTTTGCCACAGAAGCGATATAAAGTAAAGGTGTTTAAACTAATTTTCAGTGTCAATTATTATTCAATGTTAGAAATACATGATTTGAAAAGAAGTAGGAAAATATTTAATGGTTTTTAAATAGTATTACAATGCTCGGTATATTATTAACATAAATAAATAGGTATATAAAATTGCCATCTGCTGAACAAGCTGTGAATTATCTCAAAAGGGTAAATTGGCTTGGCTTCCACTCTTCCAATCAAGAACATATATCTCAATGCTTTCAATTCCTTAGCTATCGGTGATCTCAATAGTTTTTCAGAGATGGCGCTGGCGCGAAATTGCAGATACAAGTTACAAGGTTTTAAATAGATGATTTATTTATGAATGCAGCGTACGTATGTACCTACGTTTGTTAGTATTGATCATACTGAACAAATTTCCCCATGGAACGAAGGTTGAACTTCAAAAATGGTTTTCTCATACTAAATCGATAAGCTGAGGAGTTTTGCATGGGAATTTTTTTTCATATTTTGACCTATCTTTTTTGGGGAAATATGTTCAGTTTGATCAGTAATAAGTACTTTCGAGTATATGGCAAGGTTACAGATTTACACGATGTATTTATAACACGTCTACCAGAAAAACATTTTTCACAGTAGATGTATTGTGTCGCAGGGAAATGATAAAACCAGGGATTTGATCAATTCTCTTATGGATTTGATCAATCACGGTACGTACTTATAAAATTTTTAATATAAACCCTTATTTCAAATTCAATATACAAACTTTAAGGGGTGACTCAGCCCATTAACATGCACAAACCTTTAAATGGCATATGAATTTGTTTTATTTTTGTCATTTCACGACCACGGTAATTCGCTACTTGACAATTTTCTGAAATATATTTTATAATATCTATAGACTTATTTTAAACCCCCCTACAATTATATTTTTTTCGAAAAAGCTTTATTTGATAAGAAATCATGATTTTTTTATCTTTTGGTTCGAAATTCGCGCTCAAACACTGTGTCACGTGACATTTCCATGTTATGACGTCACATCTCAATAAACAAAGCACGGCTAATACGGCGCTCTAACTGTTTTGAGGTGTAAATTGAACAGATTTAACTGGAATTCTGAAAATGACAAGTTACAAAACGTGTGCGGTGCCTATGCTTAGAAGTACGACAGTTAAATGTCCCAAGAAATTGTTTATACATGTTTATAAGTCCAGTCCTGCCACGCCAAGGCCGAGACCCACAGTTTCCATCTGATAAGTCTGTGATATTCTTTTGTGCGGATCACTTTGATGTAAGTATTTAGGAGAAATCAATATGTTCGATTTTACAAAAATAAATTACACCTAACCTAACTTCTTAAAATCATCACTAATCACTATCACTAATAAATAGCATAAAACAAAGTCGCATTCCGCTGTCTGTATGTATGTTTGTTTAAATATTTTTGCGATCATAAACGAATGGACTCTGGGCTGCACTATCCGCTTTAATGTAGCCTGACTCCATTTCGTGAAACTCTTTTTATTAATCGAAATAGAAGAGCGATTATCTCCAGATTCTCAGCAAAATATAGAACCAAGGAGGCTCAAAACATTGTATAGAACAAATATGGAGACATATGTATGAGAACAAACGACTTGACGAGCACTTGACGTTGATCACGTTGTCTTTGACATTTTGTTTATTGAGTTATGACGTCATACGAAGATTAATCATGGCCGCCACTTGGAGACCACAGATAAAAAAAACTGAGATTAATATTCCAAAAATTAAATATTAATAAATTGTTTTAATGCAAAAAACATATTGGATGATAATTATTTAGTTATAAGCTACCATAAAATAGTAGATTGTTGCACTGAGCAGAAAGTAAGTTATTGCTGCACGAGTGTTTATTTGGAGCCCGAGCGCTAGCGAGGGCTCTAAAAAGCACGAGTGCAATATAACTTACTTAATGCGAGGTGCATAATCTGCTTTTCTTTCAACTACTGCAATAAATGTAGGTGAAAAATAAAACTGAAGACAAATTACAAAAGTTAGAAATTTGTTGTTACTTACATTGCCGACTTTTTTTCTTTATGGCCATTATTTTTTTTAGGCTAGGTAGTACACACGTCCCTTTGTAAACTCCATACGGCCGTTAAGTTTGCCAACCTTTTTTATGACATGTGACAACTATCGTCCCGCGATTTAAAAAAAAACTAAACAGTGCAGTAAAGGATTTCCATACATTTTTGCTGCTCTAGTGCAGCAAAGTTCCGCTTTGTGCTGGATATGTAGTGCAGTTATGATAGAATTGCAGCGTAGTTGGAAGAAAAATATATTTCATATTTTATTGCTACAACTGTCTAATAGCGAATTGTTTTTAAGTCAAGAAATGTAGGTAAAAACTTACTAGATACTGTAAGTATAATATGTACCTCGAAGCAATGTATAATTTTGCATAAGTATATTCTTTATTCTTATTCCGAATTGTAAGTCAGTCACACCAAAATCAGCAACAGGCCTTTCCCTTCAAGGACACTGGGACCTCTTTAGGGACACATTTACACATGGCAAGCGGGTGGACCTGAAATTTAAAAGGTCAGGTGGCGCGAGTCAAACTCCTCTCTCTAGAGGAAATAAAAATATTACACAAAAATACCTGAAAGAATAACAATATAAATAACTTCAATTTGTTTGCGAATTTTGCTCGTAAATAAAAATGTAATCTTGTTTTTGTTAGTGTTGCATAGTTTAGTCGAGATTTTATATCTCCCTAAGGAAATACAGGGAGAAAATAGATTGCACTTGTTTTTCCATAGATTAAAAAAAATCGTCTTTCTGTTTTTTGTTTTCATTTACTAAGGGCCAACTCACACCGGAATGGCAGCGGACGGCAGCGATGCAACGACGCGATACGGCAAACGTTGTCAGTGTGAAATATAGAATAAAGCCAGTTCTGCCGGTCTTGTCATGTTGCTGTTGCTGCCGCTGCCATTCTGGTATGAATCGACTCTTACTATGACTCGGTAAACCTGCAGAAATTTGTTTCCAAATATATTTATTTTGTAGCTTGTGGGCCACAGAAAGTAATTGATTCCCATTTTGATGTGATCTGCCATGAACATCCCTTGGCGTTTAGAACACATGATCATTAGTACGCAAGGAGTGAAAACAAAAAAAAAAAAACAATTTATAGCACAATTAACGAGGATAAAGTTGAGTATACCTAGTATGGTCTCACTGATTTAGGCGGTGTCTTTTGCACTTTATTGCTCGCACGGCTTCTTTTTTGCATACGGAAGGCACGTTCTCACTCTATAGGGCCCCATATTTTCACACCGTGTTGCAATGTGGAAAATACGCAGATAAGACCACCACCCTTGGCACCACATACGCCAGACGCAAAAGGGCAATTTAGTACCGCCAAGTTTTGCACACACACTGTTTCTCTATACAAAGTGATCCTCCGGTCGTTTTCTGCAACGAAAGTTAGTGATGATCATTGAACATGACCCTACATAAATCTACGATCAACTTAAGACGCTTAGACCAGCCAACTAGCGCCACCCCTGGTTTTATTTCTTTTACTACTAAATATTATTTATCACCTGAGATACAGACCAACGTCTAGTTCAGGGATAGACTCCTGGATGGCGAATGGACGGGGCCTTTAGTACTTTTTAAGTTGCTAGGTACAAACGTACCTTGATTCCAAAATTTGTAGTCTGCCTTTCGATATGTATTACCTACATTACTTACAATACATTGTTATTTTTGTCCTGTTTGATGTTTTAGACAAAATAAAGATTATTTATTATTATCAAATTGAAAAAAATCTGCGTAAATACTTCACTAGTAAATGACTTCTTGTAGTTTTTGTATTGCTTTTCATTATTTTGCATTTGGTAAATCAAGAGAACTAGATACCTACTCAAAGCTGCTACTTTTAGCGGTACTGAGTAGATCTCTCAATCTGAAATGATGATATCAATGAAAAGTTCTACTAAAATACTACAAGTAATTTACTAAGAAAGTACTTACGTAGATTTTTTCAATTCGTTCTTATTTCGGAGTACAAGAATTAAATAACGGGTGTCGCTAGTTTCGCTGGTGTAATCCTCTTAAATAAAACAGAAATATCTAAGTCGCAAAGCATTTTATTAAACAACCTGGGGCAAATAGAAATACTGTATCATAGGGACTGCGAAGGAGATGGCTTGCAAGAAGAAGTTGAGCACAACGGGTAAGCTGACCGTGAAAACTTTCGCAGATATCAAGCATCTCCTTTGTTGTCACTGGCGCCAACATTGAGGTTATTTGGTTTTTATACTCTGGATCTAGATAAACAACATAAAATGTTTTATTTGTATTTTTTATGCATTCACAATGCTATTTTGAGAAATAAATATGGGAAAAATATGCTGCCCGCGCCTTTATTTAAATAAGAACATGAAATGATTAATGGTTTGCGAGAAAAACTCGGGAGATCAATTTAACTGGCTTATTTTTTTGAGACATGATAAATATACTTATATAACCATAAAAGTAGCTACTGTAGTCACCAAAGAGCACACAGGACAAACCAGCGCAGCTCTTTTTATAGTGTTTAACAGTCACCGTGGCCGAAATCAGTTAGGAATCCTAACTTCCTAACTAATATTATAAATGCGAAAGTGAGTTTGTTAGTTACGCTTTCCCTGCCTATCGACTGAACCGATCATAATAAAATTTTGCATATACGAGTACATAGGTTAGACTACTGAAAAGGAAGGTTTTACATCACGCGGGCGAAGCTGCGGGCAACGGCTAGTTTCACATACTTTAGGAAAACAAAGGTTGAAAAAAAAAAAACGTTTGCGTCTGTTACATTTTCCGAAAATGAGTACTCGGACCAGAATTTTCAGAGTTTTCTTGTGTTCTTGATTGAACCGTTCGGCAATGTAAATAAAGATATAAATCACTCCAAACTCTTAGATTCTGAAAAAAATGTGATTTTTATCTTTTGTTTCTAAAATTAAAAAAAAACCCGGTCAAATGCGAGTCTAAATTGCGCATGCATTGGATGTGGTCTCATTCTACTCTGCCAGGTCCCAACACGACTTCCGGGAAACACACTTAGGGTCAAGGATAATATTCAGACGTAATTTTACCTTAATTATATGGCCCTAGTAGTACAGAGAGGGTGGTGCTTCTGCAGTGGAGACTAAAAAAAGCCCCGATGATGATGAGGTATGCAGGGGCCTTTTCTAAAGGGGGGCCGACTTCTTTTTTCAGAACCTAAATTGTTTAGTCGTACACCAGTTACGGGGAAAGGGTTGTCGAAAAAACCTGTACGGTGGGAAGGGATGGCAAGGGCTATAGCTTTACAGGAACGCTCCTGCTCCTTTTCTAAAGGGGGGCCGACTTTTAAAGGTCAAACCATTTTCAGAACCTAAATTGTTTTTATTGAAGTTTGAGCATGTTGCGGATAAAACTAAAAAATAAATGCATTAAGTTATTTTTCTTTCTTCTTTAGTAGAATACTTACACTACGTTAAGATTTATGTAGCCTTGCTTATACCAATTCAGCATACCAGAATACGATGAATATTATTATGAATACCGCCACTGTAAGGCAGATCAGAATGAACAGCCGTATAAGTAAGCAACTAAAAAAACAGACAAGTAATATTTAAGAAAACCATTATAACTTATAGATAATAATCAGTGGGATCCCAAGCCTAGCTACTAGTTTTGTATTTAGGTACGTACCTATTAGAAATAGAGCAAGGCATACAAAGTTGTTGGTGTTGTAGCTAAGATGTAAGATTCGGAAGCTGTGTAAGTTGACGAAAGCTTGAGATTGATGTGTTGAGAGGATCCTGTAGCTGTGTAGTAGATTTGATGATAAGAGTAGATGTTGAGTTAAACGCACAGTACACGTAGTTAAATTAGTATTTAAGTTAAGATAAAAATACAAGTTAAAAGTTCTAGCTAGAGTTTAAAGTAAGAATATATGTTGCTTAGTGACTAAATAAATACAAAATAATTGTTTATATGCGGCGCGGCCGATCAGACACGCCGCGTTAGCAAAAACTTATATTGTGCGGTCATTGTCCGTACAAAAGTTTTATATTTATTTAGCCTATTTGCCTCACTGCTGACCACAGGCCTCCCCTCTATTTATCCATCTATCTATTAATCTGCGAGGTCTTTGAAATCGACAACAAGGAAGACCTTTTGTGGAACATTCATTACATTCAGTCCTTGCAATTCAAAAAGGTGAGTGACATGCATGTATTGCAGCATCGCGTGCCTGACAAAACCAGTTAGTTTCATTGTGGAAACTCGGCTTTATTCACGTTTTATTTCGTCGGATTCGCCGACCAGATTCAGTCTGTTATGAAGACCATCATCGGGGTGAATGACAGGTGCTTTGAGGGAAACGTAACCGTCGTATCATCACCATGACCGAACTAGTCGGCGAGTTAGACGAAATATTGAACTATTTATTTATTATATTCCCTTTATTTATGTGGGATGCGGTAGGTGAAAATAATAATAAGTCCGTCTTCAAAATTAGTTTTTATTTAAATCGACACAGCTGATCGCCTTTAGTTAAAAATCGCCTCTCTCCATCTTTCAAATCCCCTCTCATACCGACCTACTTCCCTTTCATACAAATTGTCTTGCTTGCACAGTGTTGCCATCCCACATTTATTTTACACATATTTATTTTATTTATTACATTTAAAAATGTTCAAACATTAAAAAAATAAACATTTAAAATTATTATATATATTATATTATATTTATCATAAGAGGAGGCATAGTGGAAACAGTGGACTTCCTGCAGCTGACATAATGATGATAAAAAATGACACAAAAAATAAAAAAAAGACTGATTTTAAGTTAGTTAATTGTCGAGCTCCGTGGCGAAGCGGTCAACACGCCTGCCTGCGACACGGAGGTCCCGGGTTCGATCCCCGGACAGGTCAAGATGGAAAATGATCTTTTTCAGATTGACCTGGGTCCTGGATGTTTATCTATATAAGTAATCTATTCAAAAATATAGTATCGTTGAATTAGTATCCCATAACACAAGTCTCGAACTTACTTTGGGGCTAGCTCAATCTGTGTGATTTGTCCGTATATATTTATATTTATTTATAATGACTGAGTTTTTGGCAAATAGAGTGACAGTGACACCACGGAGATCTTATTTTTCCTTAAATTCACTATACCAGTTTTCAACCTCATGCAAACTGTGACTCACACGTACGGTTACATATATTTACCAAAAGCAAATTCTACTTGACTTCGTGAATTGCAAGACTATAATGTTAATATAATTTGTTATTAGGTTACTTACATCAATTTCACCAAAGGTTTTTGTATCTATGTTTATCTAGGCTTCAAGTACCCAATTTACGATTATAATTGTTGTAATTATCGCCATGATAAAGAGGCTGAACATACAGATATTAATTAGCAGACTGCATGGGCCACTAAAACTCAAACATATTAGAAGTTAATATTTGACCAGAATAATGGGCCTTTTACACGACGCCATTAGCCAAGCCAGGAGTGCTATTTTTGAACGCGTGACTCACTAAACGAGCGATTGACGCGAGTGTTTCTAAAAGGCCGCATTTTTGAGTCATGCGTTGACGAGTGATTGCAACGAGCGGTTGAGACCGCTCGTTTCCGCAGGCGACGAACGCTTTTATGTCAAAGTCACTTCCTGTCATTCGAAGTTCATCTGTCATCATTTTACGTTCCGTTTGACGCTACACTTCTTAAACATTTTAAAAATCCTTATTAACCTAAAAAAGTTTCTAAAAAATTCTGCGTGAAATAAGAAGAAATGAAATATTTTTCGTTGAAGGTTGGCAGCACTACAGTTCAAGCGATGGTTTCAAAAATATAGCAAAATGGCATTTCATGACTTGGAAGACGAGTGTGACTTGTAGTCGTGCACGACTTGCGCTTTAGTGAGTCACGCTTTCAAAAATAGCACTCCAGGCCATCAGCAATGACTTAAGAGTCTAAGATGAGCCAACTACCGCCACCCATTATTGTATTTCAATAAATTATATTAATTAATTATATTTCAATTAAAAATTCATCAATTTAAAAAATCTAATAACATGTTTAAGTACTTAAGTTTTAAACTTCGAGCAACGCGGCCTTCCGTTCGGAGACGGAAGCCGTGTTGCTCGAAGGTTTTAAATGACTTTGAAAATATGACTTTTCTCTAATATTTTTTCAATTTGATCTGAACTGCCTCCGTGGTCCAGTGGTTAAGGCGTTCGCCTTGTTGACCCGGGGGTCGTGGGTTCGATTCCCACGGGAAGCATACTTTGTTAAGTTGTTTCCAGTCTGGTTAGGACATTGCAGGCATGAATCACCTGATTGTCTAATAAGAAAGATGATTCCGTGCTTCGGAAGGCACGTTAAGCCGGCGGTCCCGGCTGCCATCTGGTAGTCGTTAAAGGAACCACGTCAGAGGCCGAGAGGCGGTTCCGAAGAACTCTGACACCAGGGTGTGCATGGTCGATTGACCGTGTCACCTACACGAAATGGTGATGAATTTGATCTGAGCAAAAGAATAAAAAGACGGGTGGCGCTGGTTTCGCTGATTTAAGTCTCTTTCCCCCGAATATTCAAAAAATCTCAACAATGATATTCCTTAATCTCAGCATGTCTTTGTTTAGCATATCTAAACAGTGATAGATGAAGAGCTAGCGAACCATCTGACTAACACGTGTCCCACAAAGCTAATAATTTTTTAATGATATTTTATTATCAGCCAATTACGTTAAGCCGTTGGTTCCGTCGGCCATCTGATAGTCGTTAAAGGAACCACGTCAGAGGCTGAGAGGCGGTTCCGAAGAACTTTGACACCAGGGTGTGCAAGGTCGACTGACCGTGTCACCTACTCGAAATGATGATGATCAGCTAATTAGAAAGTGTCGGTCTGGCAGGGATAGCTGGTTGCGTCATCATCCATAAAATTTTTGAAAATGCAAAAAAAAATTTTTTCCTAACCTTCTGCCACAAGGCTAGAATTTTAATAAGTTATAATTTAAGTAGGAAAGTAGTAAAGTACTTAACTCCTCCTGGCACCTTGGATTACTGATGGCGTACGTATAAATAAAATAAATAAATAATAAATATATACGGACAAATCAAACAGATTGAGCTAGCCCCAAAGTAAGTTTGAGACTTGTGTTATGGGATATTAACTCAATGATACTATATTTTATAATAGATACTTATATAGATGAACATCCACGACCCAGGTCAATTTAAAAAAGATAATTTTCCATCTTGACCTGACCGGGGATCGAACCCGGGATATCCGTGTCGCAGGCAGGCGTGTTGACCGCTGCGCCACGGAGCTCGTCTCGTATGGCGATGAGGAAAAGGGATCGTGCTTTTCGAATATTTAAAAGACATCGCTTTGATGATTATTGGAATGTAAATAAGGTTGCAAGAAATCGGTGTAATCTAATGTGCCGTAAAGTTAAACGCCAATACTCTATTTAAAATATAAAAAATTCTTCACCTTCCAATATTTGGAAATTTCTGAATTCTGTTGGCTTGAGAAAGTGTTGTTGTGTTGAAAGTACAAAATAAAGATACCAGCCTTTTCTTTACTCTTAATGAGTTAAACCAACACTTTACTTCAGTTGTCATGATCGACAATAGAGTGAAAACTGACACCATTTCAAAATATCTGCCTTACCTCCTCTCGATACTGAGTATTTTGACTTCGTACCCATCACTAAGGACTATATCAAAAAAGTGATAAACTCAATTCATTCTAACGCAGTCGGGTATGATAGTATAAGCAGAGTTATGATTATGCATATACTGAACTATGCTTTACCAATTATTACACACATTGTCAACTCTAGCTTATCCCAACACGTTATTCCTTCAATTTGGCGTAATGCCTTTGTGCGTCCGCTAACTAAAGTAACAGTTCCTAAATGTTTGAATGATTTACGTCCCATTTCTATTTTGCCCTTTCTTTCTTAAGTCTTAGAAGCTTCTGTTCATAAGCAACTTTCGGACAATATGAACAAACAATCTTTTTAATACATTCCAATCTGAATTCAAGCAGGGTAAGTAAGGCAGTGGTCGTGCCATAGCACGAAAGTACATACATACATATTCTCACGCCTATTCCCATAGAGATAGGCAGAAACTATGGATCTTCACTTGCTACGATTCTGAAAAATCCATCTAGCTTCATCTACACTAATCACTCTCCCCATGCATGCTCTTCGGTTTCGGGTACTTCTTACATCTCTTTTATTAAGACCGTCAGCAATCGCATTAAGATTGCAGTACGTTCGACAAGGTCAACCCTGGCCAATTATCCCATTCACACTGGCTATATATATATTCTTTATTACTCATCTTTCATCCATCCTTTCAATGTGGCCAAACCACCTTAACATTCCTTTCTCAATCTTAGTCACTACATCATCTTTCACTCCACATTGCTCCTGCACCACGTCATTCCTTACCCGATCTCTCAAAGTTATACCGCACAAACTTTTTAGCGATCTCATTTCAACTGCATTTATTCTACTTTCGTGCGTTTTCTGCCATACTGAACTTTCACTGCCATACATAAGAGTTGTTGCTAACACTCACGTAGGATATCCTCCTACTGTTTATGAAAGAATGTAATGCCCGATTGACCCGATTACCAGCAGCCACTCTTTTTTCAATATCGCCTTCATGCTTTCCATCCCTTGTAAAAACACTTCCTATATACACAAACTCTCCCACTTGTTCCACTTTTTTCTCATCTATAAGAGTATTGCATACCGTCATATTTTCTTCTCTTTCTAAAACCATTAATTTCGTCTTACTACTAACATTCACTTTCATACCCTTTTTCTTAAAAGCACCATTCATACATGTTACTATCTTCTGTAAATCCTCCTGAGATGACGCAAGTATGACTTGGTCATCGGCACCGGAGGCATTTGATTAGTAAGTAACTCTTTCATTCTTAGCCCACACTTATTTTTTTTCAAATCCTTCAGACAACTGTCTATGAATAAGTTAAACAGCCAGGGCGAGGCTACACATCCCTGTTAAACACTTTTTTCGATATTAGACCAAGATATGTAGGCCACATTAATTCTGACACAAGCGCTGGAATCCTTATAAAGGGATTTCAACGCCCGAATCAGATGGCTGCTTACCCAATACTTAGACAGTACCGATTCACTACACACAATTCCACAATGCTTTTCTCATCAGTCATCACTCTATCATAAGCCCTTTCCAAATCCACGAATAAGCAGTACACTTTTTGAATTTAGCCAAAAATTTCTCAAGTATGCTTCGCAAGGAAATGACCTGGTCCGTACATCCCATTTCCTTTTTGAATCTCGTTTGCATATCTTATGTATTGTCATCCGTTTCTTTCACAACCCTTTCAATCAAAAACTTTGCATACAGTTTGCCAACCACGCTAAGAAGGCTAATGCCTCGATAACTCTTGCAGTCTAGCTGCGAGCCTTCTCCTTTATAAAGCTATAAAATAACCGCTTTGCACCAATCTGTTGGCACAACACCCTTTTTAAAACAAATATTGAGAAGGCGACGGTTATGAATTACCGCCTCAATGACAACTTTGCTATCGTCTGGCACACACTTGCAACTCTCAAAATAGTTAGGCATTTTTCACTTAAATATACATAAATTATAACATATTAAAATTTAAGCTTTGTGGCAGGTTTCGAAAAAAAATATTTTTGTATTTTGAAAAATTTAAGAAATGATGACGCAACCGCGAGATCCCTGCCAGACCGGTATTTTCGTACTTGGCTGATAATAAAACATCATTTCAAGTATTTCTAGCTTTGTGCGAAACGTGTTAGTCAGATGGTTCACAAGCTCTCCCACTATGACAGAAGCAGACCTGAGAATTTTTTTAGTTAAGATGTACCTAAGATGCTATTGAGTATTTGGGTGTTAGTGTTTCATTGGTACATTAAGCAAATTGACTGGTTTATTAGGACTGATTAATTACTGGCCAGACTAAGTCGCTGGCCTTGTGTAATAGGTCCATAACTTCTTGATATCAATCAGTCTGGACTCGAGCCCAGCCACTGTATCTATAATTAGGTACGTACCAATACAAATAGGGCAAGGTTTAAGAGACCTATGAAGTTTTAAACAAAAAGTAATATAATTATTACTCGTATATCGCAAATTAATCAAAAAGTAAATTAAAATTGGTGCTTTCATTAAGAAAATGAGATTGTTGAAATTCAAAATCAGCTTATATAAGTTTTAACTAAAAAAATCCATCAACAAAGAGATTCCTTTTCTTTACCAGCATGGATTTTGTCGTCATTCATATTTGCACACCAACAATGGAAAAACATTGTTAAGGTCTGAATTTTGTAAATATTTTATGCAATCATTATTGTATTGTATGTCACATGTTACTGCAAATAAATATGAACATCTTTTTTTTTTAAGATTCAAGAATTAATCTTTTTACCATTCTAGCTGTTGCATATTTAGTAGGATGGGGCTTGCAGCAAAAGGCTTGCAGTTAAGATTTATTTTCATATTACAAGCATTTATTTACTTTAACCAGTCCCTCTGTGTGTCTGTCTGTGATCTTGAAAGTTAAATTTAAGCGACTTCTGGGAGTCATTGAGCTGACACCCTACACGCCCTACGTGGGAGTGTAAGATGTCAGCTCAAAGGGGAATCATAGGACGATAATCCAATAAAATGAGGTTATGAGCAAAAGGCCTATTTGCTCACTTCTGCCAACCTAGGGTGTGCAACGTTTTGATGGTCATTTCAACATCCAGTACGAATTTTTCATTTATAGTAGACAAAAATTAGATAATATATCTGCTGGTCTGGTTAAAAAGTTAAGAACTACTCCACACAAAGTAGTTCAGGCACTGAACTTTGCAACACGTATTGTCTCAGAATAAAAGCTTTTCCGCACATTTTCCTACACTTGCATAATTCAAAACTAGCTGTTTTACCACAACTTCGTCCGCGTAAATTATAGCCTGTATTACTCGCTGATAACGTACTTCATCAAATTAGAACAGTCTTTTTTTGCGTTACAAATAAATATACATAAAATAAAAATCTTTTTTCTTCCAACTACGCTGCAATTCTATCATAACTGCACTACATATCCAGCACAAAGCGGAACTTTGCTGCACTAGAAGTAAAAAAAAAACTAAACAGTGCAGTAAAGGATTTCCATACATTTTTGCTGCTCTAGTGCAGCAAAAATGTATGGAAATCCTTTACTGCAGTTTAGTTTTTTTTAAATCGTGGACAATAGTTGTCACCTGTCATAAAGAAGGTTGGCCAACCTAACGGCCGTATGGAGTTAACAAAGGGACGTGTGTATTGCCATGCCTAAAAAAAAAAATACTGGTCATAAAGAAAAAAAGCGGGAATGTGAACAACAAATTTTTAACTATTGTAATTTGTCTTCAGTTTTATTTTTCAACTACTTTTATTGCAGTAGTTGAAAGAAAAGCAGATTATGCACCTCGCATTAAGTAAGTTAAATTGCTCTCGTGCTTTTTAGAGCCCTCGCTGGCGCTCGGGCTCCAAATAAACACTCGTGCAGCAATAACTTACTTTCTGCTCAGTGCAACAATCTACTATTATCTACCTATATTATTAGTCTTAATATTAGGCAACGACAGAAATTCCATTACTGACCAGACCTAGCCACAATAGATCATCGACTTGGCTCAACGCAGACACCATTGTCTTTTGGCGTTTGTCCGCCACAGTCCATACTGTGGCGGACAAAACGTCCGCGGCACGCTCTTATTAGTACTACTATATGGTTGCATTTAGATTGCGTATTTCCACCAGACAACATGACACATGGCTCTAAATGACAAATGCCGGACCATAACAGGTTGTACAGACAACCTAACCTAAACCTCAGGAAAAGCTGTATTGTTGGCTGGTATTGTTGTGCTTATATAACTGCTGGTGGCATACGCAATAATTTACGCGGATGAAGTCACAGGAATATTGCTAATAATTAAGAAAATATGCGACTCTCAGTTTTAAAATGGTGTCATAATCAAGAGGATACTGAGTTCTTTCAATTGTAATCCGCAAAAAACTATCTAATGATAAGCTATTCTAAAGACTCACAATGTATCTTATTAATGGACAGATAATGACGACCAGTTGGGTTTTATGCCCAACAAGTTATCAGTACGTCGTTTAAGGAGGACTTACCACATTGTACTTATTTTTAGTTAAAAGCACTCGGAGTCGTCGTTTCGTAACTCTTATTTATTAAACTTAAAATAATAAACTTAAAGTTACGTAAAGAATATAATTAAAATTTATATTCCACAAAAGCACAATAAAATATCCTATTATTTGCTATGTCGATGTTTCATGACGATGACTTGGTGACAGACGTCGCACCATAGATTAAAAAAAAATTTCGTCTTTCTTCATACTCTATGCGTCGCACACAAACTTCTTTGTCGTAACCACAGAAGTAAAATCAACGTAGTACATATATCTCCATGGTCGTAACCTTCGAGCAACACGGAAGGGAGTAGCCATACGCTGCATTCCCCTCTGTCAAGGTACAAGCAAAATTAGGCATATGCATGTCTATGTGTTAGTTGTGTGTGACTCATCTGTACACAAATTATTTTTTCTTTTTTATGTCATTTTTTGTGACAATGTCATAATTACTTTCAAGTGACAGTTTAAGTTTTGTATGTAGGTGTGCGGAACTAAACTTGTGTGCACATTTCCCCCCGCAAAAAACGCCAGAAAAATTGTCATAGTAAATTGTCGCTTTGCCCACTCCCTCCGTCCGGTACGGAGGCCGTGTTGCTCGAAGGTCGTAACGCTTTTATTGATGAAAATTCTTAGATGAATGTAAGAATTTCCACAGACATTAAAATTTTTTTTACTTATAATTATCTAATATCTGTGAAGAATTCAGACTCAAGTAAAAGATTATATTTCCATCAAGGAAGTTTAAGGCCTTAAGGCCGCACACTAGGCACAGTAGCGATGCCAATCATTTTATTCCTAATACTTTACAAATAGAAGAAATTAAAGAATGTAAATCATATAAGCCTAAGTAAATAATCTGAAGTATTTTTGGAATCATGTTGAATATTATCAGAATCATTGAGAATTATAAGAATCACATTACCGCCAAAAACAGCCATTTTTGGCGGTAATTACTATTTCTCTTAATGACTGATTACTTAATGAATGACTATTTACTAAGGCTTATATGATTTACATTCTTGAATTTCTTCTATTTGTAAAGTATTAGGAATAAAATGATTGGCGTCGCTACTGTGCCTAGTGTGCCCCCTTAAGGATGCGCTAGTCGGGAACTCGAACTCGTCAACGCACGTGCCTAAAATGCGTGCTATTTCGCTCAGAAAGGGATAGACTCGGTTTTGAACAGTGCGGAACTATTTACACTGATGTATAAGCACATCGGAACAACAGTCTAGTGTGTGCAATCACAAATATTGTTGAAAATCTAAATCTTCGTCGTCTAAAAATTCGCGAGTATGCGTTTGGGAGAAGTGTTCTTGTGATAAAACAGCTGAATATTTTTACTAAAAGTAAAATAATTTATATTTTTTAATAACCAAACTATGCTTGAATGAATTTTGTTTTAGAGATTTTATACTCCTTCTGGTATTTAATTGTGCCCAAAGATGCGTTAAAATTACGTGTTAAAACGGAATGTTTTGAGACTCATAACTTTTAAAGTACTTATAATTTTACAATGATTCCATACAAGCATAGATAACGACAAAACAAATCGATAGAATTAAAAACTTTAAACAGACGATACCGAGCAACGGAGTCATCACCCTACAGAATTTGTATGGCGAAACACTAGACTAGCGCACCCTTAAGGGTACGCTAGTCTAGTGTTTCGCCATAGTTTTTGATTCTATCGATTTGTATTGTCGTTATCTATGCTTGTATGGAATCATAATTGTAAAATTATAAGTACTTTAAAAGTTATGAGTCTCAGAACATTCCGTTTCAACACGTAATTTTAACGCAACTTTGGGCACAATTAAATACCGGAAAGAGTATAAAATCTTTAAAACAAAATTCATGCAAGAATAGTTTGGTTATTAAAAAAAATTAAGTAACTTTACTTTCAATTAAAACATTCAGCTTTTTTATCACAAGAACACTTCTCCCAAACGCATACTCGCGAATTTTTAGACGACAAAGATTTAGATTTTCAACAATATTTGTGTTTGCACACACTAGACTGTAGTTTTGATGTGCTTATACATCAGTGTAAATAGTTCTGCACTGTTCAAAACCGAGTCTATCCCTTTCTCAGCGAAATAGCACGCAAATTAGCCACGTGCGCCGACGAGTTCGAGCTCCCGACTAGCGCATCCATAAGGCACTGCGAGCACGGGTGACTTTTTGTTTCCGTCACCCTGTCCATGGAAATCATGGAGATATATGTACTACAGTGATGGAGATGTATGGAGGTCACAGATATTAGATAATAGTAGCAGATGGAGCATCTGTGGTTTATGGCATGCGAAAATCTCGAAGTCCTAATGTCAAACTTGTTATCCAAGCATCATAGAGATATCAGAATAGTGCCAAGCATAGTGCAAACTGCGCTGCGTTCCGTCAGTTTCCTAATGGCACATCTGTCGCATTAGGAAAATATTAAACTTACGTACTTAACCAAATTAATAATTACTATCACACATAATATTCATAATAATTATGGTTTTTCTCTCAGCCTTAATCGCCAGTAGCTTGCGCCCTGTACGACTGCTAGTCGCACTATTGAATCGGATTTTTAGGGTACCGAAGTAAATATCCTTATAGTTTCGCCATGTCTGTCTGTCCGTCTGCGGTTTTACTCAGAGACTTTAAGTACTAGCAAGCTGTAATTTGGTATGGGTATTCATTATTATCATGGCAAAAAAGTGGTAGAAAAAAATCTTGAAAAAAAATTTTTTTTAGGGTATCTTCCATACACATCGTGTGGGGTATTGTAAAATAGGTCTTTAAAAAATATTGTGAGGTTGAAATCACCATTTTTCGATTTAGGGTTCCGTTTAGGGTAGATCCGTTTCCGAAATATTTGGTTTTAAAATGAAAATTTTTGTTAGCAGTGTGTCCCCCCCCCCCCTTTATCTGCTAAACGGTTATATATGGATACGTGAAAAAAATTACAGCAGTAGTGTATATACTGAAATTGAAAGGAAAACTATCAGAGCTGAGTACTAAGTGCAAACTAAAAAGTTATAGGCAACCAACTTATAAAATGTACTGGAAAATGTAAAATTTCATACAATTTTCATTGTTAGATGTTTTTGGTCGTCAAACTGTGAGGTGCGAGTGTAAACAGTGTGAACTCAAAGTTGTCATTCGCATTTACGGAACCCTACAATGCGCGTGACCCGACAGGCACTTGGCCGGTTTTTTAATGATGGGACTACTTACTCGGGCTCTCCTCTTAGAGAATAATTTCTTTCTCTAGTAGAATTATTAATTTTTTGCTCTTTCAAGCAGGGTTATGTTTGTTTTTCTCGACAACTTTTCTTCTCGTCACAAGTTGTCTATAACAACTGAAGATCGAAACAAATACAAGATGAGCATTGGTAAATTACACTTTATTCGTTATAATAATCTTACAATGAAGCATGCTATATATCATTTGACAATACATTACGATTGTCCTCTTGGCTCCTGTAAAACAAAAACAAAAATAAATAGACACATATTATGCAACAGATAATAAGTAGATATCTTTATTCTGAGCTTTAACCCGTCAGTCCTATGCAAAACGACTACCAAGCGTGGCAAAAAGGTACACTTAGGCATGATTTGAACGTAGCATATCGTTTACAATTTTGAGCCTTTTTTTAAAGAATTTTCCGGGGAATTAGAATAAAATTTCGACTTTTTAGTAAATTTCCTTTGAAATATTGGATATAGTTACATGTTGACTTGTTTAGATTATGCTATTATTTATTCCTTAAAATTGTACATACTGATGGCTGAATAGCCCTTTCAAGCATAGAACACTTTCAAGTCTACTTGCTGACTTTATAAACTCTAGCCAAATTTTTACAGCCAGTTACATTATACAGAACTTATTTCCACAAAAATATTTTAGTGAAATATGACAATAAAATTTAACCGTTTCCCACTAAGGCCGTACCGATTAGCAAATTTGTACTGGAGGGATATTATTTCCTTGCATTTCTCATTAATGTTTTTTTTTAAGTAGTTTGGCATCAGGTACTTACGGAACCTGCTGTAAAAATTTGACTGTTGAGAAATTCATTGACGGAAGATACCTAGTGAAATTTTAGTAAGGAGTTAATAAATGCTGACTTACAAGCAAACAAAGTTCCAAAAAGCCAAGCGAAAAATAATCCTACTCCTACAAAAAAAGCAACGATACAGCAGCAGCATGCGCAGAGGTACGCGCAACTGAAAAGAATAATATTATGCAAGATTATGTACATAGGCTAAAGGTTGATATTTGTGCTGTGCAAAAAAATTTACTGTGGAATAGAACCTAAATACTAAACGGAATTGTCACGCTTACGTCTCTTTGCACCTGCGCTTACGTCTTTCTGTACCCAGGCTTACGTCTTTCCGTACCCACGCTTACGTCTCTCCGTAGCCGCGCTCACGTCTCTCTTTAACCACGCTTGCGTAAAAACGTATTTATACGTAATCACACATTAGCTTGTCTTTTCGCACGCCTGCCCCTAGATTTTCTTGTTCATCATCAAATGTAACCCTATGCGCTTATAATAGCCATCTCACGCATTGTGAACTATTAGCATGCGCACTACACTTCACATACAACTTGAAACTTGGGGTCCTTCAATAGGCGTGTTAACAGCTATCTTATGAGACAGCAACGCATTAGTACATCCTCTGGTGTTGCTGATGTCCATGGGCGACGGCCACTTTCCACCAGGTGGCTCGTCTGCTCGTTTGCCGTCAAACATTCATTAAAAAAAATCTGACTGACTACTGGCAGCTGCTCATTTCATGTTCACGTTTTTTGACGCCTGGTTGACGGCGAGGCATATATTTCAAGCATAAAACTATGTATTTCAGAAACGAAGATGTGTTCCAAATTACAACGGCAAGACTTGTACTTCAGAGTTTGAATTTGAATCTTTTTATTATACCGTTTTAGTTGGTGGTTGGTTTTTGTATGATAACTGGCCAACAATGATATCATATTTTGAAGGCTGTCTAAAGGCATCTGATGTAGCTTTAGGATTATCATGTAATTACAGTTTGGATTAGCGAGCTAAAGCGTCTTTCGAAACACGGAGAAGCTGAAGATATTGTAATTGTGGTTACCTACGCATCCCATTATATTGTATGTATTTTTATTGTACGTATATTATATTAAAATATGGAATTTAAATGAGTTTCTTCTCTTATTAACTCAGTGAAAGATGATAAAAATAGTCCAATGGAACAAAAAACTCTGCTTAGATCTTACCACATCGCATCGAAATTCTTGATTTGTATTTTAGTTCAAAAATAAAAAGAAGAAATATGCAATGCAATCTTACACTTTTTCCTGCAAACAAATAAAAAAAAAATTCGCTTGTAAACACTTGTATCCTCAAAATATTTCAATCTTTAGGAATAAACCGAATAATTTGAATGCTGTGTGAGAAAAGACTCTACCATATTTTCTACAACAGTAGAAAAAACAGTCATAGCCGTGCATGGAACTATAGAATATAGAAGAGTATAGAATATAGAAGAGGATAGTACTATTAAATGATATCGTACACATAATAACATCGTCTTTAAATGCCGACTTTATCTTTCTTAGCAATTACATAATAAGTATAACTACAGTTTTACCTACATTTAAGTAATATTTATGATTTAATTGCGATGATTGACGATATACTGACTCCTCTATATTCTATCGTTCCATGCATGACAATGACTGCTTTTTCTACTGTTGTAGAAATGCGGTCAAGTGCTTTTTCCTATATGAGAGAGATTCAGATCCATTCAGAATATTCGGACAATTACTAGATTGAAACCACGGCTTTCGCACCCACATAGGACAACCAAATTTGTGACGTAAGTCTTATAACATAAGTATTATTATGGGTATCCCGCAAAAATAAAAAGGCGTGATAGTATGTATGTATACCGTAATCCAATGATCAAAGCTCCGACTAGTATACCGTGTACCTTACCTCACGTTTTAAAAGAGTGTCTGAGTTCATAGTGCATCGAACCGCAGTCAGCTTTGAACTCAGGCTTCAAGTCTGAATTTGTGACGTACGTCTTATAAAATAATTACTATGGGTATTCCGTAGTCCATTGATGAAGCGAGGCTCCGACTAGCTGCAGTTCATACCGGGTACCTTACCTCAAGTTTTAAAACTATCTCTAGTACCAGCCTAAAATACTATTTTTTAAGGCACTGAATAATGTTCTTCTATGCATTTCGTAAAAGCTTCTAATCATAATACTTTATTCTGTAACTTTTATTTATTGAAGTTAAAAGAATAAACATGTAATGACGAGATAAAATATAAATACAGGTTTGGTTAATGTTGACACTCGGGACAATAAATTGACAGAAGAAGCCATTTTAGAAATAATTCACAGACCATAGACCAACGTTTATGTTTCTTTTCTTGAGTATCATACACATGCATACACACATAAATGACTAAGGGACTATGAGACCGGTAGGACATTATTGGTGGGACCACGAGGCAAAAATCCTAAATCCTCGTTCTGTGGTATAACAGCACGGAATGCCATTCTACAGACTACGTAAAATGATGGAGATATTTTTTTCCCCTGCCACTACCGATAGGGTCACGTCACGCACGAGACTTAGACATAACCAATGTCACTGCTGGCAGCCTAGTGGTCCCTGGCAGAGCAGAATAGGACCAATCCAAGTTTTCCCGTGAATATCACAAGCTAAACAAAGCTTATAAGCATCAAAGAGACCTCTCTAACCCCTTTGGCAAGCGTGGTGACTGTTACCCTAATCAAAGTTACTCTGGCTAATATGGCTCCGGTAGTTCAGAGAGGGTCACGCTCCTGCAGTGGAGCCTAAAAAATACCTGATGATGATGATGACTGGTAGTGCCATGCAGTAGCGTGTGTATTTTTTCGGCAGAAGAGATAGCAAAAGATTCAAACGCACTTCTAAAGCCTTAAAAAATGAAGATAGACTATTCAGAAGAGAACAGGGGTAGGATTTGCGGGAGTTTTTACCCCATATAAACATCACTTCGGAGAAAACGATACGATACCTCAAATACTAAATAACTAATAACAAGGTAAGGTAAAGCCAAAGATTTTAAAGATGTTTAAACTACAAATAATACTTAATAGGTCAAATGTGTTATATGGTTTGTAACGTGACCCACGTTACAAACCATATAACACATTTGGCAACACACCATATAACCATAGATGAGTGACTGGTGCTGGTGAAATCGGTCCATACCTCACCTTCTGTCGTGTTTTAACATTTCTACTACTTTATTTCTTATTTCTTTTCTACTTTCTACTTCAAGTTAATGTTGCTACTTACAGAGAAGTGAAACAACTGGCGGAAGAAAGAGAGGAATGGAAGAAGCTCCACCGACAAGAGTCCAGCTCTTAAATTTGATGATGATGACTACTTGCAAATTACAGGACCAGAAAACTGGTCAATAGAATATTTATTATATATTAATAATTATGGTTGATTTTGAGCACTTGGACATTTTTTTTGACATAAGTCGTGCAAATCGATTTTTTTGTGCACTTAATTAAAATAATTATTTAATTACGATTAAACCAAATCTTTCAAAAGATTAAAAATAAAAGTTATAAATTTTTTTTTCTTTATTCAAAGAAAATCTTATAATCAAGAAGTAGCTATTAAACTAAACATTTAACTAAATCTTAATTGTAACCGCTTATGTCGTTAAAGTAATAGTTATCAGGCATGCCATCTTTAAAACTACGACGAATTAAACAGCTTGTATTGAAAGTAGTAGAAGCTGTCTAAAACAGCGATTGTCAAGCTAGGAAGTACTACCAGCTGAAAACGCAACTGGGAATAAGCTCAGATCAGTGAAAGTCCTGAAAGAAGAAAGTTATTGAAAAACATTATAATAGGTTTCTGTACAATCTAGGAATGTTCTAAAATAGAAATCAGAGCTGTATAAAGTTTGTTTGTTGTTCGTGTGTGTAAGTGGCCAACACTGGTGTCAGATTTTTTAAACTGCTTAAAGGCATCTGACATAGCTTAACGACTGCCATCAACGAGCCGGGACCAATGGCTTAACGTGCCTTCCGCAGCTGTATAAAGAGCACTAGTGTTTAGTACCAGGTCAACTTTCAAATTGTTTTTCATTCTAGAGATCTGATTTCACCCTCAAAATATTACCAGCGAGTTTAAAATCACCTGTATAACTGGGGGTAAGTAGTTTTACTGAATATTCACACCTTTCCTTCCTTCAAAAATAAACTACGTTAGCACCAGTTCAAAACAATTGTATGATGACAGTAATAGATATTATTAAAATATTTTTAACGAAAACAAAAACCAACTTCAACCCTAGTAAGTTGTTTGAATAAGCATAAGAATAAAATGGAAATAAGTGTATACCGAACGGCATCCGTGTATATATTTTTTGGTTTTTGGGTATTTTTTCAAAAAGCGCTCGACACATTTCGATAAAAATTTAATGGGATCATGGAATTTCTTAAATTGGTCCAAGCGCCTTCGAGAAATCGGGAACATACATAAAAAAAAGATTCCGACGAATTGAAGACCATCTTTTTTTGAAGTCGGTTTAAAATGTGTTTTTATACAGACAGCTGTTACTTTTTAGGGTTCCGTAGGTAACTAGGAACCCTTGTAGTTTCGCCATTTCTGTCTGTCTGTCTGTCTGTCTCTCTATCCGTCCGCAGTTTTACTCAGAGAGTGTAAGTGCTAGAAAGCTGAAATTTGGTATAGGTATGTATATTAATCATGTCAAAAAAGTGGTAGAAGGAAATCTTGAAAATAATTTTTTTTTAGGGTAGCTCCCATACAAGTAAAGAGCGAATAATATTTTTTTTCTATACAAACCCATCGTGTTTAGTATTGTTAGATAGGTCTTTAAAAAATATTTAAGGTTGAGAACACCATTTTTCGATTTAGGGATTCGTTTCCGAAATATTTGGTTTTAAAGTGCAAATTTTTGTTAGAGGTAAGTGTCCCCCCCCCCTCTATCTACTAAACGGTTATATATGGATACGTGAAAAAATTACAGCAGTAGTATATATACTAAAGTTGAAAGGAAAACTATCAGAGCTGAGTACTAAGTACAAACTAAAATTTCATACATTTTCATTGTTACATGTTTTTGGTCGTTAAACTGTGAGGTGTGAGTGTGAACAGTGTGAACTCAAAGTTGTCATTCGCAACTACGGAACCGTACACTGCGCGTGGCCCGACACGCACTTGGCCGGTTTTTTATGTCATAGAACGGCAAACGAGCAAGCGGGTTACCTGATGGTAAGTGACCACCGCTGCCCATGGACAACTGCAACTCCAGGGGTGTTACAAGAGCGTTGCCGGCCTTTATTTTTCCCTCCCCAGAGGGGGAGGGGGGGATGGGCCTCCGGCTCTCTCACTCACCGAATTAAGCATAGAAGCGGTAAAGCTACTACTTGAACGTCAATTTTCTGTGACAGTGTGGTACTTCCCCGGACGAGCCAGCCCATTCATGCTAGTTACAAGAAAAAGTGAATTTTGCCGGTAGCGTGGCTCTACCACAAAAAAAATCTATGCTAATAGTTAAGAAACTAAAATGTATATACAGGGCAGAATCAAAATTTCGAGGTCCTTAAAATATGGCTGGCAAGTTTCTGTCCCTTTAATATTGGTGATGATCCGTATGCCGATGAAATATTAATGATGGAAAATCCCTAATTATACATAGGTACGCAAAAAAACGGTAAACGTGAAAAAAATTGGACTTTCTAAAGTTATTTGACCAGCCTGAATATTAGTCTGTACTCTGTGTCTGTACTCAATTGTAAGTAGGTACAATACTATTTGCTTGAAATAAATGATATTATTATTATATTAATTTTTAAGGAAAAAACCAATATTCTTCCGGGTATTTATTTTATTCAGGATTCTAATTCCAATATTAAAATATTTCCGAGATGCAGGTCAGTTCGAACAAGATCGTTTTTCATCATAACCTGACCGGAAATCGAACCCGGAACCCTGCGGTTCAAAGACACTTGTAGTACCACTGAGCCGCAAAGTTAGTGAAATCGGTTCGTGACACGGTGTCTGAAGGAACAGTAGGCCCTGGTTTCGATTTGCATCTATCGCATTAATAGGTAAATCAGTGAATAAAAGAGAAGCATAAGAAACTCCTTACCACATTGAGTTTACAACTGTTCATCCAAGATATTGTAATAGGGAACAAAATAGAATATTTAAGATTGCAGGTATGAATTTTACATTCCTGAAAAAGAAAAAGAAACATTTATTGGATGGATGGAATAAAATTTAACGCAATAATAGAGTTCATTTCGTTTCTTTTGTATACCTATGATAGAGGTCGTTGAATTTCGTTTAAGCAAAATACAGATAGAGAGTGTAGGCCGAATCCTTGACTGCTCTGGCTAATATATGGCTATGGTGGTCAGAGAGGGTCGTGCTCCGGCAGTGAAGACTAAAAAAGACCTGATGAAGAAGAAGAAAATACAGATAAGAAACATATGACTCCTGAGTATTCATCTGTTCGAACACAGCTCGCATATTTAGGCGACCTATATTTATATTTATTTAGTCCTATAACAAAAGTTGTTATGTTGATGGGCTGAGTCATCTCTGAAAGTTTGTGTATTGAATTTAAAATAAGCGTGTTTACATTTTTATGGCCCTTGACATCTTGTATGCAAAATCTCTCTCTGTCTCTCTCTCTTCCGGACGTGTTCCCTTTCAGTTGTTTTCTCAGCTGGAGTGCTTTGGAACCCGGGATTCCCTGTTGATTGGGTTGAAACAACTAGACTGAGCGAGCGCTAAAGCGAGAGCGAGGCGCCCTCTTCCTCGAAAGCGAAGCGACCTCAGCTTGGGAAAATCAGTTTTCCTATGTCCGGGTAGCAGTTTAGGCCTTCTCCTCTTCATTAAAAAAATATTAAATTGTCTAACCAAATAAAAAAAATAACCTGCATTATCAGTAAAAAATATCTGTTTTGAAATTCAGTTGTAAAATCTGACGTATGACGGTGTATGTGATATAACATACATAATATCACGACTTTCTCCCTTGCGGAGTAGAATCCAGGTCTGCCAACTTTAAAGCCACGTTTAGCATGTTGGTGGGCTTGTAGGTGAGAACGAAATCCAAAAAGTGATGGGTTGCTAGCCGTATCGCCTATTGACATGATCCCTGACGCCCATACCCTCGATCGGCTTTTACGATCTGCGCGGGACGAGAAGCAGCAGCTGGTACATTCTATGTTTTTTCTTTTCTCCCAGACCAGCAAAAAGTAAATATTATATACTTATATCACGTACGCCTGTGTTCTGTGACCGTCATACATATATTAGGTAAAATAAAACCTTGAAAAAGTATTTACAGGATATGAATCCAAAAATCCATGCAATAAGCGCACCCACTCCAATAAAGAAACCGAAACAGCACATACAAGCAAGAAATACTGCCCAACTGAAAAAGAAAATAAAAATAGCTTATGCTAAATAGCTTGTCTTGACCTTCTGATACTAATCCAACTTTTAGGGGCGTAAAAAATAAAATCATACACATTCAATCACTACTTAGAAGTCCTAGGTAAAAAAATTCCACGAAATGCAGAGTTTCAGTACAACTGAGTCATTCATTATCTCAGTGTGGTGGAGCCTCGCTACCGGCGAAAATCACTTTTGCTACTTTGAGTATATAATCAAAGTTTTGCTAGTAGCATGAATGGGCCGGCTCATTCGGGGAAGTACCACACTCTCACAAAAAATCGACGTTTGAGTAATAGCTTTATCGCCGCTATGCTTCGTTCGGTGTGTGAGAGGGCCGGAGGCCCATCTCCCTCTCCCCTCTGGGGAGGGAAAAATAAAAGGCCGGCAACGCTCCTGTGACACCCCTGGTGTTGCAGTTGTCTATGGGCAGCGGTGATCACTTCCCATCAGGTGACCCGCTTGCTCGTTGGCCGCCCTATGACATAAAAAATATATATAATTTGACAAGATTTGGCAAGGAAAGTAGAAATAAACTCAAGGTAGTATTACAGTTGGCTAAAAATTATATTAATGCAAAGAGACCCAAACTTTTGCGTTTTGATGCACGTTGCGGTTTTCATACGCTTTAGTTTTTATAATAAAACATGAAAACCTCATTGTATGCCGAAGTGTAGTTTCTGTCCGCTAAACACTAACGGTTGGAGGACAATATCCACCTACAAGTATTGTCAAATGTTCATTCATTTGAGATTATTTGTAAGAGACGGTTGTTTTTATACTTACCACATAATGAGCTTCGAAATTACTTAATTGACTCCTTATGTTTACTTCAATAAAATACCTATTTTACGTTTTAGTTATTTCTTACATTACACTAATAATGAGTGCTTAAGTATCATCTAATCATTTAACTAAATATAATTAACTTAAAGTATCAAAGGGCTCTACGAAAATAGTAATGTTCTTGTGAAATGCTTAAAATTTTCATTTTTCACTTGACATTACAATACACCTTTCTTCTTTGACCTTCGAGCAACACGGCCTCCGTACTCTTTGACCTTTGAAAACCTACCTTACCAACCTCAGATTAATTAATAAGAGTGAGCAAGACAGACGAAAAATTTTTTTTTTAAATCTATGGAGCAACCTACCAGATGACAACACACAGAAAGATGATTTTTTTAAATCTATGACAACACAGAAGTTTTTATTCAAAACGTATTTCTTCGGTATCTTACTTCGAGCAACACGGAAGGGAGTAGCCATACGCTGCATTCCCCTCTGTCAAGGTACAAGCCAAAATTAGGCATAAAATTAGGCATATGCATGTCTATGTGTTAGTTGTGTGTGACTCATCTGTACACAAATTATTTTTTCTTTTTTATGTCATTTTTGTGACAATGTCATAATTACTATCAAGTGACAGTTTAAGTTTTGTATGTAGGTGTGCGGAACTAAACTTGTGTGCACATTTCCCCCCGCAAAAAACGCCAGAAAAATTGTCATAGTAAATTGTCGCTTTGCCCACTCCCTCCGTCCGGTACGGAGGCCGTGTTGCTCGAAGGTATCTTATTATAACATTATTGATTTCATAGAGTTAAGAGATTGGTTTCCTTTGCTACAAATTTTACGTCATGCAAGCACAAAAATACTAGTCAACGTCATTTTAATGACAAATGCTACGATACATTTAAAAATTTCGTCTAGATTTAATCTATTATTAAATATTAGTAGTAGGCAAAGACTATCTGCCTAATTAAAACTATTAAATGAAGCGAAGTCGTATTAGTTGTAAGGAAGTTTAATCTAATGTGGTAAGTGTTCGGGCCAATCTATGGGTCATTTGATACCTCTTGGTTGTGTCCAAGAAGCCAGAGTTTATTGCCCTCAGTAAGATCATATTGAGGCAAACAACCAGGCAATCGGTGAAGCAAAGCATTACTCGAAACTCATCTACTTGTACTAATATTATAAATCGAAAATATTTGATTATTTGTCTGCCCGTTCACCTATAGAAATCTCATTTATCCGCGAGTGAGGCTGTAATTCACGCGGACGATGTCGCGGGAAAATCTTATGCAGGTATTTTACGATACGATAGAAGTAGTGGTGTTTCAATTTTTTTTCTCTTGATACAATGCTAGAATGAAAAGTACGTAGGTTAATGCAAAAGGAATCCCTCTGAATCTCAATTACAAGCTTGATTTAGTTTCACCTGTCTGTTAGAAATATAACCTTCCAAGCTAAAACCAATTTGGTGAAAGCATGAGCTAAAAATTTAAATGCATGTATAATATAATATTTGTATTTTTGTAATTTGTATGTGTAAATCGGGTGATAATGTAATAATAATATTATAAGCTGGTTTGGACGATTATAGGCTGATGATGATGATGATGAAGCTGGTTTGACCACGGAGAGCGTCTCAATGCTAAATAGCTCAGTAACCAAATCTTGCAGTACTAATTGCTCAAAACAGCTCACAATAAAAGCTTTTAAGACAGGGTGCTGGATGGAGTTGAGTGTGCAAAATATGAGAGCATGCGGTATGCTCTAAGCAGTTTTAAGAACTCAAATAAGCTTGCAGATCATGATTCTTGATGTTGCCAGGCGGTTTATTGGTCCATTTATTTTTTATCCCTCACCCCCTTGGATATTTGTCGAGCTCCGTGACGCAGTGGTTAACACGCCAGCCTGCGACACGGGGGTCCCGGGTTCGATCCCCGGTCAGGTCATGATGGAAAACGATCTTTTTCAGAATGACCTGGGTCTTGGATGTTTATCTATACATATAAGTATATGTTATAAAATATAGTATCGTTGAGTTAGTATCCTGCGACACAAGTTCACAACTTACTGTGGGGCTAGCTCAATTTGTGTTATATGTCCCTATATATTGATTTATATTTAGGAAAAGGACTGAACAAATGCTTTATAAACATTTTTATGTTATTTTATTGAAAACTACCTGCGCCCACGACTTCATCCGCATGGAAAATGCCTATGTTCTTTCTCAAGCTATCTGTGTATCAAATTTCATTTAAATTGGTTCAGTAGTTTTAGCGTGAAAGCGAGGCGAACAGACAGAGTTACTTTTGTGTTTATGATATTACTTAGTATAGATTTCCAAATGTTTCTTATTATTAAAGTTACTAAAAGCTACTCAATAGATATATCAAAGAAAACAAAACCGGCCATGTATTCCATTCCATTATTTAGACTATCGAGCAAAAACGGGAAAGAAAAAAAAAGAGCTAGATTTTTGTTTATCATGTCTATTGAGTAGCTATAAGTATCTTTGATATTATAAAGGGTATAATTAAAACGCTCACCAGAAATACTTTTTAGACCCTAAGCCTAAGTACCAAATAAATTAACCGACTCCAAAAAAAAAAAGCCTTCAAAAAAGGGTCCTATTATATGCTCTATTATGCTCCAAAATAAATAAACACACCTCAGTAATTGCATGTATTGTACAAATATTCTTTTTGCTTTCCAAAATGGATAAACGACCACCAAATAATGCCTTACAAAAAAAAATCAAAAAGCTTACTACAAATTTGATTGACTGTCATCCAAAAGTAATAAATTGAACCCAAATTTCTTCAATAAGGGATAAAATTACAATACCTTTCATTCCTTCACCGCCCGCAATCCGCACAGCCACAAACCTATGCATTTGTTCGGTGTACGACAGATAGCGACGCACGTCCAATTTCACGGTCATCTAAAAGGCAAGACTAAGTTGGGTTCTAAAAAACTGGGTGTTGGTTTCATCAGCGTCAGCTGTACAATGCATAGGTAAGACCGCATATGGAATACCTATTGCTCCCGCCTTTGGGCTGGGCACCTCAATACCAACTTCATCCTTTTGACCGCGTTCAGAGACGCGCCATCCGTATAGAGGTACCTACCTACTTACTCTACGACGAACTACTTCCTATTATGAGTCTCATTTTTTCAACTAGTAGTACAAATGATACAATGTTGTATCATTTGTACTACCAGTTGTACATTTTGGTAGTACTTCTGACACGGAGAGATGAATTCTAGTCGACCGTCTCGATCCCCTGGTTCTGCGTAGGGATGTCGCATCCTTGTGCATTCTTCATCGCATTTATTACGGGGAATGCTCCGAGAAATTGTTCAACCTAATACTTGCTGCAAAATTTCACCACCGTACTACCCGAATACTTACACTTACATGGGACCCGCTTTCTCGTTTGCAGTCCTATATGATAAAAAATCCTCTGAAACTGAGAGTGAAATATATGTTTGCTATATTATCATCTTTTATATTAATTTTATAACAAACAAATGACTTATATTTGGGAACCGCAATATATTTTTTGGTTATTTCTACATTTTTACATCTGCAAAAATGACTAAATTGAAACTCGAGACAATATATTGATATTATCTATTTGGAGACAAAATGACATATTTGGTCAGAAATGCAGTACAAAGGTATTTATATATTGTTAAGACAATGACTTAAAATATAAATGATATCCTTTTTATATTTTTAGAAACACAATTTGTGATCAATTTATCCGTTTTGGGAAGCGTTTCGACTTTATTAGTAGTAAAATTGATACATGTTTGGCTGGTGTTTAAACACAAGCTAATTAGAAATGGTAGTAGGTAAAAAAGTAACTCTGTCTGTCTCGCTTTCACACCAAAACTACAGAACCGATTTAAATGAAACTTAGTACACAGATAGTCTAGAGCTTAAGAAAAGACATAGGCTTTTTTCGCGCGTGTGAAGTCACGGGAAAGTCTTCAATAAAATAACATTAAAATGTTTTCAAAGCATTTGTTCAGTCCTTTTCCTTAATATCCGAGCGGATGGGTTATTAAATAAAATGGACCAAGATCATGATTCTGGATGTTGCCAGGAGGTTTCCTGGCAACATCCAGAATCAGGATCTGCAAGCTTATCTGAGTTCAAAACTACTTAGAGCATGCGGTCCTCATATTTTGCACACTCAAGTACCTTAGCGCTTGCACTATTTTCTTAAAAATTTATTTGACGAATCTTCTAACTTTACGCATGGCAACCAAATAAAAATAACTGTAATTAGGTAAGCTTAGCTTAAGGCGGAATTTTACTTCAATCCTGGTCCCGGTTGTTGTGGCTCAGGTTTTATTACGAGTACTTTCGCCGGTGGCTTCGCTCACGTTAGTGTCGAACAGTACTTTTCTCCGGGATGAAATGTGTCCTGTCCTGGTGGTCTTTTTCTCGTTCAGACAACGTGTATCAAAGTTTCAAGATGATCGGTTTAGTAGATAAGGCGTGAAAGCGTAACAAATAAACAAACTTGCTTTCACATTTATAATATTAGTTGGGTTGATGTGTGAGTGAATGGGTTGTTTCCTAGTTTTTTCTCATTAAAAGACATGAAAAGGACAAAGAAAAGTATTGTAATTTAAAATTTGAGGTAAATCTTTAGTTTTGTATATCTAAAGGTTTGAATAGTAGTTTAATCTTGTATATAATTTTATATATTTTGTTCCAGCGCGGCAGTTTTTGCTGCCGTAGCCTGTTTGACATTCGTGGTAGTAGGAGCTTTAGCTTGTTTAAAATGGTTTTGGAGGTTTTTGTTTGGCTGTACGTATTGATTTTATTATTTTTTTTTTCTTATATAATTTTATTTCGTACGTTTAAAATACGAACAATTTAAGATATTTTTAACAAAAAACAATAACCGACTTCAACCCTATAAATTTTTTTTAATAAGCATATGAAAAAAATTAAAATAAGTGTAATCCGCACGGCATACCTTTAAAAATTTTTTTTGGTATTTGTTTTTTTTTTTCAAAAAGCGCTCGACACATTTCAATAAAAATTTAATGGGACCATCTGTAAAGTATTACCAAGTATTACCTATCGAACAAAAAAAGAATTTATTAAATCGGTCCAGGCGTCTTCGAGAAATCGGGGAACATACATAAAAAAAAAACATTACGACGAATTGTAAACCTTCCCCTTTTTTTTGAAGTCGGTTAAAATAAATCTGACCTAAAGGAGCCGTATGAAATATTTACATAAATACGGAACTAAAATAGGTTGCTAGCCGCATCGCCTATTTACATGGATTTGCGCCGGGCCGTTTTCTACGGCCTGCGCGGTACATTTTACGTTTTCATTTCTCCCAGACCAACATGGAAGAGTATACTTACAATATTTAACTCCAAAAATGACATTAAATGTAACAGTATTTATAATCTAAACAAAAACAAATAAGTATACAATATTTTTTTCTTCTGTTTTATCACAATCAGAATCAGAATCAGAAATCATTTATTCCTTCGAAAATGGTAAAGACAGGTGGTACAACAATAAAGAGTTCCAAGCATATTCTGCCATAATTGGCGTAGGAATAAGTTTTGTTACATTAATTATTGGTAAATGAATTAAAATTAAAGCATAATAATTATTGATAAACTAGCTGTCTCTATCTATATACCTAAATTTACATATAATAAGACAGTAAAAATATTTTGTCTGTACATTTAGTATTTTTGACTTAAATGGATAGAGGGACACTTTAAAGAATAATAAAAAGCAAAGTTTTTTTTTTAAATTTCTTGTTTGTCTGTCCGTCTGCCTGTATGTATGTATGATCATGATTATCTCCGGAAATATTGGACGGATTCGAATGAACCTTTTTTTGCTATATAGCTATTAAGCCTGGGCAAAATATAGAGTAGAAACAATTTCGGAAATTGGAACACCTGATGCAGCATTATAATGGTCCAGCTGAACTATAAGAAATATAAAAGTGGAGTTTTAGCAAAAGTTGTTAAGCCTAACGAGCATTTTTGTTAAGGGATGAAAAAATCTAAGATTTGGAACACCTCATGCAGAGCCATAATGGTCCAGGTAAACTATAAGAAATATTAAAATGACGCCTAAATAAAAGTTATTCAACATGACGAGCATTTATTATTGAGGTATAAACATTGAAGATTTGGCACACCTGACGCAGAACCTTGGACCATTAAGGTTCTGCGTCAGGTGTGCCAAAAGGTAAGCTATAGGAAATACAAAAATGATGCTGTAGCAAAAGTTGTTCAGCCTGATTAGTATTATTTGTTGAGGTTTAAAAATCAAAAATTTAGAATATCCGATACAGAAATGATGTCAAATCATTTCTGTATCAGATGTTCAATGATTCATGATGAACCATGTCAAATTTTATATAGACATTTTACGGAGTCACACCCTTCACTGGGATAAAGTGCGTAGAGTAGGATTAGTTCATATTATTGGTGACCGCCCAGCGGTCTCAGGTCACTCGCACCCAGGAGCTCACGTAGTTTTCAGCACATACGGCAAAACATAAGAGTTTGCTGTCTCTCCAAGCCTTGCACACACAGGCAACACCCAATCCAATACAGGTCCAGTCAAAACACAAAAGCTCAGATTGATAATTAATATGAGACTACCCAGCTTGGCGGTAGTTCACATGTTCAAGAGTTTCTAAGAATATTATAAAAATTGAGGAAGGTCTCTTCCTAAGGAACCTTGGGGAAGGTCAAAAAACTAACCTAAAGGATAGTTCCAACATAGTATATTTTTGGAAAGTACTTTGATATTTATTATTATTTAATTTTTGATAAGCTTAAAACGCCGGCCTGCCTCAAGGATGGTCCCGGGTTCGATCCCCGGTCAGGTCAAGATGGAAAATGATTTTTTTCAGATTCACCTGGGTCTCGGATATTTATCTATACATATATGTACTTGTTATATAATATAGTATCGTTGAGTTAGTATCCCATATCACAAGTCTTACTTAAGAACTTACTTTGGGGCTAGCTCAATCTGTGTGATTTGTCCATAAATATTTATTATTATATTTAATATTTAACGCTGCCATAAGTATTTTCTTATGTATCGACATTAGTAATAAAGTCATAAAGTCCACGCGTACGAAGTCACGGGTATCAGCTAGTTTTTAATAATTTTGTTCAAGGGCAATAGATATCTTACGCATAGTAAAAATTTCATAATTTTCCGATCACGGTTCATATAGATACTATTTATTTATTGAGTCGTATGGCACTATTAAATAGGCGAATATATTAGTCATATATAGATACTGTGTCAGACGGACAGACAGCGGAGGATTAGTCCCGATTATACTTTTTGGCTACAGAACCCTGATCCTGAAACTTATTACAAACACCATCATTTAAGCGTTTTCCAGATTCCATTCTCAACTGCAACGCATCGTAGCCGGGTGCCCGGTTTTATTACAGAATTTATGCAGTTATATGATTTAGCAAGTTTTTACCTGCCTGGTGTTAACTCCTTGGGTAGCTCTAGAACTCCAGGCGCATATCTGTGAAAATGACATAAAATTTTTTGCCCGCTTCTGCGGGATGCAACCCAGAGCCACTTGTGTAGCAAAATAGTGAAGAACAGAGACAGACACTGCTGCGGTAAAAAATTAAGAATGAGTAAATTCGATGGTTTACGTACTGTCGCAAGCCTGTCAATTTGTGATGATAAAATACTCTGTTTAGATATACATACATACATACAATCACGTCTTTTCCCTTGCGAAGTAGACAAAGCCCAGGTCTATAAAACTTAAAGGCCACGTTTAGCATGTTGGTGGGTTTGTAGGTGGAGAACAGAATCAAAATAGTGATGGGTTGCTAGTCGCATCGCCTATGAAGCGGAATGGGCGTGAGGAATGATGTCATCATTCCTCACGCCCATTCCCTCGGTCGGCTTTTACAAACTGCGCGGGAAGAGAAGCAGCTCGTACATTCTACGTTCTTTCCTTTCTCCCAGACCAGTGTGGAAGTATCTGTGTAGACATGCTATTTTTTCGTTGAATGAACTATGTAGCTAGCTCCATGTAAGCTTTGCTACTTCACCGGACTTTTTGAGGTGAGGGCAGATTGCCCCCAACCTGTAAGGCAAACATCACCAAAGGGCCCCCAGGAGGGACCAACCTCGGCTTCGCGAAGTTGCCTACATAGCCTGATGGGCTGAAATGGAAAACAATGGAAAAGCCTATGAAAACCCACGTAGCTAAAGTGCGCCGCGCACAGCTTGTGGAGCGATGGATTTGCGTCTTTATTGTATCTAAAAATATGCTTTCTTTTTCAGGATCTCAATGTATGAAAACGGATAAGCACAATGTTATATCATAACACTTCTTATTAAATAATTACATAAATATTCTAATTTAACAATATAACTAATGTCTAACTTGTACGCTAATATAAATTAAGTCTTTCATAAACTGCCTGTATTTTTGTGATAATTATCATTACTCTTTTCCTTGTTGATTCATCATCATCATCAGGTCTTTCCAGTCTCCACTGCAGGAGCACGACCCTCTCTGTGCTACCAAAGCTACATACTAGCCTGAGTAGTCAGAGGATTTGGCCTACACTCTCCACGCTGGCCAGACGGGTTGGAGAGGTCTCTTTGATGTTAATAAGCTTTGTCTAGCTTGTGTTTCCTTAGTCGCCTTTTACGACATCCACGGGATGACTTGGAGTGATCCTATTCTACTCTGCCGGAAACCACACGGTTAGTGGTCACCTTGTTGATTGCGTTCTTTTAATTTCGGTTTTATTTATTTTATTACTAAATAAGATCAAATTGACAAAATCGACGTAAGTACTTCACTAGTAAATTACTTGTAGTATTTTTTGTATTGCTTTTATTTTACAATACTTTATCTACATACACACTATAAAGTGTCTTATAATGTTTCAGAAACTGTTCTATTTTTTTTTCATATGTACATCATTCTTAACTTATCTGGCAACAAATTGTTGATTATGTTTGCTGACCTGTAGAGAATTTAGGGTAGTGTACATAGCTGCTTCCCATACCTAACAATATTTCGGGGTTTACATTAACTGTACACAACTTATCCTTTAAATCTACAAGATGCCAAAACTGTTATAATCAACTTTTGAAAAGTATTGAACCGGTAAACTCAAATTATCGACACATCTGACCTTTACACTATGCACCTTATCGTCTGTACCCATAAGGTTCACATCTGCAACGACAGACTCACAAGTGAAGTCACTGCCCGACCACGCACCGCGAATATGCATTGTTTCCGACCAGCCGGTGAGACCGGCGCGTTTGGCTAAATCAGCACTCAGTAACGAAACGCTGGACCCTTCATCAATAAGGGCTGATGTACTGAACACACCATGATTCGTTCGAAGACATACCGGAACGACTTTCAGCAGCACCTTATACTCACTCGCGTTTATATGTGTCACTGTCTGTGTTGTACTGTCGCCGTCGCTTGCAGAGGTCGTTGACACTGACGTCGCCGAGTCCGTTGGTTGGCGATGTACAAGCGCACGGGACGAGTTGTTGTTACCGCCAATGTGTAATAGCTGGTGGTCTGATCGACCGCATCCGTCCTTAGCGCACACCGGTGCCGTACATTCTTCTCTTTTGTGTCGTGAAATTAAACATTTAAAACAAATTCCATTACGCTTCACGAACTGCCATCGAGTTTTGCTTAGTGCTTTTTTAAAGGTCTTGCAATCGTTCAAACTGTGTTTTGAAATGCGACAAAATAAACACTTATCATCTGAGGATTCGGATTGTAGTAATAATGTTTGTGTACGGGTTCTCTGTTTACTATGGCTTGTACTTGTGTTATATCCAGTTGTGGGAAACAAATTAGAGGTGGTGGATATTTTAACGGCTTCTTGATGTAAAAATTCTGACAAAATAACCAATCGTGGTTTTTCACTACTTGTGAACAGTGGAAAACTGTAGTCTGACCATTTGGATAATAGTAATGTAGGAAGCTTACATAAAATTTGAGAAACAATGCTCATACCTCTTACGTGTTCTTCTCGGCCCACAGCACGCACTGCTTCCAACAGGTTTTCCACCTTCACAGAGAACTGCACTATTTCTTTGTGATAATCCTGAGACATGGCTGGATATCCTGCACTATTTTTAATATGATGAACTCAGGATTACCAAAGCGAAGTTCTAGTGTCGACATGATTTTAGACGGGGGGCTCGCAGTACAGAGTAAGGCTGCGACCGCTTCCTTCGCAGCACCTCGGAGACACTTCCTCAATCGCCATACATTTTCTTGTGGGGTAAATTGGCACAGCTCGGTCGACTCATCGTACGCCTGGTTGAACTGTAGCCACTCTAATGGGTCCCCTGCGTACTCCGGTAGCTGCTTTGGAGCACATAACCGTGACATAAGTTTGTTATTGGGTGCACTCGCTGTGGCCTGGTCCTTTACCGCGGTGGCCAGCATCTGTATAGCAGCGTTCATGCCAGAAGTGTCTTCAAGGTGTGGCTTAGACATGAAACGCTGCGACTCCAATGGCAGACGTGGTGCTGCGGGTCCTGGCGCAGCTATGGTGTGGGGAACGTCGGCTGCCGGTACATGCAGCTGATGCGGCCGGCCCGAGGGGTGTCCATATTCGGGGGCTGGCTCCATCAATTCGACCCGACTATCTTCCAACCATTGCTCAACATTTTGAGTGCCATCTTCTACTAGCGGACTGTATTCATCCTCTTCCAGCTGGGCCAGGTCCGCTTCCAACTGCTTATCAATGATGTCCATTTTAATCTGTGCCTTTAACTTAGCGGCATCCAACACTAGCTGCGCCCTTCTCGCTTTTACCGATGATGTAGCACTGGGGCCTTTTGACCTACGGGTTGTAGCACTGGTAACACTTGGCACGGCGCCGGCGGTGGGACACTTCATTTGTTTTTCTACAGTAGTAGCTGCACTGCAATCCTCCGACTCAACCATTAGCGGATTACGCACAACTTGTTCCCGCTCGCGACGCGCGGCGCCCCGGGTGCCGACCATTTTTTCCATATAAAATTTGCGCTGGTTATAAAATTACAAATCCGTCTCGAATGACCAAAAACTGTAGGCGACAGTTAGGCCAGGCCAGTGAAAAACACGCGTCAGTAAAAATTAAGATATAATTCGGCACAAAATACAAAATTGATAATAAAATATACGAGAAAAACAAAAAAGCAAACAACAGCGTTTTTCTCGCGCGGACCTAAGACATTTCTATATTTGAAAATTGGCGGGAGCGGGCGTCGCCACAGACAATAAATCATGTTTCCTAAAAAGTAGACCATAAACATAGTTTTTAAAATAAAAAGCCAAAATAGTATTCATCTTACGCTATTTACAATATAAAAGAAATGAAAATATTTACAAGTAATCTAGAGCGCGTCGCCAACAATACCTATACTAAATAACAGCTTTGCAGTTCTTATAGTCTCTGAGTAAAACCGCGGACGGACAGACAGACTGGCGAAACTATAAGGCTTTCTTGTTTACTACGGAACCCTAAAAAAGAATATTATATTTACATTATAAAGAGAGGCATGAGAAGTATTATAATACACAAAATAATCAGAGTAAGCCAAAAATATGGTAAACATTGGCAACTGAAAGAGTAAACAATTTTTGAGGTTTAATTATATGGATATCAAGATGTTTTAAAACACATCAAATGCTAACTTAATATACATAGATTGGGACGTGGTTAAGCGTTGATTTGCGTCTTTCTACCGCAGGCCAGAAGTTTAGAGATCTTCATAACTATTTATTAGTAAATATTGTATAAATTACTAAAGTAACGATATGGAAAGTTTATTCAACATAAAACAATAGGAAGGCATCGTGAAATATGCTATATTAATAGTTTATTACTAAATGATGGTGTTATAAATACACAAAGCGAATAACTTACCACATTTTCTAAAATTATATGAATTAAAAAACGTATAATTATTCCTTATTTCTTTTTAAATTAATATTATAAATTGAGTAGGTACCTTCTTACATGAAAAATTATAAATATGTCAATGTCAACCAAAACCTTTATTTTTAACATGGAGATATTGAACTACCTACACAGATATTAGATAATTATAAGCAAAAAAAATTTTTTCATGTCTGTAACTACGTAGGTAGTGATTTTTAATTTGTTTTCCTGTGGATTTCGTCTTATATAGGGAAGAAACAACCTAGCCCATAAAGCCAAATCATATGTATTTTTTGTCTTTTTCTAATTACTTTGACCAATGATTGATTTGCACGGGTCCGAAACGTGGTCCCCTACCAAGATCACCCAAAGAGAGAGAGAGAGAGGGCTATGCAGATGTGAGGAGATCGAAAGCCGCTGACACAGCTCAGACGATTAGCAATTATTATTTGTTGTAATTTAATAAAAAGTAAGATGAAAATTTACGTTTTTGAAAGAGATACCGCCACAGACAAAAAGCCTAAATTACAGCTCTTCTTACAAAACAAGAAATAATTGAGACTAAAAGCAATAGTAGTCACAACACAATATGTTAACTTTATAGCGCGCTAATTACAAAAATAAAATGCCTACTCTTACCTAACAGTACTAATAGTATCTCTTACCTCAGTTCTTTAAACATAAACAAAGTTAAAATAAATCATTCAGTTTCAGAACTCCTATCTTAGATACTTAAAACTATCTCTAGGTAAGGCTTTTGTAAATATGTCGGCATATTGCTCTTTTGTACAAACATATTCTAAATCTATTTGTCTATCTGCATAAAAACTCAAACTCAAACTCAAAATTCTTTATTGTATAACTGTGCAAATTAAAGATGGTACAATATGTTTATGTTATTTCTCTTTTATAAAGTTATATTTTACATCAATATGTTTGCACCGCTTATCGCCTCTACATTTTTTATCAAGCAAATTGCACTTTGATTATCTATATGTAAAGTCACAAGTCTTGATGAAACGTATTTACTCGTAGTGATTATATTCTCTTTGCGCATTTATGTCCATTGTTAATTGTTTTACCCATATAGCCTCAGAAAATGATTTTTTGAATAATCCAGAAGCAAAACTATCAAAATGTTCGTTAAATATATTGTGCGTAGTTGCAAAAGTAAGTGGCATTCAGCATGTAAGGTGATATTACATTCGTTAGTACCAAAAACCATAAATAAACTGCGCATTATGTGAAATTGATTTTTAGTGATATTCGCCTTTAAATACTGTTATTTCTGGGGAAAAAATGGTTATTTAAGGATATTTTGTGGATATCAATTATGTATCTTCTATATTAATTTGCTATTGGCTTAATAATAAACGTTTCATGATTGCATATTAACTTCAACAAGGGTGACCACAAATTCACAGATTATTCATCTTCAGATCAATCCATAAGGTTAACTCTTGACTTGCGGAAAAACAGCAAAAATTTCGAACTTGCGGAAAATTCGATTTTTGAAATTTTATACCCAATGACATAATATTTTAAAGAAAACTTTAAAAATTCGCTCGCCTGGCAATTAGACGATTTCCATTGAGCACTGATAAGAGCTTAAGGAACCAATTTATTCGAATGCTTTCTACTACTATCGAATTCGAATCGTTATTAATTCGAATGCTTTCTACTACTAATAAGCACTTCTAGGTTTGGGTGCTTTAATATAGAAACGGACAAATATAAGAAGTACCTCTTGATGATTGAAATCTCAATCTCAGTAAATTTTTGCACAAAATTTGCCGC
The DNA here is from genome assembly GCA_963082605.1 of Rhodophaea formosa. Classification (NCBI taxonomy): domain Eukaryota; kingdom Metazoa; phylum Arthropoda; class Insecta; order Lepidoptera; family Pyralidae; genus Rhodophaea; species Rhodophaea formosa. Next base: position 13,223,825 of record OY720211.1, read on the forward strand.
ACTAAAAGTTTTTTATCTTTATGGACCGAAACAAAATTTTATATTTTATGTTTTCCAGGTTCCCTTCCGATTTTATGGATATTAACACTTAGGGATCCGCGCTTCAAATTGCAACATAAACACTCGCTACCGGGTCCAGCGGACCCAGACAAAATCACGTGTTTATTTCAAAACTGCTCAATAAAAGTGGTTGGTATCTTTTTATATCGTTAATAATGTGCAAAAAGTAAACAAATATTAAATAAAATACAAATGTTTATTGTTTTTACTTAATCAAATAGTCAGTACAAAAATATAAGGTATTTTGGCATAGTTTTATGACTAAACTTAGATTTATAGTTATAAATTCTGTAAAAATATATTTTAAACAAAATATTCTTTACCTTAATATACTATTATAATATATCTACTAAAACGAAATATGAGTAAGAGACGAATCTTCATAGGAACAAGCAAAATCAACTTTCAAACTCAACAAATTTTAGATTATAATTTTTGGGATAAACTCACTTTCCTACAGAGTTCAAATTTTTTTTCGTCAAACTAAACTATAACAATTGGCACAAATCTGTTTTATATATTCTCCACAAACTAGTGTATTACATTTTATGCAAACAACCTTGGTTTTCCTATCTTTCTTCCAGTTATGTAGACCGCAACGTACTTTTCGTCCACTCGTTGGTAGGGTTGCGTTGGATGCTGCAGTTGGTTCGAAATTCTGGTATTTTGTTTCGAATACGGGTATTGATATGCTGTGCAATATTAGTGACAGAAATTCTTATAATTATGTAGATGTGGTTTAGTTAAAGAAATAGCCAACGTTTTCATAAAATCTCTTCGTTTGAGATCATATGAAGGTACTGTGGCCATATGAATAATGTAAGTGTTTAGTCCACTAATATTCAATAACGCAAAAAATATACAAAGAGGCCATCTATGAGTTTGTCTTGGCTCAGAATATGTGCCAGTCATCTGATCAACTACATCGACACCGCATTTGAAGGCGTTGTAACCAGTTATTATTTCAAGTTTCTTTTTTTCACTAGTTTCTTCATCAATTTTGGCATTATGATGCATATTAGATACTAAAAGAACTATTTTGTCACGTTTAGGTACGTAAGATACCTAGGCTGGTTAGTCGCCATTTTCTACGAAATAAAGTAACAAAAACAGTAAACAAACAGAAATAACTAGACGAAAAAAACACTTACGTATTTAATCGCTACCGGGTCCAACGGACCCATACGCACCTTTTACGTCTGCAGCACTCACACGCAGCGCGCTAACTGATAGCTTAGATCGTAATCTACCGCTCTATACTATGGTCGAAAGGTACTAAGAACAACACCACCACAAACGTCGTAATTTTGAAGTAATTCAACAAAATACAAGGGACTGGGTCCACTGGACCCATTAGCGAGTCCTTAAGTGTTAATAATAATAATAATATTGTCAGAATTATAATATATAATAGGCACGTATTGTCAGAAGGTTTCTTTCTCTGATGCCCTGACCGCTGGTAGCTTGAGCCTTGCTCCGTTGCCGGCGGCACTCTAGGTTTAGGTTTTTATAAACTTTTTATGTTTTGTATTATATTTTTATATTTTACTTTTTATGTCAATTTTATAAAAACCTAAATTTAAGATAAAAGAAATAAATAAAGATAATAATATAATATATACGGACAAATCACACAGATTGAGCTAGCCCCAAAGTAAGTTCGAGACTTGTGTTATGGGATACTAACTCAACGATAGAATATTTTATAACAAATACATATATAGATCCAAGACCCAGGTCAATCTGAAAAAGATCGTTTTTCATTTTGACCTGAACGGGGATCGAACCCGGGACCATCCGTGTCGCAGCCTGGCGTGTTGACCGCTGCGCCACGGAGCTCGTCATGGATCGAAATGAATGGCTGAAAATTGTGAATCTAAATAGACTCATTTTATTTAATATACTCATATTATTAAAAAAGATTTGTTATTTCATCTTCAAACCTTCAAACCAACCGATTACATGACAAAGAGAAAAGTGTCTAAGACAAGGAAGGAGTCATTCCATTTTACAACGAAGTAGCAGATTGTTTTCTTATACAGGTATGAAGTTATTTTACATGCGAGTTAGTCCTTTTTTACCTCAGAAAATGGGTTTTTTATTTTAAAAATTAAGCCTTAAAATTAACAATCAAAATAATGTTTCATTCGAAAGGCATGAAATTAATTTTCATTATCTGTATTAATAACAATATTAAAATTCTACTAGAACCTTAAAAAAAAAAAAGGCATGAAAAGTTAATCGAAATTCCAACAGAGATTTTTATTACGATCGCAATTTATATTGTTTGCTTTAAACCCAAATAAAAAGGTCAATCATCAGATTCTCATTTTGGTTGTTTGTTTTTAGTATGTGTAAGCGTCTGCGTCTGATTTAGCTGCCTAATGTATCTGGCATAGCTTAGTGTGCCTTTGGAAGCACGGAGGAGCTCGGGATACTTTTATGCACTTTTGGTCACCAATCCAAGGTTCTGATATTGTTCAGGATTATGAATAGTTGAATATTCAAAGCAAAATATGTGTAGGTACCTATTTGAAATTAATATGGATCCAATGTCATCTTTGTTTTAATTTAATACTAAATTATATTTGCAGTCAAACGAAGAAAATGCAACTACTGCTTCAAATTGAGATCGGAAGAGACCGGAAGATTATTTTATACACATTTATAATTATTCTTATTTTTAAGTATGTGAATTACGTATGTAAAAGTAAAAGTGGTTATTTACGTTTTTTTTAATATAGGATTTTGTTCGTTATTTGGCATTATTTAGTTGTATTCAGTGCAGCGATTTCTTTGTTATTGTATCTAGCCTATATCTATACTTTATGTATAATTGCTTTGGTTATATTAATAAATTTGAAAATTGTTTGTTTGTTTGTTTGTAATATCTTTATTGTACGAATAATAGAGAACACAGAACATATAATATAGTATACACGTAAAAGCAAACATACAATGGCGGACTTATCCCATGAAGGGATCTCTTCCAGTCAACCGGCCAAATGATTGAGAGGATGTCTACTGTTTGAAGGGTAGAAGTACGTACAAAATAACAAAGAATATATATAGGTAATAAAAACTTACATAGTAAAATAAATACATACATATTATAATATATAAATATACACATATATATACACTTATATAAATATACTATAAGGATATTCATATTAAATAGCTTAAAAACAACTCAGAGCTTAAATATTAGAAGAAGAGACCAAAGATGATTTTAAAAGGCGAGATTTAAAGGTCACCAAAGTAGGGGCCATTTTTACCTCAAGAGGAAGGGAATTCCAAAGCCGTGCTGCCATAACGGAAAACGATTTAGAGTAGGTGGCTGTAGAGTGTGGTGGTACAGATAAAGTAGGATTGTTTGCTGCACGCAACCGACTGTCCACGGTTTTAAAGGAAAATTTACTGTGAAGGTATTCAGGGGAAGAAGGATTAAAAAGAACATTGAAAAGAAGAGTTAGTATGTGGATATGACGACGAATTCTGACAGGCAGCCAGTTCAGTTTCATGCGAAATTCAGAAATGTGATCATGTTTTTTAAGATTATAAACAAACCTAATGCACATATTTTGCAGGCGCTCCAATTTATCCAGAAGTTCTTCAGTGGGATCAAGATAAGCAGCATCCGCATAATCCAGTAAGGGAATTAACAATGAGTGAGCCAATAAAGCTTTAGTTTTGACAGGCAAAAAATATTGCAATCTTTTTAAAGAATGCAAGGTTCCAAAAATTTTACGACTCAGTTCATTGATTTGAGCAGACCATGAAAACTTCTCATCAATTATCAACCCCAAGTCCTTGACAGTTACAGAGAAAGGAATAATTTTACCATCAAGTATAACGTTGGAAGTAGAGGAAGAGTGGAATTTTGAAATAAAATGTGGACTGCCAATAACTATCGCCTGCGATTTTTCTGGATTTATCATGATCCCAAAATTACGTGACCAAGTGACAATAGAAGCGAGGTCAGAGTTAATGAGATCAATGGCGTGATGAAAATTTTCAAACGGGGCAGCTGAATATATCTGCAGGTCGTCTGCATACAGATGATACGACGTTAAGAGAGAAGAAGTGATACTATCGATAAAAATAGAGAAAAGAATAGGGGATAGGACTCCACCCTGAGGAACACCAGAAACTAGATCGCACCAGTCAGATTTTTGCTGATCGACTTTGACCAGCTGACGCCTTTCCATCAGATAAGAGCGAAACCAAGAGAGAGAGGAAGAAGAAAAGTTTAGAGAATTTAAAGTGCTAAGTAATATGTCGAAATCAACACTATTAAATGCATTAGAAAAGTCTAAAAGAACCAAGAGAGTGAGCTGTTTATTTTCAATGTTGAGACGAATATCGTCAGTGATCTTCACCAGCGCTGTTGTGGTACTATGTCCGGCGCGAAAACCGGACTGATATTGGTTTAACAGATTGTTAGCTGAAAGATATTTGCAAACTTGTCGCTGAACAAAGTGTTCGATAACTTTCGATAACACAGGAAGAATAGAGATTGGACGGAAATGGGAAGGTAAGGAAGGATTAGATTTTTTAGGAAGTGGAATGACATGCGCATATTTCCACGATGAAGGAAAGACACCAGTTAAAAATGAACAATTAATAATATTTACTAAAAATGGAGCAATAAATTGAAGAACAGGATGCAACATTTCCAGACAAATACCATCGTTACCAATAGCGTTTGATTTAAGGCTACGGACAATTTCAATTACGTCGTCGACTGTTATTGGTTCAAATTGAAAAACAGGACAGTCAGGCACAGGTTTATTAGCAAGGATCGCAAGCGTTGATTGTCTTGTATTAGGAGGCAGAGACATTTTTCCCTTATTATTTCCTCCTGTTGCTTTATCTGTTTATTACTTTCAAAAGTACACAAATATCATGGGAAATAATAAACCTTTACGAATACTAGGTGTAAATTCTTGATATAGTCTTTATGGAGTGATTCCAGCTACACCACCATCCCTTCAAGGCTATGTTCAATTTAAATTTACTTCTAGTATACTACCGCCCGCGGCGTTAAGTACCTATGTGATTTTTTTTATATATCTTGCTTTTATTAATTCTGTGCTATAACGATACAACATTTTATGACAAATGAAGAAAAATTACCTTTAAGATCGTCAAATAGGGGTTGAGAGTTAGGACGGAAAATGTATTAATTACCTTGTTATCTCCTTGCAAATTAAAATCGTACTCAAGGATATAATAAGGTTTTAAAGTATATTTGCCCAGAGTATTTCTTCCAGAAAAAGTGTTTCTACAGGATCTTCTAAAACTGCACTGCTTTTGTAATAATTAATAAATAGTAGTAAAACACATTTTTTCTTTTATTATTATTTCCTAATATTGCTTAATATACTGTCCACGGTATCAACCACTAAGATCTATTGAAATAGCCTACAGAGCTCCGTGGCGCAGCGGTCAACACGCTTGCCTGCCACACGGATGGTCCCGGATTGGATCCCCGGTCTGGTCAAGATGGAAAATGATCTTTTACAGATTGACCTGGGCCTTGGATGTTTATCTACATATATAAGCATCTATTAAAAATATTTGTCTTATGGGAACTAACTCAACGATAATTTTATAATAGATAATTATATAGATAAACATCCAATGATCGAACCAATGTTTTATTAAATTCAATTTTATAACATTAATACTATATATATAAAAAAAACAGAGTACATTATTTCCCATACTATGTGGTCACCCTCAGATTAAAAACTAGTTATAGTTCTGTATGGTCACCCTAATTAGAAAGAGACGGAGGGGTGACGGAAAATTTCAAAGTCATTCTTTTGACTTTTAGCGCACTTTAGAGCACGGGCCTCCAGGTAGTACGTAGTACATATATCTCCATGGCTACTACTTTATACGAATGACTCACCCAGAAGAAGGGTATTCAGCGCCATCTTGTGAGAAGTCTTTTAGTTATTTGTATGTCGCTATCTTGACAAGTGAGTCTTTGTGTTAGTTTTGTGGTGAATACAATGTAGAGTTCGCCACAGTCATATGCATGTATATAGGCATGTTAAATAATCAAAGTTTAATATGTATCTATAAATTTGTTGCCGTGTGGTTCTCGGCAGAGTAGAATAGGACCACTCCAAGTCTTCCCGTAGATGTCGTGAAAGGACTTCGTCGTCGACTTCTGAAACACAAGCTAAACAAAACTTATAAACATCAAACAGACCTCTAAAACCCGTCTAGCCAGCGTGGAGAGTGTAAGCTAAATCGTTTGACTGCTTCGGCTGATGACATGATGATGATGATGATGTATGTATTAAGTATGTCCATTTCGTAATGTTTTATTAGATTCGTATTCTTCCCCATAGTATCATAGGCTATGTGATATCAGCAAAGAACAAGAAAGCGATATATATATACACTACGCGGAAGTTAATTGTTTTGGTTAATTTTACTAGTTACAAACTTTAATTCAACTTTTACTTGATACATTACAATGCTCCATATAAAAGGCTGAAATCATCTCTGTGGGCAAAAATCATTTCAATAGAATTTTATCATTATCATATCGGCCTATCTTCAGCAAAGGGGCGAAAACGTAGAGAGGCTTGAGCTGCGCTCACTCAGGGTACTACTTACTAATATACAATTGGGGTTTGATTTTCATATACCTACTGTCGTATGTTTGGCGACAATGGGTCATGGACCTGGATAGGTGATGGAGTTGGAACGTAGATAGAGAACTTTTGTTCCAAAACCAATTTTCTGGAAACATTTTCCATTGAGAATTATCAGTCAGACCCCAAATGTTTGTATGGGACGACATTGGAAAAATCTTGGGTAATCATCAAGTTTGTTGAACCTAAAACTTATGTAAATTGGTTTACAACTCAACATTCTAGAGTTAAGTAGGTAGTCTGATGATAAAGTACTCATCAACGCTTAAGAAACCAATCACAAATTGTACAGTACGAATTCTCCCGTAGGATAAAGTACCTACCAATGACACAAAAAAAAATGGGAAATCTTAAGTATTTATGATACAAAACAAAAAAGTGGCACTTATAAATGCCTTCCACCTTAAAGGAACCGAAAAATACTAGCCAAAAATTAAAAACTTATTGTGGAGTTAAAAAATGTATTTAATAATTTAGTTTTAAAGTTTTCTTACAAATAAAAAACCGGCCAAGTGCGTGTCGGGCCACGCGCAGTGTAGGGTTCCGTAGTTGCGAATGACAAATTTGAGTTCACACTATTCACACTCGCACCTTACAGTTTAACGACCAAAAACATCTAACAATGAAAATAGTATGAAATTTTACAGTTTATAAGTTGGTTGCCTATAACTTTTTAGTTTGTACTTAATACTCAGCTCTGATAGTTTTCCTTTCAACTTCAGTATATATACTACTGCTGCAATTTTTTTCACGTGTCTATATATAGCCGTTTAGCAGATAGAGGGGGGGGACACTTACGTCTAACAAAAATTCGTACTTTAAAACCAAATATTTCGGAAACGGATCCCTAAATCGAAAAATGGTGTTCTCAACCTCACAATATTTTTGAAAGACCTATTTAACGATACCACACATGATGGGTAAATAGAGAAAAAAAAATTACTCCCCCACTTTACATGTATGGGAGCTACCCTAAAAAAATTTTTTTTTCAATATTTTATTCTACCACTTTTTTCCCATAATTAATATACATACCCATACCAAATTACAGCTTTCTAGTACTTATAGTCTCTGCGTAAAACCGCGGACGGACAGACAGACAGACAGACAGACAGACAGACAGACAGACATGGCGAAACTATAAGGGTTCCTTGTTTACTACGGAACCCTAAAAAGTGTCTGATTTCGAGTAACTTATTATCTTCAAGATTATAGCGTCCTTATTATACCTCTACAAGTGCATTTTATGTCTAAATGTATACAAAGATATACATGAACAAAAAATAATAGTGATACAATTTTATATTCTCTGACAATAAGCTAATCGAAATATGTATTCACCTTTTAAAAACACGGCCTTCCGTCGGAGATCGTGTTGCGCGAAGGTTTTCACCATACTTAATTTACAAAAACACATCTCTATCACTACATATTATAAAACGAAGTTCCGTCGCGTCTGTTCACGATAATCTCAAAATCGAATGTTCTAATTCTTATGAGGTTTTCACCAATATATACAGTGGTTCATGAGAGAGGATTATAAGTATAATGCAAGCCCGGGCGCAGCCGGGTAAGGGCTGCAAGTAATCAATAATATATAACTAAAAAAGTAATTGTAATAATACTTTAACCACAGAGCATGGGATTTCAATGGCGCTCGTGTACGAGCGATTCCTTCCTCTGTGACTTAAACATGTTTAGTAAGTTTATGTATGATTATCTTTTAACAAAAAGTGACAATACTGCATTTTAGACTCATACATACGTTATTTATTTGTAAAATAACTAACGTTTGCCTTGACTCCGCTTGCGTCAGTGTCGATGCCTCGGTAACAGTACTAGTTTGTTCCGAGATCAAAAATACCCTTTGATCTTTTCAGGACTCCAGAACACGTGTACCCATGCAAAATTTCATGATGATCGGTTCAGTAGTTACAAGGTGAAAGCGTCACAAACAAACAAACTCAATTTCGCATTTATATTATAATAGGGTATTTCCGCTTACACATATGTCAATACGTATTCAAAAATGAGGTACATTTTGGAAAAAACTATGATTAAAACATTTTGAATTTAATTCAAGACATATGAAATGCATAGTATTCCATTTTAATTTACTCAAGAAGTGTATAAATTAAAAATAACTTATTTTCTAAGTCTTAAGATTATTTTGTGCGTAAACCAAAGTTGTCATATCTTATATTAGTTAAAACTATGTACTCGTGAAGTGCTTCAGACCGGCGCCAGTAACGTCGTTCAAGAATCTTTGGTTTCCTGAAAACAAATAATAAATATTTAAAATACGATATTTCCTACTTAACACTATACTCCCAGATAGTATACCCAAAAAATTACAATCTTGATTATTGAAAAAACAAAATATATTAAAGAAATTTACAAATTCTGACTACCGTTCGTTCAGCTCTGACTACCGTTTCGACAGTTAAGGCGAAGTGAGTTCACACACTAGCGCCACCCAGCAATAAATTCTATAAGTCCTAAATCATATCAAATTTAAAAAATATAATAGCTGAATGCCCAAGTAAATTACTTGTAGTATTCTTTTTATTACTTTTCATAGATATTATAATCTAAGTTCAAGCGAACGAATTATTACCGCCAAAAGTGGCCACTTTTATCGGTAATAATTCGTTCTCCTAATTCATCAAATTAAAAATAATGAAACTTGTACCAATAAGTAATACTACAAGTAATTTACTAGGGCATTCAGTTATTAGATTTTTTAAATTTGATATGATTTGGGACGTATAGAATTAATTGCTGGATGGCGCTAGTGTGTGAACTCACTTCCCCTTAAAGTGTGATTTCTGAAAAACTTTTTTGACCATACTTTTGGCTACATACACCGTGTTAATTATCAACCCACATTACCCTGAAGGGTTACCACAGCTCGTCCAAATGCTTAAAAACCGAAAAAAATGCGACATTTTCGTACTAATTGTCGGGTGAGCCGAACACTATTGTATAGAATCGTCGACTTTTTTATTTAATCTAAAAAATATAATTTTCCATGATGTCCTGGCTGCGGATCGAACCTGGTTCCCTCGTATCGTAGGCTGTCGTGTTTACCACTGCGCCACTGAGGCTGACAACCTTTTTAATATGCGATGATGTATGCTGTAATGAATGCATATTTAGCCGCCCCTCCAAAATTTTGATACCTTAGGCTTCCAGCCGGTAAATCCACCAGATCCTTGGTGCTACTTAAAAATTGATTTTTTTCTTAGTAGTTAAGGTGAAGCGAGTTCACACACTAGCGCCACCCAACAATTAATTCTATAAGTCCTAAATCATATCAATTTAAAAAATCTAATTGCTTAATGCTGTAGTAAATTACTTGTAGTATTATTGGTACAAATTTTCACTATTTTTAATTTGATGAATTAAGAGAACGAATTTATACCGATAAAAAATTCATTGTAATATCTATGAAAAATAACAGAAAGAATACTACAAGTAATTAATTAGGGCAATCCGCTATTAAATTTTTTAAATTTGATTTGATTTAGGAGTAAATGAATTAATTGCTGGGTGGCGCTAGTGTGTGACCTCACTTCGCCTTAAGTAATAAAATGAGTGGTGTCGCTAGTTGGCTGATGTAAGTCTCGTAATAGACTCACCGGAGTTGCTGGTAGAGCCAGTATTGTCAAATATGACTCCAACTCCCCATAAGATGAGCAGCACTACAGCCACCACGAATAGCAGTGAGATTATGAAGCTGATGACCTTGCATAGCAAACTGCACACGCAACTGAAACAAGAAGAAGAGGGATTTTGAGTATGTACATTCCTTTTTCGATGTGTTATGGAAACCCTTTGAAAATTTGGTATGTAAGTCTACAACTTAATTTAAGCTCTTAAAGTCAGCCGTTACGTGTTTTTATCTGCACGAATAAGAAAGCCTCTGTTCCTCTTTAAAAATTCTTGAAAAAGTCAGTACAGCATATATCTATCTTTTGAGGGTAATAATATTATTTATCCAACCGCGATAACTGATATTCACGCGGATGAAGTCGTGAGCAATAGTTGGTTTACAATAAAATCGCAACACACATACAATGAGTAGGTATTATCTAATTTAAAGTTCAGCTTCTTCCATTTGAACCTGGGCTGACGCAACTAACGTAGCTGACGGATAATCTGGGACCGCTTGACTTATGCAGAAATGTGGAGTCCCTAAGCGTTTTCTACCATATTTTTAATGAAAAATGCTCTGAAAACTTTTTGATTAGGTACCTGCAGCGTAATTTCAGTATCGCACCACGCACCGTGGAAACAGGTTTCAGGCTTATCGCCTCAAGGGATCCGCAAAAACCGTTTCTTTAGATCTTTTTTGAAATGAAAACTCCTTTAAGCGCGTTGGGCATTTTTGAGATGCGAATACGTTTTCATTGTTTGATTTTTATGGTCGGTAACCTGTGAGGTGCGAGTGTAAACAGTGTAAACTCAAAGTTGTCATTCGCAACTACGGAACCCTACACTGCGCGTGGCCCAACACGCACTTGGCAGGTTTTTATATTTCTTATTATAGTTTACCTGAACTATTATGGTTCTGCGTCAGGTATTTCAAATCTTCAATTTAAATACATACATACATATTATCACGTCTTTATCCCTTGCGGGGTAGACGGGCCCGGGTCTATAAAACCCAAAGGCCACGTTTAGCGTGTTGGCGAGCGTGTAGGTGGAGAACGGAATCAAAATAGTGATGGGTTGCTTATCTACATGATTCCTCATGCCCATTCCCTCGATCGGCTTTTACGATCTGCACGGAAAGAGAAGCAGCTGGTACATTCTACGTTTTTTCTTTTCTCCCAGACCAGCGTGGAAGGTGGAATTTCAATACCTCAACAACAAATGCTCATCAGGTTGAATAAATTTTGATATGCGTGTTTTGTTATCGACTTTGATCACTTAGTTATTATAATTTAAGATATTTTTAACAAAAAACAAAAACCGACTTCAACCCTATCAATTTGTTTGAATAAGCATAAAAATAAAATGGAAATAAGTGTAAACCAAACGGCATACTTGTAATTTTTTTTTGGTTTTTGTGTATTTTTTCTAAAAGTCCTTGATACATTTCGATACAAATATAATGGGACCATCTGTAAAGTATTACCTATCAAACAAAAGAAAAATTTCTTAAATCGGTCCAGGCAGCTTCGAGAAATCGGGGAACATACATAAAAAAAAAAATTAAGATTATGACGAATTGAGCACCTCCTCATTTTTTTGAAGTCGGTTAATAAATAGAAAGTGAGTCGGTCCATATTTGGTTTTGAATAGAAAAATCAATACTTATTCGGTGATTTATCAATGGAACAACAATGGTAAATAGAGTTCACCAATTTTGTACAAATCTATACATACACCGGAGCACAGATTTAAAAAAAAAAACGATTCATACTTCTATGCACCGGAGATTTCTTACCATGTTTACCGTCCAGTTTTTATCTTTTAATCGAGCCTTATATTATATACTTAAGTGATAACGTGATACAAATTACTCATTGTTTGGAAATTGAGTCACGTGTTCCGTAGTGATTAGTATACCGGTGACGTCTCGTGTGCCATTTCTTTCTGTACTCGTATCTATGTCGTCAGTGCCTTTTGTTTTATCTTGCGATATTTCTCAATATTGTATAAACCATTCAAATACATACAGTACTTGTATTGTAAATACTGTTAGTACACTCACTGTCATTTGCATAATGTATTTTCTGTAATTTTCTTTGTGTATTTTTTTAACACCGTCGTGAAACATGGTGTTATTAGTTTAACCGCTATGTGTATGGTGACTGTCTTTGTGAGTGTTGCTCTTAAACAGAGAAATAAGAGATACAGTTAACATTCTAACAACCTTTGTCTTCCGAATGATCTTTGCATTCTTACTCCCGAATCCCGAATAATATAGGTTATTAGTTGATGCTCGCGACTTCGTTCGTATGGACTTTATAATCTAAGTATACCTTAATACGAATTAATGTTAATACATAAGTAAATACTTGTAGCAGAGTTATATATGAAAAGTTAATAAATACCAACGTATTTTGAAAAAAAAAACAACTTTATATACTATGATGGAACTATCCTTTGGGTTAGTTTTTGTCTATAAATATTCCGCGTTCACATAACCATGAACTTTCCTGTGTTGTTATGCTCTGAAGTTCCGCTAATACTGAACGTAGAAGTTCTTGTACCAAAGAAGCAACTTTGCCAAGTCAGTTTAGGAAAGACTCACCAGACCATTCTGGTCAGGAAGGAGACCTTCCATAATTTTTTATAATATTCTTGGAACCTATTGTACATGTGAACTACCGCCAAGCTGGGGTCTCATATTAATAGTCAATCTGAACTTTTGTTTTAGGCCACTGATAAAACTCTTTTAATAAGGTGTTAATCTCGTCTGCCCCAGTGCCCCAATTTATAACTTATTCATTGGGTATATTTTATCGGGCCAATTTTTTTGCAGTCCTTACTGAAGCGTCTAAGAAAAACAGCTTCCCTTCTTTGTTTAAAACACTTCGCACTATTAGTTCCGCTGTGAAATATGACCTGCTGTCCTTAACTACAGCGACTAACTCAGTGGAATGCGCGATCGACTGGGTTTGTTTGGGAAACAGGTAGGTCTGTAAAATTGGGGATATAAAGTTGACATGGTACTGTATCAGACGTTCTATATTTTCGATTTTTATATCTCAACAATAAATACTAATCAGGCTGAACATCTTTTGCTACAGCATCATTTATATTTCTTATAGTTTACCTGAACTATTATGGTTTTGCGTCAGGTATTTCAAATCTTCAACTTAAATACCTTAACAACTAATGCTCATCAGGTTGAATAACTTTTGTTAAGGTGACATTTTTATATTTTTTATAGTTCAGCTGGCCCATAATGGTGCTGCATCTGGTGTTCCATTTTCCAAAATCATTTCTACCCTATATCTTGGCTAGACTTAAGGCGAAGTGAGTTCACACACTAGCGCCATCCAGCAATTAATTCATTTACTCCAAAATCAAATGAAATTTAAAAAATCTAATAGCTGATTGCCGTAGTAAATTCCTTGTAGTATTTTTTTGTTATTTTTCGTAGATATTACAATCTAAATTTAAGAGAACGAATTTTTACCGCCAAAAGTTGTCACTTTTGGCGGCAATAATTTGTAAGCTATTAATTTTTTTAAATTTGATATGATTTAGGACTTAAAGAATTAATTGCTGGGTGGCGCTACTGTGTGAGCTCACTACGTCTTAATAGCTATGTCACAGAATTAATAATAGTACTAACGTAGCTATGTAGCAAAAAAAGTTCCATTCAAACCAGTCTAATATTTCCGGAGATAAGCGTGATCAAGATCATACATACAGAAAGGCAGAAAATAAGAAATGAAAAAAAAAAAATACGTGTCCTATCCATTCTATATTTTATTTATATCGTATATTTTTAAAAAGGCGGAAATAGCATAGGTATCAAGTTCATGGTGACGTTTTCCGTAAATATGACTATCTGTTTATCTACGTACGTGAATCATATAATCTTATCTTTTACCTGTTAGAGATATGACGGTTTATTTTTTGGTTATGAGATAACTCATTGCGGGTTATTTAAACGATTTGTGTTTGGCAAAAAATATTAAGTATATACTATTACATAGTATTACATACTACGTAATTTAACAGCCAAATGGTTAATGTAAGTTTTCTTTAAGAATATTTCATCAGATAACAAATGCCGAAAGTAAGGTTGAAAACTAAAGACAAATGTTAGTCTACACCTGTCTATTCTTACTACTTAAGGAGACTTATTTCACAATCTATCGTATTTGTGACCCATCACTAGTAATAACGCAAAATCCTTTTCTGGCTACCGTCAACCAATGTTAGATATGTATCAATAGGATAACGAAAATGCAAGAAAATGTTTTACTGACGTATTTACATGAAATCAAACACACTTTAATCCAACTAACTTGAATGTATCCATCTAAATTCAGAATAAATTGCTGGTAAGATTATGTTGCAAAGGTCACAATAAAAAAAAATTAAGTCGAAACCTACTCTAGTACTGTTATGATTAGTATAGCTTATTTATGGATACAGATGATATCCCCCATATACGCCTACTAACATGTAAAAACGGCCATGGTCAAGCCGAAAAGAAAGGGATAAAAACATAATAATTAAATAAATATGTACGAAAGTACTTAAAAGAGGTGGTCCTAAAAACATATAGTTCAATATGTATTAGCATTTCGTTTTGTTCAAATAGGCCATGTGGTTCCCGGCAGAGCAGAATAGTACAACTCCAAGTCTTCCCGTGGATGTCGTAGAAGGCGACTTAGGAAACACAAGCTAAATAATGTCTATAAACTTTTATGAGACCTTCTAACCCGTCTCGCCAGCGTGGAGAGTGTAGTCCAAATCCTCTGACTGATCTGGCTAAAATATGGCTCTGGTAGTTCAGAGAGGGTCGAGTTCTTGCAGTGGAGACTAAAAAAGACCTGGTGATGATGTTGATGATAAAAATTTGTTCGAATTCTTAAATGTGTCTGTGTCATTGAACCAATTAAAGTTTTATAGTACGGTATTAACCAAGGCAACGAACTAAATTCGAGGTAACTGTTGTGTTGGTTTGTAACTAATCAATAATTTCTATGATTTCATTTCAATGTTAATGTTTCGGGGTCATTCGCAGGGAAAACATGAAGCCAATCAAAGTAAAGAGTTTCAAGTGCTTTCAAAACTTCATTAATTAATGTTCTTGGGTAAACTTTTAAATACGTTTTTTTAATCTCTTTTCAATTTGATAGTTCTATATCGAGACAGTTTCGCCCGTTATCACTAAAAAAAAAATATGTCAGCATAATTATATATTCCTCAAAAAGTGAAAAAATTGACCGTAACCATAGAGATATATATAAGTACTTACATACTACGTACACCGGTACATAAACATAAATGATCTTAATTGTTTCGTTTCACGACAAT
Source organism: Rhodophaea formosa (assembly GCA_963082605.1). Taxonomy (NCBI): domain Eukaryota; kingdom Metazoa; phylum Arthropoda; class Insecta; order Lepidoptera; family Pyralidae; genus Rhodophaea; species Rhodophaea formosa. The sequence continues at coordinate 13,239,577 of OY720211.1, forward strand.
TGTTACACATGCTTGTCTAAACACAATTTATATCACATATCACACCGAAAGAGTATAACTATAAAACATTAAGATAACAGGAGTGTAAAGGTACATTAATGATAATTTGAATAGAATTAGGTTATGACTCTATATCTCCCAACTCATTTCACATAAACAGTTCACATAAAAGCAACACTTACCACATTTTGTAAGTTAATTACGAGTAGGTTATTTCAGTAAAATCCAATACGACCTGCTGCAAACACTGTGATTCAGTATAGCACGAAGTCAGTACTGCCTGTGTGCGGCTGTCGTGAGTGTATTTAGCTAAATTGGCTTACGCTCACGCTATCTAACTTATCGCGAATTATCGAATGTGATCGATAGCTGAACTTTACGTACTTTTTATCTTTATGTCTTTGTATTTGTACAAAGAACAATATGTTATAATATAGTTCGCTATGCTAAGTTTTCTCTTGACTGGCTGAATCCTAAACTATTTTGAGCCTATTTTATGGCTCACTTTGCTATTTTACTTATCGCGAATTATCGAATGTGATCGATAGCTGAACTTTACGTACTTTTTATCTTTATGTTTTTCTATTTGTACATACAACAATACATAATAATATAGTTCGCTATGTTAATTTTTTTATGGACTGGCTGAATCCTTAATCATTTTGAGTTACAATATTAAAAATTTAATTACAAACTTAATTACAATTTACACTTATAGATTTAGTTTTAACTACAAAATTACAGATTTAAATATCAGATTTACAATAATAAACACCCGTAAAATAAATGTGGTTTTTTGTAACGACATTGATAGAAGCATTTTTGCTTCGTTTAACTCTATTTAGCTTTATTTTTATGCAAAATTAATCGTATTTTACTTATCATATGTGACATTCAGTAACATAATAAATTAATTAATTGCCAATCAACAATAAAATAAAATTTTACAATAAAAACAACACTATTACAACAAAAATTATGAAAATGTACAATACAAACAACACTTTTACAATAAAACTAATAATTTATGTGCTGTACAGTCAAACAGTACCTATACAATAAATGCTGGCTGTACGTACATTAGCGCTGGTCTGCCGTTTGACTCATTGTTAAAAATAAAAGTATATAAACTAATTTAAATAGAGTTTCTTTGATACGTGACGTAATGGGTCATGACATGACTATTTCTGTGATTCAGACACGCAAATAAACATTAGGAATGCAATAAAAAGGTAATTAAAACATAAACTTCAGAGATTAGTTCTGCATTGTTTTTTGTGACTCATACCTCTATGTTGGTAAAGATAAAGGTTTTATTATAGCACGAGATAAAGTAGTTAGTATCTACTGATACTTACATCGATTGTATTCTTAATACAAAAATGAATCATTATAAACCGGCCAAGTGCGTGTCGGGCCACGCGCAGTGTAGGGTTCCGTAGTTGCGAATGACAACTTTGAGTTCACACTATTCACACTCGCACCTTACAGTTTAGCGACCAAAAACATCTAACAATGAAAATAGTATGAAATTTTACAGTTTATAAGTTGGTTGCCTATAACTTTTTAGTTTGTACTTAGTACTAAGCTCTGATAGTTTTCCTTTAAACTTCAGTATATATACTACTGCTGTAATTTTTTTCATGTATCTATATATAACCGTTTAGCAGATAGAGGGGGGGGGACACTTACCTCTAACAAAAATTCGCACTTTTAAACCAAATATTTCGAAAACGGATCCCTAAATCGAAAAATGGTGTTCTCAACCTCACAATATTTTTGAAAGACCTATTAAACGCCACCCCACACGGTGGGTAAATAGAGAAAAAAAATTACTCCCCCACTTTACTTGTATGGGAGCTACCCTAAAAAAAATTTTTTGTCAAGTTTTTATTCTACCACTTTTTTGCCATGATTAATATACATACCCATACCAAATTACAGCTTTCTAGTACTTATAGTCTATGCGTAAAACCGCGGACGGACAGACAGACAGACAGACAGACATGGCGAAACTATAAGGGTTCCTTGTTTACTACGGAACCCTAAAAAACCAGCTTGTACACCCAGCTTACTTTTGATTTTCTTTTGTTTTATTCATTATTTGGTTAAAAATAACCGCTGACGTTTTATAGAAAAAAAAAAAGATTATTCAATCGTTATGGAATCAACAGTCACCGTAATAATATTGAGGTATATAATATTTTAAAATGTTAATAACAGTATCTATCGTTTAAATTATTAAATGTTACGCGAGACATAATTATTAGGGTTCCGTAGTAAACAAGGAACCCTTATAGTTTCGCCATGTCTGTCTGTCTGTCTGTCTGTCTGTCTGTCTGTCCGTCCGCGGTTTTACGCAGAGACTATAAGTACTAGAAAGCTGTAATTTGGTATGGGTATGTATATTAATCATGGCAAAAAAGTGGTAGAATAAAATCTTGAAAAAAAATTTTTTTTATGGTAGCTCCCATACAAGTAAAGTGAGGGAGTAATTTTTTTTTCTCTATTTACCTATTGTGTGGGGTATCGTTAAATAGGTCTTTCAAAAATATTGTGAGGTTGAGAACACCATTTTTTGATTAAGGGCTCCGTTTCCGAAATATTTGGTTTTAAAGTGCGAATTTTTGTTAGAGGTAAGTGTCCCCCCCCTCTATCTGCTAAACGGTTATATATAGATACGTGAAAAAAATTACAGCAGTAGCATATATACTGAAGTTGAAAGGAAAACTATCAGAGCTGAGTAGTAAGTACAAACTAAAAAGTTATAGGCAACCAACTTATAAACTGTAAAATTTCATACTATTTTCATTGTTAGATGTTTTTGGTCGTTAAACTGTAAGGTGCGAGTGTGAATAGTGTGAACTCAAAGTTGTCATTCGCATTTACGGAACCCTACACTGCGCGTGGCCCGACACGCACTTGGCCGGTTTTTATTATTAAAAACGGTTGCACTCACGTTATATTTAGTCGGTATTGCCGATCGGGTTTCGGCCAATTCAGATGGCCATCTTCAGGGCGAGTATCAAGCCGTTCCTTGAGCACTGACGGGATCCACGCGCGCCGCCCGCCTCTCCGCGCGACGCCCTCGTGCCGATGCGTTGGTTGGGGGGTCAGACAACCCCGAAGATGTTGTGGCTGGTACCAAATCGACATCAACACGCCGGCCTGCGACACGGATGGTCCCGGGTTCGATCCCCGGTCAGGTCAAGATGGAAAATGATCTTTTTCAGATTGACCTGGGTCTTGGATGTTTATCTATATATGTATTTATTATAAAATATAGTATCGTTGGGTTAGTATCCCATAACACAAGTCTCGAACTTACTTTGGGGCCAGCTCAATCTGTGTAATTTGTCCGTATATATTTATTTGTCCGTATTGTCCGTATATATATTTATGTGCACAGAGCTAAGCGTGTCAACGCCTTCAACTAAAATGTCCTCGTTGCATTGTTCAGCTTCCAATACTTCAAGCTGAACAATGCAACGAGGACATTTTAGTTACAAGAGGCGGGCGGCGCGCGTGGATCCCGTCAGTGCTCAAGGAACGGCCGTGTCGCGACGACCTTGATACTCGCCCTGAAGATGGCCATCTGAATTGGCCGAAACCCGGTCAGCAATACCGACTAAGTATCTATCGTATTATTAATATTTCAACTAACGCTAAAATATATCAATTTATTCATTCAGGTAGCTTACAAATATTCCGCAACTGTATCGGCCACTCATAGAAAATCAATCAAACAACTATCACTATATGTATATTAAAAATAATCTTGATTTAAATTGTCGTGTAAACGAGTCTCGGTTTGTCATAAACATAAGAAAAAAATAACTCCATAATACTTAACAAAGACGATTAAAATACACAATTGCAGTCTTATTGTAAGTAAATGGCTACGTTACCATAAAGAAGATCAAACCATAAAAATATTCTTTCCAATAGCTACCATAATCATATGTAAATTACTGTTGAGACTGTTTAATTTAAAACTGAACGCCTCTCTGCGGATTATTATTATTTCAATGTGTGAGAGGATAAAACTTATGATTAAGATTTGCTGCTTTAGTTCTTGAGATTATTTAATAGCAATTCTTGCAAAAGGAGTACCCGAAAGCGGCGAGCATGCATGAAAAGAGTAATGAATGTGGATGAAGCGAAGAGGTTTGTAAGGATTGTAGAAAGTGAAGATCATAGTGTGTAAGAGGCGTGATAATATATATCATCATCATCATCAGGTCTTTATAGACTCCACTGCAGGATCATGACCATCTCTGTACTACCAGAGCAGTCAGAAGATTTGGCCTACACACTCCACGCTACCCAGACGGGTTAAAGAGGTATCTTTGATGTTTATAAGCTTTGTTTAGCTTGTGTTACCTAAGTCGCCTTCTACGACATCCACGGGAAGACTCTGGATTGGTCCTATTCTACTCTACCGGAAACCATACGGCAAGATTATATGTATGTATGTTATTTAATTGTAATTTGGGATTAGTCGACAAACTTAAATGTCTACAAATTGAACTTTTATTTATGTATTAATTCAAAATCTCTATTGACTACTATAGTACACACTCTACACTATGGGCGGACTTAATTCTAAAGCATTCTCTACCAGTCAAACTTCGGTATAAATAAATAGAAGTAATGCGATAGGCTGTTAAAGACTGTTAAAAATATTTAGTCAATTTGATGAATTTAATTTACAATACATAATTTTTTTTTATTTTATTTTATTTTATTTATTAAGAAAACCAACAGCATAACAATATTAGATTACAATCTAATTTACAGAAACAAAGCCAATTATAGGTTTCCCTTGCTTTGACAGTTATTGAACCGACAATGGTGAAATCAACGCAATACCTAAACCATACAAACAATATTATATCTATTAACTAATATTTTTTTTTTTTTGCTAGCCATATGTGTCCCACTGCTGGGCAAAGGCCTCCCCTCCCTCTCTCCACTCATCTCTGTCGTTGGTCCTTTCCATCCAAAACTTGTCGAATGCCCGCAGGTCATCCGACCACCTCGTCTTAGGTCTTCCTCTCTTCCTATGTCCGTCCGTTGGAACCCAGATTGTTGAGATGTGAGCCCATTTTTCAGAGTGCATACGGCAAACATGACCCGCCCAATTCCATTTTAATTTCGCAGCCTTCATTCCAACGTCCGTGATTTTTGTGATGGCGCGCAGTGTAGTGTTTCTAACCCTGTCGGTCAGTTTAACACCCACGATACTGCGCTCCATAGCCCTTTGGCAAACCCTCAATTTGGACCTTTGCTCTTTAGTAAGTGACCAAGTTTGGGCACCGTAGGTTAGAACGGGCAAGATACACATGTCGACGAGTTTTTTCTTGAGGCATAATGGAAGATTGCCTTTGAGTAGCTCTTTCATCGACCAGAAGCTTTTCCAGGCGTTTTCGATCCTACGATCGATCTCCTTATCTTGGCGATCGATGAAAGAGACTACTTGACCTAAATATATGTACTCGTCGACATATCGCATAACTTGCCCATCCACCACGACTCTACGTTTCGTGCCCTTGGTCATGAGCTTTGTTTTGGTCTGGTTCATTTCAAGTCCAACTTGAAGGCTTGCTGTGCTCAGGTCTTGGAGCATTGATTCGAGCTCGGATGCGGAATTCGCAAAAAGAACGATATCGTCGGCAAAACGAAGATTGGTGAGTCTCTGCCCGCCAACGATAATGCCTTTTGATTTCCATGACTCGGAAAGGGTGTTGAACATATCTTCAAGAACACTAGTAAATAATTTAGGAGAGAGCGGGTCACCCTGCTTCACACCACGCATTATTGGGAAAGATGGACCCGGAGATTCTAATTTAATTTCAGCAGTACTTTTTTCGTAAATTTTCTGTAAAAGTTTGATATATATTTCATCTATGTTTTGATTGTACAGGGCTAAAAATATGGATTTGTGATATAAGCTATCAAAAGCCTTTGAATAGTCCACAAAAGCGATATATAGGGGTTTGTTAAATTCGGAATGTTTTTCTATTATTTGGTTTATGGTTTGCAGGTGGTCAGTGGTGGAAAAACCAGGACGGAAACCGGCTTGTTCTGGGGGTTGATGTTTATCGAGAGTGTGGGCTATTCGATTCTGAAGGGCTATTACAAAAATTTTATAAATATGTGATATTAGGCTAATAGGGCGATAGTTCGATATATCTTTCTTGTCTCCTTTTTTGTGTATTAATATTATATTTGAGTGACATAATTTTTCTGGTAGCTGACCTGTATATAAAATGGAATTGCAAAGGTTTTTTAAATGCGGTAGCAGTATATGTTTTCCTATTTTAAGGGCTTCTGATGTAACACTGTCAAAGCCGGGACTTTTTCCATATTTAAGGCTTTTTGTTGCGGTTTGTATTTCTCCGTCAGTGAACGGGGAGATTAAGTTAGAGCATGAATGTGTCATTTTGTCCGGTTGTTTAGATGCGTCTGAATATAAGTTCTGGTAAAATTTGGTACAGATTTTCATTATTTTTTCTCTGCTGTGTTGTGTTTTGCCAGTTTCATCATATAAGCTGGTGATCCACGATTTACCTTTCGATAATCCCTGTCTGGCAGATCTCAGTGATTTGTTCTTTTCGATGGCTATTTTCACTTTAGTTGTGTTATGACTGCGTATATCGTCCCGTATCATCCTTTTCACTGTTTTATCTAATGCTCGATATTCACCAGAACAGTACTTTAATTTGGATCTTTCATTGATTAATTTAATAGTATCTTTTGATAGTTTTCTTTGATTGTTCTTCTTTGGCTTGATGTTATTGCTTGCTTGTTTTATTGCCTTAATTATTTGATTGTATTGGTTTTGTGAGTTATAATTTTCGTCCACTGGTAAAATATTGAATTGGTTTGAGAGCTCTAGGTTAAACTGGTCGCTATAATCTAAAAGTGTTTCTTTACTGTGCTTTTTTATGGAACAAAAGGTTTTTGCGCGATACATTTTTAAATCTAATTTTACTTTTATACGGAGAGGTCTATGGTCTGAACTAAATTTGAACTGATTTAATACTGTCACATCTTTTATTATATAGTTATGCGAGGATAATGCATAATCAATCTCATTTTTGTAATTTCCGTCAGGTGTTTGCCAGGTCCATCTCCGATGAAGGGGTTTTTGAAAATAACTATTGGATATCTGGAGGTTTTGTCCAAATGCAAAGTGTAGTAGTCGAGTGCCTCTTTTATTTCTAGTTCCTCTTCCATGTAAACCGACAATTCCTCTATTATCTGTTTCCAGTGGTACACCAACTTTAGCATTAAAGTCACCCATTACTATCGTCCATGTTCCTTTTTGTTCTTCGCAGGCTTTATTTAATAAGTCATAAAAATCTTCAACTATTTCGTCATTGTGTTTAGTGGTTGGTGCATAGGCTTGAATTAGGGTTAAAAACGTTTTATCTGATACTTTTAACTTTAATGCAACAATTCGCTCTGAGTATCCTTAACTAATATATGTATCTATAATAATCATAAAATGATAACACATTTTTCTTATTACAAATACCTGCTTTAAGGCAACAATCTCCGACAAAAAAACCTTATATATAAGACTTATATATAAATAGAATTATATCATACATAGATACTATAATATACACTTTTAAATGATCTAAACTTTTGCTGATTTTATGAAACATTCTGTGATTGGGATTTAAGACACTTCATTATTTCATACCTAAACTTTGGTTTGGAGTTTGCAAAAAAGTCAATCTCTTTAAATAATTCATTATATGTACGTGCAAGTCGCGCAGTTACCATATTCTTTGCGTAATTAGTTTTATAAGACGGAACATGGAGCAGAGCAGTCTGTCGCGTTCGACGTGACGGTGTCCGGAAGGAGATGCTCGCAACTAAGTAGGGACAGTCCAGCCGGCTCTGTACTATGTCTTATAGGAAGCACATGTCGGATAGTGTGCGCCGTTGTTTTAGAGTTAAAAGACCATGAGCTAGACAACTTTCTTCGTACTACTCGGATGGTGTATGTGCGCGGAAGTTGAGATGTTTGACTAAGGTTTTTTGGATACGCTCTAACTGATCTACATACACAGCATATTAAGGAGACCATATCGGGCTGGCATATTCCAAAATACTCCTCACGTATGCAAAGTATATAATTTTTATAGCAGATAAGTCCGAGAAAGGTTTACAAATTCTTAAAACAAAACCTAGGTTTCTGAAAGCCTTGTTTTTAATATATTCAACGTGATTTGTAAGTAACATTTTGTCGTCGAAATATACTCCCAAGTCCCGGACAGCTGTGCATCGCTCAATACTTACGCCATCAAAGTTATAATTGAATATGATAGGTTTAGTTTTACGAGTGAAGGAAATACATTGACATTTGGTTACATTTAAGGTTAATTTATTTTTGACATAGTATGCTAGCAGACAGTCCAGGTCCTTTTGCATTAGCTGGCAGTCAGATTCCGAATTTACCTTACAATATATTTTTTTATCATCGGCGTACATAAGGTACTGTAAATTTGTACATAATTACTCATTTTAATACATAATGTTACATAAAATAAATAAATTAGTATACATATATAGAGAGTGAGTTACTAATTCTGCTGCACACTATTATTTTATTCAAAAGATGGGCATGAACCTTTTTTTTCATAAGGAACGTGCTTATTGCTTTTTTCATGTCTTTTCTTGGGGCAAGGCATTCCAGAGTCGTGAAACTTGGAGAGTAAAAGAATTATACATTAATTCAGAACGAAGGAGGAATATGCAGGCAAAACGAATGACTCGAGATCATTCCAGGTATTGTCAATTATGTCGGCAGTCGCGTCAATTGTATGAGATGAAACGTCCATCCAGCGGGCCTATTTACTAACTCGGATGACAGGTGTTGATGCCTCTCAATCTAAGATCTTAGTTTAAGATTTACTGTTACAATGCGGGTTTTGCTTGCTCGAACGTTTATTTGAAATACTAAAAAAAGCATGGAGATGTATGTACTACGTGAAAAAAACAGTAAATCCTAGATTGATAGGCATCAACACCTGTCATCCGAGTTAATAAATACGGGGACAGGTCCTTGCTGGGTCTGGACGCACGTGTCATCTGTTAGATTTGGAACTTTTGACTTTTTGGAAAACCAATGGGAAAGTTGAAGAAATAGCCGATCCAAGGCTCTAAAGTATTTCAGTTATGTGATGTGATAGTGATGAGAGAGACATATCCATACTATCTCAACTAATAACATAAATGCAGAAGTGACTATGTTTGTTGGTTTGTTCGTTAGATTGTTAAGTTTTAAATCCTTAACTACATAACTTATCGCCATGAAATTTCGCAAACACGTTGTTTGGGTGACGGAAAAGGACATCTAGGTAAAAAAATTATGTTCCCAAAGAACCGACGACTACAGCCGCAGACCAAAGCTATTTTCCAATTCTACGCATGATACGTTTGCGAAAACACAGAAATGTAATAAGTAAATGCGTCTTGAGGAGTTAGGTGACGTTTCGTCCGAAACAGCAATCATCCCAATAAGAAATGTTACCCTCTTTACATTAGTAGTGGTCGATTCATCCGATTTCCGCGTCAAAGACGTCACATTCTTCTAAACACTTAGGTGTCGAATCATCCGCTATTACTGGTGACCACCTGGTGAAAAATAAAATTACCTAAAATCGCTCGAAGACGAATGTCACGCGTTCAAAAATAGTACCCCAGAACGTATTCTACATTTTTCTCGATATTTCGCTCTCTTTGGATATCGCATCAACCGCTTTAATAGAGCATCTATAATAAATAATAAAAATCATTCATTTCCTATTCTAAGGCATGAAATAATATATACAGATATTAGGTAAAGTACAATTTTTTATCAATACCTAAAGTGGAGGGTACTGGTGCTTGAGCTAAGTAGGATTAGACCCACTTGTATTACAAGTCACCAGGCTCCCGGCTCTATGGTGTGCAGCTTTACTTAGTCGTGCATGTGTTCAATAAATGCTTTTCATTGCTGTTTATTAACCAAACCCACCTAAGAGGATGAATGACAGCGGCAATGTATCAAAAACAAAGGCCATGTTTCAGCCATTTTATTCTTTGACATGATTTGTCCGTAGTGGGAGCGTGAAATGGCATGATTGACATGCCATTTCACGCTCCCTCTACGTCTATTGATTTTTAAATTACAGAGTTTTCTCTTGAACTAAAGGTAATTACAGTAATTTACTACCCTTTCATAGTAATTGGCTAGTGCTCTTTTAATGTGTTGCCGTCTAGCCCAGGTGCATCGACCTTCTTGACCTTTGTGTCTAACTAGCGACTCTGGGCTGGTTGCATTGTGAGTAACACAAATATTGTTTCGTTAAGAATATAATATTTCTTCTGATTAAAATTGAAATTAACTAGTTACGAGATGGCAAATGCATTTGTTATTTCATTATTTATATTTTTAACCGACTTCAAAAAAGGAGAAGTTTTCAATTCATCTGTATGTTTTTTTTTAATGTATGTTACGCGATTACTCAGTCAGTTATGGATCGATTTTAGTGATTCTTTTTTTGTTCGATAGATAATGCTCTCGAGATGGTCCCATAAAAATGTTGTCGCAATGTATTGAGTACTTTTGAAAAAATAAACAAAAACCCAAAAAAATTGTAAGAGTATGCCGTTCGGTTTAAACTTTTTAGTATTTTATTTTTATGATCAAGATGATGATGATGAGAACGTTACTCCTCTGTTTTGACTGAACTTCAAAGGTGGTCCTATATTTTTTTATCAAAAAGTGTCCAGTGCCTTAAGAAGAAATCAACAAAAAAGCAAGTATGCCGCTTGGTTTAATTTTATTTCTGTTTAATTCTTTCGCGAATCATGACAAGTTGATGACGACGTTGTTCCTCTATTTTGATTGACCTACCACACTCATTAAAACCTAATTTTAAGTTCCAGTTTGTACAATTACGTATATGGTTGAAGTCGGTTTTACTTTTGTGTTAAAAATAATTATCCCCTCTCGAGATATATAAAATGACTTATTCCATGTTGAAGAAGTAATGCTGAAGTGGTCGGTAGGGTTGACATTTAGAAATTGCTTTTCAAAAGTATTTATACCTTGCTTTCTTATCGTAATTATAATTCTATTCATTTTCTATTGTTTTTGCGATTGTTACTCATTTAAATAAAATTACTTTTAATACGGTTTTTAATTTATACACCTAACGTTTTACACACTTTGCAATGTTCATGTTCGCAGGTAAACTAAGTTAAAGTTTGTTCAATCATCACTATCACTATCACTCTATATGATTAAACATAGTCCTTTGGCGTATTTGTCTGTCTGTTTGCTATAAACTCGAAAACTGCACTACCGCACTATGTTTTTAAATACTAATAGATAATTTATTCAAACAATAAAAATTATTTACAATAAAATAACAATCAAAACTAACTTATATGAACTAAAGACTAATAATTAAACCCACCTATGAAATAAAAAGACCTATAAATTAAACCTAGCTATAAATAGAAAATGTCCCGCAGATCATTACCCCGCGGTTATGTGCCCAGAAGACCGGCAGCATTGCCACGTGAAATGGCAATGCCATTTCTTTGGGCAAGATAGGGACCAGCCCTCTAATATCAGATAATTATTTTGGCATGATCACACATCTGGCAATACTTCCTTTTTACTTTATTAATGTCTATCCAATTAAATAATATTTGGTTTCTCATAAAGCAGTGGAATGATCCCGGGTTCAATCCCCGATCAGGTCAAGATGGAAAATTATCGTTTTCAGATTGACCTGGGTCTTGGATGTTTATCTATATAAGTATCTATTTTAAAATATAGTATCGTTGAGTTAGTATCCCATAACACTAGTCTCGAACTTACTTTGGGGTTAGCTCAATCTGTGTGATTTGTCCGTATATATTTATTTATTTGGTATGCCGTGTCGTTCCCGGCAGAGTAGAATAGGACCACTCCAAGTCATCTCGTGGATGTCGTTAAAGGCGACTAAGGAAACACAAGCTAAACAAAGCTTATTAACATCAAAGAGACCTCTCCAACCCGTCTGGCCAGCGTGGAGAGTGTAGGCCAAATCCTCTGACTACTCAGGTTAGTATATGGCTCTGGTAGTACAGAGATGGTCGTGCTTCTGCAGTGGAGACTAGAAAGAAGAAATGAAATGAAATAAATGATTGATTTATTTATTTATAATTAACGCGTAAATACACTTTGTTTGACTAATCAGCTGCAAACATTTACGTGTGTAATCATGCAAATTGAATAATTGCATATTAATGTTCGTGTGATAACTGAGCAAATAGTCGTGGTGTTTGTACATTGATTCAGAAACCAACAATAATGTGTTGCGAAATTGTATCATTTGGGGAAGCGTTTATGCCAGTATAATTATTTCAAAAACCATCCAACAATAGGCAAGTGGAATACATTTTTTTCCTGTTTCTATGGAAAAACCATCTAGAAGTAAAGACATCAGTGAAAACAATATAAAAGCAAGCTAAAAGCAAGACGTCTCGTATACGTCTACAAGTAACACCCATCCAAAAAAACGTCACAGCTGTAGTGCAGCCAATCTAAACGGAAAATCGTTACAAGTTACATTCAGATCGCAGGCAAAGATTTTCACACGCCTTTACCATGAATGGTAAAGACGTGTGAAAATCTTTGAAATCATTTATCAAAGAACAATTTAAAATGGGGGGTTTGGAAACCCTCGCATATAACACTCCTTGAGTCAATCATTTAAAAAAAATGTTCAAAAATAGTACCCCTGTCACCCAATAAGTACATCATCAAGCTAAGGGGAGCAGCGAGTGAAAACTAGTGTATATACATACACACACACTCATTTAAAAATTTTAGACATCTAATTACTAGGCCTATAGCCTTACGTAACTGCACAACACTAAGACCTATCTCAGCTGGCAATAATTCAATTCCCTGCCATACCTAATACAATATTGAAGCACAAAGCCAATACAAGGCAGCACATAAATACAGTTTAATCCGGCTTGTAACTTAGTTACTATAACATAATTCTGGCGTCGTAAGTATTTTAGCATGAAAGAAAACTACATCATTTCATCTAACAAAGTAGCCTTTGTCTTAGACTGCAGAATTAAGACATTTATAAACTTACTTTTAAAATAAATTTATTATTACAAAAAAAAACAAAAACCGACGTAAAAAGTAGGAAATAAGAAACCAAGCGCAGTAAATAAAATGATTATTTCATACCTATATACAATGGGCATGTTGACTAAAAATTTTTTCGTGTTGCTATGTAAAGACCAGCCAAAAATAAACACAATAGTGACAAAAATACATTTCTAAACAAAAAACTCTTTCAGATATAAATGTTTTAAAGTCACATGTTTTTAGACGTTAATTTTTAGACGTGAAAATGCGCCACTAAATTGCCTACATATTTGTAGCGTCACAAGCTTGTATTTTGTATGGGCGGCGTGAGAACTTTGTTTGGTAGCTATACGAAATATTTCGTTTATGGTAATGGTTTCATAATAAAAGTTGCTATAAATTTAGCGGACTACAATACAGTATAACTGTAATTAAAGATTTTCATATTTTATAAAATGGTCCTATTCACCCAACTTTAAAGAAGCTTTAGGATCACTTAACGAATCGATATCAAATTTAAAGTGTTCTTTATAGTGTTTTTAGATAGAAATTAGTATCTTTAGAAACAAATTTTATATAATCTTAACATTAGGCAACTACCGAATTTATAATCAGTTTTTATTTGGAGTCGGTGCCAAAGTAAAAATAAGCCGAAGATTTGTTTTCAAAGATTAAACTTTCTTTGTTATATAGGCTGGCACCGACCCAAAATAAAAGCTGATTATAAATTGTATATAGGTATGAAAGAATCAATATTTTATTTATTGCGCTTGGTTTCTAGTAACTAAATTATTATTTCCTAGTTATAAGTTCCAGATTGAATTCTTACGAGGGTTGAAGTCAGTTTTTGTTTTTTGTAAAATAATTTTATAGCCCGGATGTTTTAGCCAGTTACTTAAACAGAGTACAGTCTTGAAAAGCGATTTTATAATTCCTCATACTTACAGTTTATGCGAATAGCAAATAAAAAACGATGAAGCGAACTTTAATAAAATATTCTAGTACACAATACAATTTAATTGCTTGCTTTTGTCATAAAAATGGAACACAATATCATAGCCGTTAGTCCCAGCTTGATAGTTACATGGCAGTTGTCAAGCCATGCCATAGGTACCTTACAGGCACCTTGAAAAATCAGACACCAGTCTTGGTCACGTACACACATGACAAGCGAGCATTGCTATCAGCAAATTTATTATCATTCTGTATTACCTACAATCTATTAAATATTTTTATTTGAACCTAGATCAGAGAATAGGTAGTTTAAATAGAGATATTGAAAAAAAAAACCGCTTTGAAATCCGCTTGTGTCTATGACTCAAGGACTTGCATACAACTTAAAGACATGACCAATGAATCTTTATTCCTCGCTTGTTTTGATTGTTGGGTGTAATAATTTCTCAAACTTAAAATTAAATGCGAATAACAAAAAAGTAAAATTTGAAGCGAACTCAAATAAAATATTCCAGTACACAATACAGTTTAAAACTTGCTCTTATTTCAATAGACCGGCTTCAGCTGCAGCTAGTGTCTATAGTCTTGTCTCCGCAATAAAAAAGTTTAGTATATTTTTTGAACTTTTTCCATCAGGGCGGGGCGGGAGGGGCGGTCGCGTGAGAATGAGCAATTTCCTCCGACCGCGCCGATTTCGATCTGGCTTCCCGTCTGGGCAGCGATTTTAAAATTTATAGAATCGCTTTACACGAAATTGAAAATAAGAACAATGTAAGTATGCGGGATGAAGCGATTTATCTTTTAGCCCGGATACCTTAGTCAGTCACTTGTACAGAGTGGTAGCTACATCATGAAAATTGATTTCATAAAAGCGCCAGACATAATAGGATAGAAGGTAATTGACAGAAGTAGCAGAATACCAGCGTTTTAGTCATATTATGTATGAGTGATACAATCATACGCTGAGCAACGCTCACATGTTGTACGAGTGTGTTTGGTTTTTTAGGATGCTGTTTATTTTATACACGTATTTTTTTATAATATTTGTGTATTGCAGTACAACTAATAGTATGTTTATGTCTGTTTGCGGGCTAAATGTACCTGCAAGTTTTTTTGAGTCATTTTTGATTTCTACACTAAATACTTTACGTACAACCTTTGCCTAACAAAGAAATGTAACCATTGTGCGTCTTCATTTAAACATCAAAATTCGAAACAGACTTTAAATTTTTTTAATGTTCAAAATATTTTAGTTTTACCATTCTTTTAATTCACACGCCTTCAAATATTATCGCCGTCGACAAAGTAAAGATAAAGCAACAATACATTATATCATATCTTATCACTTCTGGCACTAAAACGTGACTGTTTAGTGGATATGACTCACTGATTCCGAGTATGGATCAATATGTTTATATACCAAAAATAGTGCGTCACAATGTCCAAAAACAAGTCTGAAAAATATTACAGTGAAGACCAGATAATGTGTGAGTAATATCCACTTACAAATATTATAATTTTATTATCTTTTTCAATTATGTCATTAAGCGGTTTAGACTTTCTGAGTCTGATTTAAAAAAAAAATAAGATATGTTTAAAAAAACTACGTGAATGATCTTCGTGAAATTTTTTTTGTAAGTATGATTGGAATTTATTTTTTGTCGATTAAATTTTTCAGAATAGTGGGAAATGGGATAAAGGGCGTAAGCACAATTAGGGTCTATGTCGCTTCGGAGCATTGTTGTGATTAGACTTGCGAGGTCATCAGTTCACAGATCCGCTAGTATGTATGTATATGACTTTCTAATAGCATAATTACAGAACTATTAAAATACATAAAACCTAATTATAAATAAAAAAAAGGAATTCCATCCCGTCGCCGCATCGCTGCGAGGAAGGGTTGCACAGTAGGCTGGCAACTTTAACCCTCTGCACAGCGATGGCAATTCTCTGCGCAAAGTAACTACCAGCACTTGGGTCTTCAGTGAAGTTGCGGAGGCTCGCTGAAATCTGAATCACTAAACTTTATGACAATTAAAAAATATTTTTTGAAGTCAGGTGTATCTAGAATCGTGTGAGCTCTATAAATCAGTCAGTGATTGCAGATCGCCTCCGCAAGGCTCGAGAACAATGCGCCGGTGAAATAACGAACTCAATTGTGTTAAGTCGGTTGGTTTTGTAGGGATGGAATGATATTTGTAGATGTTATGCAAAAGTATTGTTTGTAGGAATGCAATACCGATTTTTATTTATTGTCACTGCACATTTGATGGACTGGTTGACTGTGATTTTAACTTCTATAGGTACTAAATAGTTTTTCCATATTTTTTTTACATTTAACTCTTCCATTTTGGTCTGGGAGAAAAGGAAAAATACGAAGATTGTACCAGCTGCTTCTCTTCCCGCGGAAGCCATAGAAACCGGCCGAGGGAATGGGCATAAACTATAAGGAGTCATGTTATAGGTGGTGCGGCTAGCAAATCATCACTATTTTAATTCCGTATTCCATCTTTATAGGCCACGTTTAGCATATTGATGGGCTTACCCATCAACATGCTAAACGTGGCCTTTCGGTCTTATGGCCTGAGGCTCTGACTACCCTGTAAGGGATAAAGACGTGATACTATGTATGTATGCATTACACAGAGTTCAAAATGACCGTGGATACTGGATGATTAATGCGGTAGACAAACCATATGGAAAAAAATCGCGTACGTTCGCGTCAAATTGCGATGTTGTATTCAATTGATAATGCATCAATTATTATACTTGTAACACAAAAGTTACAAAATTACTAATTAGGTTTGTAAATGGTATCTGACAACATATTATATATCCGAACTCTTTGTTAAACTCTTGTAGTTGAGCTGGAAGAGTTTGATAGCCTGCAGGTCAACGCATCATTGTTAAGCAACCGCTGAAGTAATTCATTTTGAGATTGGTTAATATCCGTTTTAGTAGCAGTTAGTTTCAGCTACAATCCTTGGCCCTATGTTCTAGCGCGGGAAAATACTTTAACTCCATTTTCATAGGTATTTGACGGTTACATAAGCTACCAATATCTCGAACTTACTTTGGGGCTAGCTCAATCTGTGCGATTTGTCCCTATATATTTATTTAAAAAGAAAAAAAACAAGGGGTCTAAAAGCAGGCACCGCCCGTAATAGTTATTATGACATAGTTATGCCAAATCATATTACAACACTAGCAGCCTTACCCGGCTGTGCCCGGGCATGTATTATACCTTAAAACCTTCCTCGTGAATCACTCTATCTATTGGTGAAAACCGCATGAAAATAGTTCTAGTCTAGTAGAGTAGTTTTTGAGTTTATCGCGAACAGACAGACAGACAGACAGACAGACAGACAGACAGACAGACAGACAGACAGACGCGGCGGAGGACTTTGTTTTATAATATGTAGTGAAGTGATGAATGCTGTTGTAAAAGCGGACCCCGGACTCAGACGTGTCACGGCTGAGGATGCGACAGGGAAAAAAGGAAAAAATTCCAAATTTAGCTTGTAGCAAACTATGTAGGGATTATATCCCTACATAGTTTGCTACAAGCTAAATTTAAACTCTAATGGCTTTATCGATTTATCTTCAATATTGGTAAATATTGAAGATAAATCGATAATATACCGATATATCAGACACATCCCTAGTTTCCCTGCAACTGAAACGCTTCAATGCTCCTCGGCTTATTGAATGATAAATTGTCCTTCATTTTGTCTCCACTCCTACTAATGACTAGAATGGAAACAATACGCAACTCTTGAATACGAAATTATGACTTGATTAAAAAATCTTTCTGATTGGTCGGCATTTTTCATTTCAAATTCAATTTTAACGACTGCCATCCAGCGTCCTACGGTAATTTTCCTTCACAGTTCGAATTTTCATTTTGTGAATAAAAATCCTGCTTTATGGTGTTGAAAATGTTTCACGAACATAACAAAATTAAAGCTTTTGACAGAGCAAACAACTAAAGATTAACATTTAGTGTGAAGGTATAAACATAGACTCGTGAATG
This sequence comes from Rhodophaea formosa, assembly GCA_963082605.1. NCBI lineage: Eukaryota > Metazoa > Arthropoda > Insecta > Lepidoptera > Pyralidae > Rhodophaea > Rhodophaea formosa. The sequence continues at coordinate 13,257,729 of OY720211.1, forward strand.
TAAAAGTGTTGAATTTCAGGTCATGTCGGAAGTCGCAAACTTTGAATTTGCGAAAAAATATAATATAAGGAATTTATACCTTATTTCATAATATTATAAAGGCAAACTTTTTAAATCACCCTTGGAAGCAATGTTCAGTGCTTCCGCAGTCAAGAAGACAGATAGCAGTTTTATGGTAAATAAGGAAACTTACATAAGCACATTTTTACGTACCATAATTGGAAAAACCATACACTCCTCTTTTGGCCAATTAGTTAGACTGTCATCGATCGCATTGGAAAAACCACTCACTCATTATGATAAACATAATTTATTGATAAATAAAAACGTCTATGTTATGACTTAAATTAGCCATGACCAAAGAATATACATATATGTCGCAGTCATCTGGTTGAATCCGCTATTTGATTGAATGACTATCGCGTTCATTGAATGACAACATTTAATTGAATGACTAAAGGACAACTCGTCAAGTCGTTGAATGTAACGTTTAACGTCTTGGCTGACTGAACGTCATTTAGCGAAGTCGTTGAATCTTAGCCGACTTTGTAATGTTTGGTGGTAGCATGATTTCTAAAGCTTTATTTAACCTCATATTGATGCAAATTTTTCTAAGTTTTTAAAGTAGCCGGCGGCGGCGTAACCAACACCGTCCCATCTGTGCGAGCTGTTAGACGCCATATTTGTATTGGTGACTACTAGCGCCACAGTGGGAAAGAAAATGAACTAAATTTGAATCACCTGACTGATTTTATGTCCGCTCTGTTCAAAGGGCTATGTTAGAATCCGCTAACTAGTTGGACGTTGAGCGACGCTTGTTCAATCAACGTTCGGCCTAGTCATTCAATTAAACGTCGTCATTCAATGAACGCGTTAGTCATTCAATCAAATAGCAAATTCCTCAGATTACAGAACAACTGTAATCTGAGGCAAATTCAACCAAATGGCTGCGACATATACATTTCGCGAAAAGAAAGCATGTGTGCGCGTAAAACCCCTTGCGGCTATTTGTGAGTGCTGGACGTGTGTGCGGGTGTTGCGCGAGGTGCGCGGGGCGTGAACGGTTACCCGTGACGATATCCTAAGGCTGTCCGCATTGCGTCTCTCGCACGGCTCGCACGCAAGTAAGTAGCGAGTTACCTTATTCGTAGATAGCGAGTGATTACCTACTCCTTTTTAAACAGGAAAGCGAGTGATAACCTACTCGTTATTTAACGAAAAAAAGTACGTTTTGACCGGGGTCAGTTTCGGCACAGACCCAAAGATGTGACGTCAGTCTACCTACGACCGATTAAGCTAAATATGCAGAGCATTATACTATACATATTGAGGATGTTATGAAAAGACAGACAAAAGGATGTTAAATTAAAAAAAAATGTTATTTTTAATAGTTGGCCCCCGATCCATTCCGTCAGTCACGTAGTGCTACCTTCTAATACCTAGTCTAAATAAAAAAAACGTATTCCAGATGGATGTTCGTTCGAATAGGTCACTGGCTATAGGCGTCCCGGACTATAACGATAATTTACAATACTCATTTCAATGTTTATAAAGTACGAGCTATTGCTCCCGACTTTGCCTGCGGAAAATTTACTATATCATATTCGAAGCGGCGCGGCGATGTATGAAACCGGTATTTTTCAGTACTACAAACTGTAATAATACTTTTTAATTTAATTAAATTTTTATTTTTAATAATTAATAAATATATATTTATATACGGACAACTAAACAATCATTTGCTCTAATACATAGAAACAATTAATTTCATTAGTAATTATCATTTTACTTAAAAGATTCAGTTATCGATCCAACGACCTCTTTTTTTTGTTCCGTCATGCGGGTCAACGCTAGCACCGGCTTAAGGTCACCGGAGCCAGAACTCTCACGGACACGGAGTGTCACCGCTATGACCATCTGCGAGATCGAATCAGAACGAGATTCGTAGACGAACATAATTAGGTCAATGACATAACTCAGTAGATTGGCTCTTTGAAGAGTGAGTGGACGGGGCACATAGCGCTTAGAATCAATGGACGATGGGGCAGAAAGGTTCTCGAATGGCGATCACGTAGCGGCAAGTGCAGCATTGGACATCCACCAATCACGTGGTCAGACGACCTGACCAAGAAAGCTTGCGGTCAACCGGTTGTATGGAAAATCCTTGCCATGCTTATAATGCTTAATCACAGCTGAGTTCTTGTATGCTGGTCGAAACATATTTAATTGGTACGAGTATAGCCATTTTACGACTCGACAGAAAAAGAAAAAGCTTGGTTCTTGAGTTCCTTTAGACGAATGATAAAAATACTCAACCACAACCTTTCAGTCGGCGGGGCACCTAGAAAAGTTTACAGTACCATCGCAAACTTTGTCTCATCAAATTTTCTTCAAATACTTAGGTATTGCAAATTCAATCCCCTTGTAAAGTTTGAAAATTTCATCAGTTTCGAAATGAAGATAAAACCTCTCCACGGGTCACAAGTTCGATTCGCAGACAGAAAACTTGGAACTTGTACCGATCGAACGGTCCTTGATTGCACTCCATCTTGAAAATTTTCAGCAAATACTTTTATATCCGTCCTCAGAGAAAGTTCCAGGGCCTTTAGACGTGAATCGAAAAGAAATATCTTTTGAAAGCTACATAGTAATATTTCCTGAAGTTCCATTTTCAGCATTGCAATTTTGTTGAGTTCACTAAGTATTAAAAAAGTTTCGGTCTTACTATATCTGTAAATTTTTCAACACAAACTGTATGCCACGTTCCGATAGTATTCACGTACATTATCATCATCATCACAGCAGCAGAAAGTCCATTGCTGGACATAGGCCTGCCCCAAGAATTTCTAATACCACCAGTTGGAAGCGGCCTGCATCCAGCGCCTTCCTGCGATTGGTCAGACCGTCCAACCAGTCGTCCGTTCATTTGGTACTTTTAAGTATTCAACGCTGCCCTGCCAGGACGTAGACGCCATTAGATAACCTTTCTGAATCACTGGAGACATAGACAAAAGCATAACTATAAAATATGTGTGTGTGAGAAATAAACCCAGTAAAAATTTGGTTCGGTCACCTAGTCACCTTATATTACTGTTCTTTTCGGATTTTTTTCCCACCCCCGCCTTTCTTTTATTGGTAATATTTGCCAGTTGCATCCTGAGCGATGGTACTTAGGAGCCAAGGTTCCGTTGTTCCATGGCTGTTAAATCTTGATTTAATCATTTGTGATTATGAATAGTATGATAATTAAAATAATATGTACAAAAATATTTGTACCCACATAAAACATATTTCTGTTCATATAGTTTGTTACAAAATGGCGTAATACTTTTTAAGGTGAATTAGGTATTGATCATCTTTCCCCAGGGGATAAACTTCGAACACGAAAAAAATCAACCTCGCATACAAAATGAGCAATTAGCTGATTAACTTGAAATTTTTGTATAATTTTTTGTATTTTCCCGGAGATTGTTGCTTTATATCATGGACTGATTGTGCGCTGTATATATTATTTTGCAATTTCGTTACTCATTGTAGGTATATATAAAACTCAAATTCTTGCTAGAGTTTGCCACACGGCACACACATACACTTACATACAGTATATTATCAAACCAGAACACCCTGCCTAATTGTACTTCGATTGCCAGACACAATTACTTGAACAGCACCAATAGCTGTACCAATACTAATATGCAATATCGCCTATCTAACGGCGACCTAAGCGATAATAGCGCAGGCAGTTTGCAAGCTAACGCGGCTTAAGCAGAGACGCTTCCGGCGAGGACCGTTTCCGCCGGATGCCGGACGCCGGAGCGGGGCCGGGAGATAGGGCTGTCGATTTTATAAGCAGGAAATTCGACCCATTTCAAATTTCAAGTTTTTGTAGCAACATATAGCGTAAGTGGATTTACAATCTGGATTACCCTAGTAAATATTCTACTACTACTAACTGCATTTATTCTACTTTCGTGCTTTTTCTGCCATACCCAACTTTCACTGTCCACCCAACAGCAAGTCGGGCTTTGCTGGATATCTTCTTCCTCATAAAAGAATGCAATGCCCCATTTACCCGATTACCAGCAGCCACTCTTCTTTCAATATCGCCTTCATGCTTTCCATCTCTTGTATTAACACTACCTAAATACACGAACTTTCCCACTTGTTTCACTTTTTTCTCCATCTATAAGAATATTGCATACCGTCATATTTTCTTTTTTTTCAAAAACCATTCTTTTCGTCGTACTAACATTCACTTTCATACCCTTTTTCTTATAAGCACCATTCAATCATGTTACCATCTTCTGTAAATCCTCCTAAGATGACGCAAGTATGACTTGGTCATCGGCAAGGAGGAGGCATTTTTCATAAGTCCCAAATCATATCAAATTTAAAAAATCTAATAGCTGAATGCCCTGGTAAATTACTTGTAGTATTGTTGGTACAAGTTTTCACTATTTTTAATTTGACGAATTAAGAGAACAAATTTTTATATTTTGGTGGTTTGGATTTAGGACTTATTGAATTAATTGCTGGGCGGCGCTAGTGTGTGAACTGTGAACTCACCTCGCCTTAAGCCATCTGGTTAGTTTACATTTAAACTATTTTTTAGGTAACGATTTGAATTCTTGTGATATGGCATTAAAGATTTTCACGCACATAAAATTGCATTGTCTTGTTTAAAGAGTTAGCTTTGGATTTTTACTGTATTTTTGTACTGTATTGTACTGTATACTGATAGTTTGTACAGGTCTCTCCTGCTTCTTGATTGTGTTGGCTTTTCAAACAAATTGATGTTATTTTTAACAAAACAAGCAACTTGAACTACATGCATACAGGGTAAAGGTAATATGCCTAAATGTTGGAAAAGAGGCTTACAAGATTCTTGCGGAGCTATACCACATATTGCACGTACGTATTTCTTTGTGCGATACAGACCTTATTAGTTTCAACAGATTTTCCCCAAACAAAAAGCCCATAGTTTAGAATGAAAGCAACATAGCCATGGTAAGCTGCTATTACAGTTGTTTTTGCCGATGTGTCACAGATTCATCAGATCATACAGATTTTTAATATGCTCTTTCCAATCGCAATTTTCGTCTATTATTAAACCGAGAAATAGTTGATATTACTACGTCAATATACCATTATAACAGATATTTAAATCAAGTTTGTTCTGTCTACAAGTTCCAAATTGCATAAACTTTGTCTTATTTTATCTAACTGTCTGATTGTTATTTTTTAGCCAATTGATATTAGATGTAATAGTAATATTTATATTAGATTCATTTTCTAAAACATTATTATTGTCACGTACTACAAAAACTGAAATTTCGTCTACGAACATTATACATTTATGATTTATTGCATCAGGGAAATCATTGATATATAGCAAAAACAACATTACAGTGGTCGTAGAAGGCTACATTGTGGCACACCAAATGCGTTGACTTTAAATGATGATTTGTGCGATACCAGAATCTGTTTGTCATCAATACTTTTTATTTCTGCTGCTTGTTTTCTGTTACTTAAGTACGTTTCAATACAATTATATAAACATCTAATTCCTAAATTGTGTAAATTACTAAGTAATATGTCATGAGATAAAAAATCAAAAGCAGATTTCATATCAAAATATATAACTGTAGTTTGAATTTTATCCGACAACCAAAACGTAAACGTACGTGATGAAAAATTACTAATGAACTAGATTTTTAACAATAATAATATTAAAACTTACGCGACCGGTACCGGAAACCGGTACTTCAAACGTTGGGAAACTCTTATAGCAATACTGTAAAAGGTATCGACACGGTCAGCTCAGTTCATACGAGTGCTTTCGTAACAACGGACTCACAAAACGATGAAGACACACCACAGGCAACATCCTCTGGTTTTTTGGCATCCCCTCCACCGGTCATCGTTTCGAGCCGGGCAGCGCGGGCAGCGGCGCGGGCGGCGACGCGGGAGGCGGCCCTCAGTGCTTTGAGGGAAGCGTAACCGTCGTGTCGCCACCCCTTTCACTCGCCCCGATGATGGTCTTCGTAACAGACCGAAACTAGTCGGCAGATCCGTCGTAATAAAACGTGAGTAAAGCCGTGTTTTCATAATAGATTTTTAACTTTGAAACCCGAATTGCTCACTTTTTAAAAGACCGAATTTGGAGCAAAATTTTAATAAACGAAACTTCACGGTAATGTTATCGGATGAAAATTGCCAATATCACTCTTTGGGCTTTTTTTATGCAAAGGTTTGACCATCTAACATTTAAGAGTGGCCTGGAAGCGCATGTCTCCATACAAACGGAAAAAGGGAATTGTGGCAATATTTGATAATTTTGGTGTAAAATTAAGCATTTAATCAATTAATCTCATTATAATATACGTACGTTCCTATACAGCTTGGTTAAAATACCAATGGTTTGAGAATTACAAGCCTTTTCAAATTTGTATGGAAACCTTGAGAGGCTTATAATTCTCAAAAATTTGATAATTTAACCAAACTGTAAAGGACCGTACGTAGATTTTAATGAGATTAATTGATTGGATGCTTAATTTTGCCCTAAAATTATGAAATATTGCTACAATTCTCTTTTTCCGTTTGTATGGAGACATGCGCGTCCAGGCGGCTCTTAAGTAACTCTGGGAATGTCCCATTTTCAAAAGAAAGATTTACGAGGTACGTGAGTGGTACAGCTATTTCATCTATACAATGTTTAATGATTTTGGTATTTAAGCGTCATAACCTCTAGAGTTGGTATTTTTAAGCGATCTAATAATTGTTTCTACTTCATCATGAGTAAATGGTTCAATGAATATAGAATTTTGTATGCGTTTCTTGGTTGAATTGAAACAATTGTCCTTTTTATTATTTGTCATGTTTATAAAATAATCATTAAATTTTTTGGCAATTATTCTAGGATCATTTATTATTTTATCATTTAAAATTATTTCATTAATCAAATCGTCAGCATTAAATCTGTCACATTTATTTTTAATGATGTCCCATGCCATTTTCCCTTTGTTTTGAGCATTTTTTATAAGTTTATCGTTATGTATTCTTTATGCCGTCTGCAGACATCTGTGTAAAAGCTTAGAATAATATCTATACTTACTCTGTCTTTTTCTGTGTACATTTATTTTATGTGTAGTACTGATATCGTAATGTCCTTTTTGTTTGACAACTTTTTGAAATACCTTTCGTGATCCACTTTGGTTTACTATATCTATCACATAATTACACTTTTTTGATCGGAAAACACAAGTCATTGAAACATATGAACAAGGAATGAAAAGCTTGCATAGCTTTATTAACATTCGATTCCGTCAATGTATCTACAAATAACATTGTTTTTAAAATACTTTTAAATCTATTTAAACCTCTAAAACTGTTTACTCTCTCAGTTCCGTAATTTGTAACCCATATTTTTGGATTACTGTGATTGTTGTATGTCTACTAGCAATTGTTATACCTTGCTTAATAGTTCTTTTTTTGTTATTATTGTAAATATAATTTCCTGCAGATAAATACTTCGGACAATGTTTTATTAACACAGAAATTGAATTTTGTGTTTTTGTCAGTGTTGGCTATCAGCAGTCTATTGATAGACTATCGATAGTCAAAGCGAAACCAATACTATCGATAGTGTATTGATTGCATTGCCACGTGTCAAAACTATCGATTGCATTAATACAAATTCAAACTTTTTGAGTATTGCTCAAAAAGTATCTATACTATATATTTTTTTTTCGTCCGATAGTACCTATTGCGATTTTATTTAGTTACAATAGTATTGAAAGATCATCTTTCTCATCGGCTATCGATAGTACGAAATCATCGATAGTATTGTTATTATTGACACGTGGTGATACTATCGGTAGCCTATCGATATCATGTATAGTTCCGCACCACTGATTCTTCTCTCGTACGTACCTGCCCACTTTGTTTACAAACACACTTAAGGATCTATACTGAGCATTTGTTAGATTTGGAATGTTTCCCTCCTCATATGAGCGTTTTTGTGGTTGCAACCTCAGCAGTAGTGTGAAAAACCTGGGGTCCGCTACTGAGACAGCACTCATGCTGCAATAATATTAGGAAATGTTTTTACGGCCGTCCGCCAACCTGACCCTAACCCTCCTTGTGATGGCTACAGATCGTAGATAAATACCTGTGAAAATTGAGTAACAAAGTTTTCCCGTAACCAAAGCCAATGCCCTCGTGTAGCATTGTAACCACTGAGCCTCTGAGTCCATCTTTCTTATAATGCCTAAACCAAGCCTCTTTTTACCATGCCATCGCATTTAAATAGATTTCATATTTTTTTACAGGTATACGTTAAGCCTTGTATAGAAGAAATATGTACAGATGTGTGTAAAATAAACTATTTACGTATTTTTTCTTTATTATTTAAGTAAACCTTCCTTTTAGACTCGCAAAACTTTCGTTAACTTAACAAGAAACTACTAAGGTCAGGTGTCAAATTATGAGAGAGTCACCAACTAAGCCAATTATCTTTTATACCCACTAAAGTCTTCAAAAAATCAAAGAGAAGTGAACGCGATCACACTCTCCTTTCTTTTCATTCATCCTCCTTCTCGACTAACATAGGCTATAAGTTTTTGACAAGGCAGTAGTATTGTTAATTTTCCTCGAAAAATATATACATATTGAACCCACTAAAGAATTCTGCGCTCTTCACACACTTTACGTCTAGCTATTCCACGCCATCACTAATTTTCTTTCTAATTCTTTCGCTGTTACGGCTATACGACTTTGGAACGCCCTCCCTGACAACACTAGGAGGGCACAGTCGCGTGACCCCTTCAAAATTATGGTTTATTGATATTTATGTAGGTATGTATGTATTTATATCTCAATTCTAATAAGTAATTAAATATAACATTTTTTTTTGTCATTTGCATAATAACTAACACGTTATATATCTATACATATAATAAAACAGTAAAAACATTTAGTCTGTAAATTTAGTATTTTTGACTGAAATGGATTGAGGGACACTTAAAAGAAATAGGAAATAGGAAGCAAAAAAAATTCTTTAGAATTTCTTGTCTGTCTTTCTGTATGTCTGTCTGTATGTATGATCATGTTTATCTCCGAAAATATTGGACGGATTCGAATGAAATTTTTTTTGCTATATAGCTATTAAATCGGGGCAACATATAGGGTAGAAATAATTTCAAAAATGGAACACTTGATGCAGCATTATAATGGTCCAGCTGAACTATATAAGAAATATAAAAGTGGAGCCTTAGCTAAACTTTTTGAGCCTGATGAGCATTTTTGTTGAAAGTATAAAATATCTGTGATTTGGAAAACCTCCTTAGCAAAAGTTGTTCAACCTGATTTGTATTTATTGTTGAGAAAAAAAATTAAGATTTAGAACATCTGATACATTACCATGCCATATTTTATATCGACAATTTTACAGAGTAACACTCTCCACTAGGAAAGAGTGCGTAGAGTACAATTATCTTACATTACTGGCCCATCGGTCCCCCTTTTGGCAACGTAGTTTTCAGCCCATACGGCAAAACATGAGAGTTTGCTGTCTCTCCAAGCCACACAGGCAACCCCTAAAGCCGAGGTCTGTCCCCCGCGAAGGGCCTTTGAAGATGTGCGATAGGTTGAGGGCACTCTGCTCATACCTCACAGTTTGGAAAAGTAGCGCAAACTCACTTGGAGCTAGCTATATAGTCTTCTTCGTATCGTGGCGGTAGCTCAAAAAGTCTAAAAGAATCCTATATTTTATCCCTCCAGTATTTAGCAACAGCCAATGCAATGCCATACAATTTTATAACACTGCTACAAGTATTTTCTTATGTGTGTTTAGTTCGTATTAAGGTATATTAATACGCCAGAGTCATAAAGTCCACGCGAAAAAGAAAAGAAAGAAAAAGATAAAGTTAATTTGCTAGTTTATTTATAAGACACTACGATCCAACAAAAAAATTATAGTCTCAGCAGATAGTAGTTCATATGGCTTAGGGGCAATCCTGTTGCAAGAAAATCTGTCAGGGACAGGGAAGTAGTTTCCTTTGCCAGCAGGACTTTAAACAATACGGATAAAAATCATGCACAAATAGAATAAGAATGTTTAGCTTTAGCTTGGACTGTTCATAAGTTTCGAGATTATGTTGTAGGTGTTAAAGTTACTTTAGAAACAGATCATAAGCCATTGGTTCAAATTTTACAATTTAAACCCATTGGTGATTTAACGCTTAGACTTTTAAGATTCAGGTTACAGCTTATGAGATATTCATATGAAGTTGTTTATGTTCCAGGAAAAAGACTAGTTGTAGCTGATGCATTGTCATCGCCGCCATTATCCTGTACAGAGAATGAATGTTATGAACTGTTTATCAATATGGTAACGAAAAGCTGCATTGAAGATAATAAGTTAAGTAAAATAAGATTGGAACAAGAAAAGTGTGAATTTGCCATTTTTTAATCTCTTATACAGAAAAGGGTTGGCCTATAAGATCTAAAACACCGTTAGAATTAAAAGATGACTGTCAATATAGGCATAATTTTTCAATCCAAGAAGGTTTTCTACTTTATAATACAAGGTTAGTTATACCATAAAGTTTGCAGAAATATATTCTGGATGATAAGGGACATCTAGGTAACCGACTGCTTAGCCCTTTGCCTACATTTGTAGGGAAAGGGCTAAGCAGTCAGTTTGGTGGTTAGGATTGTCCACTCAAATAAAAGTTTTAATTGAAAACTGCCCAAAATGTGTTCAAGAGAGAGTTAATTGTAGAGAGCCAATGCTTTTAGAGGCCATACCTTCGAGGGCTTGGCAACAGATTGGTATTGATATGTTTAAGTATGAAGGTAGGTGGTATTGTGTAATGATAGATTATTATTCGAGGTATATTGACATTTTTAAATTGCATGATTTAACAGGAATAGCGGTTAAAAGGTGTCGTAAGAAAACATTTGTTCGCTATGGAATAGCAGAAGTTGTTAGAACAGATTGTGGTTCACAATTCAAAAGTAAATTTGAGCAGTTTGCTAGAGATTGTAATTTTGTACATTACACGAGCAGCCTTTATTTTTCGCAGAGTAATGGATGCGCAGAAGCTGGTGTTAAAATCGCAATTTATTGAAGAAGAATAGTGATATTTATTTAGCTTTGTTAAGTAGAGAAACACTCCATTGGAAACTGGTTATAGTCCTAGTGAGCTTATGTTCAATAAGAAATTAAGGAAAATATTACCAATTCGTTTGTACTTGATCAACTCTTAAATTAAGTACCAAACTCAACATAAATCTTTAAATTTTGATGTTCTGTTTCTTCGACTCAAGTTTTGATGTTCTGTTTCTTCGACTCAAGTTTTATTCTTCGGATCCTTATTATTTTCTTATCCCGTATTTAATTCAAAGTTATCCTGATAAATTAAATGTAAGGTCAGATTTGCATAATGACTTCAAATCAAAGAGAATTCAAGGTAAGGAAAAGATGGCTAGAAATTATAATGAAAATCATAGAGCAGTGACGTTAAGGATTTAGAAGAAGAAGATAAAGTATGGGTTATTGATTTACGTTCTTATAGATTTATTGTAAGAAAGGCGAAGGAACCCAGGTCATATTTTGTACAAGTTAGAGGAGTGAACTATAGAAGAAACAGATGGCATTTGGTTCCAGCGCCTTTCCAGGAAAACGATGTTGAGGAGAAAGCATTTGTTGGTCTAAATAAAAATGTAGTGAATCAGAATAGGAAGGATGCAGAACAGAGAGAAAACGATTATAATGAGGAATATGTAACTATTTATAGCGAAGTTGGAATTGATGAAGAAAATGTGGAAAATGATAACTTGTCTGAGGGTACAGTTAGTCATAGGCCGGAACGAGTTAGAGTCAGACCTAGATATTTAGATAATTATGATTGTAATTTTTTAATATTTGGAAAGTTGTTGCTTTAAGTTAATTTAAGGTTTCAATAAAACTAATTTGTTATTTAAGAAAACCTTAAAGAGGATGTTGTGATAGTCTATGATATTCTAGAAATGTCTATGCCCCTCTCTGGGGATTTTGGCTGTGGTTCGAATGGTGGAGGATTTAAAATATAAAATCTTTATTACTACTCATTTGTATTATTTCTGCACCTGCACACGAACGAAGTGGTGGGCATCAGCTAATCTATAATATTTATTAACTCAAACTTAATAATTGTATCTCCTTTACGTCTTGCACCCCTACTATCAACTTTTCACCACATCCCTAAGGTAAAACTGGTAGACAATGCTTAGCAATAAGTTATTACCTTTTGTAAAAATCATAGTGATTGTATGTGCAATAAATAAAAAAAAAATTGGCCCACTCTGAACTCCCCATAGCTGAACTTGGCAAAAATGCCATTGAACTCCCCCGTAACAATCGTAAAATAGGTTCCAGAGTGAGTCCTCATGCACACTTCCAGCTTTATATCTGAGTGTTTCCCGGTCGCCACTATATTAACTTACGAGTATTAGATAAAGGTATATTAACCTACTGAAAACATATTCGATGGTTATAATGTTCTTGATGAGCTGTGACCTATCAACGAGAAACCCAAAGCCATGCTGTAACTTATTGATGTCATGCACGTAAAAAAACGTAAAATCGCAACACACATACAATGATGCAACTAACGTAGCTGACGGATAATCTTGGTAGGAACTATCCTTTGGGTTAGTTTTTTGTCTATCAATAAGTCACGACCAAGAGTTTTCCTGGTTTGTTATGCTCTGAAGTTCCGCAAATACTGAACGTAGAAGTCCTTGTACCAAAGAAGCAACTTTGCCAAGTAAGTTTAGGGAAGACTCACCAGACCATTCTGGTCAGGAAGGAGACCTTCCCCAATTTTTTATAATATTCTTGGAAACTATTTATATTTATTTATTTAAACCTAATTGCACAATTAAAAAAAAAATGTGTACAAAAGGTGAACTTATTCCAAAATACTTACTTCTGAAATATGAGTAGACCAATTACTAAGAGTGGGATCAATGTGTAGGCCCAGGTCCTTAAACAGAATAGTATCACACTATTTTCAAATAAAACTGGAGAAAAGTGTACAAAGTTGGCTAGAGCTTCCTACAATTATGGCTTGACATTTATTGAGATTCACCTGGATACCAAATTCCTTAGACCAAACACCAATTTGGTGCAAGTCATTGTTGAGCCGATCAATAGTCAAGTCAATTTCCTCGCATTTACAGGAATGATAAACTGAGCGTAAGGCATGTCGATCAAAAATTGAAATGATACTATATATGTTTAGATTTTCGACCTTCCCTCAGCCGGTAGCAGTCTGTGCAAGAGAAGTACGTGGTAGACTCTACGTTTTACTTTTCTTCTAGACCAGCACACAAAAGTTTCTCTATTTTCGATCTTAAATTAGAATTTTGTTAAGTATTCCTTTAACTATAAGTATCTTCATACCTCATCTAAAACTAGAATCTAATATGAGCTTAATAAATTCCCAAACTCAAATACCATCCAGCATATCACACATCTTGCGTAGTTCGCAAGTTCCTAATTCTAATAGTTTGTAACTCGAAGTACGAGTCATCTCTAAGTAGGTATTTGTCTTTGAATGGAGTTAGGAACATACTGCTTTAAACTTCTCTCCAATTAATATTTGCTGAAGGTACTTTGGTAGTTTGCAAAACTTGGTGCAGTCTCCAAGTTACACAGGACCGAACCGCATGTCGAGATCTCTAATTAAATACGATGTCGGAGTATATCAACGTCCCCGAAGTTTTGTCGTCTCTCGACTGTAGCGATCTTGGTTTTTGAGAAAAGTTCAATTGTCGATTCTCTTTCATGTTGGTCTGAGAGAACAGCGAAATCGCCCATAAAGGGTTACGCAATGGCAAGCATATATTAGGGTAACAAATTACGTTCCGATTACCTTCACCTAGCCAAAATAACACTCATAGGATAATGCCAGCAAAAAATATTAAACGTCGGTTAACGAAAGCTGGCGCATTCATGTAGTGTCTGTGCATAAGCGCGCGGGGTGAAGTCGCACTGCATGCGCATCATGAAAAGTCTGCCCGTCTCTCTCTCGCGCGGTCTATCTTGTGTTTAAAGAATTTATTTCTCAAAAGAACACAAGGATATTTACTTACAGAGAAACATTTAAAATACAAGTAAGTAATATTAAATCTTATGAGTGTGAAGGGGATAATTATTGTTTTGCTTTTGCTACTGTTTATATAAACAACGTGGTCTTTAGCGTCAGTCACGTGTGATCGACTTGTGACGCGTATGGTTATTTGCCTATTTGAAGGTTAGAATGAAATGTCTTCTGCAAGAATTGGTTCCGAAGAAAACTTTAACAGGACAATCTTGTGAAATAGTGTACAACTGTTTTTAACTATTACTTGCATCATAATAAAAAGTGATGGTGGAGATTTTGAAACAAAATCATTTATTTTTAAACATACTGTATAGTGAAATTGCATCAGTGTGAGTACTGTGAACGTGCGTTTTACTTGACAGCTCAACATATGCCATCACAATTCCTAAATCAGTTTGTGAAAAAGACAGCTTCAATGCGGTCGAAATATAAGAAGAAACTCAAATCTAATGCAGTAAGTCCCGTAGTAAAAAAAAATACTTAGTTTTTCATAGTGTTTATATGAACGACAAAGTTATATATGAACGACAAAGTTATATATTTGTGAATGTGCTACATCTCAAAAAAAGCCATTCGAGTACGGAACCCTAAAATCGTAGAATATATCAGCAGCTTCTTTTTCCGCGCCGAGCTTTGAAGCCAGGCGGGCGAAACTTACATGACCTTAAGAAGATCGACTCCCTGTAAATTTTCAAACTAAAAGCGATAACGCTTCTCACCCCTTTAACATAATCCAATTCTAATATTTTTTTACACATTATTGATAAATTGGAGAAGTAGGGCTGTACGTTTTGATATTTAAGATATATTGCTTACAACAAAAGTTATGAGCATCGAAGTAAATTATATATTTTTTACTTAAAAATATCTGGGACATTTTAATTTATTTAAACTAATCTAAACCGAATCATTAAAAAAGAAAAACGGTGAGCCCTAGATTAAGGTGTGCTAAATCGAATGATACCAAAATTTCTTCACTTCGTAAAGGTTTAAGGAGGTGGAAGAGTTATCGCTTTTTGTATGAACCTTTTGAAGTTCTCAAAAGTTGAAAGAAGTTCTCAATGAATGAACGGCAGCTTCGCACCCACTTTTTGATCCTAATCCTAATTGAATGGGCTGAAAGTAGGTCCTTAGGATGGGTGCTTATATATTTTTATTGGTTTAAAAATATAGAATAGTTGAGTTCATCATCATCAGGTCTTTTTTAACCTCCACTGCAGGAGCACGACCCCCTCTGTATCACCAGAGTCAAATATTAGCCAGAACAGTCAGATGATTTGGCCCACACTCTTCACGCGGGCCAGACGTCTCTTTGATGTTTGTAAGCTTTGTTTAGCTTGTGTTTAAAGTCGCCTTCTACGACATCCACAGGAAGACTTGGAGTGGTCCTATTCTACTCTGCCAGGAACCACGAAGCGTTGAGTTAGTATCTCATAATACAAGTCTCTTACATTGGGGTTTGCTCAATCTGTGTAATTTGTGTTTTTATATTTATGCGTATAATGTATATTTGTCCGGCAGATCAGACGCAAGCAGTAGACTCCTGGCATCTGAAATGTTGTCCCTTTTCATCCTCAGCTTTAATGCGTCAGAGCCATTCATTATGACAGTATTCATGGTGTATAATATTATTATTGACAATGTATTTACGCCCGCCTGCTTGACGGCAGTCCTTGGGTAGCTCTAGAATCGCAAATCAATACCTGTTTAAAATTAAGTCAAATTAGCAAATGTACTCAAATAACGATAACTATATGTCATAAAACTATTACAAATTTAAACGAGAAAAACAAATTGTAAATCGTGCAATACAATTTTGGATTGCTAGTGAGTTCTTTTCCAAAATCTTGTAACTACTTGTACTTTTAATAGAAGTTTAGTAATAATACTCATTAAAATCAATTGTAAAATACTTAAATGGATAAACTACGATGAATGCCTTTTTTCAAATCCACTGATAATTATAATATAAAATAAAAAAAATGGTCTTATATACACATTTATGATTTTTTTGCGATGAAACGAGAGAGTACTCGTTAGCACTCTGTATAATTCACAAATTTACGTAGCGTTGAGTAGTCACTGATATGATTTATATTTCCAAGAAAGAGATTTTAGTTAATCGAAATATTATTAAGTATCTGACCTAGAGTAAGTGTAGGTCGAAAGCTTTTATTAAATAATATCTCCAAAAGAGTGATTCAATCGACTAGACAGGTATTAATGGATGGAGGGACGTCTGACTTCATAAACATGTCTGCAATTTTGTATAACCTTTCGGGTCATTGCCAATCACCGATTTCAAAGGAATATAAATATGAAAGTCAGTGTAATTTTCTTCGAATTTTATACATTTATTTTTCTTGTTGCCCATTACTTTAAACTTATATAATTTTTATAAAGATGGGGCGCTGCAGGTTGTCAAATAATATCAAGATATTACCATGTATAGTTATAATATTTTATTGCATTTTTTTTTTAATTTTTAGTTTAGTTAGTAATTTATGTTATAAAACTAATTAGTTGATAGTTAGAATAATATTTATCATATGTATTTTCATATTGTATGTCAATTTAGTTAAATAAATATTACTTAAATAAAAAAATAAAAAAGATATTACCTATGTAATATATCAATTTATAAATAGGGACAAATCACACAGATTGAGCTAGCCCGACAGTAAGTTGTGAACTTGAGTCGTAGAATATTGACTCAAAGATTCATAAACATCACAAAATTTATAAAGATATTTTTCCATCATGACCTGGCTGGAAATTGAACCCGGGACAGCTGTATGAAGTCCACTGCTGGATATAGGCCTCGTCCAAGGATTTCTATCATTGGAAGTGTTTTGCCATACTCACCACGCTTGGCAATTGAATATGCTGATATTGCCCGTCGAAAACATTCCATCCCATTGAAATTCAGTGAAACTACAATTCAAAATTTAGTTTGAGATTTTATTCAAGTATAGTACATTAAAATTTAGAGTATATACCGTGGAGTTTCCTTTTAAAAAATCCGTTACCGTCAGTGTGCTCCTCGATCTTGTTCTGAAAGTTGTACAGATGAACCAAGTTGTACCAAGAAATGAGATAGATCCCTCGAAACTTAATACATTGTTGCAGGCTAACTTCCATGATATATCTTGCTGACTCGAGAAACTAGAATTATAGTCTTAACGAGAAAATGATTAAGTTTTACAACAGGAATTGGTTTGCTAACTTAATGTTTTTGGTAGGTACCATGACATATTTTGTAAATTAGTATATATAGCTATATATGTAATTAAGTATAAGAACCACTTTAGCAGATTTTCGAGTGCTAAGAATTGATAGAGTCTGCCAATTCAAATAAATCTTTACCCAGAAAGCGGAAATTTTAAATTTTACTTTAGAATACCAGTTTTTAGGGTAGTTTATAAATAAACAATGTAGGTTTTTAATCGAAAAGTGAATGCTGAGAAAAAAGAATGGCTCAGACCAATACCAACCAAATGAATGTGTAATGCAAACATTCTCTAGTAAAAAAAAAGTGTGACTTAGAAGTTTTAATATTGTCTGTCACCTGTTACCTACACTATAAAATTTCAAACCCACATTTCTTTTGTAAGATCCGTCATACTGTCTGTGTTCAAACTCTTCAATCGTGTCCTGTAAGTTGTGACACCAATGGAATGAGATATATTTCTTGAAATTAATAAGTTGTTGCAGGCTAACTTCTGTGATATATCTTGCAGACTCGAATTGGGAACTAGATATTTATGGGTTTAACGAGAAAATGATTTAGTTTTATGATTAAAATAGGTTTTGCAATTTCTGTGTTGGCTAAGCTTAAGTAAAGCAAATGTTCACTCGAAAACAGTTTTAATCTACATTTTTATTTATTAGTTGTTTTATAATAAGAAGGTAAAACATTAATTATAAATATGAGACGTAAGCAATGTTAACATTGACTTTGGTATTTGAGTTTTCCAAAGAATTTTACACACACATTTTTGCCTTCTAAAAGATTCGCCGTACTGTGCGCGCATACTCCTCGGTCGGGTTCTGAAAGTTGTATAGATACCAAGAAATGAGATACATGTAGACAGACTGCCATAATTATAGTAACTAGTACTACTCGTAGTATAAGTGAACTAGAATTATGGTATAACGAGAAAATGATTTAGTTGTAGTATTACTAGTGCTTCAGCTTTCGTGGTCAAGTGGTTAAGGCGCTTGTCTTGTTGACCCGGGGGTCATGGGTTCGATTCCCACGGGAAGCATACTTAAGTTGTTTCCAGTTTGGTTAGGACATTGCAGGCATGATTCACCTGATTGTCTGATAAGAAAGATGATTTCGTGCTTCGGAAGGCACGTTAAGCCGTTGGTCCCGGCTGCCATCAGGTAGTCGTTAAAGGAACTACGTCAGAGCCTGAGAGGCGGTTCCGTAGAACTCTGACACCAGGGTGTGCATGGTCGATTGACCATGTCACCTACACGAAATGATGATGAGTATTACTAGTTGGCTACGAGTTTAGAAATTATTGTTGGATAGAGATAAGTTGGTGACTGTTACAGACGGGACGAGGCAGGGTCACTGGTGATTAGGCTTTTAAATCAAATACAGAACTTGCGCGTAACAACGAGTATTTTAATCCATTATGGATAGTCAGATTAACACTCAGCATAACAATATAGTGGCTAGGCTTATGTTGTGCGGTCGGCTGCTCGGCAAAAAAGTGACGCGTTCCGCGCGCCGCGGTGAATACAACGGCGATATGGCGGGCAGTGGGGCGAGCTATGACGTCACGCCGTGTCGCAATTCATTCGTTGCGTTACAATCGGCCATCCTGCAACAATTGCTCCCGCAATGAGAGCAATACACCAGATTACTCAAAATTGTCAAAATCCGACAATTTTTTAAGGAATACTCTAATAGACAGAAATAAGATCAAGACTAGGACTCATGGGGACATAACATGGATTGAACGCCTGGCTTAATGGCTTGGGCTATAGGCTTTTCTT
The DNA here is from genome assembly GCA_963082605.1 of Rhodophaea formosa. Lineage (NCBI taxonomy): Eukaryota > Metazoa > Arthropoda > Insecta > Lepidoptera > Pyralidae > Rhodophaea > Rhodophaea formosa. The sequence continues at coordinate 13,276,892 of OY720211.1, forward strand.
AGGCGACACACTTGACTGTGATCCCTGACTTGGGTTGGATCCCCGACTTGGCTTGGATCCCTGGCTTGGCTTGGCATGGATCCTTGGCTTGGCTTGGCATAGACCCATGGCTTGGATACTTGGCTTGGCTTGGCATGGACCCTTGGCTTGAATCCTTGGCTTGGCTTGGCATCGACCCTTGGCTTGGATCATTGGCTTGGCTTGGCATCGACCCTTGGCTTGGATCATTGGCTTGGCTTGGCATGGAACCTTGGCTTGGATCCTTGGCTAGGCTTGAGCCCTGGATTGGCTTGAGCCCTGGCTTGGCTTTAGCCCTGGCTTGGCTTGAGCCCTGGCTTGGCTTGAGCCCTGGCTTGGCCTGAGCCCTGGCTTCGCTTAGGCCCTAGCTTCGCTTAGGCTCTGGCTTCACTTGCGCTCTGGCTTCACTTGGGCACTGGCTTCACTTGGGCTCTGGCTTCACTTGGGCTCTGGCTTCACTTAGGCTATAGCTTCGCTTGGGCCCTAGCTTCACTTGGGCTTTGGCTTTGCATAGGCACTGGCTTAGCTTAGGTCCTGGTTTCACTTGGGCCCTAGTTTCGCTTTGGCCCTGGTTTCGCATGGGCCCTGGCTTTGCTTGGGACATGGCTAAGCCTTGGTCCTGGCTTCACTCGAGTCCTGGCTTAGCTTGAGTCCTTACTTGAGCCACAGGCTTAGTATAGCCTACTGGCTTGGCTCAGACCCTGGTTTTACTTGAACTACTAGCTTGGCTTGGACCCTGGCTTTACTTAGACCACTAGCTAGGCTTGGACCCTTGCTTTACTTAGACCATTAGCTTGGCTTGAACCCTGGCGTAACTTGGATCACTAGCTTGCCTTTGGCCACTAGCTTGGATTGGACCATTGACTTGGCTTTATGACTACCTAGTCATATGTATAGTCATAGCCTATACATATACTGAACGCCTCTTAATTACTTTTTTTTTGCAATAATACTCATCAGGCTGGTAAATAAGAAATAGCTAGGAATATAGTCATTAATGTAACGACTAATCTGGCTAGGAATTAGCAACAAAATTGGCTGACCTGATAATTTAATTGGCTGTTCCTGACTCTGCTCTCGTCGAATGCCGTCTTTTCACTGTTCACGCTGTGAAGCTCTTGCAATCCTCGCAGCCTCGCGGTGGGAAACAGCCGCGTAGTGAAGCTCGTGCAACCCTCGCAGCCTCGCGTTGGGATACAGCCGTTGGACGACAGCTGGATAGTCCATGTTGCTCGAACATTCCGATGCCAGAAGCGTGTTCATGAAAAGAAACAAATAGTTTATTCTCCGAAAGCAAAAACTAGCAGCACATAGGTTTATCTTTTACTGAATATAAAGCACATAAAACGTGTTCTTTTTAAGGTCAGTTCTTGAAATTCTAAGCAACTATACGACTGACCTTTTTGCCAGAAATTTTTAAACGATTTTAGATGGAAATTGTGAAAAGGAAAACTTTTATTGAGACTACGGAAAATGAGGGTACAATACAATTGACTAATTGAATCGACGTTAGCGAAAAATGTAAATAAATTAATAGCATCTCGGCGGCAATACTTAACTGTGGTGAAAAATCCATCGGCGTGGTGGTGAAAGACGATCTTTTTCATCGTGATCCCACTTCTGAATGTTACAGACGGGACGAGGCAGGGTCACTGGTGATTAGGCTTTTAAATCAAATACAGAACTTGCGCGTAACAACGAGTATTTTAATCCATTATGGATAGTCAGATTAACACTCAGCATAACAATATAGTGGCTAGGCTTATGTTGTGCGGTCGGCTGCTCGGCAAAAAAGTGACGCGTTCCGCGCGGCAACGGCGCCATATGGCGGGCAGTGGGGCGAGCTATGACGTCACGCCGTGTCGCAATTCATTCGTTGCGTTACATGACCTATTTTTCCAGGTTCCGTTAAATAAGATGCAAAGAATGCCATTGTAACCATATTATAACCATTATTGTCCTCCATTCTCAATACATCTATCTGGTATTATACAAAATCTGGATAAGTAGACTCTACTAGCGTAAAATGGTGGAAATATTTTATATTTAAAACAGTTCAGTTCAGAGGTTTTCAAACCCTGCCGAATACTGTATACAGATGGTCAGAAATATCTCGTTCCATATTCTGACAAGACAAACGAGGGTCCTCGCAACCACCCATCATATTTGCGGCTTGCGGCCGACGTCGCCAAAGAAGAATTTATGATCACTATCCATTCATATTACCGCTGAGTAGTAACGGTAAAAGCAACGGTATGTATGCGTATTCGCTTCTGGTATTACGCTACTTTTTGCTTGTGAAAAAGATGTGATGCAAGCATTGCAATTCTTCTAATTTAGTAGCTTAAATATAAAAAAAAATCTTAAGTCGGCAAATGCAATTTTAAATGTACGAGTAAGTAACGTAAAGACAAGCGCAAAGTTCACAAATTTTCATTCCTCTCCCAATCCTATTTCCACTCCTATAATAAACATAAAATGTTCTTTTGTAAAAAGACTGTGTCTCAAAAAGTCGTTATAGGTACCAAATTTGATTATTCACGAGTATTTTAATTTCAATAAGCTCGTATAGCATTGGTAAAACTTATAATACCATACTTGCTGGTCGAGGGTAGAAAGTTGCAATAGTCTTAGAATCTTATGTGGCACAATGTCTTAAATTTTTTGAAATCACCCGTAACTTGGCCTATTGTCTATATGTCAAGTAGTAAGTATATTATCAATTAGTTCATAAAAGACAAAGCAAAAGCTAGAGCCATAGATAACACACGAGCAAGTGTATGATTCTATTGACTGAATCACAACCGTAGAGAGTTATTCATGATGATTAAATCATGAGTGTTGCGGGTAGTGTTAGAATCCTGAGTAACGCAAGTGATTCATGGCTTTCAATACGAGGTGTTAAATCCATTTTGTTCAAGAGATGCATATTAAGAATACTTTAATCTATGATCTATTCATTTTTTGCGTAAAATAGGACTGGGCTCTATGTGCATTGTTTCCTTTGCTGTAATTGACAACTGAAAATAAAAAAATGAAAAGCGCGGGAATGCTTATATTTTCAGTAAACATTGTAGTGATTAAATACGCTTTGCAGTAAACATTGATTGTTTTCGATAAATATGTGCAAAGTAGGTTATTCGAAATGAAACCATTCAAAATGAGTTTCATTGATGGAAGCAATATTGCAGTGGGTTGTAATTATCTACTTCGCCTAATTTGAAAGTGGAAAATTTACTATAAGTAAATAAAAAACAAAAAATAGTAAGTAGAAATATATGAAGACATGCAACTTTATGTGTAACTTTAAGTTTAATTTCCTCACATTTATTGAGAAAAGCTCTATACTTTCCTCGGCGGGAAAGGGATTGCCAGACTCGTAATTATTCAAAACTACTCGTCTGGCAATCCCTTACTTCCCGGCCTTGGCAGAAATGTAGGTACTATTCTTGTCGAGTATTTTATGTACCAGGTGTTTGTATCTTTTTTGCGCATTGAAATGGATCTCGATCAACTGTTTCTAGAGAAAACATCATCTCAGCTGTAAAGTCCATTGAACACAAGTCTTTTCCAAGGATTTTCATCATGGGTGGTTTTGCCATATTTATCATTCTTGGCAAACGGGTTGGCGAACCAATTTTATCTGCTTTTCTAGGTACCGTCGACGCCGCTGCCCGTTTGATATCAAAAATATATCATTTTTTGTGAGTTTGTGAGTTCTAAATAAAATATGAGATTCATTATAAGTGTGAAAGTAGACGCCAACGTTTCTATGTATTTTCGGATAAAGTAATTTCATATTTTCAACATCGTTTGTCAACGTCAAGTTATAATAAACATAGAAAGTTAAGCTCGAGTTATTATATCACAATGGAATAGCGAAAGAACTGTAATTTTCTGTCCGATTTTATGTTTTTTATCATTTTAGGTTTAGATTTTATTTATTTAAAAATATGTAGTGCCTTTATTATTCTGTCGCAACTATTTTGCAGTTATATTTAACGAACGGGCATAGTTGAAAATAAAATAATGTTTGTTGTTATAGAAAGTTTATGACTACAAATTTTCCTTTTCTACAAGTAGTTCTTACTTAAGGGGGAACAGTAGGCACAGTAGCGACGCCAACCATTTTATTCCTAATATTTTACAAATAGAAAGAAATTCAAGAATATAAACAATACAAGCCTTAGTAAATAACCTGAAGTATTTTTGGAATCATGTTTTGATATTATGAGAATCAGTCATTGAGAGAAAAAGTGATAACCGCCAAAAACGGCCGTTTTTGGCGGTAATCAGATTCTCATAATTCTCACTGATTCCGATAGTAATAAACATGATTCAAAAAATACTTCAGGTTATTTACTAAGACTTGTATTGTTTATATTCTTGAATTCCTTTCTATTTGTAAAGTATTAGGAATAAAATGATTGGCGTCGCTACTGTGCCTACTGTTCCCCCTTAAGTAGGTTATATTTTTGAACAGACCAGCATGTTTGTGTTTGTTAGTAAGCTCATAGTTAATGTAATACTGATTTAGTATCGCAAGAAATTTGTTGCTACGAGAACTACTGCTTTCCGCATTTTAATGTAATGCTAGTGAACCTGAGATTTAAATCTGTTTTGAATATTTTTATTTACGGATATTACTTTTTATTCTTTTTTCTAAGTCCTCTATCTAAAAAAAGGTGCTAAATACTACATTATTATTATTCAAACGACAAGCTAAATTAATGAAGGCGATGCCTGAAATGTTCTTCGATAAACCATTGTTACGTCATTCATTTCGTCAATACGTTAATATCCCTTACAAAAGTAAAATTGAAATTCAACCGACCCGTTCATCAAAGCACGTAACTTGAACTCGTACGAACCCATATAAGCGAAAAGTCCAAAAACAAATGTGGCCCCTCATAACTGTGCTAAAACGAAGCGTGTACCAGCATTTAATTTGGTCGTTAAGCTGTTATATTCTCACTGTCTCTTTGGTCTAGTTAAATTAATTATTTTGTTAGTTTAGTTTATTCCACGATTTAAAGTACATCATCATCATCATCATCAGGTCTTTCTAGTCTCCACTGCAGGAGCACGACCCTCTCTGTACTACCAGAGCCATATATTAGCTTGAGTAGTCAGAGGATTTGGCCTACACTCTCAACGATGGCCAGACGGGTTGGAGAGGTCTCTTTATGTTTAGAAGCTTTGTTTAGCTTGTTTTTCCTTAGTCGCTTTTTACGACATCCACGAGATGACTTGGAGTGGTCCTATTCTACTCTGCCGGGAACCACACGGCGAATGTACAAAGTACATTTCTATCCTTTTACTTTTGGGTAAGCTTTCACCTTTGTGCTAAGATTTTTTTATTAGTACTTTTTAAGTCATTATTTATTATAACACTATGTCACCCTCATAGATGCAGATTAGTATTTCTTGCATCAACATATCGATGTAATTTTACTACTGTATATTAAATAAAACTTTTTTCATCTCACCTACCCTTAAACAGTGTCATTAAATGCAAGCAAAGTGGGCTGGATGGTCGCTATTACGACCGCGGGCTATAAGATTTCATACAAATTCCACTAATCCCGAGAGCGCGTAAAGTATTTTTTTTTAACTTAATAGGGAACTATTCCATGCACAGTTGTCAAATTTTCTATATCCAAAAAGTTTTCTAGTCGAATATTCAAAGAACTAGTGAACCCTTCGAGCAGGTACGGAGGCCGTGTTGCTCGAAGAGTGAACCCGATAAAAAAAACATTTGAACTATACTGCGAGATTTCAAATTTGGAATTGTCAATGGCCGTGGTGGCTGGCTGTTTGTATTCATCGATCTTCGACTTCCACTTTTTGGATAAAACAATCTCATTATCTGTGGAATCCTCGGACACATTTTCTGCTCACTGCAGTTCGCCGCTATTTTATTGTTATTTACATATAACACTACTACAAGTATTTGCTAATGTATCGACATTAGTTCGTATTGAGGTATATTAATACGCCGGAGTCATAAAGTCCACGCGAACGAAGTCGCGGGCATCAGCTAGTATAAAATAAAAATACATACATATTATCACGCCTTTTTCGCTTAGAGCTATGCTATGCATCTACACTTGCTACGCGATCTTTATAAACCTGTTTCGCTTATCCACATTCTTTTCATGCATACTCGCCGGTTCTGCATACTTTTCACCTCAAAATAAAAATGAACGGAATTAATCCAACAAGGTCAAAAGGAATTCACTTTTAAGCTGAGCTTAAACCTCGACCGGCCGTGCGCAGTTTGTTTGACTAGTTACTTCACTCAAGTTGTCTAAGACAAACACCAAACTGCTAAACTTCAGTCCCAGGATGGATCTTCCACCAGCAAGGACCTTATCTTAATTAAGGCTTTCGACTGAAGTTGGGTGACGAATTTATTAAAACTTGCGCTTGCAACAGTTTGGCTATGGCCGGACTCCTGACTTTTAGGGCATCGCTTTGAGCTTTAAACTACCTCTATTATTATTTCGGAATATAACTCTTTGAATATTAAAAATAAAATTGAGTACAGCTAAGTGGCAGGTTAACGTTTTCACTTCAATGTTAACATAGCTATGTTAAGCAAGAAACTTACAGACGCATAGGCTATAATTCATTTAATCAAAGGTTGTAATGGGCTATGATATGATAGTGATAATATTGAGAGCAAAATTTTGTATGTTTTTTCATCTTATATTGGTATAATAATTGCTTTAAGTTTGAGTCACGAAAACTACTATAGATCATTTATTGCGATAAATAAGACCTTTATATATTAAGGCGCTTACACCAGCCAACTAGCGCCACCCTTGCTTTTATTTCTTTTATTACTAAATAAGATCAAATTGACAAAATCGACGTAAATACTCAACTAGTAAATGACTTGTAGTATTTTTTGTATTGCTTTTCATTATTTTGCATTTGGTAATTCAAGAGATCTACGCATTACCGCCAATAGCGACCACTTTTGGCGGTAATGAATAGTTCTCTTAATCTGAAATGCTGATGTGGATGAAAAGTTCTACTAAAAATACTGCAAGTAATTTACAAAGGAAGAACTTACGTAGATTTTTTCAATTTGTTCTTATTTCGGAGAACAAGAATTAAATAACGGGTGTCGCTAGTTTCGGTGGTGTAAGCTTCTTAAGAGGGCCCGTCCCCGACCGACTATCGTCAACGCGAGCATGGTCGAAAAGCTTTCCGAAAAGGTTCCGTCTAGCGCAATGTCAGATAAAGATTAAACTTGTTTCAAGAAATTCGTGTTTATTGGAAAGCCTTACAAGTTTATGAAAAAAACGTTGTACATCTTAAATTTCCATTACATTTGCAAGGTTTCTAAATAAATATTTTCTTTACTGTTACAATTAATGAGTACATTATAAACGCCTAAAGTTCACATAAATATGTGCAAAAAAGCGGATTTTTGGAGGCTAATACTGAAGTTGTTTCTACAAATTTTGATTTTTTGTTTTGATAGAAACCTAGATATGGCACACAAGATACCTATTAGTTAAAAACCTTCAAAGAAAGATTTGTAACACCGCCATAATCACGTACGAGCGTTTGTATGAAAAGGTAGACGGGTTGGCCCTTAAGGCCTTGAAACGAAATTTCTATTTTAGTTTTTCACACATCTGTTTCCAAAATGCAAATACTTTCACATGCTAGTTTATAAAATGATTTCAACGTTGTATGCTTTATTTCAATATTATTGTAGATATCAGTAAGGTGCGGGATGGAGCACGAAACCAATTTCCAAAAAAAAAAAACAGTTATAGTTCTCAATTTGAAAATATTAACATAGCTAACTTTCCCCAAAGTAAAATAGAGAGAAATTTCAGCACGCATAATGAACTACGTAAATGACCAAACAACAAACTATTTTATTCAATTAAAATTAATTTATGCAACATCGCGCTTCCTTATTTCATTGTTGCCAAGTTGTGCCCTTTGTGCAAACTCCAACTAACCGAGTTCATTATTCCTGACAACTATTTGTCGCGATATCACGGTATATTACAATGAAGGAAGTTTATTGAAATTGTCAGCAGGTGGGACATGAGTGCAAACTTCTCCGCTTTCATGTTTAAGTTCCAAACTTGGTTGAAACTATTTTCGAACTTAAGCTGCTTCATGATCAAATTGAGTGCAGTATCTTTGTTGAACTCTTTTTAAGTAAAAGTAGTGGAAGAGCAACTGTATGTCAAGTTCAGTAAAGAAATTTATCTTTTATATATAGGTAAAAATACCAATCGAATGATGTTTTTTTGATGATCATCATTGTCCTTATCGTGTAGGTGTCACGGTCAATCGACCTTGCACACCCTGGTGTCAGAGTTCTTCGGAACCGCCTCTCGGCCTCTGACGTGGTTCCTTTAACGACTACTAGATGGCAGCCGGGACCACCGGCTTAACGTGCCTTCCGAAGCATGAAATCATCTTTCTTATCAATCAGGTGATTCATGCCTGCAATGTCCTAACCAAACTGGAAACAACTTAACAAAGTATGCTTCCCGTGGGAATCGAATCCACGACCCCGGGTCATCAAAGCAAACGCCTTAACCACTGGACCACGGAGGCAGTTAGAGATTATTAATTATAATCCGCCCGATGACTTTATGCCGCGTTTATCGTCGTTTCGCCTTACGCCGCCGCCGCCGCCTTACAGAGGACGTCCCGGTCCACGATCACGCATGAAACAGGTTTTTTTTACCGCAAGTTTATATTCATATAATAGTAATATTTTAAGTTTTAACAGGTCATAAAAAAATAGACGAGGAAAGTAAAAGTAGAGAAAATAAAATATTTAATATCTTAACTTAAAGTAAGACGTAACGACCAATCGAGCTGCTGGACTCCGCCTTAGAGAATTTATTGAGGGCAAGTCATAAGACCTGTAGAATTCCTATAAAAAATGGATACATTCGGGTCTCATCCAATCTAGCAACCCGTCCTCACTATAGTCAGTTCCAAGGCAGAATTGGAGGGTGCAGATGTTCCACGCGCACCTGACTATCAGTGCCTGTAACCTTTTAGAGCCGACCGTGTAACCTAGGCCGTAGACCCTATAACCTATCCTACTTCGTCTGCAGACGTATTTGTCCTACTGTTGTCCTATATTTGACGTCAGTGACTCTTTCAGATCACCAGGCTACAGCTATCAATTCCGGGCACAAAACCACATTCTTTCGACAAAATGTCCCTAGGGCCGCGGCTGTCTACGGCCAGCTCTCTCGCTGCGGCTACTGCCGGTCTAAACGAAGGCTGATGAGGCATTGAGTGAAATATGGTAGCATCTATGTCGTATGACTGATAAAATATGATGATAATAGTTTAATTGGTTGAGTGAGAAACCGTAATATGGTAAGGTCTACAAAAATCACCAGACGTTCTAACTAGTAAAGGGGAAGCAATAGTTAGACTGTAAATATGTAGGTTCAGTACTAGATAAAAAGTTTAGTGAATCTAAGAAATATTACACGATACAAGTACCGTTGTTATAAATATCTTTATATGGCCGCCTTATATAAACGATCAATGTCTTCCACGCGTGTCTGGAAGAAAAGAAAATACGTACAATGTACCAGCTGCTTCTCTTTCGTAAAAGCCGATCGAGGGAATGGGCGATGTGGCTAACAACCCATCACTATTTTGATTCCGCTCTCATGTCTTCCGGGGAGTATGGTCGGTGTCCATACATAGGTACACCAAGTACTTTTGTTGTTTGTTGTTTTACCAGTTTTTAGAAATAAATAAATTGAAATTTAAAATTTACAAGCCTACCACCAACTTGCTAAACGTGGCCATAACATCTTACGAACCTGGGTTCTGTTAAACCGCAAGGGAGAAAAACGTGATAGTATGTATGTATTATATGATCATAGTCAGAGGATTACTCTTGCTAATTTATGGCTCTGGTAGTCGGAGAGGGTCGTGCTCCTGCAGTGGAGACAGAAAGACCTGATGATGATATGATCATAAGAGAAATTTTCAAAAATTCAACCCCTAGTGGGTGAAATAAGCGGGTGAAGTTTTACGCGGATGAAGTCGCGGGAAAATTGCTAGTAGTTCATAAAATAGTTTAGTTATCGTCATTATAAGGGCTTCACAATATTTACAACATTTAAAATATCCAACAACTCCGTTTTTATTCAAATCATTTATTTCAAATAGGGACAGCTTTAGAACTCGAAGAATTCCGGTATCTCTTAATATTAAATACAGAAATGCGATTTTCAAGTGTTAAGCAGGGAAAAACGTTCATCAGTGATTGTATGTGAATTATTGCTTTCTATAACTCTGTTGAGATTATTATAGACATACAAATAAACAAGTTCTCTTGAAAGATTAGTCTTAACAGTTATTGTTATTAAGATTGTGTCATAACCTAAAAATAATGGATGCGATAAATAAAGTTTAAGATTGGTAATAAGTATTGTTTGTATTTTTTCCAAGTTGGATGTTCATTGTTCTGTTATTTAATAGGTCTTTGTCTAAAACTCAAGTTCTTGTTTGTAACAATCGGCTTACCTAGGTACCAGCTTTTACATGGACAAACTGAAGTTCTATAAAGTCTCGGCATTGGCCATTGTCGGAATTGCGAGAAGTACGAGTTGGAAACTCATCTCGTCACTCAGTCGCGAAGTTTCGTGCACTATCGCGCACCTTACGGCTATCTGCAATACAAATTACAGTATCTCAAAGTGAAATAATTCTTTGTACAAGTACTTGCCGCTTTGGATAGTATTTTCGTATTACTTTGTAAATATTAAACACGCTTATAACTAAATAAAATTTGTAGGTGTGATGACTAATAAGGACTTCACCAGATTTATTAAAAATGTAGGAATAGGTTATTTTGTTAGACGTTCCATTTTCTCGCCTTTTTGGCTTGAAAATTTAAATTTACGACATTGAAGACAAATCTTATACAATTTGTTAAATTCATCGAAGAATTCTTCATAACTTTTTGTTAATTGGTGATTCAACAAAGATTCTGCATGATCATTAAGAAGTCGATGTTGACTTGAAAAAGAAAAAGAAGAAGGTTTTACACTTTACCTTACCCACCGTGGCTAAAGTGTTCGTCGTAGTATTACTGTGGTGGCTCCATAGTATAATATTATCTCCATGAGCGACCCTACTGACGCGAAATCTTAAACATCACGCCAGGTGTGTAACCTTAGAGTCGCCAGCCACTCGGTATCATAGCTCGGTAGAGTATCTTACATCGACAGTGTACCTAACTTAAGGGAACTTTCGTGTTTGTCAATTTTTATTGATGTGTACTGAATATGAAATAAGACATAGTACTGTTTACAAACATTTTTATTGAGCTCCAACATAGTGTAATACCTGAACTATTTCACTACCATCACAACATTGGTGACCCCGATGTGATGTTTAAGATGTCGCTTCAGCGTAACGTTAGGGTCGCCTCAATTACTTATTTATTATTTAATTGCAGGGAGTGAGTTGTATTGTGCTGAAGCGTATACAACAAATACATATTTTTTGAAATAACTAAGCAAGAAGGCTATTTATGTCTTATCAAAGAATTTGAATTGAGACTAATATTGTTTTGCATTAGTTTATCAATCTATGTGCACCATAACAATTTAATCAAAAACTGGAACAAAGGCAAGTGAGAAGTTAAAGAAGTCTTTCGTAATACATATTACGTAACTTTTCACTTGCCTTTGTTTTAGTTTTTGATTAAATTTTTATGGTGCACCTATGGTTTTGTTAAGAGGTGTATGCAACAGTGTAACATTCTTGAAAATGTATGATGTTAGAGAATGTTATCATTGTTGCATATTGTTTTTAACGTTATATAACTGCTGCGTGGGTGCATCCTTATTTCTATATTTTTAGATTCCTTCGTATAGTCATAATTCATAAAGGCAATAAAATGGATTAAAGATGTTACGTTAGATATCATATGCTAATCGTATCCTTCTTTTAACTATATTTGCGATTAGTGATATTATCGTTGTTTGTGTGGTGTCAAACAAATAGAACCCAAGTATGGATCAACATGCCCCTCATTTGTCTCTCTGAGTAAATGTTTACATAGTGTCATCAGAAAAGGGCGCGAGGAAATAAATGATAGACAAAACATACAAATCTATTCTCACTAAGAGGTTTTTCCTCATATATTGAGTTGACTCAAATTATAAGACATGCATGTCACAAAAATGAATGGTTTGTTAATGTAAACTATATATTACTTACAACAAAAAATAAATATTAGTATAGTCTACTAAAAATAAATAAGGAGAGGAGGTATAATAGAACCACCCTAAGTCTTCTCGTGGAAGAAGTAGAAGGCGACTTAGGAAACATTAGCTAAACAACGCTTATAAACATCAAAGATCCTCCGACTACTCAGGCTATATATATATGGCTCTGGTAGTACAGAGAGGGTCGTGCTCCTGCAGTGGAGACTAGAAAGACCTGATGATGATTATGATGTTGAATATGTGTTAGTCACATTTGCTAGATATTTTACTAAATATCTTGAGCTTGAAAATTAGTTTACTATTATCAGATGGCAAAAGGGTTTTATAAAAACAAAATAACTACTTACTTTGCGCGAAACTCAATGTCACAAAAACTGAGAGAAGTAAAACAGTTTATCTCCCTGACTATATTAAAAACTGGATGTGGTGCTGGAGAAAAGAAAAATGCTTCAGATCCCAAGGAAGGTCTTCAACTTGCAACAGAAGAGAGTCGGGTCGACTCTCTTCTATCTGCCTGCAAAAAGTTTCTTGAATTCTTTAGTCAAATCGCCAGAATAAAAACCTCGAGCAACCCATAACTGGAAAGGTAGAAAAACGAAGAAGACGTAGTCCAATTAAGTGAACTGACCAGATCTGAAAAACCTTGGACACCAACCTACACGACAGTCTTCATTCAGCCAAGGAGAGGAACAAATAGCACGCAACTGTCCGGAAGATGATTATCCCACAACTAGGGAATCACAACTAACGCCGCGAGGAGGAGAATATTAAAAACTACTTTAAGAATCGTGTCTGATGGAAAGTGACAACGCTTGCCTCAACAATCCAATAAATCAAATTTACGACAATTTAAGGCACTTTGATTAGAACAATAGAAAAAAAAATCGTTCTTTTTCAGTTTACTAGAAAAAACAAACGGAATTTAGTAATTATTTAGTAACATATAATACCGAGAAATCCGTCAGACTATTCACAATTTTTTTTTATAATGGAATGAAATACGTTATTTATTATACAAAGAAAACCAGTTTTATAAAAAAAGTTAAGCTCAGTTTATCTCCGCGCGCATTCTTTTACAAACTGATTTAAGAATCGTGTTTGATGAAGCGTGAGAGCGCACGCCTCAAGAATCAAACAAATCAAAGTTTTTGTTGGGCTAGACTTGATTGCGGTTTGATTAGAACAAATGTTTTTTATTTTATTTTTGTGTCGCATTCACGTAAATGTGAATGCGACACAAAAGTTTTGAAAAATGCATTAAATCAAATAAAGTTATTTGTTATTATTCAGTTTGCTACAAAAGGAAATTCATTATACGACTAATTATTTACTAACAATGCCGGCAGATACACCCGACTACTCACAATTATTATTTCACTCGTTTCCAAATAAGTTATTTAAAATAAGACTAAACTCAGTTTCTCTAAACTCGGTTAATCTCCTTGCGTTTTCTATTTGAACTGATTTAAGAATTGTGTCCAATGAAGCGTCAGAGCGCACGCCTCAACAATCAAACAAATCGATAGTAGATTATGATACAAGGGTTGTAAGTGACCAGTTACACACGAGATATTTAGGCGCATGAGCGAGCGAAGCAAGCGAGGGCGCGTATAGTTCGAGGCTTTTAATTTTGTCTGTGAATATAAACGCGAATCAAAAAGCTACTGAAAAAGCACTATATCAAATAAAATTATTTGTGTTTTTCAATTTTCTTCTAAAATAAAAACGTTATATTTATTAAGTAACATCTAATTCCGAGAGATATATCAAACTACTTACAATTACCTAATTGGAATGGTCGAAAATAAGTTATTTAAATTATAACAAAACTTATGTATTATCATAGATATAAAAAAATTTTTTTTTCGTCTCATGTGTTTTATACTCTATTTAAACTGTTTTAAGATTCATGTCTTATGAACTTCGAGCAACACGGCCTCCGTAAGCTTATGAAACGTGAAAGCGCACGACTCAAAAGTAACACAAATAAAAAAAAAATTGGACCAGACTTGATTGTGTTTTGATTTGAACAATTGTTTTTTGTTTTGTCTGTGAATACAAACGCAAAAACGAAAAGCTCCCAAAAAAAAATGGATTTGATTTTATTAATTCTTTTCATTTCAAAATATTAATAGTTTTTTATTATTTAGTTACTTCTACTTCAAAGTCAAAGACATTTTATTCGCATAACATGAAGAAACGCTTCAAGAAATGTAATAATCAGCTGAGATTCATTTTATAATTATACAGAATGAATTCAGTCACACTAGCGGATCCCGGGCTCTGACGCGCCACAACTAAGAAATTGATAATAATGACAAAAAAAGAAACTGTATTTTTTTCTGTAAATTATAATGATGTTATATAAAAAAAAAACAAAAGATTAACTAGTTTTTATGTTTTCTCAATCAAAGATAATCGGATTTTAAGGAATCTCATACAGATGCAACAATTCAACTTTTTAGAACAAGTTTTAAAACGTGAAAGTAGAGTAGCAAAATACTGAAAAGCAGTACCGTTCAGTAGATGCACTAGCTGAAATTGGGTGTAAACAACTCGTGATAAATTCCTTTTTTGATAGCCATAAATTCTGCTGGACCGTTGGCAAGCTCTGCCATAAGTGTCATAGCGCAATTTACGACACTGGTTTTCCTAAAGCGGAACTTTTAAGTTAGAAAGGAGAGTACATACCTACATACATACAATCACGTCTTTTCCCTTGCGGGGTAGACTGAGCCCAGGTCTATAAAACCTAAAGGCCACGTTTAGCATGTTGATGGGCTAGTGGAAAACGGAATCAAAATAGTGAGAGTTGCTAGCCGCATCGCCTATTGACATGATGATTTCTTACGCTGTTTGGGACGGACGCCTTCAGGAGAGTGCAGACTTTAAAATCTATCGATTAATAGTTAAGCAACAAATTTACCATATAATCTTGTTTCCAATTAAAGTGTTAGGATCTAAGTAATTAGAGTGTTTGCCGACAGTTTCAAGAACTTCCAAACTTTGCTTAGAAACAAAGGAATTTATCGATTGTATTTTCAAGTCCTAAAATTGCTGTTCAAATTTTCAGACCATTAAGGCCCCACACTAGGCACACTAGTGATGCCAATAATTTTATTCCTAATACTTTACAAATAGAAAGAAATACAAGAATGTAAATCATATAAGCCTTAGTAAATAACCTGAAGTATTTTTTGGAATCATGTTTAATATTATCCGAATCAGTCAGAATTATGAGAATCAGATTAAAACGTGATTTCAAAAATATTTCAGGTTATGTACTAAGGCTTATATGATTTACATTCTTGAATTTCTTTCTATTTGTAAAGTATTAGGAATAAAATTATTGGCGTCGCTAGTGTGCCTAGTGTGGGCCCTTAGCAATGAGTTGAAATTTATTTATGAAGTTTATGTGTGTATACGTATTTTCAAATAATTTCTTGTATCTGAAGCTTAAAGTTATCCGATAGAGCTGAAATATGGCACGATAATTAAAGTCGGATGAAAATGCAATATACTAGAGGTAGAGTTATTTAGCTGATTTGATGAACCAATATTATAAATGCTAAAGTGAGTTTGTTTTTTAACGTTTTCACGCCTAATGTACTGAGAAGGACCTAGACATATCACGCGGGCAAAGCCACGGGTTTGATAGGATAAATCAATGTTGAATAAAAAGCTTCAGTACAAACTCGATCATTATAAAAGCTAGATCCAAGAATGTAACGTTTGTAAAAAATTAACACAATTTAAAGGAATTTACATCGCTTCTAAGAAAAACGATGTAGGTACAATGTCCATAAAAAGCTTGAGGCCTGCTTCTGCCTGGAGACACGTACCAGTTCACTTGAATCCCACCGATTTGCCTTCCAAGGGCATAGATCCCAAGGGACTCCTGGAGAGTCGTTTGTGGGAAGGTAAAGCATGGTTACGGTTGAACGAAGTTAGCTGGCTCGTTGCAGATATCAAACTTAGCAGCTCAGAAGTCGATAGTGAACGGAAAAATACTGGCATTCTTACGGTGCTCGTTGAAGAAGAATCGTTCCTAAACAGATTAACTTATTTCTCGAGGTAGGTACACAAAGATACTTAGAATGTTATGTTGGATGCTACGCTTTCAAGAGAAACCTTTTAAAACCTTTTAAAACGAAAAGAACTTACGTACGACGAGTTTGAATATGCTGAGAAAGTACTAATACGACTGATACAACAAAAATACAAGGACTCAGTCAGTAATCAGAATATTCAAACTTTCATCGACGACAAAAACATAGTACGGCTTCATACAAAACTGACCCTTGGAAGTGAAGATTATGATTTCAAGTTTCCAATCATTCTTCTAAGAGCAGATACATAAAGTTATAAATAAATAAATAAATATATACGGACAAATCACACAGATTGAGCTAGCCCCAAAGTAAGTTCGAGACTTGTGTTATGGGATACTAACTCAACGATACTATATTTTATTACTAATACTTATATAGATAAACATCCAAGACCCAAGTCAATCTGAAAAAGATCATTTTCCATCTTGACCTGACCTGGGATCGAACTCGGGACCATTCGTGTCACAGGCCGGCGTGTTGACCGCTGCACTACGGAGCTCGTTAACAGAGTTAGACGTCTTGTGGAGCAAAGGCACGTCGAGTTGAAGCACGCTGGTGCGCAGACTTTGCTAAACAGTTAACGTCAGACGTTTTGGATTATAGGCGGCAGGAAGCTTATACGTAATATTTTACATCGATGCACAAGATGCAAAAGATTTAAGGCTAAACTATGTCAAGCGCCCACCGGTGTGTTACCGAAGGAACGTATGGAAGCTGCCGCTGCGTTCTAATTTTCAGGCGTGGATCTGGCTGGCCCTCTCATAATACACTCAGGAGCTAAAGCCTGGATTACTTGAATAATTATTATAATAGTGGACGCTCATATTGGGCATTTTTCATAATGACCGAGCATTACGTATAATGCCCAATTCATCACTTGGTCCTTAACATATACACTATTAACTTCATTTCAATGATCAAAAAATTGACCAGTTAAACTCCCAATGATACATAGTCTATGAGAAGGACTTAATTTTTTTCAACGCTTTTATTCTAATGGTTTATCTAAACTTTATATTATAATCTAAGGGTTGACGTTAGACATACGGCCTACTATAAAAACTTTGCCAAAAAATTTATTAAATCATGAATGCTGAATTTTATACTAACACTTTAAGAAAAAATCGGAATTATCAGTAATACAATTATAATAACAATAAGACGCAAACAATATGGGCTATATATTAACACTTTCACGCACATTTTCATACAAATGTTCACCCCGCCTGCAGGCGTGGCAAGGAAATCGATCTTTTTTATATTTCTCATTATGACGGTCCGCCAACAACCAAAAATGACGAAGAAAAATGTACAAACGTAACACATATATAAGCCGTGTGGTCCCGGCAAAATATAATAGGACCACTCTCTTCCCACGGATGTCGTATGAAGCGACTTAGAGAACACAAGCTAAACAAAGCTTATAAACATCAAAGACACATCTCCAACCCATTTAGCCAACGTGGAGAGTGTAGTTAATCGATCTATAACTGACTGAGTAATCGCGTAACATACATACAAAACATACAGTCGAATTGAAAACCTTCTCCTTTTTTGAAGTCGGTTAAAAACTGACCAAAACCATGATGGTTTTGTAAAAGTTCATGGTAGGCCCCCTGATGATGATGATGACAACACATATGCATTCGGATGTGATGAAGATTCGTTCTTCTGTTTCTTCCACAGGCAAAAAGTTTATAGGTCTCTGTTTCTACAGGCATCGTGTATTTAGGTACGAAATCAAGCCAAGTGCTTATTATTAACAAGTGACTATAAAAGCCAGCTTACTGAGTACTAGTATCTTACCACATTTGTCAAAACATTTGCTATTACTATAAAATACTAATCAGGCTGAACAACTTTTGCTATGGCGTCATTTTTATATTTCCTATAGATTACCTGGACCATTATGGTTCTGCGTCAGGCAGGTGTTTCAAATCTGCAATTTAAATACCTCAACAAAAAATGCTCATCAGGTTGAATAACTTTTGCTAAGGCGTCATTTATATATTTCTTATAGTTTATCTGGACCATTATGGTTTTGCATGAGGTGGTCCAAATCCTAGATTTTTTAACCTCATCAAAAATGCTCATCAGGCTTAACAACTTTTGCGTAGGCAAATATGCATAAACACGTGATGCTGCATCACGTGTTTCATTACTACCCTAAATCTTGCCCAGGCTAATAGCTATATAGCAAAAAAGTTTTATACGAATCCGTCTAATATTTTCAGAGATAAACGTGATCATACATACAGACAGGCAGACAAACAGACAAGAAATTCTTAAAAATATTTATGCTTTCAATTATTCTTTTAATCTATCCATTTCAGAAAGCTCAAGGTCGCCCAAGAGCTATGGAGAGGGCTATGCTCGGTGTTTCTCTGCAAGCTCGAATCAAGAACGAGGAGATCCGTAGAAGAACCACGGTCACCGACATAGCCCAGAGGATTAGCTCTTTGAAGTGGCAGTGGGCGGGGCACATACTGCGAAGAAGCGAAGGCCGATGGGGCAGAAAGGTTCTTGAATAGCGACCACGTACCGGCAAGCGCAGCGTTGGACACCCACCGACCAGGTGGTCGATCGACCTGATAAGGGTCGCAGGAAGGCGATGGATGCAGGTCGCTTCCAACCGGTCATATTGGAAATCCTCGGGGGAGGCCTATGTCCAGCAGTGGACTTCTTGCGGCTGAAATGATAATGATGATGATGAACATGATTATCGCATCACAACAAAATACTTATATTATAACTCGTTACACTTGAATTTTAAAGCACAAAAACACATAAAAGACAATTATCAAAGCAACAAGTTGATGAGAAGTAACACTTACGTCTGTCTAGTCTGTCGAGTATATTTAGAATGAATCTGAATTGTTTTTAAAAAAATTTAATGGACTATGGAGCTAGCCCCAAATGAGGTTTCGCTACTTTACCTGACTTTTTGAGGTGAGAGCAGAGTGCCCTCAAACTGTAAGGCAATCATCACATAAGGGTCCCCAGGAGGGACGAACCTCGGCTTTGGGGGTTGCCTGGGTGCGCAAGGCTTGTAGAGACAGCAAGGCTCTCATATGCCTGATGGGCCGCGATTTGCATGCGTGGCCTGAAGGGCCGTGACTCTCAAATTAAATAGCTCTCTAAGCTAATTTTCGACCAATCTTTGATATCGACCAATCACACATAATAACGGATTTGAAAATTAATATGTGTAAAAGTAGCTGGGAAAAATATACCGATAATTAAATAACATCCAAATAAGATTTTACAGTGATTAATCATTGTTTCAGAACATAGTTTTTATATTTTTAACATATATACATCATTGCTATATTTTGCTATTCAGTCACGCGTTTTCAATGTTTGCACTTTTTTGTGTCGATATTGACTGGACTAATAAAATAGTCGGACCTGGAATATCCAGCTAGTTGTCCCGCTTGTACTGTAGTTATCGTTACGATTATATTAGCGGGTCATCTTATACCTGTATTCAAATCCTGCAGTATTTCCGTCTCACGGTAACTATTAATCTTTGCACACAATTATGCTGTCTATTATAAGGGCGATAAGGGTAAAAATCATATATAACAATAATTAAAACAAGTTTATCAGACACACAAAATCCACACAAAGAGAAGAAGAAGAGAAGAAAGTTAAGGAAGTAAAAGAGGCAATGAGCTGTTTACGATGGGACAAAACGGAGTTGTCTGAAGTCCGAAGAGAAGGAAAGGACATGATTACCCCCGGGAGGGTTACAGCATGGCTTTGGGTTTCTCGTTGACGGGTCCCACATCAAGAACATTATAACCATCGAAAATGTTTTCAGTAGGTTAATATACCTATATCTAATACTCGTAAGTTAATTATAGTGGCGACCGGGAAACACTCAGATATAAAGTTGGAAGTGGTGTACACACTCTGGAACCTATTTTACGATTGTTACGGGGGAGTGCAATGGCATTTTTGGCAAGTACAGCTATGACAAGCCAGAGAGACTTTGGCAAGCCAGAGTGGGCCAATATGTATATGTCGCAGTCATCTGGTTGAAACTGCTATTTGATTGAATGACTACCGCGTTAATTGAATGACCACGTTTAATTGAATGACAAGGCCGAACGTTGATTGACCAAGCGTCGCTCAACGTCCAACTAGTTAGCGGATTGTAACATAGCCCTTTGAACAGAGCGGACATAAAATCAGTCAGGTGATTCAAATTTAGTTCATTTTTTTCCCACTGTGGCGCTAGTAGTCACCAAAACAAATATGGCGTCAAACAGCTCGCACAGATGGCACGGTGTTGATATTATTGATTAAATTTACTTAAAAGTGCGTTATTTGTAATGAAATAGTATGACATCATGGATTTACCTATTATTACGCCGCCGCTGGCTACTTTAAAAACTAAGTAAAAATTTGCAAAAAATATGAGATTAAGTAAAGCTTTGGAAATCATGCTACCACCAAATATTACAAAGTCGGCTAAAATTCAACGACTTCGATATATGACGTTCATTCAGTCAAGATGTTGAACGTTACATTCAACGACTTGATGAGTTGTCCTTTAGTCATTCAATTAAACGTGGTCATTCAATGAACGCGCTAGTCATTCAATCAAATAGCCGATTCAACCAGATGACTGCAACATATATATTTTTCAAGGAAAATTATCAACACTACTACCTTGTCAAAAATGTACAGCCTATGTCACTCGGGACGGTGAACAAAAAGAAAGGAGTGTGATCGCGTTCACTTCTCTTCGGTATTTTGAAGACTTTAGTGGGTATAAAAGTTAATTGGCTTGGTTGATAGCTCTCCCATATTTTGAGTATTTTGACACCTGATCTTAGTAGTTTCTTGTCAAGTATAGCGTAAGTTTAACGAGTCTAAAAGTATACCTTATACTTAAATAATAAAGAAAAATTACATACTAGTTTATTTTTACACATATATATACATATTTGTTTAATACAGTGGCTCGTACACTTTGATTATTCTCCCTTCATAATATATTCAATCTGTAAAAAAATATAAAATCTGTTAAAAATGTGATGGCATGGTTAAAAGTGGCTTAGTTTAGGCACTATAAGAAAGACGGACTCCGAGGCTCAGTGGTTACAATGCTATACAAGGGCATAGGCTTTGACTCCCGTCACGGGAAAACTTTTTTACTTAATTTTCACAGGTATTTGTCCACGATCTGTAGCTATCACACGAAGAGTTGGCGTCAGGTAGGCGTACGGCCGTAAAAACGTTTCTATATATTATTACAGCACTGTCTCGGTAGTAGACCCCAGGCTTATAACCTACTATAGCAGAGGTTGCAAAACGCTTTGATGGGGATGAGGACATTCCGAATCTAAGACATGCTCAATATAGATCCTTGAGTGTGTATATAAACAAAGTGGGGAGGTACGTACGAGAGAAGAAGCCGGAAGAGTTTACACACGAATCAGCGGTGAACTATACATAATATCGATAGGCCTACCAATAGTATCATCACGTGTCATTAACGATACTATCGATAATTTCGTACTATCGATAGCCAGGGATCTTTCAATAATATTGTAACTGAATAAAATCGCTATATATAGTATAGCGATTTTATTTGGACGAAAAACGATCTATAGTACCTATTGATACCTTTTGAGCAATACCAAAATGTATAAATTTGTATTGATACAATTGATAGTACTGACACGTGGATGCAATGAATACACTATAGATAGTATTAGTTTCGCCATGACTATCGATAGTTTGTCGAAAGCCAACACTGACAAAAACACAAAATTCAATTTTTGCATTACTAAAACGTTGAAGTACCTATTTATCTGCAGGAATTTATATTTACTATGATAACAAAAAAATAATATTATACTTACATTTTAAGAACAATTAGGATAAGTAGCAATACACCTATAACAGCCAGAATAACCCAACAAATTGGGTTACATAATATGCAACTGAAAGAGTAAACAGTTTTGGAGGATAAATATATTTGGATACCAAGATATTTTACAAAGTTTACAACACATGAAATGCACAAACACATCAAAACTTAAGGCGAAGTGAGTTCACACACTAGCGCCACACAGCAATTAATTCATTTACTTCTAAATCAAATCCAATTTAAAAAATCTAATAGCTGATTGCCCTAGTAAATTACTTGTATTAACACGCTCTTATAGTAACACTAGCGCCACCCAGCAATGAAATTCCTTAAATCATAAATTGTATCAAATTTTAAAAATTTAACAAGTACAAAACTACTTAATTAAGATTTTTTTGTATGAAACAAGTAATTTACTAGTGCCATATTTAAAGAGAAAAATTTTTGTCTAAGTTTATCAAACGAGTATTAGTGAAAATGAATACAAAATACTACAAGTAATTTACTAGTTGTGTACTTGTTAGAGTTTTAAAATTTGATATAATTTAGGATTAAAAGAATTAATTGCTGGGTGGCGCTAGTGTTACTATAGGAGCGCCTTAACACATAAATTGGGACGTGATTATGCATCGGTTTGCCTCTTTTTACCGCAGGCCAAAAGTTTGGAGATCTTTTTATCTCTGTATAAGTGAATATTATATGAAATCGATTTAGAAATTTTATTCAACATGAAACAATAGGAAGGCATCGTGAAATATGCTATATTAATAGGTTATTTCCTTTTACCTTACCTTCCAGTATGTTTTTAAAGAAGGCATCATGTCGTATCAAGTGACCAATCATCCTACCTCTCCTATTCTTAGTTGTTCCAATTTCCCCGGTTCTAACAAGGTCCAGGGAGACCAAGGAAAAGTTTTGTTGACCAACTAAAGAAGAAGGCTGGTGTCATGTCGTATCAAGAACTAAAGTCTAAAGCGGAAGATAGAGAAGTTTGGCGCATACTCCATCGACAAGAGCTATAAAGCTCTTAAATAAGAAGAAGAAGAAGAATAGGTTATTACTAAATGACGGTATTAAAAATACACAAAGCGAATAACTTACCACATTTTCTTTATTCCTTGATGAATTAAACGTATATTTATTACTTATTTCTTTTAAATTACTTAATATTTATGAGGAATCTTCTTATTACATTAATGAGAAATTATAATGTCAATGTCAACTACAAACTTTATTTTTCTTTTGTTTTCCTGTGGATTTTTTCTTACGTGGGGCAGGTAAAGTAATCTAGCCCATGAAGCCAAATCATTTGTATTTTTTTCTGTTACTAATTATTTCCACCAATGTGTGATTTACACGGGTCCGAAACGCCGTCCCTTAGGTACTATTTATAGGCCTCATAAGAAAGCTCAACATCACCTAACAAGCTATGAAGAGGGCTGTGCAGAAATGAGGACAACAAAAGTCGCCGACATAGCTCGGATGATTATCAATTATTATTACATCCACGGAATCACGTTAAAGGTAATGCGGCTAGCGATCCATTACTATTTTGGTTCGCTTTTGCACCTTAACGCCCACTAACATACTAAATGTGGCCTTTGGGTTTTGCGACTTTGGGCTCTGTCTGCCCTGCAAGGGATATAGACGTAATAATATGTATGTATGAGTTTTTTGTGAAAAATCATTCTGTAAGTCGTAATTCTCGTACGAAGTAAATACATTGTCATTATGAAAAAGAAAATGATAATAATGAAGAGCCTAAAAAAAATACCCGCAGAATATTGAACGCGATGATTTCATAATAAAGTTTGATATCCATTTCTCCAGTTGTTACATGGAAAAATTAGTATTAGTTATTTTCTATACAAATTGGAATAAAGATTTCTTTATTTTTCGTTCAATAGGTATTTTTGTTTTCTCATAGTTTTATTTACAGGAGGTGTCAAAAAGCTGGTATGACTACAAGGACATGTATATCCTCGTAGTTATACTGGTATGACAAAGTAGTATGACCATGAGGAAACGGCGGTATTTGCTAGGTACTCGAAATTAAAGATCATAAACGTATTAGAAGATATGTTTTCATAAAAACCATATATAACAAAATATGCGTCTATAAAAACTCCATAGAGATTGGAGATATATAAAAATACTCTTCGAGATCGTTATCTTAACGATTTTTGTTGTTACGAGATATTGGATATGGAGAGGAGCCCCCTTATTCATAAAAATTTACAAACGTTAATTGAACCTATTTTAGTAAAAATATATTTCGTTTCATCCTTTCTATGTCAAACATTGGAAAGAGGGATAAGGACAAAACATGTTTTAACTAAAATAGTTTAATAAAGCACTTGTTAATTTTTTTGAATATAGGGTCACCCCTATATTGTCAGATGCCTTAAGGCAGCTTGAAAAATCTGACACCAGTGCTGGCCACTAACACATACGAAAAACAAACAAAACCCTATATTCATAAAAAATAACAAGTGCTTATTCACTCACGTGTTTATTCATAATGGATTATTTCATGTTATGTCATAATGGAAAGAAAAGTCATTTCAATCGATTCAAATCCCCAGAATATATTATTCATGATCTTTTCTTTCCATTATGACATAATTTTTATAGTGCGTAGATGTTTAATTTTACAAAATATTTAATTTTCATATTTTTATTAAAAAATTACAACTTTATTTGTCTACTAATGACTTTTCTGATGCAGGTAGTTTCTTCATGACTTAGGTCTGAAATATTTTGTTTAATTAGATGGACGAGAAGATAAACACGGAAGGAGGAGTGGGGGGGGGGGACGCACCGCCTTCAAGGGGTCTTAGGCGCGTAGTCCCCGTCATATCAGAAACAATCTGACCAGAGAGGCAGGTCAAGCCCATTAGGTTTCCTTGGGAATAAAACAGAAGCGAGCGAGCGAAACAAGTGAGAGTTCACTAAGGGAGAATAACTTATCGACAACCAAAAACATTACCCTCCTTCTGGGTTTGTCAGTCGGGTAACAAGTTGGCGACAGAGGTTAGGTTCGATAGATTACTTGTGATTCAAAGATTCAAAACGTTTATTCAGAAAATGGGCCCTTGCAGGCACTTTTTCACGTCAAAGCACATTTAAAGTTATCTTATATTATGCATTTACTCATTATTGTTCTAAAGCTACAGACTACTAGCATTTCGGAACCGACCACTGCAGAGAAGAAATGCCGAAAGAAACTCTTTTCAACAGTTTCAACAGTGAACAAGTGAAACCACAGAGCGTTTCTCGCGTTTCGAAAATCATATTGTGATGAAGAGCACAGCGAGTTCCATCAGATCGAGTCCTTACATTTTCGTGACAAACTATTCTAAGGAACAACCTTAACTTTAAAATAGGAAGTTAATATAAGTAAAACATAGAAGCTCTTTATGTTTTGCATTTCTCACCCCATGTTGCTTAATTGCTCCCAATATTTTAGGAATATAACATTATTCTCTTGTGATTTTAATGTGTTTTTAATTAATATTATCAGAAACATTTCATCTTGATAACAAAATGACACCGTCATAAGAGCCACTGCCGAAAAACTGCCTTTAAAGATTTTAGGGCATAGAACACACGTCAATTGAGTTTGAATTTCTGGCCCCCGATAGAAACTCAAACGTAATTGTATGGCATTTTTTTCATTTTCACCCTCACTCCCTTATTTGTCTATGATCTTTATTGCCTAGAGAAAACATAAGGCAGTGGGTCGTCTGATACTAGTAATAGTATCTTCTTCCATGGCAAATTCATAGATAATAATATACGCGTATGACCTTCTTGGAGGTAAAGCAGACGCTTTGAACTTTTTGCAGTTAAAACGTAATTTTTTTTCATGTCTGTGGTTAATAAACGCTGCTATTGTTTATTTATACATAAATACATCGAAATTTTTTTTTTTTAAATCTATGCATAAATACTATCTCAACTGATTTTATAAATGCAAAAGTGACTTTGTTTGTTGGTTTGCTCGTTAGATTATTACGTTTTCAATCATCATATTTTCAGTAGCCACTCCGGCTGCTTTGGATTTAAAGCTTCAAATGCTTTTGCTGGCTCAAGATCGTCTTGGGAACCTTTCAGCCCACGTAGCTCTAGTTCTGTTCCGCGCTTGTTTTTCCCTACCTAAATTGACATATCTCATTCGGACAACTCCTACTTGGCTCTTCCCGGACGCCGTCTCGGCGCTGGATTGCACAATTAGGGCCACTTTGGAGAAAATCATAAATATCACTTTAGAAGACCATCAATTCCAACAAGCTGCATTACCAGTCAGATACGGTGGTTTGGGCGTCAGGAGCGTTCAAACTGTGGGCCTACCCGCATTCCTCGCGTCGTCGTACGGGGTTGCTGATCTTGTCACTAAGATTCTTAACCTACAAGGTGCAAGACCTAGCATTCCTTTTCAGAATGACGCTTTGGAGGCATGGAAAACTATGTGTCCTAATGTCCAGCCACCAGAAAAACTCAATTCTCAGAAAGCTTGGGACGATTTATGTTCTAAGCTTTTCTTATCTGAATTGAGTGATTTATCAATAGGTTTAGAAATTGCTCGATTAAAAGCTGCATCTTGCCCAGAGTCAGGTGCCTGGCTCCAAGTCTTACCCTCACCCCAACTTGGCACACATTTAGATGATGACACCTTGCGGGTGGCAGTAGCTTTAAGACTAGGGTGCAAAATCTGCGAACCACACCGTTGCCCATGCGGTGAAAATGTTGACACCAGCGGCTACCACGGTCTCAGCTGCTCGAGATGTGCTGGCCGATTTCCGAGACACCACGCTCTGAACAATATCATCCGGAGAGCTTTGGTTTCGGCCAACATACCTTGCATTCTCGAGCCTCCAGGGCTTAGTCGAACAGACGGGAAACGCCCAGTTGGCCTAACCTTGACACCCTGGGAGAGAGGCCGTTGCTTGTTGTGGGATGCCACATGCGTTAGCACATTTGCTGCATCGCATTCCTCATCCACCATTCACAAGGCAGGTTCCGCAGCAGAACAAGCTGCCAAACAAAAGCACCGAAAGTACGCGGAACTCTCACAGTACATTTTTGTGCCTTTTGCTGTGGAAACAGGTGGTCCCTGGTGCGAGGAAGGCAAACTTTTTATCAGAAATTTAGGGCGACGGCTCCGAGACAATGGCTGTGACCCCCGCTCTGGAGCGTACCTGGTCCAACACATATCACTGGCCATCCAGCGTGGTAACGCGGCTGGTGTGATGGGTACATTTGAGCCAGGTACTCTCAGAGGTGGTCTTATCGACTAGTTTTTCAAATTTAAATTTTATTAATATTACTTTTTCTTTCTTTTTAGTATTAGTTTATGTATATATTTTTTCATAATTTATGTAATTTGTTTAAATTTTAATAGTCATGAAATTTCGCAAACACGTTGTTGGGGTGACAAAAAAGGACATCTAGGTGAAAAAATGTTGTTCCCAAAGAATTGACGAGTACAGCAACGGACAAAAGCTAGATTCCAATTCTGTGCATGAGACTTATGCATACGCACAGAAATCCTATCCTAACTAATATTATAAATGCGAAAGTGAGTTTGTTTGTTTGTTTGTTACGCTTTCACGCCGTATCTACTGAACCGATCATCATGAAATTTTGCATACACATAGGTTAGGGTACCGAGAAGGACATAGGCTATATATTACGCGGGCGAAGCCACGGGTAACAGCTAGTTTATAATATTATGCATTTGGAGTGGTAAGGTGACGCTTCGTCCGAAACAATTCTCAAGAAGAGATGTGACCCTCTTTAAATTGGTAGTGGTCGATTCATACGATTTTTTTCTTCCGCGCAAGAAACTTCACCTTCTAAGATGTCGAATCATCCGCTGTTACTGGTGACCTTCGAGCAACACGCCTTCAGACGTATTGCTCGAAGCTGGTGACGTACTGAACGCTTTCTTCATTTTATTTTTCATTTTGGATGTTTATCTATATAATTATCTACTATATAATACAGTTAAAGTAAAAGTAGTAGTAAGTCTTACTTACTTTGGGGCTAGTTCAATCTGTGTGATTTGTCCGTATATACACCATTATTTTTGGAATAGTATTATTACTTTTTTATTTCTTCTCTCACATAGAAATTACATAGATGTACACAAAAAATAAAATGTAAAATACAGTAATAGAAGTAGATCCATGTGAGAGACTGGTATCCGTACTAGGAAAGTCTGTATGACAGACTACCGGCCTAACAACACTGGACCATGTGTATTATACAGGTATACATAACAACTCCTGCTCCTGCAGTGGAGACTAGTAAGACCTGATGTGATGATGATGATACATAACAAATAATGTGTATCATGCAGTTGTAAAGATCAATCTATGTGAGTGACTGGTATCTGTACTAGGAAAACCTGTATGACAGATTACCAGCCTTTCCAACAGTGAACTGGTGTTACTACCCGTACTTAGAGGCAAACAATAGTTATATTAGTATATTATAGAGTGAGAGAAATACACAAAACAAAACAGGAACTTTAAAGTAAGAAAACAAAGCAAAAATGAAAGTACACATCACAATTTGACAAATTTAAAATTTCAAAAATTATAAAGTGTCCAAAATTTTAAAGAGGGTGGAATAATTAGGAAAAGGGTAAAGTGCTTTACTATTTAAAATTGGCAATGCTGCCAGCCTTTTGAGTAAGATGGCCAGGGGTGAGCCTCTGAAGGGACTGTAAGATTTATAAGAAATAATATATTTATAGAAGGTAATTTTTATTATTTAGATAGGATTAATTGTTAGTTTTAAGTTTAGTTGTAATTTTATATTATTTTTAGGTTAAGTTAAGTAGGTGTTACTAATAAATTTTCAGTTGCGTCATAATTGAGAGATTTCAGCTAAGTAGTGGTAGCTTGTTTACAATTGATTTTGTTTAGGTGATATATAGGAAATGTTCTGTTAGTTTTGTTATACAGATATTTAACTAAATAACCAAAAAATTGTTGAGTGAAAGTAGTGGAGCACAGTTAAAGCTGGACAAAACGGCGGATTTGAGGATGACTGATGATGGACTGTAAGGATGGATTGGCAAAAAGCAAAGTATACCATTTTGATAATACTCGTATGTACTTGTACATCAGCAATCCGGCGTAAGTTTTCAAAAATGAAAATGAGCTTACTTACTCGAACTGTAAGTAAATTTAGGTAGGGATTGAAATTAAATGTGTAACCTATCATAACTCCCAGATATTTAATACTGAAGGATTATGTGATTTTACTACAGTAACAGCTAGGCATAACCGGCTGGACACAAGTGTGCTATTATAGGGTAGTTGTTGTGAATTGTCTTGTTAGTATTTCTAACGGAGAATAAAATATATTTGTTTTTTTCAGCATTAAGTGTCAGGGCGCTATCTGACAGCCAAGAACTGACCTTTCGAAACCTTTTTGGGCATAGTGATATACCTAGTCCTAAGTATCTCCATGAAAGACTAATGCTGTGTCATCAGCAAAAGCTACAATTTTGCCATTTGGAAGTTGTAAGTTACATAAATCATCTATGAAGGTAAGAAATAGGGTTAAGTACTCTGCCCTGCGGCACACCATAATTAATTGGCAAGTCGTCACTTTTATGTTCTCCAACTCTCACTTGCTGTCACCTACTGTACGAATCATCATTCAACAATTTCAGAGGGATATCGCGATTTCCTAAATTCTCCAGTCTAGTCAGCAGGAGTGGTGCAGAAACTGTGTCGAAAGCTTTGGCTAGATCGATAAAAATTACTAAAACTTTCTTTTTCTCGTCAAATTTAACAACAATGAAGTCAGTCAGATCAAGTACTGCATCATTTGTGGAAGTATTAGCTCTAAAACCATATTGAGAATTGAAAATAAGCTTATGGGTTTCAAGATAATGAACTAGACGTTTGTTTATTAACTTCTCTGCAACTTTTGCCAGTACTGGAAGTGAGGATAGTACAAAGACTTCAAGACCTGATTAAAGAAGGCTGTTTTGTTATATACGTGTACCTAATCGTAATTTAATATTATTACTCATTAGTTTAGCCGTGTGGTTCCCGGCAGAGTAGAATAGGACCACTCCAAGTCTCCCGGTGGATGTCGTAGAAGTCGACTAAGGAAACAAAAGCTAAATAAAGCTATAAACATCAAAGAGACCTCTCCAACCCGTCTGGCCAGCGTGGAGAGTGTAGGCCAAATCCTCTGACTGCCCTGGCTAATACATAGCTCTGGTAGTACAGAGAGGGTCGTGCTCCTGCAGTGGAGACTAACAAAGACCTGTTGATGATGATGGTGATGACTCATTAGTTACTTTGTTTTTAATATTTGTTTCTACCCTTAAATTTTGCTAAAAATTTAGACACATTACAGACAGTAATGTCAAAATTTTATTCATAATTTACTCTCGCGCTAACATTCATTAATTTTGCTGGCACATTACTGTCGCTGGACGAATATTTCTCCTAATCGCATGATAATTGAATGTCGTGGTAAATTAAACGTTGGTAAACATTAACAACAGTAACACATAGGTACATTGGGTTGCCGGTCCTGTTCTTGTACAAACTCTCGCGTTATCCACAAATTTGCTAGGCGTATAGCCAAATACTTCCGAGAAGATAACTGGTTAAAAGCTCACAACTACATTTGTAAATCAAAGGTACGCGCGCGCACTTCCGATGGTAAAATTAATGTTGTATGAAGGCACAAAAATATATTATAAGACGTAGTTTGAATAATCTAAACTGTCCAGTCTGCTTTGAACATAAAAGCGCTGAATTATTCCTCCAGTAAACAGACAACGAGTTCTGAAAAGAAACTCCATTGAATTTATATAATCCTTTGTAATTTTATTCGCAAATATTTGTCAGTTTTATAAAGACGGGCAGGCAAACATGTTAGGGCATAATGGAATTATGAGCAGACATATAAACTAAGTACCATGTTTACTGAGTGAAATGATATTTACTTTGTACGATTCTTAGAATAATTGAATTTTCAGATTGAAACCTGCCTTCTAAATGTTTACTACTTATTATTGTTTGTTTAATAAAAAAATGAATTAATTGGACATCTTTTATTAATTTTTAGGGTTCCGTAGTAAACTGGGAACCCTTATAGTTTCGCCATGTCTGTCTGTCTGTCTGTCTGTCTGTCCGTCTGTCTGTCCGTCCGCGGTTTTACTCAGAGACTACACTGAAAAAAATAGATTCTAACTAAGCTAAGTTTTTGCTTAGTTGACATTAAATTACCTGATATAACTATTATTTTGATAACTTTAAACAACGTGGCTTAGTTTTAAGAACAAATTCATTTTAATTATATCAACTACTACGAATTATGGATATTTTAATCAAAACTCTTTGTTATTTCATACAATGCTTTTATTTCTTTATAACATTTGGTCTTTTAAATTTTGTTATTTCATTTGTTGTTCTTTTGCTCTATGAAGTTTTGATTTATTCATATGTAACCATCCTGAGTTATACTTTGTATCAAAAAAGTAACACCTTAACTACTGAAGCGATCGTCAAAATGTTGTATGCGGTCAGAGGATAGACATAAGATAATTTCCATACCCAAAAAAGCTACTACATACAAACCTAATAGACTAAATGATAAAAATAATAAATAACAAAATAAATAGTCTCTCATCTGATAGTTTTACCGATAGCGTCCAGCCCTAAAAAGAAAATGCAGAGAATAGTAGTCAAATTTTGTTTCATATGCAAACGAAACTATAATCATCAAGATTGTGTCACAATATTTTGCATGCACTATACAATTTGTAATTAAAACCCTGTCCAATCCGATGAAAATGTTTATGTTTTCAGATTTTTCATTATTCATTAGCCCTAAAAAAGCTGTTAATATTGACGGGCTGAGTCGCCCCTTTAGAGGTATTGTACAATATCGGAATTTAGTAATAAAAAGTTCTCGCAAAGATTTTTCGTTTGGAACTATAATCTTCTTCTTCTATCGAGTCGTAGAATGGCAATATTTTTACATATTGAATATGTTTTAACCAGCGCTTTGCAACTATGATTGCCCGTTCGTTTGCCTCATTGAGATCCTGCATAGTGCAAGAAGTTTGATTTTCTGGGCACACCAAAAGGTGATCCATAGACTGGACAACACCGCAGTCGCATTCAGTATTGCTGGAGAAACCCCATTTTGCTCTATTTTCGTTACATCTGCCAACACCAGCCCGCAGTCTATTTAAAGACTTCCAGACTGGCCAGGGCAGACCCGGTGGTAGTTTCTCAGCAGGCGGTAACTGGTTTGGTAATGGCTGGTATTTGTTTAGCCATTGTTTCACTCTGACCTTAGGGGCATCTTTAACTATAATAATTATACCTAACCAGCGAAAAAACACCTACCTATTTAATTTTTGAAATTTCACATAACATTTTTAATAATACCACTAGTCGTCTGTGCGTAAATGCGACTGACGCACGCGACTGATGCGACAATAATCATTGCATGAAAATATATGGCGCCGTTTCCGAGGACTGCGTCAGACGCGTGAGGCCTACGACAGACGTCGGCCGTATGCGGCTGTGCGTGTTGTTTGTTGTTCAAATTGAACTGTTTTTTATTCAGTCGGCAAAATTTCAGGAACTTTCTTCATCAGATTTTGAATCAATATATTGTAATCTCCTTCTTCACTTCTGGTTTTGAAGATGGTACTCGTATCGATTGGTTCTCTGTCGAGAACCTTAACGCTCGCCAAGAATTTAGTTAAAAACTGAATATCTCCTATTTGCTGGAAATTGATTACGACGGGAATATACAGTTCGATGGGATTGGGCACTACATATTATAAAACAAAGTCCTCCGCCGCGTCTGTCTGCGATAAACTGAAAAACTGCTGTAGGGATTTTCATGGAGGTTTTCATCATTCATGAGGAAGGTTTATAAGTATAATTCATTCCCGGCCGCAGCCGAGGAGGGCTACTAGTTAGAACTATATTATACCTAAGTAGTGAAGAAGAAATATCGTACACCTATTACGTAAAAAAATCCATATAACATTTTTAATAACACCGCTGGTCGTCTAAAAGAGCGCAGATGTATGAATACGAAGTTTTCCTTGGAGACTGGAAGTGATAACAATGGAGGGCATTTCAA
This sequence comes from Rhodophaea formosa, assembly GCA_963082605.1. Lineage (NCBI taxonomy): Eukaryota > Metazoa > Arthropoda > Insecta > Lepidoptera > Pyralidae > Rhodophaea > Rhodophaea formosa. Next base: position 13,310,314 of record OY720211.1, read on the forward strand.
TAAAATTTGCATTAGAATGCGTGGAGAGTGCAGCGCCGCCTTTGTGATGGGACTAACGCTCGCCGAGAATTTAGTTAAAAACTGAATATCTCCTATTTGCTGGAAATTCATTCCGACTGGAACGTACGGTTCAATTGGATTGGAAATAAATGTTTAAACGTGCGCTGATTTTACAGTTCCGTGTTATTGTTAGATTCGGGACGTTCAGAGAAAATTCATTTTTATTCACGAAAAATCTTATCATTATATCACTGTTTTCAGAAAGTTTAAATTATATAGATAACAAAATTACTGAATTATTTTTATCTACTTAATTTTATTTGGCACGTACTTTTTAACAATGCTTAGCCATTTTTCATTTTGTGTATAAAATAAGAAATTATTTTTATCAAAAAAAAAGTAAAGCCGACTTCAACCCTATACTTAAATGTACAAACTGGAACTAAAAATAAGCTTTAAGTAGGGGTGATGTTCAATCAAAATAGAGGAACAATGTCGTCATCAACTTGTCTTGATTCGCGAAAAATTAAACAGAAATAAAATTAAACCAAACGGCATACTTGTACAATATTTTTAGGTTTTTGTTGATTTCTTCTAAAAGCAATGGATACATTTCAATAAAAAAATTATAGGACCACCTTTAGAGTTCAGTCAAAACAAAGGAGTAACGTTCTCATCAGTTTGTCTTGATTTGCATAGGAATAAAATACTGAAAAGTTTAACCGAACGGCATACTTTGACATTTATTTTTGGGTTTTTGTTTATTTTTTCAAAAAGTGCTCAATACATTGCGACAAAAATTTAATGAAAAATTGCACGTTTTCGCTTGGAATACCGAATATACCTAATCCAGAAACTATATTCTGAATCTACGTATGCGGCAAGGCTTAATGTTATCAACTGCCGCCTCGCCGATCGCCGATCTCACTATTAACCATAATATTACATCAAAGCACCATAATTTGCATGCATAATTTCTACTCTAAGCACGATTCCCTTTAAACCGTTATCCGGGCCTCCATATATTTACATTAACATCTAAAATATTATAATTAAAATTTGGGTTATAAATTCTCGTTTATTTGGCGTAGAGGGGGCGCACTGTACGTCAAATTACTTGACTGTAGTTATGTTCTCTGCATTGTCTATTTACCTATACAGCATGATTTTTGACGTCTGAATTATATTAAAATTTCGAATGGAATACAGAAATGACTTTTCAGTGCTTCGATGTATCGGTGATATATGCGGCATCTCTGGAGGGACTGAAGCACAGCCCATGTCTCTATGGAATCGACACATAGCCCGGAGGACGGATGGCCGTTGGGGCATTAAAGACTTGCAGTAGCGGTCACGAATAGGGAACCGCAGTGTGGGACGACCCCCGACCAGGTGGACGGACGACCTATTAGGGTCGCCGGGATTCGGTGGACTCAATTGTGGCGATTTATGGGGGAGGCCTATGTCCAGCAGTGGACGACCCTGGCTGATAGATAGATAGACAGAAATGACCCTTATAATTTGTGAGTATAGTTTTTATCCATTACAAATAAACTTACAATTGAAGCTTTCCTCTTTTTATTATACCTGTATATATTTTTATTTTCTATATAGATGGCCGATATCTTATATTGAAAAATATATGCTTTACATATGCGGAACTGTTAGCTGATCATACTATTAACCACAATATTACATCAAAGCACCATAATTTGCATGCATAATTTCTACTCTAAGCACAATTACCTTTAAACCGTTATCCGGGCCTCCATATATTTACATTAACATCGTAAATGTGCAAATTACAATTCGTTTTATAAAGTTTGGTTTATTTTGCGTGGAGGGGTCGCACTTATGTTAAATTACTTGATTGTAGCTGTTATGTTCTTCACATTGTCTATTTATCTATACAGTGTAATTTTTAAATATCTGAACTACATAATATATAACAATTTCGAATGGAATACAAAATTTACCATTTATAGGTAAAATAATTTTAAAAATTTGTTTAGTAATTGCTTATAATTAACTTTTGACGAACTCCGTGGCGCAGCGGTCAATACGCTCGGCTTGTGACACGGATGGCCTCGAGTTCAATCTCCGGTCAGTGTCAAGAAGAAAAATTATTTTTTTCAGATTAGCCTGGGTTTTGGATGTTTATCTATAATGCATACCTATTTGTTTTAAAATATAGTATCGTTGAGTTAGTATCGCATACGCGTCTTACTTGAGAACTTACTTTGTGGCTAGCTTAATCTGTGTGGTTTGTGTTTATATTTATTTATATACAAGTCACACATATAAAACATATAAAATTAAAGAGTTCTTCTTTTCATAATATATTCTGTACCTATATAGGTACTTTTATTTTCGATATCAAAAATACTAATTTCACAAAAGTCTTTACCGAATCTGGAAATTATATTAAGAAACTATGTATGCGTAGGAGCTTAATGTTATCAACTATTCGCCGATCACACTATTAACCATAATATTGCATCAAAGCACCATAATTTGCATGCATTAATGTGTACTCTTAGCCTAATTCTCTTTAAACCGCTATTCGCGCTTACATACATATTTTAACGTAGAAAATTTCAAAATTTTAATTTAAATCGCTTAAGGATATAGATTCTAGTTTGGTTTCGAGGAAGTGGTCAAACTGTATTTCAAATTTATTGACTTTTGTTATCTTCGCTGCATTGTTCAGTTATCAGTACAGTGCATTTTTTAACCTATAATCTATATTGAAATTTCAAATTAAATAAAGAGTTGCAAAAGATGAAATTAAATAAATAAAAAAATCAAATGAAATGAAGGAAAACGATACTCTGAAATTATGGAAACTTAACACACTGTATTAGTTCAAAAGTATTGCTAATATTTTGTTGTTGTAACTAATTGTTTATTTTGCCGAAAAAATGTTTCTTTTATCTTTCTCTCTTTAATTTCTTTCTTTATAGGGATCAGTACCCAAAGGGTGCCAGCAGCACTTCAATACTAAGCCTCCATTGTACGATCGTTGTGTAAGAGGTTTGAAATTGTCTGTACTGTTATCAGCAAAATAAAACTGTATAAACAAGGTTTGAAAAAAAAAAAACTGCACCAGAATATATAATTTCAACTAATTACATTACATTATCTGCTATACATTACACTAAATTTACTTTAGTCTATGCAACGAAACAACTATACGCAATTCTGATTAAACTCGTAAATTGAACCACATTCGGCTGCGTGGCGGTGTAATCGACAACATATGCGAACAGTATTTCGTATTGTTTATATTTACTGATAATGTATGTAACATTATTAGTAGTATAGTCAGATATAGCTCCGATACGAGCTCCGTGGCGCAGTGGTTACCACGCCAGCCTGCGACACGGGGGTCCCGGGTTCGATCCCCGGTCAGGTCATGATGGAGAACGATCTTTTTCAGATTGACCTGGGTCTTGGATGTTTATCTATACAAGTATATATTATAAAATATAGTATCGTTGAGTTAGTATCCTGCGACACAAGTTCACAACTTACTGTGGGGCTAGCTCAATTTGTGTGATATGTCCACATATATTTATTTATTTATATAGGCCTGGTAGAACTTATAGTATATTTATTGATCAAGCATAATTTTAAGGGCTCTATATCTCAAAAGGTTAAAATGAACCCACTATGATTACTCACCTGTCTGTCTCTCAAGACAGACGTATCAAATTGAAACTAACATCACATATTTAGATCTACGATCTACTACTATCTACTATCTTTTGAATTTGTAAAAATAAATTAAATTTTAGTAAAGATAGGGCAATAAAACATACAGCTATCAATGTTAATAAGTAAAAAATGTACTAGCTTTAAGCCGCGCCCCTCCCACCAATCAGTCTGTATACGGTCCTTGGCGCGTCCTTATTATCCAATTTTGAATAAAAATCTTTGACTTTGACTTTGAATAAAGAAAGTTCAGGTGTTAAAAAAAACAGCTCACAGGTTGCGGTCTAGTAAACCTTCCAACCGTTAAAATGAGAAAACCAAAACTGAAAGTTTTTACAGTCTAAACGAAAAACTTTGAAGTTATGAAAATCGCTAGTGATTTGTTCAGAGGTAACTTTGTAATTTGAATAACAAATTCTAGAACAACAATAACAAAAAGATCACTATCTAAGAAAACCTCAAATATACTGATAGATTCTTTTCATTTTGTCAGCAATATTCAAATAGGATCCGCCACGGAAATATTGCTCCGTAGCCTATATGCAAATTCTATTTGAAATGCGGGAACTTCCGAGCTCGAACCTTCAATCGCGAACGCAAACAGTTTCTATAAGATTAGTCGCAAGATGCTCATTCTAGGGTCAATATTGACTGAGTCTCGTCCGAAGAGGACGTCAGGCGCTGACTTATTGTCTAGTGGACGAAGTGTTTACTCGGAATATTGCATTCTTGTTGTAGCGATGTTTTAACGAGTACTGTTTGTTTTCTAGACTTAGTGATTTAATGGCCAACTGCCTCCGTGGTCCAGTGGTTAAGGCGATTGCCTTGTTGATCCGGGGTATGTGGGTTCGATTCCCACGGGAAGCATACTTTGTTGTTTCCAGTTTGGTAAGGACATTGCAGGCATGAATCACCTGATTGTCTGATGGAAAAGATGATTCCGTGCTTCGGAAGGCACGTTAAGTCGGTGGTCCCGGCTGCCATCTGGTAGTCGTTAAAGGAACCACGTCAGAGGCCGAGAGGCGGTTCCGCAGAACTCTGACACCAGGGTGTGCATGGTCGACTGACCGTGTCACCTACACGAAATGATGATGAATGGAGACAGTGTATGAAAAAGCTTGTTTAAATAGATACATTTGAGGTTAGTCGTAAGATGCTCATTTAGCAGTCAATATTGACTGAGTCTCGCCCGAAAAAGATGTTATTGTCAGAAATTGAATTCTTATTGTAGCGATGTCTTAGCGAGAGCTGATTATTTTCTAGACTTAGTGATTTTTTCTTATGAATTTATTTTTAAAAAATCTGGGTTCTTAAAGATAAATATCAGATTAGTTGCAAGATGCTTATTCCAGGGTCAATATTGACTGAAACTCGTCCAAAAAGGACGTCAGACGCTGACTTATTGTCTAGTACGGTGTTTCAGCGAGTGCTGTTTGTTTTCTAGACTTAGTGATTTATTATTAAGACAGTGTAATTAAAGAGCTTCTTTCTAAATTGATAAATTTTAGATTAATCGCAAGATGCTTATTCCAAAGCCAATATTGACTGAGTCTCGTCCAAAGAGGACGTCAGGCGCTGACTTATTGTCTAGTGTACGAAGTGTTTACTCGAAATATTGCATTCTTGCTGTAGCGATGTTTTCACAAGTACTGTTTGTTTTCTAGACTTAGTGATTTAATGTAGACGGTGTATGAAAAAGCTTGTATAAATAGATACATTAGAGGTTATTCGCAAGATGCTCTCTCTGTAGTCAATATTGACTAAGTCTCGCCCGAAAAATATATTAATGTCAGAATTTGAATTCTTGTTGTAGCGATGTTTTAGCGAGAGCTGATTATTTTCTAGACTTAGTGATTTCTTCTTAAGAATTTATTTTTGAAAAATCTGGGTTCTTAAAGATAAATATCAGATTAGCTGCAAGATGCTCATTCCAAAGCCAATATTGACTGAGTCTCGTCCAAAGCGGACGTCAGGCTCTGACTTATTGCCTAGTGGACGAAGTGTTTACTCGAAATATTGCATTCTTGTTGTAGCGATGTTTCAGGGAGTGCTATTTGTTTTCTAGACTTAGTGATTTATTTTTGAATGTGTCTTGAAAAAGCTTGTATAAATTAACAAATTTAAGATAAGATGCAAGAAGCTCTTTCCGAAGTTAATATTAACTGAGTCTTGGCCGAAAAAGGTGTCAGGTGCTGACTTATGTCCAAAATTGAATTCTTGTTGTAGCGATGTTTTAGCGAGCGCTGATTTTTTTCTAGACTCACTGATTTCTTCTTAAGAGTTTATTTTTAAAAAGCTTGGCCCTTATAGATTAGTTGCAAGATATTCATTCCAAAATCAATAATGATTGAGAATTGCTAACTGACCTCGTATTTCGAGCAAACAGCTTGGTAATTTATAGGTATACTATTAAAAACATAGCTATAATAATAAGTTGTAAAGATGTCATACTAATGTCAATACTTACTAAGTTTCGGTTTGAAGGTCGTCTTGAGTCGGGGTGAACGAAGTATTTTCTCGGGATATGGCATTTTTGTAGTGGCAATGTTATACCAACGAGAGTTGTTTATTTTACAGATTTCTTAGGAAGTTCCTTCCATGCTTGTTTGGGAGAAAAGGAAAAACATTAAAATATACCAGCTGCTTTTCTTCCCGCGCAGACCGTAAAAGTCAGTCAATGTATTGGGCTAAGGAATCACGTTAATAGGCGATGTGGCTAGCAACCCATCACTATTTTGATTCCGCTTTGCACCTAAACGCCCATTAAAATGCTAAATGTGGGTGGCCTCTAGGATTTATGACCTTGGGCTCTGTTTACCCCGCAGGGGATAAAGACGTGATAATATGTATGTATGTATGTTCTCAGGAAATTATCTTTGATAAATATCACGGTAATAATAAAGTATTTATTTATTTCTGTAGTGTATTGTATTCTGTAATGTTGTTTTACCGACAAACCTAGTTCAGTGTAGTTTGTGCCTGAGAGTAGAACACGTACTGCTGATTGGCAGTTTTGTATGGAGAACCTAATTTTTTTCATATTTCGACCGATATTCCTTGCGGAAAGTTATTCAGTTTGATCAGTAGAGGTTCGTTCGAGATTATGGGAAGGCTACAGATTTAAACTTTATAAACTGTAATAGAAGTTAACCCTGGGCTCACATACTATAGATACGACATAAATAGAGAGAGAGCTCAATCCAGCGTCAATATTGACTGAGTATTGACCTGAGCCTCGGCTCGAGGTAGACGAAGTGTCTACTCGGGATATTACATTCTTGCACTAGCAATGTTTTAGCGACAAGTGTTGTTTGTGTTCCGGATTTCAGAGGGAGACAGTAATCTGGAAAACTTGTGTTTCTATTAAATATTTGCACTACTTTAGTAGTAGAGTATTTTTGCGGTGTATTGTTTTATTGTAGCATATCATATTGTTATATTACAGAAAACATAGTGTGGTTGTGGTTTGCGGCATACAATCGATTAAATGTGTCATTTCGTACAGCTGTCATAGAAGCCATTTAAATAACAAAAGCACTTGGTTGTCGTTCATAATAAGTATCTAAAAATGTTTGTAACAAATTCGTCTTTAATAGGCTGGCTTTTCTATTTTTTTTTTTTTTTGTTAAACGGCATGTATTGTTTAAACTTGTATATTTAAAACGCAAACCTTGGGCTTATAAGCGTCAGATTTATACATGAAACTGTAACATTGTCACGAATAGAGAGAATTTCTATAAGATTTATGTTAAGATGCTCATTCCTGCGTCAATATTGACTCAGTCTCGACCAGAGTCTTAACTCGAAGTAGACGAAGTATTTACCCGGGGTATTGCATTCTTGCACTAACAATGTTTTAGCGACAAATGCAGTTTGTGTTCCGGATTTCAGAGAGAAATAGTAATCTGGAAAACTTGTGTTTCTATTAGTGAACCAGCTTCTGTTAAATACGTACTACCATAGTACGAGAGTATATTTTTCGAAATAGTGCTTTACCAACAAGTTTAACTGTTGTTTTACTGAAAACATTCAGTGTGGTTTGTGGCATATATTTCAACTAGTGTGTCTTTTTCCAACGGCTGTCATGGAACACGTCTGAATAACAAAAGCACTTGCTATTCGTTCATACATGCCTTAAAAGGTTTGTGACAAATTCGTCGTTAATGCACCGGCTGTTAAATATTACCATTTTTTTTTTATTTAACCGCATGCATTATTGTAATCTTATATACCTACTGAAACCTGATTCGATCTCGCAGAGAAACACCGAGCATAGCCCTCTCCATACATAGCGCGAAGAACCGATGGCTGATGGGGCAGAAAGGTTCTCGAATGGCGACCACGTACTGGTAAGCGCAGCGTCGGATACCCACTGACCAGGAGGTCAGACGACCTGACCAAGGTCGCAGGGAAGCGCTGGATGCAGGCCGCTTACAACCGGTCATTTTGGAAATCCTTGGGAGAGGTCTATGTCCAGCAGTCGACTTCTTGCGGCTGAAATGACGAATGATGATGATGATACTGAAATAGAAGCAAACCCTGGGCTCATAAACATATACCTAATAACTCTCTCTATTCGTGACGTAGCTACAGTTTTATCTATAAATCTGATAGTCACGAATAGAGAGAGTTTCTATAAGATAAGTGTTAACATGCTCATTCCTGTGTCAATATTGACTCGGTATCGACTTGAGTCTCAGTTTGAAGTGGACGAAGTAAGAGAATGATATTGCATTCTTGCACTAGCAATGTTTTAGTGACAAATGCAGTTTGTGTTCCGGATTTCAGAGGGAGACAGTAATCTGGAAATCTTGTGTTTCTATTAGTGAATCAGTTTCTATTAGATACTTGTACAACCATAGCAGAAGACTATGTTTTTTGGAATATTGCTTTAGTTTTAGCATATTATTATTATTATAGTATTGTTTTACTGAAAAACATAACGCAGTGTGGTTTGCGGCATACTAAAGAACCAGGATTTCATTTTCTACGAATGTCATGAAAGATATAAAATCTTTTCTATTATTATTTTTTTATTTAACGACATGTAAAATTTAAACACTGTAATAGAAGCGAACTTCAGATGAAACTGTAGTTACGTCACAAATAAAGGGAGTTGCTAAAAGATTATTGTTAAAATGCTTATTCCTGCGTCAATATTGACTCAACCTTAACAGAATCTCGGCTCGAAGTGGACGAAGTGTTTACTCGGGATATTGCATTCTTGCAGTAGCAATGTTTTAGCGACCGTTTGTTTTCCGGATTTCTTAGGAAGACAGTAATCTGGGAAACTCGTGTTTTTATAGAGAAACAATTTCTATTAGATACTACCAAGAGGTTTTTTTCGGACTATTGCTTTATTTAATGTGAATTATTATTTTCTATTAAGAAAATATTTCTTGTTTATGCAGTACTCAAGGACGACCTTTGGCTTACAGAGAATATATATGTCGTTCATCTAGTGTTGCTATCAATTGATGTGGAAAAAAAGTAATACGTTTAAGGTGAGTTTTATATTTGTTGGCATAACAAATATGAAGTTTCAATAACTCCCGACACACAAATGAAATGGCAGAATGATTTCGATTTAGTAAAGTAAAAATATTCAATTTAATAACCTTTGAAAAAATGTATATAATCGGTTGAGCTATTTGGGATCTACAGCATAGACACAGACAGACACACAAACATACACGTCAAACTTATAAAACCCTTCTTTTCCGCCAGGGTTTTAATAAGCGTTATTAGCTGACGAAGCAAAACACGAGGCATTTTAGGAACATGATTAAGAGTATTACTACGTTTACTATGCCTAAAGATACAAGAATTGTATACAAAAACCTGAAACAAACATTACCAAATATTAAAATTAAAAACTCCAGAATTTTCGGATAATAGTAACAATAACTGAAAAGGTTCCTTATTAACTCGAATTGTAAAGCATACAATTACCCTAGTCTTCCCGCCAGATAACGAAGCACGACTCCACTCATCATGCAACTTGACTTGCACCTTTATTACAAAAGTATTCTTAACATATTTCCCAAACACTAAATAATCAACTTTATAGTTATATTTATAAGGCTTAATTTAGCTTGGGTGGTGTCGTTAATAAGGATAATTTTCGCTTGTTAGTTGACGTGATGCACTTCTCTATCCCGCACTAGTGGAAACAGACAAGGACTCTTGAGTCTGAGTACACAAGAAGAGGAAAAATTTCATGCCTTTCCATGATCCCGATGCAAATATAGGAAAAAATGTATTATGATTTTTATTTACACGGGTTGTTACACGCACAAACTATAGTAAATATATAATTATATCTTAAAATGGAAAAGCTGCAGTGAATTGAAATTAGCTGAAAGACATTTTAAGTATTCATCACTTCAATATATTAGATAGGTATATCAAGAAACAACTTTACTTTTTTTTATGATGTACCAACTATTGTTTAGTCAGTTTTCCCTTATTTCCTGGAGAATTATGTAAATTGGTTATCCAGATGTTACAATTATATTCATGATTGATTGATGATGAGCCCTGACAAAATTGTCTTGGATACGCTGTCCAACTAACGTTTAATAGAATTTTGTATGCGTTGCATGCCTAAAACCACAGTTATAATTTGGTAACACAGTACTGGTTATTTTTGTGACAACATTTTTGTCTATTTTGTCTGTACAGACACGAGCTGATTTTTACAAAATTTCTACATTAAACGCATCATAAACAAAATCTTATTGGTATTAAGTATAAGTACAATCTGCTTCCACCAAGAACTTTAACAATAGTGTGCCACTAAAACTGAAAGTACAGACGGCCACAATTGCATCGCAGACTCGTGATCAAATTCTTAAATTCGAAGACAGATGGCGCACCGCGGTGTGCAGCCAATACGTCGATGTCTATAGGTGCTTTAAGCAATTACATACTAGAAAATAATATATTTATCTTGTTTATGTAGCTTGTCTACCGCGGAAAATAAACTCATTGTACTGAAATCACACATTATTTTTTTGTCATCTGTTTTAGTGGCTTACACTTTGCATATGTATATTTTTAATCTATGGATCTAAATGCTAAATAAAAGGCAACCTGAAAAATCACTCATTACAGCCCCGTTTATGCTGCATGCCGTTCAAGTGCTACGATTCATCAAAATCAGTTTGATTGCTTTTTGTGATTAAATATAAACCAAACAAATAAGCAAAACCATTTAATATAAAAAAAAAAATACAATTATTCATCTTGTTAATTCACAATCCTCAAACTCAGTGGCGGCCGCTCCTTCAGTGCACTCGTGCACTGCACTACCAGATTTTTATGTATTTCCCAATTTTTTTTTGACACAATTATTATTTATCCAAAAGTATGTAACTTTAATTTCACACTGAAGAAGAAAATATTTTCAAATAAGCTTGATCTTTATGACCTAAAATTTAAGACTCATTTTAGCTAAACTAAAAATTGGGCGAGCGCTTTCAAAGTGCGCACGAAGCGTCTCCATAGAAACTATATGGAATGAGACAGAAATGCTCCGGCAGGTGAAACGGAAGATGATCCGTACTCAATGTATGAGAAAAATTTAAAAATCGGGTCGGCGCACGAGTCCCGAATACTCCCGAACGGGCTCGCTCGGGCGGCATCGGCCGGGGTGTCTCGCTCGCTCGTTGAAGATTTTTGTTGCGAAGGCGTGTCCTTGACCTTACTCAAATCAGTTTGTTTGTTTTATTTCGCACCTGTGACACGGTGTGAATGGTGTGATAGATAACGCGCGCGAAATTACCCAATAATTATTCATAGTTATGGTTTTCTACTTTGTGTGTGCTTCAAAGTGTAGTGGTTAAAAGTGGCTTCAAAGTGTGTTGTTAATGGGATTATTTGAACAAGAACTACAAAAGAAAATAAGCTATGGCTTATTTAGGCGGTATGCCGCCTAATCTGTTTTTTGAAACCATCTTCTCGTGCTTTTCAACCTGAATTAGTTAAGTACCTATTAGAATATTCATTAGCGCGCAGCTTCTCTCACTAAACCAATGGTAAGTCAAGATGATGAGATATTTCACTGCATGTACATAAGTACCTGATACTTTTTATACAGAAATGTTTTTACAACATGCATTAATATTAACCAGAATTGTACCTAGAGTAACTGATTAACTATGTATGTACAAATATTATTAAGTATATATTAAGCATAGGGGCAGTCGACTACAAATAATTGACGAATGTACGGCATTTCAATAGGTCGTTTTGCTTTTGAGAGACAGTAGGTAAGCAGGTGAACCACCACTCCTTGAAGTCACGAGCCGCCACTGCTCAAACTATTAAATTTCGTAGAAAAAAGGTATTATCGAAGTCTGTTATACAAAATTGAGTCCTTACAAAGCACAACTGTGCTTACATAGAACTTTAACTCTAGTCTGTTCACCAAGTTTTAGTTACTGACTGTAAAAGTACAAACAGTTGTATCGAGACTCCGGAGTCTGATTAAACTCATAAATTCGCCGCCAGATGGTGCGCGGAAGCTGTAAGTCTATAACCAATACAGCGATTGTTGTCACCTAAGCAATTTCTTTAGAAAGTTGTAAAAGCTCACTTGAAACTAGTGTAGCGGAGCCGGGTGTTTATTCAATAAAAAAAAAGGCTACCGCTAACAATTTATTATAAAAAAATATTAGACTAAAATTAAGGTCGTAGGCAGAAGGCCGGTCTGTTAATTGCCTAGGTAAGTACGGTACTTCCCGGGCGCGACGGTTGATAGCAGCTCCAGGTAGTCAGTAGCTTGGCGAGTAGAACCCCGCTGAAAGACGACGTAGCCCCGGCAATGGAACTACAGGTAGCTCGACTGTGACTGGTTGTGGGGTAGGGGGGGAAGAAAGCCCCGAATCTTGAACCCCAAAGCAGGGGTCTTAAGAGGTTTAAATCACAAAAATATGGATATCACAAGCTCTTGTCACTATAATAATAATTTAAGGCAAGCTGCCCATTAATTTCCCTTTTTCTAATGCAATAGTCCCACCTCTGGCCAAAACCTGTTCGAGGACATATCATTCATTGGTATTTCCAGGAATGGGTTCTGGCTGGAGACCTACACTACATCAACTTCTCCAAAGGGCCTCTACGTGTTGGATCTATATCCCCACGCAAGCCTTCCAAAGGACCGGGGTAACACCCGTGAGTCTCAGAGAGATACAAATTTAAGGCTGATAATTTTATAATGATCAAATTCGTCAAAACGTGACGTGAGAATTTTATAGTGCTATTACACACTAGCACTATAAAATCCTCACGCCACGTAAGTAAGTAAATATGTTTTAAATTGCTGCCAATGAATATTCTAAAGGTTTTATTTTAATTATAAAATTTGCACTACGTTACACTAGCTACAACAGTCTTTTAAAAAATGCGTTTTGTAACTTACACTAAAGTCGACTACTCCTTGTGGGTACAGATAATTGCAAATGTAACTGAAACACTCATTTTGTATCCAACTTAAAATATTTGCGTAAAAAATCTACTTAAAGAATCAGATTTTAGTCTCCTGTGGAGATCATTTTCATGATTATAAGCTTTTTATATGACTTTCCATGTTTGTTTGTCTGTGAGGGTTAAATACTGTAATTCTATTTTCAAGGTTCTTATATTTAATCCATTCAACTATTTTGTTTATGAAATCGGATGACAATGCAATATTTTGGTACCTTATATCTGATCTGTTATTGGAGTTGGAATGTGGTCATAGGCATTTCTGAATTAAATAAGGTAAACCCATCAAATTGGCTCATTTGTTTGTACTGGCAAGCATTTTACAGTATAAGCTAAGTAATAATAAAAGCTTGCTTCAAAAATGTAATTCTTGAAAACCTTTATTCTATTCACTGTAAGTCAACTCGTATCAGAAACGGAACGCCCTTAACTTTTGTATAAGACGCCAATGTAAATATATATGTAATAAAATAAAAAAATCAAAAACTAAAAAGGTTAATCTTAGAGCCCATACCTTACTAAGCTCTAGTCTGTAAAAGTACAGACAGTCACAGCTGCATCGAAACTCCAGAGTCTGATTAAACTCATAAATTTGAGTTTAGATGGCGTGCGGCAAGCTGGAAGTCTAACCAATACGGCCTTTGACTACCTATATTTAGATATAGATAGTCAAACGCCATATTCGACACAGTCAACAATAATTTGTTTAAAATTCTACTTTTTTAAATTTCCGATGTTATCTCTTGAAGGAGGCTAATGAATGAGTGCCATCTTTCGTCTGTTATTCCTCAGATAACAGCTTAAGATAATAGGTGCCCTGCAAGTATATAACGACCTGCACAATGATAATGTTATGGTATATGCAATGATCCGGTTCTGAAACGATAGTAGTCTGTAGCATTTTAACACTAATTAATAACATTAACATAACGTCTAAGTAAATTAAAATTATGAAATGTCGTGAAAAATTGCCTAAAAAGGCCTATTTTCTGAATAAAATCTTTTGTCTGTTATATATTCCACTCGAGTTGGTACACTACGAAGAAGACCTTATTTTCTTCCTTCTCAAGTTCTTCTAAAGACCTGCGACCACAAACACTGAAAATTATTCGAAACGTAAGGTGTATGAATAATGTAATAAACGCGATAAAACCGTATTAAATTAATTGTATTTAAATGTTTAATAATCGCAAAAACATTATATATTTTATCAGACAATGTGAATAGACTGAAACCAAAAAGCATCTTGAGTAAGAAAGCAAAATATACAGGCATATCTATATATTTTAATTTTTACACATTTAAGTTGGCTATATTGTATGGCGTCGAGTAAAAACAATGTCAGACAATGCAGCAAATATAACCAAGTACTACTATACTAAGCCACTGTATTACATACTAAACATACATACAATCACGTCTTTTTCCCTAGCGGGGTAGACAGAGCCCAGGTCTATAAAACCTTAAGGCCACGTTTAGCATATTGGTGGGCTTGTAAGTATTGAACGGAATCAAAATAGTGATGAATTGCTCGCCGCATCGCCTATTAACATGATTCCCATTCCCTCGATCGGCTTTTACAATCTGCGCGGGAAGAGAAAGAGCTGGGACATTCTACGTTTCCTTTCTCCCAAATCAGCGTGGAAAAACACACTAAACTAATTAGTAAATTTCTTTAGAAGACAGTCCATAACATAAACCAAAAATTTATATCTACACGGATGCAGACAAATTAATAATTAAAAAATTTTCGGCATTAAAGTAAATATATGGAGGTGCGGATAACGGTTTAAAGGGAATTATGCATGCAAATTGTGGTGCTTTCATGGAATATTATGGTGAATAGTGTGATCGGCGATGTCAATTGTTGATAATATTAAGCCTCGCACCGCAATTACGGTTTCAGAACTTGATTTTTGTATACGTAGATTCGAAATCCTGATTGGGATAAATAGAAGAAGGAAATAGAAATAGTACTTAGGTACCTATGCTAATCTAGGCAATTTTGAACAACCAGACTAAACCAAGCATGGTTGTACATAACTGCATATAATAGTGTCCTTTGATTTTCGCTCGATCCCTTGATCGGTTTTACGGTCTTCGCGGGAAGAAATGCAGCTGGTATATTCTATGTTTTTCCTTTTCTCCCTCACCAGCATGGAAGAGACCAAAGTTCGATACTTACTCTAGAACACAACTTATCGCACTCTACCGAGTATTGTGTTAGGCACATTATAAACAAGAAGATATACTGTCCGCATATGTTGTCGATAACCACGCAGCCGTATGTGGTTTAATTTATGAATTATTAGTATTGTGTATGCGTTTGGTTACATATATGACATTTTTGACTACTATTCAGTGTTTGCTGTTACATTGACTTCAAGAGGGGTACATTTTCATGGCTTAAATTCAGTTTTTAATTTTATCTTTGAAAATCGCAAATAATTTTAATGAAAAGTGTATAACACTTGTATGGGTGTTTTTCGATTTTTGACTCGTAGTCCCACCAATAATGTCCTATCGGTCTCATAATCCCACTGCCATGGGTTTGTGGATAAAAATACCAAGACCCACTGATATTCTTATTTAGGTTCAATGACTCGTGGGTCCACTGTCAACTAGTAGAACTTTAAAACCGATTTAATTTGTTTTGTCCCTGCGTGACATAGGTCAAGTATGTACCACGGGTGAAGCCAAGGCAGACTGCTAGTGAAATATATTCACTTATATAAAAACATAGATTTTATAATCCTGCTGGAATAGGTGTCTCATCCGGAGGCGTGTGCTCTGGCAAACGCTTTGGCAAGCTAAGTTTCAAAAAGTCGCCGTTAGGTGGCAGCAGATCCTAGACTAATCAGAATATGTTTAACCGTGAAAAGGTAAGGTAATAAACTTTATAATCTACAAATTAAGAAATTAATTAAATCAAGAGTTTATCTCATCAATTGCTTTGTATCACAGCCTAGCCTCGTCAAAATTCTACAACATCAGTTAAGATAAGCTTAGTAATGATTCAGTCAAAATAAAAATTATGACGGCACGACTAAAATAAAAACGTTCCTACATATTACAAGAAGCACTTTCACATAATAATTCTGCAATAAAACCCATTAGTATTGATATACATAATCCGATGTGAGACGTTCGTAATTTCTTAGCCACGTACGGTTCCGTAATAAATTCACTTTTACGAAATATAGCTGTAATGATATAAAAGCCTTCCTGAAACCCAAACATTTCATATTGGTACGTCTAAGACTGTGCACGTCCAGAAATAATTCTTAACTCCTAAGGTATAAGGCCGTTGAGAATGATTGATGGCAGACGTGACCGTACCTGTAGGATTTTACGGCTATAAATGTTTCAGCGGGGTGAGAACGCGGAAGAAATTTAATGACGGCTACCGTTAATAATTTAACATAGAACAACTTCAGACAAGTAAGTATAGCATATACTTTACTCTCAAGTTGACTTTGTAAAGGGTAGTAATTGTACTTAGTACTTTTTATCCGACTGAACCACCCTTAAGGAGGCTATTGTCGCACGTATATGAATGCATGTAAGCCAGCATGTCTGTTCCATTGCTTCCTCCGTAGCCTAAAAAGCGAGGAGCCCGATGGCCTAGTGAAAGTGAGCATTATTAGCGCTTTCGTATGTTAAGCAACCCCAGGCGCAGTCCAAATTAGATGGGTGACCGCAAGTGGCTAAAAAACTATCTCGAACTCCTCCGTGCTTCGGAATGCACGTTAAGCCGTTGGTTCAGTCTGTCATCTTTGATGGCAGTCGTTAAACTATGTCAGATGCCTTTAGGTAGATTGTCAAAATCGGCAGACCGGTTATATTTTTTAAAATAATGAAACTTGTTATCGACCAGTTGGAAACGACTCTGCAGCACCGTCATCTAATGATAATGCCTGCTTTGTTACAAGCCTTAATTCGGTCCAATATTTTTGGATGAGGTTTGCAATCTATACATACATACTATCACGTCTTTATCCCTTGCGGGGTAGACCAGTGCAGGGCCTCGGTATAGGCTTCTATAATAAAATTCCTACAGAAATATTAACTCTGCCATTAGTTAAGTTTAAAACTGCTATTAAAAATCAATTACTTAAAAAGTCATACTATTATATTAATGACTACCTTAAAGATAAATCTACATGGGAGTAATAATATTATTTTTAATGAATATATGTACATCATTAATTAATATAATTTTAAAAATTGTTACAAATACTTTGTGTATAAGCATAGCCCTTCAGGCATGTAGGGACCAAAACTGGACTGAGTTTATTTCGGCATATTTTTTTCAGCAGTGGTCTTTCCGAAACGCTAGTAGTTTTTCGATTTTGCAAATTTTAAAAAAAATATGACGTTCAAAAAGCGATACATGATATCCAAAATTGAATAAAATTTAATTTCATTTCACAGAGCTTTGGGCTGTGTCTACCCACTACTGTCATAAAAACCTGCAGGCCAAGTTTAGCAACGTAGTGGGCGTAAAGGTGGAAAGCGGAATCAAAATAGTGAAACGTTGCTAGCCGCATCGACTATCAATGTTATTCCTTAGATTTTCGCCAAATCCCTTGACCGGCTTTTTAGAGTCTGAGCGGGAAGAAAAGCAGCTGGTATATTCTATGTTTTCCTTTTCTCCCAAACCAGCATGGAAGAGCAGTCTCTACGTTAGTATTATATTGTCTTTGGCCCAAGTTTACGTCTTTCATTCTACATTCCTATGATTTTATTTGACTTTTAACTCGCGTACAAATTATAAGACAGAAAATTTCCATGATCGTCATCAGATTTTTTTAAGTCTCCACTGCAGTAGCACC
This sequence comes from Rhodophaea formosa, assembly GCA_963082605.1. NCBI lineage: Eukaryota > Metazoa > Arthropoda > Insecta > Lepidoptera > Pyralidae > Rhodophaea > Rhodophaea formosa. The sequence goes on from OY720211.1 coordinate 13,328,352, forward strand.
ATACTATCAGAGCCATATATTAGCCTGAGCAGTCTGAACATTTGCCCTATACTCTCCAGGCTGGCCAGACGGGTTGGACTGGTCTCTTTGATGTTTCTAAGCTTTATTTAGCTCGTTTGATGTTTCTAAGCTTATTTATTTATTATTTAGCTCGTTTTTTCTAAGCCGCCCTCTACGACATCCACGGAAAGACTTGAATTTGTCCTATTCTACTTTGCCAAGAACCACACGCCAAGCGGGAACTGCATAGAAAAGTTTCCATACTTAATAATAACTCCTTAAATAAGCACCCGCGACTCCGCTCAAGTGAATTTACATGCTTCGGGAGTAGTTACTTTATCCGGAATGAAAGGTACTAAACGACCTTCCTTAGGGCAAAAACTTTATCCATATCAAAGAACTTAAATAAAGTAATTTTAATTAATGTCTAGATGTGGTACGTATCATTGCCCGTGACTGTCTGCGTTGATACCTAGTTAATATTAATATAATAGTAAAAAACGTTAGGAAAAAACTATTATACTTTAGGATTCAAACAAAAATAGACAAATTAAACTTCTGCATCACTTACTTTTTTATAATATTCTTCTTCTTCATCAGGTCTTTTTTGTCTCCACTGCAGGAGCTCGACCCTCTCTGTACTACCAGACCCTTATTAGCCAGAGCAGACAGAGGATTTGGCCTACACTTTCCACGCTGGCCAGACGGAATTATTATTTTAATAATTCATTTTTTTATAATATTAGAAATTTTAATTTATACTAAAATTGCCTGGGTTTGAGATGTTACGTCTATATTTAACTTAACCTAATTAGTCTCGTGGGCCAACCCGCTGCGGTCGACCCAGAAACATCGGCTTAATAGCCATTCAACATAAATATTTACAAATGGATTTCATATTCATAGCGGTACATAGACCTTTAACAATGCTTATTAAATTAAGTATAGACAGTAAATAAATTTGAAGAATTAGAAAGGATTTTCACTAGATCTGGTTTTGCAGGCACTCATAGTCTCAGTAACCTCTTTCCATCAGGTGGCCCGTATGCCTGTTTGACTATTTAGTTCTATAAAAATAAAGATCTGATATTCCACCTAGCTGCTTTAATACAAATTACGTTTTAGATCTTGAAGAAATACCTTTCTTAATGAAAAGCATTTATGGTCATGCTGGAAAGTACCACTCCTTAAAATTTGTATTAATTCCTTTGTATTAATTATAGATCAAGACGTCCGAAGCATAGCCCTAGCCCTTTGACAATATACGCTCTAAACTCCGGCATTCTTTCTTTTCAATGCTTAGAAAATTCTCGGAGATTTTTGCTTGTGCGCGTGACAAATACATGTCAATTTAAGCTATCAAATTATAGCTATTGGATCATAGTCTAAATACATTGACTTTATATAATCTAAGAGCACTACCTATAGTTAGTGGCAGACATGTATGAAAGGGAGGGACACCTGGTGTATCTAGCAGCCTTGGGCCTAGCATGCAATCTTTGATTAATATAGTCAAAGGAAAAATATGTGAGGGCTGGATCTAACAAAATTATTGAAAATTTTACACGATTTTAAATATCAAGTAATCTGTATTATTTATTATTAAAACTATAAAAATAAATAAGTATATATTAATAGTAAAATAGTATTATTTTAAGTGTCCACCATCGAAACATACTTTTTGGTCAACATTAAAGGTTCATTTAAAGATAATCATTGTATCCGGCTTTAAAATTTCAAAGGGTTTTACTCGAAACACTCCTTCTAGGTATTTTATTTCTATGGCGGTGTTATAATTACGGCAATGTAAGGGTTATTTTCTCTTCGATATTGCCGATATTGGGGAAAATAAGCCTTTATGTTCGATGTTTACTTTCAAGTATGCTTAACTGGTGTTATTACACTAAATGAAAGGGAATTGCTATGTTTGCGATAAAGATTTATTTTTGACGTATTTCGCAATGATATTATACCCACTAATATATATGTTACTTCTAAAGTACAAGGAAGTGTGATAAAAAAATATTATGTGTATATTATAATAGTTCTACAATTCATTTAAAATTATTAAAACATTCTTAACTATTGGTGCTGACGACTGGATTGTTTGCCGGATAATAATTCATTATAGTGTAAATTATGTTAATCGAGCTTTATGCCATCAGTACATTCTTTCAAAAGTAACTTTGACGAAAGTAATTCGATATAACGTTGGTGGGACCTTCTGAGCTCCTAATGTTATACCGAATCACCTTTGATCTACCTATTGTTTCCAAAAGCCACTAAAATAGAAGTCATATTCCCGGGTATCACGTTTCATCGAATCTAGCTTTTGTCTAGGCTTTGTTAGCGTTATTTTGTTGACGATGTCATGAAATAACATGTTATACTTATAGTTACTTTACTGTTTAATAGTAATAGATGTTCATTTTGACGGGCTTATAACCCCTTTATGAAAATAAATATTCAAAACTAAACATATATAGCTCAAAATGAAATATGAAACTGGTATTCTTTTTTTTTAAGATGACGTGAGTACCACAATAGTTCACGAATTTTATAAAATAAAAACTTTTGTACGTAGCAAAACTATTCTGTTATTTTTACATTCGTACATTTTTCATGCAAAAAATGTAGAATAATATTTTTAAAGCACGAATGTTTCGGACAATTGAATTTTATACCATCCTGCGATAAATGGGTTCAATAACATTATGTAAACTGTTTTGGAAATGGGCAAACGCACTCTAATAATCCGAAATTTAATCAGAATAATAAATGGAATAAGCGATGCAGCTACGTGAAAATTTTGCCAATGTGGAAACAAGATAAATATGAATATCCACAAAGGAAAAATGTTCTTTTCATTCGCGTTATTGAAAAGGCGATAAGCACACAATGGCGTTAGGCATAAATATTCCTTAGTTATCGTCCAGAAGATCTATAGAGGTAGGTGGAAGGGTCGTATCGCTCTCTTGACACTTATTGCGTTCTTTATGCCTGAACTCTGGAGAAATTCTATTTACTAGCAAAATTGTCGACGGTAACGTAAAATATCACACTTGGAAGAAAATAACATACCTACCCACAACCAGTAGGGATGTAATTTAGATCTACCGATATGATTTGGATATCGATGTTTTCGGAAAAAATATTAAAATAGAATTTATATTGATATTTAAAGTGAAAATTTTGCCAATGTGGAAACAAGACATGAAAATCCACAAAAGAAAAATTTTCCTTTCATTCGCGTTATTGAAAAGGCGATAAGCACACAATGGCGTTAGGCATAAATATTGCTTAGTTATCGTCCAGAAGATCTATAGAGGTAGGTGGAAGGGTCGTATCGCTCTCTTGACACTTATTGCGTTCTTTATGCCTGAACTCTGGAGAAATTCTATTTACTAGCAAAATTGTCGACGGTAACGTAAAATATCACACGTTGAAGGAAATTACACACCCTCAACCACTAGGGATGTAATTTAGATCTACCGATATGATTTGGATATCGATGTTTTCGGAAAAAATATTAAAATAGAATTTAAATTGATATTAAAGTGAAAATTTTGCCAATGTGGAAACAAGATAAATATGAATATTCACAAAGGAAAAATGTTCCTTTCATTCGCGTTATTGAAAAATTGATAAGCACACAATGGCGTCAGGCATAAATATTGCTTAGTTATCGTCCAGAAGATCTATAGAGGTAGGTGGAAGGGTCGTATCGCTCTCTTGACAGTTATTGCGTTCTTTATGCCTGAACTCTGGAGAAATTCTATTTACTAGCAAAATTGTCGACGGTAACGTAAAATATCACACATGGAAGAAAATTACACACCCTTAAGCACTAGAGATATAACTTTGATTTACCGATACGATTTGGATATCGATGTTTTTGGAAAATATATTAAAATTATCAAATTGGAATTTAAACCAATTTACAGTGGAACATTTAAAAAATAATGAGTCTGTTGAGTTCATGTACTTATACAATTCTAAGTAAGTAGGTATGATTAAATCAGTGATTCGATTAATATTATTTATTATCTTAATTATTTTAAAAATTACAAGAGAAAGGTAAATGCCAACTTTGGACTAAGTGTGCGCAAAACGAAGCTTATATGCTTCAGCTTCACAAAAAACGAACGTCTGTCCGGCTATAATCCTACAGATCGCATTTCTCAACCGTACTCGAGAAATTTTGAAAGCAAATTCGAAAATTAGATTTAATTAATACCGGTTCAGTATTTGCAATTTTTTATATAATCTGACTCAAAACTTGCAAGGTCCGTAACTCACGGCGCCATTAGTTTTATTTGAATATGTTTGCTGCAACTAATTTGCAGAATTGCAGGTTATTAAATCAATGCAACTTCCAAATAGTATTAAAAATGTTATTACAATGTTGTTGAAATACGCTAGACATACAACTGATTCGTGCTTGGGTTGCATTTATAAATGTAACTGTTCGTACATACTTAATTCGTCACTACCCCTAACAATCCCTTAAATACAATCAACATTAAAAATATCAGCTCACCGCACCTAAATTCGATACTGATAGCGATATATCGATATCGACAACATCAACTTTGAACTCTACGATACATCGGTACTGGTAACACCTCTAATCAACATACGTAAGTTTAACACCAAACTTTCCTCTCTGGAGTTTTGGAAATGAGAAGTGGAGCGTAAAAAGGTAAAGCGTGTTACTTGAATAATAAATGTCTTGAGTTAATAACACCCTAAAATTGTAGGCACGAGGCGTTCTTCTACTTAATTGCTTTAGACGAGTTTGTGATATCACTCGAAATGGGAAAATGTTGTTTCATAAATTGTTGTTTGAGTGGAATACAGGGTCGTGATATAATTCGTTTCATTGGATTCATTTATTATGAATGGTTTGTGTTAAAGAGTGGAGTGTCCTGCTCCTGCAGTGGAGACTAGAAAGACCTGATGAGGATGGTGATGATGTATAAAAGAGAAGAGATCGCTTCTTTTATCTCTGTATCTAAATCTTGATTTTTCTACTTACATCTTTGCTTGCTGCAAGTTATTTTTATTCATATTATTACAGAATAAAGTTTTCTTGTCTGTGCCTCGCCAATAATAATTTTTACTTGCGTAAACCTAAAACTAAAATTATAGGTCCAATATTAAATGCAGCATTAGATGTCTTATATGAATAAAAGTAATAATTTATCGACCAACAAAAATTTAAAACAGGTTTACAAATACATTAAAATGAACATAATTTACATTTTTGTACCCTGTTGGACCATGCAAAAAGCGAGGCTTGTGTCGCAGAAGTCCGGTAGGTATGAACTTTGCACATTTTTTATTTACTCATTTATTAAATTCAGTTACGGAATTAATTAAAAAAATCTCATGGGTACTTTTATTTCGTCACAGCAGTGACGTAATAAAAGTACCTAAATTACTTGACCAATGGAAAACTTCGCAAATAGTCGAATTACTTATTTGTCCAAGTTCTAATTAGTCTATTTGATCAATACAAAACATGAACAATACTTTACAATCACTCTATTTTTGCCAACTATTATTATGTTTGTATTTTAATCTCTACGTGTTTTGTGACTACAATGCCAGAATTAGACAATCCAGACAGAAACAAAAAAAAATACTGATATCAATTTCGATTGTGTTTAGTATATATATACGACGTTTTAAAAAAAGTGTACTGCTTTTCGAGGTCATGTACCTCCAATGCAGGAGTATGGTCCTTTCTGATTTAAACAAAAAACAAAAACTGCAAATTAATTTCTATATAATATCTATAATTGTTCGGCTTTGCTATATTTATTTTAGTGCAAGGAACTACTTATTTATATTACACGAACGTTAATTTTATGAGCGTGCCCCTAAGTAATATTATAGCTTTTACTGTTGCAATATCCTTTATTATTTATTTTATTGCAGCGGTATTTCAGAAAGATATACAATATGGGAATAAAGCGCACCTGTGCCCTATTGTGAATGAAATAGTCATATGTATTTGTTTTTATTATATTTTGGGGAAGTTTATTATTCTGTATGGTCTATCAAAAATAATAGAAATGATTTTACCAATGGGCTAGTAGTAAAAGGTGAGATGAGATAGTGAGATGGAATGGTAGTGTTATATCATGAATGACGCAAAGTTTAGCCTATAGCACTCAAATTAATGGTTTGATGAAAATATTAATTCAAGGATTTAAAAGTATAACTCATATAAAAAATACTTACTTACTGGGAAGTAAAATGTACGCAAGTACTTCAGCCATATTAAAACATGCAAATTTAATACAACAGCATCTCTCTCTGTCTTCTAATTTTTTTCCAGGTTGCAGCTGACGCGTGAGAGAGTTGTGGTAGAGCCACGTTACCGGTAAATTTCATCAATGAATGGACTAGCTCGGAGTTGCAGTTGTCCGTGGGCAGCGGCGATCACTTACCATCAGGAGACCCACTGGCTCGTTTGCACATACAATACATGTCCGGTTGCAGCCGGGGAGGGCTGCTAGTGAAACATAAATTTAAATCATCTAAATACTAGCATTTAGATATTACCACAATTATTCATCATTATCATCAGATCTTTTTATAGATATTTCAGTCTCGGTTGAACGTTGGTAATAAACGCACGCTATTCAAGTTAAACATAATCAGTGGTTGTCAACATTTTTGGTCAAGTACATTAACTGTTTCATTTTTTCCGAATTACGAAATTATTTGTTAATAAGTCAATTAGAACCATGAATACATGCAGTAGATGTAAGGAATCGTTCAACGATGGTGTGCAGTGTTCCTCCTGCAAAAAGTCTTATGACTTCGGATGCGCAGGGATCAGCGAAGCAGGCTATCGGAAACTAGGTCCAGATCGAAGAGCCGTTTGGAAATGCACAGGGTGCAAGAATACGGTTGGTGGAAGCGGTGGATGTGAGGATCCGGTATCTCTTGAGAAAATCTTCAATGAAATCCTCGATATGAAGAAACACCTTTCGAGTCTCGAAACGCTGAGAGATGATGTAAAAACCATAAAAAGTGATCTACAAGATCTCCGAGCCTCATGTGAATTTAATAGTGGCAAATTAGATGAATGCAATGGCAGAATCGATGCTGTTGAGGCTAAATTGCTGGAAGTAGACCTTCTAAGGGAAGAACTGAAGTCAACTCAAGAGGACCTCGCCAAATGCAAGCAATCATTAGCTGCTAAGGAACAATGGTCTCGACTTAACAACGCGGAGATCAAGGGAGTGCCCATCAAAAAGGACGAAAACCTCTTCGACATAGTAGACTCAATTGGGAGACATATAAAATGTCATATTCCTAAGACATTTATAAATTATGTCGCTAGGGTGCCACTGCATAACAGCAAAGAGAAATCCATTGTGGTTAATTTCACCAATCGATATTTGAAGGAAGATTTTGTTGCTGCAGCGCGGTCTACTAAACATCTTGCGGCAAGTGATATCGGCTTTCGGGACAGTACACAACGTGTCTACGTGAACGATCACCTCACCGCGGATATGAAAAACTTGCTGACGAAGACAAAACTAACCCTCAAAGACAAGCTAGGATACCGATATGTCTGGGTAAAATACGGTAAAATTCATGTTCGACAAAATGATACATCCAAGATTTATATAATTAATACAGAAAACGATTTAAAAAAAATATCCTAAACTGTTTCCCATTATATCACATTATTAAACTAATTTTTGTAATACTGGAGCAATTTTTTAGATACTATAAATGTCACTTTCAATATATCTCACATATTTATATAAATTCATACACTTTCCAATTGCAGCTGTTTAGCACCACTGGCACGCATTCCATAGCTAATTACTTCTATTGTATGCGCTCGAGCGTCTTTTGTGTTGCTTATCGCACTGCTGTGCTTGTGGTGAGTACAATTAATGCAATATCTATCTCGCTTCCACGCGTGCGTTTTAAGCGCCATGCGTATTTACCTGCTCACAATATGCGTAAACGAGTTTCAATTGCTAGTTTTACCAACTTTTATTTATTATCTTGTTACCGTACCCTTAAAATAATTTGTTATTATTCTGTCGCTAATACTTACATTTCATTTATTTATGGATAAAAGTTCACCGTTAAATATTTATTACCAAAATGTAAGGGGATTGCGAACTAAAGTAGATTTATTTAAACGTAATATTTGTATGGCCAATTACGACGTTGTATTTTTAACGGAGTCATGGTTATTAGACGGGATCGCTGACAGCGAGATTTTTGACGACCGCTATGTTGTTTGGCGCCGCGATCGCGATTATTCTTCCACAGGACAGAAAATGGGTGGTGGTGTGCTCATAGCAACTCGGAAAGATTTGCGAGTTGAATCACAACCTTCGTTTAACTCATCTGCCGAAGATTTGTGGTTAACGTTAACATTTAATTCGGGTAAACAGTCGTGGATTAAATTACACTTATGTGTTCTTTACTTGTGCGCACAAAACTTGGGTAACTCATTCTCGCAACAATTAAACAATTATTTTAATAAGCTCAACGATATTGTGCTGCAGAATCCTCTCGATAAATATTTAATAGTCGGTGATTTCAATATGAGTAAAATTAATTGGCATTTTATTAACGAGTTGAGCTATACTCCAACCGACTACCTATCTCCCAACGAATGTTTATTGGTTGACGAGATGAACATGCACGGTTTTGCCCAATTTAATGGCGTTCTAAACTGCCAGGGAAGGGTGCTAGACTTAGTTATTTCAAATGACACAGTCAAAGTCGCGGAATGTTTTGACCCCTTGGTACCGATTGACCCTCTTCATAATGCCTTATTAATTGAAATAGATTTTATTACCATTGATTGTTTAAGACCGGCTCCTGCCATGAAGCGTTTGTTTTACAAAGGTGACTATATCTCAATTAATTCGGAGATACAGAGAGTTGATTGGAATACTGAATTTTGTAATAGAACAATGGAAGATTCTGTGCAATACTTTTACGATTCTATAAATAATCTTATCCATAAATTTATCCCCTCTGTTAAATCCACTTCTAAATCTTATCCTATTTGGTACTCTAAAGCTTTGATTAAAGTAATAAAAGAAAAAAATAAATTTTTACGCAAATACAACATTTACGGAAATCGTAGCGACCTTGAGTCATTTAAATTGCTTCGGGACAGAGTGAAGCACCTCGAAAGTGAATGTCATCAAACATATCTCGATAACGTAGAAAAGTCTATTGTAAAAAATCCCAAGTATTTTTGGACTTACATAAAATCAAAAGGCAATAACAAGTCAAGTATTATTCCCAGCAGTCTTAAGTATAATAATATTCAAGCAACCACAGGCAGTGAAATTTGTGAAACCTTTTCATCATATTTTCTTTCTAACTTCACTCAGGCGACTTCGGTGCTTCAACCCGGCAATACAGATCCCAGTTCGCTGACTGATATCCCAGTTTCGCATATATCTAGCATTAATATTGAATTTGATGAGGTGAAGAGGCTTTTACTTGACCTGGATTCGTCTAAATCAGCCGGACCTGACAAGGTGCCGGCCCATTTTCTTATAGCCACTGCTGAATCGATTTCGATACCTATCACGTTGCTTTTTAGGAAGTCGTTAGGAGAGGGAGTTGTCCCAAGTATATGGAAGTCGGCATTTATAACCCCTGTGCACAAAAAAGGACCAAAAACTGATGTTTCAAATTACAGACAAATCTCAAAACTGTGTATAATTGTTAAGGTTTTTGAGCGTATTATATATAATCAATTATATACAGCACTAAAAAGCTCTTTTGGTTCTTTTCAACACGGGTTTCTCAGCGGAAGATCCACCGTCTCCAACTTGGTGCTCTTTAACGATTACCTTACGCAGGCTATGGAGGCTGGTAAGCAGGTTGATGTTGTATACACCGACTACTCCAAATGTTTCGATCGCATAGATCATAATGTGCTTAAAAGGAGACTTGCATCCGTGGGAGTCACTGGGGATCTTCTTAGGTGGTTTTCCTCGTATATAGACCATAGGTCCCAGGCAGTAGTAGTCAAAAATTATATTTCTGGATGGGTAGACATACCTAGTGGTATTCCTCAGGGTTCCTTGCTCGGTCCTCTTCTCTTCAATATCTTGGTCAACGATATCCAAAAATGTCTACATTCATCTCAATTACTTTGTTTCGCGGACGATATGAAGATATTCTGTACTGTATCTTCTCAAAATGATGCATCTGCACTGCAGGCCGACATCTCCCGTCTTGAGCATTATTGTTTTTGTAATGGGCTTGAACTCAACCCCTCTAAGTGTTGTGTAGTTACCTTTACAAGAAAACTGAACATAATACCTACAAGTTACATGCTCAAGCGACAGCCTCTACAGCGTTCCACAAGTGTGCGTGATCTGGGAGTACATCACGACTCTAAATTGTTATTCGACATTCACATAGATAAAATAGTCTCGAAAGCATATAAATCACTTGGTTTCGTTCTTCGATGTGCAGCGTCGTTTAAAGACCTCAAAACAATAAAAATATTGTTTTGTACTTATGTACGTCCTCACCTGGAGTATGCTTCACAAGCTTGGAATCCCATGTACAAAGAATATATAGATCGCATCGAAAACATTCAAAAGAAGTTTGATAAATACCTCTGCTTCCGTCAAAAAATCTATTACAATTCTAATAACTATTTAGATCTTTGCAAAAGGCATCATCTGGTTCCATTGAAGGTTCGACGAGATGTTGCCGACTTAGTTTTCTTACTGAAGATAGCTTCTGGTGCAGTTGACTCCTCTGAACTTTTGGCAAAACTGCAGTTATATGCCCCTCCAAAAACACTTAGATGTAACCCCCTTATATTTCTTCCCGGTACTTCAACGAATTACCGTAAAAACTCGTTTTTCATGCGTGTGGGTAGTAATTTCAATAATATTTCTAAAACCGTTGACATTGACTTATTCACCACAAGCATAGCGGCCGCTAAGCGTTTACTGTATGAATATTTGCTCCAGTATAGTAGTGTAGTACCATAGATTTCTTTTTTGTTTTCTATAATTATAAAGGAAGTGATTTTTGGTATGTTTATAATTCCTATATTTGTCATCACACTTTTTTTTTGACATCTTACTTAGGCTTATATAATACATTGAAAAAGATTTACTCTTAATACATTAGTAGATGTTAGCAACTACTGATTTTCCCAATATTGTCTTCAGTTAAAATTCTATTTAATCTAAAAGTAGCGTGTACGTATTTTATGTTCAACCTTATTGTTAACTTACTCAGTTTCTATATGTGAGGACCTGTAATTGGCTTCTTGGTTTATAGGATTATTATCTATTTTGTAATAAAAAGCTGTTGGTCTTCTTAAATAAATAAAATAAAATAAAATAAAAAATAAAATAAAATAAGTCTGTACTGAAGGAGCACGACCATTTCTATACTACCAGAGCCATATTTTAGCCAGAGCTGACAGTGGATTTATACCACACTCTCCACGCTGGCCAGATGGGTTGGAGACTTGGAGAGGTTTCTTTGATGTTAATAAGCTTTGTTTAGCTCGTGTTTTCTAAGTCGCCTTTTATGACGTCAACGGGAAAACTTGGAGTGGTCCTATTCTACTCTGCCAGAAACCACACGGCACAATTATTATTGATCCTTTAATTGGCTACATGATTGGTTCACTAAATTAAACCCAAACTACACCGATATGTCATGCTAAGACTCAAAACCTACCCATGGGCATTACAGCCTTTGATATACTGTCATGTATTTGCAAATGTAACAAACAGGCCTTCTAAGCCTATTAAACACCAATTCCAGCTAAACTTATCTCGTAACTGTTAACTTGAGCCTATTAGTAGTTTGCACAAATTAAAGTCTTAGTAGAAGGAGATATCATACTCGTAGGAATTACTAGTAAATTAAAAATAGATTCTCGATTTTCTGGAAATATTTTTTGACTGTAATATTTCTAACTATCCACAAATTAATGCGCCTTTCGACAAACTATATTCTGTGTTAATCCATCTTACCTACACTATTTTTATTCTTCCCCAAGAAGTTTCATCATGGGCACTTTTTTTTCCTCGTGGGTAGTTGTGATATAAGCAGTAAAATTATAACTCTCTTTGCAAATTAATTTTAATAATATATATATATATTGATTATATACACTAAATTATATGCTTGGAATAATTGTACAGTAGTGTAGTACCTGTGGTAGCAAATTCCTGTCGTGATCTCATCTACAATGGAGGCAATCCAAGAAACTATAACTGCACTGACACTTGAGTTTAATACAAGGATGGCGGAGTTCACAGAAGACTTGAAAAATGCCGGTGGTTCTCCCGTAACAGTTGCAGCTCTATCAGCAGACTTCACCGGCTTCCAAAAGTTCACAATGTCATCTTTGAATTCACTTCAGCGCCAAGTTGAGTTACTAAATCTTCATCAAGATCAATTTGAAATGCGTAGTCGTAGGAAAATGTTGCTTCTGCATGGAGTACCTGAGGCCAAGAAAGAGGTCACCTCCGAGGTAGTTGTATCAATCGTCACTGAGAGTCTTCAAGTGCCAATAACCATCGCTGATATAAGCAGAAGTCAACGACTTGGGCGTTCCCTTGGTAAAAACCCCAGGCCAATTCTTGTGAAATTCCAAACAATCACACTGAAAGACAAGGTCTGGTTCTCAAAGACCAACCTTAAGGGGAGCCAATATACTGTTTCGGAGTTTCTCACAAAACCTCGACATGACGCTTTCATGGCTGCTCGACAGCATTTTGGCGTTAGTAAATGTTGGACAAGGGACGGCATTATACAGATCTTATCTCCCGATGGCTCAAGACATCGAGCCAGCACTATGCGAGAAATTGAGCAGCTCATCAGTTCTTCCGTGGGTGCTGAGGAAGATGAAGCGTCGGACTCGGCAGCGAAGAGCTCGGCAGCTAGCAGTGCAGCAAGTGGGTCGAATTCTGCAGCCGCCGCATCAAAAGTGGCCCTTAGGGCCAAACGGATTCCAAAAAGAAAGTGATAGGTTTTTGCCGTTCCGTGTTATCAATACTCGGTCTCGAATTACATCACAGCAGTTATTTTTGTGTACTGTTACAGTTAAGTTCACTTCTTTAGTTTTCACCCTCCATTATTTGTTTTGTACCGACCGACGTTTGATTTATTTATTTGAGAGTGTCTGTGGTATTGTCAAACCTTTTTCATTCATTTCTTTGACATTGACATCCAGTAAATGTCATTTATTTTTCATCCACTCGAATTTTGGCAAAGATAGTAAATCATACAGCCTTTTTGTACTCGAAATTCTGTTTATTTTTGTTATTTGTGATTGCTTACCTAATATTTTGTGCTTTTTTTTTGCTACCAGCAGGTGACACATCGTTCATTTATTTTATTTGGCTAGTATTTTATGGTATATACCACATATATTTTTTATTTTTATTTATATTTATCTTATTGTATACACGATGTCTGACGATAGTTTCCATTCCCTCACTGATGATAGTTTTCATAGTATCCCGACTCCATTATCTGAAAATATTCAAAATCACTTATCCGACTGCGCAAAAAATTTTAATGTACTACATTTGAATGCACAAAGCATTCCAGCCCATTATCCGGATTTTTTGTCGACTTTCGACGATCCTAATATACACGCGATCCTTGTTTCCGAGTCCTGGTTCAGACCTTGTCTTGCTTCGACTTCATTCGCTCTACCAGGGTTTCAACTCATTCGTCAAGACCGCCCCAACATGGGTGGAGGTGGTGTGGCTATATATCTACGGTCGTATCTTCCCTTCAATGTCATTTCTGTCTCTAATTCTTCAAATCCTTCTGTTGAGCCAGAATATATTTTCCTAGAGGTCAATATTTCTCATGTAAAAGTACTACTTGGCGTCTTCTATAGCTCCTCTTCCTCTATAAACTATTTCTCTCTACTTGATAACCTTCTCGTAAATCTAATGCCCTCATATAGTCATACCATAATAATGGGTGATTTTAATACTTGCTTGATTAAAGATGATCGCAGAGCCAAATCTTTAACTTCTCTTGCTGAAAGCTGCAATCTCACAATTCTTCCCCTTGATGCTACTCACTTTTTCCCGAACTGCAACCCCTCATTACTCGATTTAATCCTTGTTTCCTCTCCCGATCATGTAGTTAAGTACGGCCAGTTCACTGCAGATGCCTTTTCTTACCATGACCTTTTACTTCTATCGTATAAAATTCGTGTCCCTAAAGTCAAATCTAAAATTCTTCTTAAGCGTAATTTTGGTGCCATAAATCTAGAACATTTGCGTGATGATGCTTTCGCTTGCGATTGGTCCACAGTCATCAATGCGGACTCCGTGGACTATCAAGTTAATAACTTCAATAAATTATTGACAGAATTATATGATCGTCATGCTCCTATTCGTCCAGTCCGCGTGAAACATTTACCTGCACCGTGGCTTACAGCAGATATAAAACAACTTCAGGCGAAAAAAAATAGGGCTAAAAGTAAATATAAATCAAATCCAGATAGATTCCGTGATTATTACATTTCAGCGAGAAATCGCTGCAACAAGGCGTGTAGAGAGGCCCAACGTCGTCACATCCACAAATCCGTTGAAAATGGCGATCCTGCAAGGGTATGGAAATTTCTAAGGTCTCTTGGAGTTGGAAAAACTCAATTGAGTAATCCTAACAATATAGATATCGAAGGTCTGAATACCTATTTTTCCTCAAATTCTGTCATTGATAGTAACACTAAAAGTTCCACGATAAACTCCATTTCTACAATTCCAACTCCTGACTATCCTCAATTTATTTTTAGTCAGGTCACTGATTGTGATGTTAGGAAAGCTATACTTTCAATATCCTCGAATGCCATCGGTAACGATGGCGTTAGTCGTGATATGATATTGCCTATTCTTGACATCCTTCTACCAATCCTTACTTTAATCCTGAATAATTCCCTTTCCAGAGGTGTGTTTCCCAGTGCATGGAAAGAAGCGCACGTTATACCCCTTCCTAAAAATAACTGTCCAAAATCTTTCTCCGACTTCCGTCCAATTTCTATCCTCCCTTTCCTATCCAAAGTATTGGAACGTCTAGTCCAAATACAACTCAACCACTTCCTTAACAAACATGACCTCCTTAATCCTCTTCAATCCGGTTTCCGTCCCGGTCATAGCACGACTAGCGCTCTTGTAAAGATTACGGATGACATTCGTTTGGGTATGGACGATGGGCGGGTTACAGTGTTGACATTGCTAGATTTTAGTAATGCTTTCAACACTGTAGACTTTGACATCCTGCTTATGGTATTGCGTTCCCTTAACATATCTCCAACCGTGATCGACTGGTTTCATTCTTATCTGTATGGACGTCGGCAGCGCGTGCGTGTTGAGGATTCATATTCCTCTTGGTGCAATACGTCTGCCGGTGTTCCGCAGGGCGGCGTGCTATCTCCCATTCTTTTTGCTCTTTTTATTAATTCGATTACATTACATATTCGCTCCTCCTACCACCTTTATGCAGACGATCTTCAGATTTACTCGCAAGCTAAAGTTGTTGATCTTCCGCAAGCTATCAACACTATTAATGATGATTTGGAGCGGATATCTATCTGGAGCAAAACTCACGGTTTATTAGTGAACCCTTGTAAGACACAAACCATTATAATAGGTAGTCCGTATTTCACTAGGCAAATTTCCTATCCTGATATACCAAAAATAATTTTTAATGGGACCATTGTACACTACAGCGATTGTGTGAAAAATCTGGGAATATACATGGACAGAACTTTTGCATGGTCAAAGCAAATTTCTGAAGTCAGTAGGAAAATTTTTATGGCGGCTGCTTCTCTGCGAAGATTACAAAATTTTTTGCCCTTGGATACCAAAATTACGCTTGCAAATACTTTGCTACTTCCCATAATAGATTACGCCGATATCTGTTACTTAGACATAACTCAGGAGCATCTTAACAAACTTGAGCGTCTCCAAAATCTCTGTATCCGACTCATTTTTGGTCTTCGTAAATATGATCACGTCTCTCAATTTCGAACGCAACTCAAGTGGCTCCCTATTCGCCTTCGCCGAGATTGGCACATCCTTTCTTTTCTTTATTCCATTCTTTTCAACCCCACTTATCCTTGTTACTTGAAGGAGCGTTTCACATATCTGCATGATGTTCACGATCGCAACTTACGTAGTGCTGGTAACCTTCGACTCAAAACCCCTATTCACGAATCTAATATGTACGCAAAATCTTTCTCGGTCCATGCTGTTCGGCTTTGGAACGCTCTTCCCCTATCCATTCGTTCTGCTCAATCACTTGAAAGTTTTAAATTGCAAGTTAAATCCCACTTTCTGTCACGCAGCAATGACTAACATTTTTAATTAAATTTTTTTTTTTTTTTGTTTATTTTTAACTAAAAAATTTCTCTTACTTCTTGACAGTCGTGTATATATAGTATATATTTATATACATTTATGTTTATATGTTTATATTTATTTGTATTTATATTGTATTTTTATATA
This sequence comes from Rhodophaea formosa, assembly GCA_963082605.1. NCBI lineage: Eukaryota > Metazoa > Arthropoda > Insecta > Lepidoptera > Pyralidae > Rhodophaea > Rhodophaea formosa. The sequence continues at coordinate 13,344,881 of OY720211.1, forward strand.
CATTGTACATATATTTATTCATTTAAGTGTAGGTATATTTAGGTAATTATTTGTTATATTCAATAGTCTCTTTCTATAATTTATATATTTTACTGCATAATATCGCTTTATTTTTATCTTTCTTCTTCTTAATCCTTTAGGCACCACTTACTTTTCTTTTTGTTTTTCTGTCACCCAATGGTAGCCTGTAAGAGATTGCCTAGGCGATAAGGCCGCCAATTGTACAAACTGTATCTTTTTGTGTATTTTATTTTTCATTTTTGTATGTTATGGTGCAATAAAGTGTATTTACATTTACATTTACATTTACATTTACATTTACATCATGGGGAAGGGAGCTTGCTATTCGTACCAACCTTTGTTAGATGAGTTGGTCATCATCATCATCATTTTGTTAACATTTCATTGATTTATAGTAGAAATTGTCGTAAGGCTGAATGTGTTTAGATGCTTTTATCAATATTTTTGTAAGTTGGCAATACAGCTTTTTTGACATTGACATTACTTTTTTGGCGCCGGACGGAGATCAAAGGCTTCGGGTCTAATACTTTTGTTTTTATTGGTTTTATAAGATATACTGTGGCTAAGAATTATTTGTGAGCATGGTGATATAATTGTCCAAGTAAATAGCTGGCACTAATATGAGTTGTCATTATAATTTCGTGCAGGTAACACGGTTAGTCGACCATGCACACCCTGGTGTCAGAGTTCTTCGGAACCGCCTCTCGGCCTTTGACGTGGTTCCTTTAACACTGCCTGCCTTTCGAAGCATGAAATCAACTTTCTTATCAGACAATCAGGAGATTCAAGTCTGCAATATCCTAACCAAACTGGAAACAACTTAACAAAGTATGCTTCCTGTGTGAATCGAACCCTGAGCACAGATGATGATGATTCTGATGAGTTGGTGAGCACAGTTGATTTGGCTTATCTCAGTTCTGACGCTGCTGCCAATTGAAACCGTCTTTTATGTAAAGAAAAGGCAGGAGATTTTTGGACTGCGATAACGGGATAAAAGTATTCGGAATACCAGATTCTAGGCTAGATTAGGATGAGAAATTAGTACCTCGGGAGTCGGGAGGCCAAACGCGCGGACCCGATGCCCTATCTGCAAAGTCTGGACAGGCAGTTGAGGATGAGGACCCTTAGCCTAGAAATATGAAAGTAAATCTCCCATTTTCTTCTTGTAGCTTCTACTATTGTCAACTTTATATTGCCCGCAGGGCAGCTTGTGGCGAGCCCGCAGGGCAGCTTGTGGCGAGCTGTTGGTGAGTAACGACACCACGGACCCGAGTGCTCCAGAGAGTCGGTCAGAGCCCTCGTCCCCGACGTGTCTTCATCGGTCGGGGTGGAAACCCAAGAGGGCTCGCAGGACTCTCAGCTCTGGCTTGCCTTAGTTGGCTGTCCAGAGAGGAGTCGTGAGAGCTGTTGCTCCAGGGGTGGAAGTGTTAAAGGCCTAACGACGCGAGTAACTTCGGAGAAAGCGCAGCACACTTCTCGATACCCCTGAGTCGTCCGCACCGTTGTTGCCCCTTTTGCCGGCAATAATCGTGAGCTTTTTTGAGGGGCCCATTTAGTGGGCGGCAAGCCACCACCTGCTAATAAATAGTCAGTTATCATGATTGTGGTAGATGTCCGAGCCTATACAGTAACCCAGTACAAGACCACCCACATTTCATCCCATAACCCATTATTTTTCTCCATTAAAATACAATAGCTCCACCTCCGGCCAAGACCTGTTCAAGGGTGTATCATACATTGGTATTCCCAGGACCGGGTGCTGGCTGGAGACCTACACTACATCAACTTCTCCAAAGGGCCTCTACCTGTTGGATCTGTATCCCCACGCAAGCCCCTCGAAGGACCGGGGTAACACCCGTGACCCAAAAGGAGATACATACAAATAAATGCCCTACCTGCAAACTCCGGACAGGCAGTTGAGGATGAGGACCCTTAGCCTAGAAATATGAAAGTAAATCTCCCATTCTCTTCTTGCTCTTCTCCTATTGTCAATTTTTTTTAAAATCTGCCAATATTGCTCGTGGAAGGACATAGGTATATTTTATCCCGGCAACAAAAAATTATTTCGTTGGGATATATAGTAACGCGAGAGGAACAGCGGCGAAAAGTTTGTAAGCTATATACTAATACGTGACAATTATAATCCAAATTGAAATCAATTTAACTTGATTTTGACTGATAATTTTACGAGAACTTAGTGACGGCACATTTACACACATATTTCATTGATTTTTGGGTAGTTTACTACTTTCAAAAATTTTGCACTATTTCAAAAATAGAGTAATTCTATATTTTTAACGTGACACATCTGCTACTCTTTTTAATTTGTGGTATTAGCCGTCCGTCCAATACGCTCACACGTCCGTGAAATTAATATTCAAATTAGTAAACGGAATAGGCTTCTATCGGCTTTTCGTTATATCCACTGTATGAGTGCTGTGTTATGTGTATTTACTATTTATAATACTGAACTGAGTTTCTTTCGGCGTACTCCTCTCAGCAGTGGTCTTTCCAAAACGCAAGTAGTTTTTCGATTTTGCAAATATAAAAAAATAACTAGATAAATGACGTTCAAAAAGTGATACATGAGATCCAAAATTTGAATAAAAGCAATTCATTTTATTTCATTTATGTGAAATGACGTTCTTGCTAATAATGTGATACGTAGTATGATAGGCTAATTTTCTAAAAAAATAGAATACATCCGTAAGTTTGATTTAAAAGAAAAAACATTTGCCACGTATATTTTCTTGTGTCAATCAAACAAAAACCGACAAAGATATAGCCCGTTAAAATTCTGTGTCAAATTTTACCTTCTTTCGTGAATAAAATCAAAAGTATTGATTTTTCCTGAAGAAAAAAAATATTTTTGAAATCCCCATAACAAGCCCTTTCATTTGATATATATATATATAATATAACACGGTTAGGTTTGCAAAACTTTTTTTTAACATTTTCTATTTTGACCCCCTAAACTGACCCTTATTTAAAACTTTACTTTGCACATCCGTGTTTGGGTCATAGGTTTACACCATCTTACCAAATTTCATTTAATTTGGTTCAGTAGATTTGGAGAAAATCGACTGTGACAGACGGACGGACGGACAGACAGACGCACGAGTGATCTTATAAGGGTTCCGTCTTTCATTTTTTGTACGGAACCCTAATAACAATTATTTATCGACCTTGCGATAGATGTAACTCCATAGAAACGTCAGCGGAAATAAATAAGTAAAAGCTTCTTGCTAAGTCCTGTTAATATTAATAATTATGTATTTAAAGCTGGAAAATTTAAAAACAAATAAATGATAATCCCCTCTAAGTAATTATGGATCAGCTGCGATTTACAAAAACACAAATGAAGCGTGCAATATTGCATTTTCTTAATTTTTTCATGATTACAGCACCTAGTTACAGCACGAGTTTTGTAATAGCATTTGCAAATGTAGTTAACGTGCTACCTACGTAGTGGACACTCGACCTGATTAATGTCGCAGGAAGTCGCCGGATGCATCCGCTCACCCGTGTAATCAATAGCAGGATATATGTACCTGCGAATCGAACTGCCAATCTCCTAATACGTACAATGTTGTTGTTGTGAAGTTTTGTTGAAATAATTCATAAAAAAATCATTTGAACATGTGGTCAAGGAAGTGTATAAGCATTAGTAAATGTCCAAAAAACTCTCAGTAACTGTTCTAATGAAATAAGATATAGAAAAACAAATATACAAGCGGGATATGAATCTAAGCCTTGTACAAATAGCAGCGTGCTTCGATCCTACTCGTCAGATCTTTCCACCATATAATATTCCTCTTTAACGCATTATTATATAGGGCTTGTTCCACTTAACACAACTACCCACTATAATTAGTATGATATATAAATTACATAATTATGCTGCAATGTAGGTTGAAAATCAATTATTTAACTATCATGTAAGAAGCATCTGCTCATGTAGTGTTTTTTTACCAAATCGTTTTACTTTATTTATTAAAATTATGATAAAATAGCATTGAAAATGCATAAAATCCGTTATAAAATTCTTAATTCGTATTTTTGAGCGGAATTTAGGCCCTGAATTTTGTTTCTCGTAATTGAAGGTAACAAAATATAGAGCCGATAACATGTTCTTAATAAGACTTGTGTTATGGGATACTTACTAAACGATACTATATTTTATAACAATTACATATATAGATAAACATCCAAGACCCAGGTCAATCTGAAAAAGATCGTTTTTCATCTTGACCTGACCGGGGATCGAACCCGGGACCATCCGTGTCACAGGCCGGCGTGTAGACCGCTGCGTCACGGAGCTCGTCATCTCACTCAATGTGACTGCTTAAACTGTTTGCCATCCCAAAAAGAAATAAAAATGTAATAAAAATCAAAATTGCAAAGGCATAGGACAAATATGCATGGTTCCCTCATAACATAATGCTACTAAGCTGAACTGGAGCAAACCTAATCCGATCCTCTGACGTCACTAATTTGAATATTAGTTACATAGACGCATGAACACAATGGATGTCCGACGCTGATGGTAAATAAGTTCATTAAGTTGACGTTAGTGTCAATCTTACATACATGCATTTGCAGTCATTATCTACATGTGGGTAAACTAGTTATTGAATGTCACAGTAAAATGTCTCAGTATCAGATAAAATTGTCAATATGTTCTAGTGGTACCAAAATTATATGCTCTTTCCTTACTTTTTGTTTTATCATATTATATTCTACATAGCCAGCAATACATTAAAAAACAAATACATTAAACGCAAAATATTAAAAAAGGATAAAACCTTTGTTAATATTTTGCGTTATTACGGTGTATATCACGTACTCAATTAAAACGTGACTTTGGCGTTCCCATGCATTTGATACTATGTTTTGTGACTATTTGTGAAGACTTGTTATTGGCTATCATCATCAGGTCTTTCCAGTCTCCACTGCAGGAGCACGACCCTCTCTGTACTACACGAGCCATATACTAGCCTGAGTAGTCAGAGGATTTGGCCTGCACTGTCCACGCTGGCCAGACGGGTTGAAGAGGTCTCTTTGATGTTAATAAGCTTTGTTTAGCTTGTATTTCCTTAGTCGCCTTTTACGACATCTACGGGATGACTTGGAGTGGTCCTATTCTACTCTGCCGGGAACCACACGGCGAATTGGCTATATTATGTAGCTACTGTATAATCTAAGTTACTATTGTTGCTGTTGGTCATAAAAAAAATAACAATCAAAATTGCAAAGACATGTGACAATATTACATGGTTACCACGTTCCGCATAACATAACGCTACTAAGCTGAACTGGAGTGAACCTAATCCGATCCTCTGACGTCACTAATTTGAATATTAGTTACATGGCCGCATGGGCACAATGGATGTCCGACGCTGATGGTAAATGAGTTCATTAAGTTGACGTTAGTGTCTATCTTACATATATGCATTTGCAGTCATTATCTACATGTGGGTAAACTAGTTTTTGAATGTCACAGTAAAATGTCTCAGTATCAGATAAAATTGTCAACATGTTCTAGTGGTACAAAAATTAGAAGCTCTTTCCTTACTTTTTGTTTTATCATATTATATTCTACATAGCCAGCAATACTTTTATCCTTTTTTAATATTTTGCGCTATTACGGTGTATATCACGTACTCAATTAAAACGTGATTTTGGCGTTCCCGTGCATTTGATACTATGTTTTGTGACTATTTGTAAAGACTTGTTATTGGCTATATTATGTAGCTACTGTATAATCTAAGTTACTATTTTTTTTTGATGATCAACAGCAACCTGTTGATCATCAAAAAAAAACCTATCAAAATTGCAAAGACATGCGACAATAATACATGGTTACCACGTTCCGCATAACATAATGCTACTAAGCTGAACTGGAGTGAACCTAATCCGATCCTCTGACGTCACTAATTTGAATATTACTTACATGGACGCATGAACACAATGGATGTCCGACGCTGATGGTAAATGAGTTCATTTAGTTGACGTTAGTGTCTCTTACATACAAGTTGCATATATACATACATACTATCACGACTTGTCTTCTTTAAACTTGCCCTCCGAAGCACGATATCATCTTTAATTTCAAATAAAACGGTGATTCAAGCCTGCAATATCCTAAACAAACCGGAAACAACTTTCACAAAGTATGCTTTCATGTGGGATTTGAACGATTTAGATTAGATGCTTATACAATTTAAAACTTGTTTATTCAGAAATATTGTAATAGGAAATTTACTACTATTATACTTAAACAAAAAATTATTGATTGTTTGACCGACCACCAATTTTTAAAATTCCTTGACCTTTATAAACCTAATCTATGTGCGGGGTGACAGACTAAAATTTACACAGACGAGGTCGCGGTAAAATTGCTAGTAAACCATATAATCATTTATTAACAATAAGCAATGTATACAAATCGTCAATCGTTTCATAATTGTTAAATATTCTACAAAAACCCTGTTAGAGTGTACAATACATCACGTTCATTAGATCAATTTATAGCTCACTCAGTCCACAATAGCATTAAGCCACAGACTAGTCTCTGTTTGACAAGGGAGATTAACACTTTGGCTTATGTCCTGGCTGTCTAGCATGACGTGACTTGCTTGTATTCGATACTATAATAATATACGGCACGGTAGCTATTTAGCCATTAATAGTTCAATAAGATGCAAGAACGGTAAGGTGAATATTATTAATTCGAGTGCTTATAATAAACTGATGACTATAATAGACTGCTTACCGAGTACGAGCATCATACGACGTTTTTTAATACGTTTGTGATTACCATAAAATAAAACCAGTTTGCAGATTATCAGATAAGCAATTAATACCCAAGAATTAAAAATCAATTTGCATGGAAATTTAATAACATTTTTGAATTCCCAGTTTTAAACCCAAAGGAAAAGTTGTTCGAATTGACGGACTGAGTCATCCCTTTTGTCCAATGCACAAAAAAACAAATGTCGGCGATGAATCTTCACGCTGTATAGACTTAATACAAATCCGTGCTCTTTGTATGACGCGAATTGTACATACCTAGTCGCTAGTGTTTCAAAATGACCGCAGTCTAGACGGTTTAGCCTCAATCGTGCAGTGCCAATGCTGTTAGTCATGGAATTTATAGTTCGCGTGCCGTTCACTTGCTTACAGGTATTCGGGGATATCAGAGCTTGGAGTGACATATAGGTAGCTAATGTTTAGCAGTCGTCAAGCTGTGATAGATTTGAATCTGGTACACAAGCTACAAAGGAAAATATTTAACCGCTGCTGCTAACGTTGATTCATCCATTGTGTACTCATGCTTTTATTGCAGATATGCACGAGAGGTTACATATCTTTTTAGGATTGGTTATTATAAAAATCGTGCGTAACATATTCTCCTTGTATCTATTATTCAATATCGAATTTACTCGGTAACAAAAGGTATTTTCTTTTTTTTGCTCGATAAGAATTGTACGTACCTAGTCGCGATTGTTTCAAAATGACCGCAGTCTAGACGGTTTAGCCTCAATCGTGCAGTGCCAATGTTGTTAGTCATTAGATTTATAGCTCGCGTGCCGTTCATTTGCTTGCTCAAAGTTCACTTGCATCAAAAGTTTGAGTGACATATAGATAGTTATGTTTAACAGTCGTCAAGTTGAGATTTTTGACTATATACTGAAATATATGTCTATTGGCAACTTGAACAATCTGACACTACAATTGGTTAAAATAAGGTACAAAGAAAAAATCTTAACTGCTGCTGCTTACGTTTATTCATCCATTGTGCGATTATGATTTCACAGATATATGAGAAGATAGTTTAAAAATCGATCGTAATATATTTTCCTTGTACCTTTATTTCATATTGAATTAACTGAGCAACAAAAGGTATTTTTTTCTTTTACTGTACGCACCTAGTGGTGAGAATATATATATATACGGACAAATCACACAGATTGAGCTAGCCCCAAAGTAAGTTGTTATGAAAGACTTGTGTTATGGGATACTAACTCAACGATACTATATTTTATAACAAATACATATATAGATAAACATCCAAGACCCAGGTCAATCTGAAAAATATCGTTTTCCATCTTGACCTGACCGGGGATCGAACCCGGGACCATCCATGTCGCAGGCAGGCGTGATGACCGCTGCGCCACGGAGCACGGAGCTGCGACCGCAGTCTAGACGGTTTAGCCTCAATCGTGCAGTGCCAACGCTGTTAGTCATAGAATTTATAGCTCGCATGCCGTTCATTTGCTTGCAGATATTCGAGGATATCAGAGCTTGGAGTGACATATAGGTAGCTATGTTTAGCAGTCGTCAAGCTATGATAGATTTGAATCTTACATAGTTTACCACACAAGCTAGAAAGGAAAATATTTAACCGTTGCTGCTTTTGTTGATTTACCCATTGTCCGATCATGATCTTACAGATTTATAAAGGTTACATATACATAGCATTTGAGGATTGCTTCGTATAACACAAATCAGGGATCTACACGGTACGTAGTCGTACGCGGACGAAAATACATGCAGTAATAGAGCGTTCACGTTCCTTCAATACCTACTATTGTAATACTGTATTTTCTTGCTTCAACTTCTGGTGTGCCCCATGGGCCTAACTACTTGCATAGTCATAAGGACCTCAGGGAGGATAATGATAAAGCGATGAGAATTTCCATATACTTTCTAGTTTGACTATGCCGTGATGCAGAACATGCTGTGTGGTTCCCAACAGAATGAAATAGGACGTCGTAGAAGGCAACTTAGGGAACTCGAGCTAAACAAAGCTTATAAACATCAAACAGACCTCTCCAACTCATCTGGCCAGGGTGAAGAGTGTATGCCAAATCCTCTGACTACTCTGGCTAATATGTGGCTAACTAGTTTGACTCGATACTAAATGTAACAGAATCTATGTTAATGTAATGTTTTGCTCCAAAGATAAAGGAAATTTGATGGAAATTCTAAAAAAAAATAAGTGGCAACACAGTATATCCTAAATCATATTATAAAAGCGAGAGTGAGTTTATTTGATTGTAACGTTTTTCAGGATTTACTTCTAAACCGATTATCATACAATTTTGAATTTATGTAGTTTGAGGTATGGAGAACAATATAGACTACCTTTTATCCTGAAAAATTATACTTATCTCGAGGGATTAACAATCGACATTTACGTGAGCGGAGCCTGGGGAGAAAGCTTATTATATCTACTAAAGTTAAATAGTCTTGTTCTAGCCCCGGGCTATAAGATCCAATGGCTACTATAATAATTTTATGAGGGTAAGGGTTATGTTGGAGATATTAAATTCATGTTAATAGTATACTGGCTTATTTATTTAATAGATACAACGATACTATAAGCCCATTTAGGTATGTAAAATTATTTTTAATTGGTTGAAAATTTGTTTAAACTGAAAATACTTTTTTAATAAATTTTACGTCGATTAATAAAAATTAATTATTTGTCAGATGAAAAAAGTATGTCAGATTCAAATAAGAGTGAGACTATTGTTTTCTATTGCAGATCTCTCTTTTTTTTCTTTTTGTTATTTTTTTTTTAAATACAGTTGTCCTTACAAATGTTATGAATATAAAAGTGAGTTTGTTTGTTTATTATTTGTCTCGCTTTACGGTTCAACTATTGAACCAATTATCGTAGAATGTTGCATACACATTCAACAAAGAAGTTTATAAAGTTCCTATCATTAACATTAACGCTAGCGGAGTCGCTGACGACAGCCAATATTAATGTGATTTTTGTTTTGAATAAGTTTCGGGGTTGAAGCATAATCATTAGGAATTAAGTTCTTGACGAGGGTCCTCTCTGTCCACATAATAATAATTTTACCTTTTATTATTTATGCGTATAGATAAATCATGTTGTTTTTGCACATGCTTAATAACATTCCGAACTCCGTTAACAATCCTTAATACTGACACTATCCGGAAAACACCTTTACGTGACTTGTTCTAAACAGTGACTTTCCAGCCATTACCTGTTTTAACATTGTTGTTAGAATTTCCTCTTTTTACGCGCAAGTGTCGTGCACCCAGTCTATTTAGTATTATTGAACATTACATTGTAGTTTTACGCCCGGATTTTACTCAGTTTTAGCCCCGGTTTATTTTGTTTTTATTATCGACGAAGTATATTTAAGAATGCAACACAGTATGTGCTGTGAATAAGAGGGAATAACGCAAACACGTGTAAAGTTGATTTTAAAAGAAGCAGGCAGATTAGCTTAAATGAAAATTAACTGAAAATAAAGGTTTACAATTAGGTAAATTGACATTTGACTCATTGGTGTCCAGGTATGAAGGGTAGATTGTGAAAACGTAGCTGAAAAAGACTGATAAGGAACTTTTAATCAATATAGTTTTATTAAGTTTGGTTAGAATTGGTTGTAAAAATCCATGTAATAAAAAAGAACACGCATATGATAAATTTAACATTTATATCAACTGTTGTTATGAAGTCATTTGCTTAAATGCAATATTTAAGCAAATGCTTAGTTAATATTATTAATAGCTGCTGAATAAAGTTCTCACATCACTTACACATAATGCTAAATTAGTGACGTCACTAATCAGTTGTTTCTTCAAAGCGACGTTTACGGTCAAGAGGAAAAATTGTGACTGTATAACCTTTACATTTTATAGCTTTTATGGATTAGCTAAGTATTTTTTTTTCAACTATGACGAAAACAATGTTACACGTTACTCATTAGACAAAATTAGCTTAACACACCCGCGCATGTATTGCTGAAAACCCTGAATAAATCTCAGCACAATATTTTTATAAAATTCTTTGCTGTAGTCATTAAAAGCTATGGCAGGATTGTTACATTCAGAGTAACGCAAACGAACTTAGACCGTTTTAAAATTTATCCCAACTAATTCCATCCCATCCCAATCCCAATCCCAACTAATACTATATATGCGAAAGTGAGTTTGTTTGTTTTTTTTGTTACGCTTTCACGCCGTATCTACTGAACCCATCATCACAAAAGTTTGCACACACATAGGTTAGGGTACTGAGAAGGATATAGGCTATATAACACGCGGGCGAAGCCTCGGGTAACTTCTAGTGATAAATATAAATAGGTTCAGTCTAAAGTATAAAGATACCCTAATATAAATATAAGGGTTAAAAAAAGAACAAGGCACGAGGATTTTCTAAATTGACTACCGAACTATCTCAATCCTGTCTCTATGTATGACCGCATTTTGGTAAACAAAATTTTTTGCATCGTGAAATATAGCTTGTTTGTGACTATTAAGTTTTTTTTTTATAAACCTTTGAGTCAGGTACCATCCAGAGCGGTTGTCATACCCTCAGTCTCGCAAGCGGCGTCCTATTTCTTTGATGCAACGTTTAGCTTCTGGACACCAAGGACCCGCGGTCTCAACGGCGACTGGAACAAATTCGTACTGATTTGATAAAATTGAGTATTTAAGACATTTTTGTCCAACCGCGCAACTGACCCAGCCGCACGCATACTGTTTGTCAGATAGGACGCTGCGTACGTGCTAACACATGTTGCGTCCCATAATAAACAACGTCCTCTCTGCCAAGGAATTAAAGTAATCCTATCAGGTCGCTTACCATCCGTTCGTGAAAGCCCCGGCGGCTCTAGTTGGCATGGAATGTTGGCCGATATGAGTGCTCTTCGTATAATATCGTTGATGGCCCCATGACGAGATAGACGAGAACATCCTAGAGCATGGTGACCATCAGCTTCCACCATTTTCCCGCATATACAACGGTGAGGCTCGCACACTGCGCAACCCAATCTCAGTGCCACCGCCACTCTCAGGGAATCATTGTCTAAGAGTGTTCCCATATGAGGCGATGGCACGGCGTGCAACCAAGCTCCCGACTCTGGCTGAGCAGATGCTCTTATTCTTGCCAAATCTGCTCCTTCTGCTCGACTCTCCAAATCCGCCAGGTCAATACGGGCTCTCATCTCGTCCCTTAGCCTCTATGCCTCTGGTATATCCGGGAAAGCTGCATCTGGACAACTCAAAGACCAAGCCATCAAAGCCTCCCTCACATGGAGCAAGATCAATCCGTCTCCATCAATCTATTTATTTTGTTTTGTAGTTTTTATTTAATACTAGCTGATGCCCGCTACTTCGTTCGCGTGGACTATATGACTCTGGCGTATTAATATACCTTAATACGAACTAAACATACATAAGAAAATACTTGTAGCAGTGTTATAAAATTGTAAGGCATTGCATTGGCTGCTACAACATACTGGAGGGATAAAATATAGGACTCTTTTTGAGGTATGGGCAGAGCGCCTTCAACCTATCGCACATCTCCAAAGGGCCTTCGGGAGGGACGGACCTCGGCATTAGGTATTGCCTGTGTGTTCAAAGCTTGAAGAGATAGCAAACTCTCATGTATTGCCGTATGGGCTGAAAACTACGTTGCCAAAAGGGAGACCGCTGCGCGGTCACCAGTAATATGAGCTAATCGTATTCTATGCACTCTATCCAAGAGGAGAGTGTGACTCTGTAAAATGGTCGATATAAAATTTTACATGGTATTTAGTGTATCAGATGTTTTTAATCTTCAATTTTTTCACCTTAACAAAAAATACTAATCAGAACAACTTTTGCTACAGCGTCATTTTTATATTTCCTATAGTTTACCTGGACCATTATGGTTCTACGTCAGGTGTTCCAAATCTTCAAATTAAATACCTCAACAAAAAATACTCATCAGGTTAAATAACTTTTGCTAAGGCGTCATTTATATATTTCTTATAGTTTACCTGGACCATTATGGTTTTGCATGAGGTGTTCCAAATCTCAGATTTTTTATATGTCAACGAAAATGCTCATCAGGCTTAACAAATTTTGCTAAGGCTCCACTTTTATATTTCTTATAGTTCAGCTGGATCATTATGATGCTGCATCAGGTGTTCCATTTTTCAAAATTATTTCTACCTTATATGTTGCCCCGGCTTAATAGCTATATAGCAAAAAAAGTTTCATTCGAATTCGTCTAATATTTCCGGAGATAAACGTGATCATACATACAGACAGACAGACAAGAAATTCTAAAAAAAAATTTTTCGTTTCTATTATCCTTTTTAAGTGTCCTTCTATCCATTTCAGTCAAAAATCCTAAATGTACAGACAAAATATTTTTACTGTTTTATTATATGTATAGATTATTTTAGTTAGTTATACAATGAGAAGTAGCAAGACAAATTATCTTACTGAAAGACAGTATCTCTACTTTGGTAGCAAAGCGAACAGATAAAGGAACTGTCTGTCATATTTGAGAGACTGACATAATTCCACATAGTTGAGATCATTTGGGAAGGAGTGAGGAATTTACCAAGGCAAGAATTTGAGGTGATAATTCAACATTTCACGGAAATTAAGATTTATAATTTCATCAAAACTATAGAGATCGAATTATCCTGACTTTTGTGTCTACGATGAAAACATATAAAATTCAGAGGTTAACTCACGGTTGCCCAAGCTAAGGAAATATAAAGTACCTATCTTTCAATATTTCACTGTTTTCTTCGCTTTGTGCAAAGCATGATTCATTTCGGCACTTAAATTAAAATAAAGCTTTCACGTGCAATCTCACTTCGTGTTATAGCGCACGTATGCTACCTATATTTTTACTAGCAAATGCTGTTGTAACGTTTTGAGATTGTAATTTTGATATTTTTACCGTAATTTGTACAGAATTTTAAGTAGAAACATGAGTGTTTCGGAGTTCTGTGCTAGTCCCATTTGAAACAATTTATTTGAATGAAAATGGAGACCGAAATTTTACCTGCAGAGCCCTAGTACACCCTTTAAAACTACTGTAAATTTCTTTTACATTTATAAAGATATAGATAAAGGTAATATTCTTAGATATTACTGGTCCTGAAAGACAACGGAAAATTATATTATTCGATATTTTACTCCCAGAGATGAGTGCTTATTATTTTAAAATGTCAAAGACTACTTCTGTCTTTAAATAAAACAGTCAAAGACAAAATGCTATGAATAATTAATTTTCCATTTCATCTCATGTTTTCAGGGTCCCATTCAAAAATTCTCAAACGAATGAATAATTTCAATTGGAACGATGGACAGAATTTATTTACGGAATTTTTGATAATAAGATTTTCAAATGAAAGCCCTCAGGTGTTTTGCTTCCTTTTACATTTTTTGCTCATAAATAAGGTTGTGGATTAATTCACTTAGATGTCTTTGTATCTTTGTGAAAGCTTGAGGAAATGGAGACTTTATGAAAGTAGCAAGGTTAAATATTCTTTTACAGACTATGACCAGTGGTCAATAATGATGAGTCATAACCCAAAAAGGCAACATGTTCGATTTCTGCCCAGCTTGGCCTAACCTCTTGAGTTTATATCCCAATCTGCATCACACACGGAAATTTACAAAACAACCAAAAGTCACGTAGAGCTTTTATTTTTGTGGCTATCAATATCAACGAACGTGTGCCTTAGTTTTTTTTTTAAATTTCTGCTTCAAATACTTCATCTGCCACTTTTTATTCAGTTGGAAACTTTTTGAACTGAAGAATAAAATGGAAGTTATCAATTTGATCCGTATGAATATAATATTTTCGTAATCACACAGATTTTTATATGTTAGTCTATACTAGCTTCTCAACACGTGTGCGTGTTGTCTTTGTATTGTATTGCAAAAAAGATATTTGAGTTGAACTGCTGTGCAATTTTCGCTTAAATAATTTCAGTTGTTTTTAAGATAATCAAGAGTTTGAGACTATTTACTAGGAACTATTGAAGTCGTTTCAATTTTCTTTAAATTATGTACGACTTGCTTTTCTTTTCGTTCATGTGTACATGAGAATCGTGAATCCACACATGCTCTCTGGATAGTTTCAAATAAATAAGTAAATGAAATTCCAAAATAATAGCAACATTCCTGAATGAATCAACAGCGATTTGCACGCTATCTAAGCTGTATGTAAAACCCTTCGTAAATAGCAATAACACGAAGTTTCCATTAAAATATTTAGCATTTCCATGAAATCAACTTAATTTGAATTCACCTGGCCATAGTATGAGGAACTAAACGAAACCTGAAATTCCTCTGGCCAAATCTGACAGGGGACAGACCTCTGTCTATTTGCTGTCAAATTTGAACGCCCAATAAGCTGAAATTTCGGCAAAACAAGTTACGGCTTACACGCGTCACTCACAATCTGCTTTAAAGATAATTAGGAGTGAAATTGTATTGTATATCAAGCAAATTAAAATATAGATACAGAAAAACGGGTTTACAATATGTTTGTTTGTTTTTCGTGTGTGTAAGTAGCCAACACAAGTGTCAGATTTTCAAGTAGCCTAGAGACATCTGATATAGCTTAACGACTGCCATCAATGATAAAAGCCGGGGCCAATGGCTTACGTGCCTTCCGAAGCACGGAAGGGCTCGAGTTTTTTTAAATGCCACTTGAAGTTACCAATCCAAGTGGGAACTGCGCCCGAAGTTGCTTAACACGCGTAAGCGCTGTAATGCTCACGGCCACTGGCCATCAGGCTCCTCCATTATGAATTTTGTTAATTTTGTTCTTCTTGTGCATCTTCTTCGTGTAAGCGTTTTCCCGTTTGCATCCTCAACTTTAGTGTGTTGGAGCCCGGGATTCGCTTTTATGGAGCATGTATGCTGTGATATGATTTGGCGAAAATTTTTACCCTTATGTAATTCAAAAGAAGATCGCTTGGGTAACTTAAAAGAACTAAGATTTACGGCTTCATTAGGAAATTATTGAGTATATAGGCTTAATTATACGGTAGAAATAACATAATATTATGGAATAATAAAAGATTGCAATCCACCGTGTATTTGGTGGCTCAGGCGGGGATTTTTTACTTGTGCGGGTAATAGAGCAGACAATAACAAACTCCATCACCATTCCTGTCAAATCTAGTTACTGTGTGTGAGTGTATTGTTCTTTAGAATCATTTCCCCTATCGCTTTCCAGTAATTACCATTGCTTATTATTATTTTAATCCTATATTTATCATCGCAGCTAGGGGAAACTAAATAAACGTAAACCTTCCATTTTACAAATTGTTCATCCACCCTTTTCTTCATAAATAACATTTGGAATCTGTTTAAAATAATATTTCACATATAAATCATACTAGATCTATTATAAATTCACAGCCATGAAATAGACCAAACGGCGCCTGCAATCTCACAATGATTTATGAATTTCATTCCAGCTGGCTCTGCTTTCTTTCTGCTAAATGAGCAGCTCGCCTCCTTAATAATACGGTAAGTTTAAGAATGCATACTAATAAGCAGGAAGTTGGAAATGGCGTGAAGTTTGCGGAAAACCCCAAATCTCTTGTACTTGAATTAGCAACTAGTTAATAATTATTGAACATATATGTACATGTGGGCTTTAGAAGAGGAATACCAATTAGTAAAATCCGATATTATGTATCAGTCTCATGATGATTTATGAGTTTCATTCCAGCTGGCTCTGCTTTCTTTCTGCTAAGTGAGTTTTTCACCTCCTTAAACATGGGAAATTTAAGAATGCATACTAATAAGCGGGAAGTTGAAAATGGCGTAAAGTTTGTAAGGATTTTCAAGCTGAGTTATAATGTGAATATTATTTATGTACATTTAACTTTACTCATTATTAATCTAATACTTATCATTGCAGCTGTCATCTAAATTAACAAAAACCTTACCGTTTTTGTTGTTGTTGTGTGTACCGTTTTACCTTTAATCATATACATTCATCCACACTTTTCCTCGTTACATTTGGAATCTGTTTGAAATAATATTTCGCGTATAAATCATACTAGACCTATTATAAATTCACAGCCATGAAATAGACCAAACGGCGCTTGCAATCTCACGATGATTTATGAGTTTCATTCCAGCTGGCTCTGCTTTCTTTCTGCTTAATGAGAATTCGCGCCTTCTTTTCGAAGTTTAAGAATGCATACTAATAAGCAGGAAGTTGAAAATGGCATAAAGTTTATCGGGAATTTCAAGCTGAGTTATAATGTGAATATTATTGATGTACATTTAACGTTACTCATTATTAATCTACCTAATACTTATCATTGCAGCTAGGTGTCATCTAAATTAACAAAATCCTAACCGTTTCAGAAATAATCATATATTATATTATCTACCCCTTTCCACGTCAATTACATATTTTGGAATCTGTTCAAAATAATATTTTGCGTAAAAATCAAACTATAGACCCATTATAATCACAGCCATGAAATAGACTAAACGGCGCCTGCAATCTTACGAAGATTTATGACTTTCATTCCAGCTGGCTCTGCTTTCTTTCTGCTAAATGAGCATCTCGCCTCCTTAATAACAAGGGAAGTAAATAAGGAAGTTTAAGAATGCATACTAATAGGCCTGAAGTTGGGAATGGCGTGAAGTTTGTGTATCCCAATCTTTTGTTCTCGAATTAGCAACAACTTGATAACTGGACATATAGGGCCTTAGTAATATTTTTTTCAATACATTTGCTAAAAATACGGTTCTTATGACATCTAAAATTGTATTGTAATGATGTATTTACGGCATTTGTGCTTTTAACTTTGCACCAATCACAATCGCCCGATGCCACAGATGCAAAATTTCTTAGAATCCGAGCAAAGAGTTTTAAGTTCAGAGTGAAAACTTTTTTCTGAATCGTGAGATGTGTTTTTTTTTTCCAACTTTGAAAAGGATAAGGTTATCAATGTATTTTTTGGAAAAAATAACCCTGAGTAAATGATTGATTATTATTAAATGTATTTTACAAACTGCTTTAGTTCCTTACTTTTATAAATTCCTTATTTGCTGAACTGTAATTTTTTTTTAGTTTATGGTAATCGCAAATGTATTGAAAAACATCGTATGATACTCGTACGGTGAGCTGTCTATTATAGTCGTCGGCTTCGCACTCGGTTTCGCCTCGTGCCTATAAAAACCTCGACTATAATATCCAGCTTACCGTAATTGTATCATAATGTACTATTATAGGACCATAGTCAGTCTATCTAATCTCAAGGATCTATGTTTTATTGATGTATGAGTTTAATTCTAGTTCGCTCTTATTTTTTCTGCTTAATGAGTGAGTATTATTTTTATTAAATTGTTTGTAATAATGTAAAATATGTTTGTGCAAGAAAGATTAAGTTATGTTACTTATGTTTACAAAAACTGCGTCTGTACGTTAAAGGGCCACTCAGCCCGTCCATATGAATATCTTTTCCTCTGGGACCAATACTGCAAATTCAAAAATAATTGACATTTCTACAAAAATGTTTAGCTGGCCATATAGGTAATTTATATTAAAATACTGAGTTTTTTTCGAATTTTTAGTATTAATCACATAGGCACTTGCTTCGTTAAAAGGATCAAATAGGGTTTTGTTTACATATTGTATAATACTACATAGGCAGGAAGTAAAGAATGCGTAAATTTAGTGAAACACTGCAATCTCTTATGCTAGGAATAAGCAATAAGTTTCATATCATTTTACTAGTGTTTTTATATAATTATTACAAAATTGGTTTCTAGGGTGCTTCAAAAATTGAGATTTAGTCATTTCCTAAATTGTTACAAATGATAAATTAAGATTCCTTACAGAATAGAATTTGTTTGTTGTTAGGTAACCTAACTTCTTTTTTGGATACCTCTTAATTCATCTTGAAAACATTTTGAAATATGACCATACCAGAATCCTTGAAGTACACTTCTTATCTTATCTTATCTTATCTTAATTGGGGCCGATTATAAATCGGAAGCACGTCTAACCTTTGGGTTATTTTGTACTTACCCCATACCTTACTCACCCACACGGTGATTCCTGAAAAAGGACTGCATGAGCGTCAGAATATCACCTGGTGCGTAGTGCCTGTAGTCCTCCAGATCAGGATAAGCTGATCCAAAGAGGTCCAACCGCTTACCAGCCAACGAGTCACAGCGACACAAAATGTGTCTCATTGTTTCCTCCGATTCCTCACATACCCTACATAGAATACATACATCTCGAAATTCCGATAAACTTGACATTAAATTAAATGGAAATAAGGTTGACATAGTAAACAATACAAAATTTTTAGGTATACAAATAGATGAATTATTAAACTGGAAGAAAGAGTTGGAAGCATTAGAAGATTCCATTTCATCGGCTTGCTACGCCATTAGAAGTCTCCGAAATGAAATTTCGATGATCAGTCTAAAAAAAGTATATCACGCTCTAGTAGAATCCAAATTACGGTATAGCATCAAACTATGGGGTAATAGTTACCAGTATAATCAAAACAGAGGCTTTGCTATTCAAAAAAGAGCCATACGAGCTATGGTTGGTATTCCGCCTTGGGAGTCGTGCAAACAGCATTTCATTAATTTAGGCATTTTGACGGTTCCGTGTTTGTATCTATTTGTCTTGTTGACTGATTTCAAAAAGCAATTGCCAACGATAGAGACCAATGAGGAGAAACTGTCACGCGAAGGTACTCGGAGAATGGATCTCAAACATGATACAATTCCCAAGTTGGAAATTATGAAACACAGTGCTCAGTATCAAGCATATAAGGCTTTTAACAAACTACCTAAAGAGATTAAAAATATTCATGGCATTAAGCTCTTTAAGAAAAAATTGAAGAAGTTTTTGCTGGATAGGTCCTTCTATTCCATTAAGGACTATTTTAAGTGAGGCTCTAAGATTGTAATTTTATGTACAACTGACCATTTGATTAGTTTTTAAATTTTATGACATTATTGTTTTATAGTTTAAAATTTGAATTATATAATTTAGAGCTAAAAATATTTAAAAAATTAGCATCAAATTGTTAGTTTTAAGTTAAATTCCGACACGATTTTATATTGTTATTGGAAATAAATGAATGAATGAATAGTGGGCTTTCGACGATTTTCATTTTGAATAGATGACTGTTGTTCTCAAAATGACCGGTCAGGGCTCCCATAAGAATCCTTGACTGTTTTCTGCTATATTTGCAGATCCTTTTATACCACCTAGCGTTGTCCATACCAAGTGTCTCCTTCGAGTGTGTGTGTCCACTCAGGTTAGTCCATTCACGTTGATGTCTGCTGTCGACATGTGCATTTATTGCAGTTGTTACTGTGCTGTATGAAAGGCCTAAGAAAGGTTCGGGCCCTATGTATGGTATATTCGATCCTCTCCTTGCCAGCTCATCAGCCCTCTCATTGCCCTCAACCCCGACGTGACCCGGCACCCAAACCAGTCTCAGAATGTTGTGCCTGCCCAGTTGATTTAAGACATTCACACCATCCAAGACCAATCCGGATACGATTCTGTCAGAGCTAAGTGCCGTGAGAGTCACCTGGCTGTCACTTAGAATGTAGATATGATGATTTTTCAACCCTTTATCCAAATTCATTTCAGCACAAACAGTTATTGCATATGTTTCCGCTTTGAAGTACACTTAAAACAATCGAAAATTGAAATTATATACTTGTGTATTGGCTCTGATTTTGATAAATGGTGTAAAAATTCTTTTACCGTCATTGTAATACAGAAACTTAAGGAATGAATACTAATAGGCGGCAGAAGTTGTAAATTATAAAGTTTGCTAGATACCGCAATCTGTTGTGCTAGATTGGCAACAAGTTGATTGTAACAACTAATGATGAGACATAAACTGGAATTAATTTGTACTTTTATGCTTTGAATGCAAATGAGACTATGTTTTTTTTTAGCGAGAAATAGGCGTTACGTAAAAAAGCACCTATACGGCTTCTACATAGCAACTCAATTTGGATGATTGTCCGATTCTCAAGAGATTAATTAATTAATGTATAATAACCGGTCATATTAGAAATCCTTGGAGGAGGCCTATGTCCAGCAGTGGACTTTTTGCGGCTGAAATAATTCATATTTGCCTGAGTTTTCTGAATAAAATCATAGCAAAAATAAGTTAAAATATATAGTGCTCTTATTTAATCCGACTTACCCATCCTGAAGGAGGGTAATGTCTTTGAGGAGAGTTTGAAGACATTTCTATCCTTTGCTCACTTTTTTATTTGGTGCAATAAATAATAGTTCATTAATACATAGGTACCGAGTCATTTTGTTTCAAGTGGAAAATTGTGAACTCAAATCGAACAACAATCAAATTATTTTTAGAAATATAGAGAAAAGTGTAAACTTATTGTCATTTTTTAATGTAGACATCAGTGATTTATAGCTTAGTTAAGTGCTGCTTCCTGCGGCTACACAATATCTTTTTTAAAGCTCTATAGTCACACTGTACTGCAAAAGTATGCTAGCGAAACCTGCAGTTTCTTGCTATTATTTGAACGTCAGTGCCTGCTGCAGCAAATTGCATCACGCGCAAAATCGATATTATTTCATCACTTAGCTGATCTTTAAGAGTATGTAGTATAAATACATTTAAAAAGTGTTTTTCGCGTAGTAAAATTATGTGTGGATGTATATTTATAAAATTTACATTGTTTGAACATAATATGCAAACTTTTGTTGGCAGCTATTTCTTAAAGCTCAGTCAAGGTTAACTAAAAAGAAAATTATATAGACCATGGATTTTTTCATTTTTTTGACTGTTTTTTTTTGTGTGGTACCTTGGAGCCAAGTACAAAAATAATGATACCATGAATATTGTCCCCGACTTAAAGGTACCTACAATGCTAGCCGCATTTTCCTTTGGATAGCAATGGTTATCCTTGAACCAGGTACCGCCCGGAGCAGCAGCCACGATCTCTTAAGTGATGTCCGATTACCTAAACGAATTTTTTGGCTTCTGGCACCATGGGCTAGCCGTCTTAACAGCAATTGGCAGAAATTCCCAATGGGAGTACCAGAACAAAGCGTATTTTTATAAGTCATTATTTTACTTAAGCATATTAAAAATCATTTTACTTTACATAAAAAGTCTGTTGTGTTATGTTATTTATAAAAGGCAACGTACAGAAAATAATCAACGATAAAATGCCATGTAGGCCCTTCTCTTACATTAGTAGTAGGTAATTTCCCACCTGCGCGAGTGTAATAGGAATAGGGAGTATGCACGTAATTTTTTTATTTGCTTAGTATAATCCTTAATAACCACAGTAAAAAAATATGAAAGAACTTTTAAAATATCTTAATTAACGACGAAGATGTGAAACTTTAAAATTTAAATAAGAAAGAGAAGTCCGATATGGACTAGTGACGTCATAGTCTATGTCATGCATACATTTGCCATATAAATTAGTGTTTTCACGAGTGACATAGACATATTTTTGTAAAATCATTTTATCTCGTTCGTTTTTCAACCAAATTTTATTCTGTTTTCACCTTCAATACTTTATTGAATATTTTTGGATAAACTGGTAAGTTAACAGATATTTTTTTCATGCATATTCCCTATTATTTGCTATGATTTATAAAGGTGAACGATTGTGTACTTGTGCTGACAGAATAATCTCATTAAGTAACAAGGGAGTAGACGAGTAATAAATCTCGCCATTGTATAGCCTAGCTAGGCTCATTATGAATTATTGCCAGGATGATGTACTACAGTTTTTGCAAAAATATAGGAAAAATAGAAAATAATACTAATCAAATATTTTAAATAATGTATAATTAAATAGGTTATTACATTCGAATGCTTACAAGTATAAACCAAAATAAAAAATTAACCTTATTTCATAAAAACTAGGATGGGACTTATCACATCATTGGTTTTTAGAGTAGTCTAGCTTTTCATGATATAATATGTTTTTTTTTTAAAGTGAAGAAATATAATATGTATTTAAGTTTTTACTATGCTTAAGTCATTCTAACAAGCTTCGTGGCAGTCAGTATGAATGCAAAAAAATAAATAAACAATCACCTAAAATATTCTTACGTCTTTTCTCATATATCAGGGTTATTTTCCAGCTACGAGAGTATAACAGGAATGATTTGCTATGATTTATAAAGGTGAAAGATTGTCTTTGTGCTTACAAAGGCATCTTATTTTATATTTCATTAACTTTGATATCATAAGTCGTTAAAAAAAGGGAGAATAAGTGAGTTATTTGAGTGGTATCACAGATGAAAAAATCTGAAACTATAAAATAACTGATTTCAAGCTAGGATGGGCAATGAATTGTCAACAGAATAAATATTCATTTTTATTTATAATATTTATACTTATTCTGTTGAAATAACAATATAAATAGTAACAATAAAAACGCAACGAATCAACTAGAAACTGTTTATATTCGTCATCTAACAGAGGCAATTTTCCGCTACGTTTGCCACGATGTATAAAGGTGACTGGTTGTGTGTTTGTGCTGACAGAGCAATCTCATAAATCTAACAATGTCCAACAGCATGAAAAACAGATTTCAAACAGAATTGGCAACAAAGTATTTGACAATAGAAAGCGTTAATTCAACAAAAATAAAATTACTTATCCTAAAAAAGCAACTAAACAAAACTAATCAACAAGAAACTGCTTATATTCGTCATCTAACAGAGGCAATTTTCCGCTACGAGTGTGTAACAATGATTTGCCATGATGTATAAAGGTGACTGCTTGTGTGTTTGTGCTGACAGAGCAATCTCATTAAGCTAACAATGGAGGAGACAAGCGATAAATCATGCCATTGTGTGGCCTGGCGAGGCTCATTAATACTGAATTATGATGTATTACCGGGATTACGGGCACTGATTGACTTCCTATTACCTTTCGGGGATGACAAGAGGAAAAGTATAGTTCTGTGCTACTCAGTTATCATACTGCCAAAGTTATAATAATAAGGTATATTGTATACATATTAGGTAACTGTGGTACTTATACAATAGGTACACTTCTTATAAATTGCACGTGGAGGAGCCTGGGTTAAAAGGAATATATTTACTGAATAAATAAAGTTCTTTGAGCTGTTTTGATTGTGAGAACTGTGCACATCTTCTTGCAAACCAAAAGTGCACCTGCATATAAGCCGCTTGCGTGAATGAGCACTGTTGGTTCAGAAGAAGTTTCAATATTACTGAATTATGATGTATTACCGGGATTACGGGCACTGACCTTTTGGGGGTGACAAGATGAAAAATACGAGTATATTATGTTTTGAGAGAACTGTGCACTTCTGAAACCTCTTTCGTACTACGCATACATGCATGCAAGCCTCTAAGAATTATTCATCTCATATTATTACAAGGAAATATTTGTTTTTTTTTTGCAATTAATATGATCCGAAACGACAGGATCGATTTTTAAAATTCTTACACCTGAGTATACATAGCTAATTTATCTGTGGGTTATATAGGCCATAATTTATGCAGACATAGTAGCAGAAGAGTTGCTAGTAATCGATAAAACCCAAACAAGGGCAATGGTCAGCACTTGTTAGGAATTTTTGGGGTTTACGTTTATTTACGTACATAATAATTTATTTTCTAAAACATTTTGGTTTCAACTCAACTCTAAATTCGTTGGTAAATGAGCAAGTTACGATAAGTAACAAATGCATAAAAAATAAACTAAATAACTTGATTGAACTTTTAATGAAAATGGGACAGTATTAACATGTAGGCACCGAATGATTTTAGAATTCAAAATTATTTCGGCATTCAGTACAGATATGTTAGTAAGTAACCAAATTGCGAACGTTATATGTGCCAAATAATAGAAGCTAGTAGCGTAACTTGAATTAGAAACTATCTAGCAATCTCATTGTACAAGGAAATGTGGCCGGAAATTCCGTCCTCCACGCTGCTCAACATACCACTTTTTGCTCGACAAGCCATCACCGGCATGCTGCATCCTATACAAAAGGAACACCATAAAAACTTACTGAGCGTGCAATCACAGTCGTAAATTCTCGTTACGGTTACTTGTTTTAGATGTAACAATGGACACTTTCCAGTAGTACAGTGGCTAAAAGTACTTTTTAGGTGAGGTTTTGTCATAAGAGAAATGGTTTATTACTTCGCCTGTTAGCTAAAATCTTGATTATTGTTGAATAGCATTGGATGTGTTAAGAACCACCAAAAGAATTATTCTAAATGATCACATCACGATGAGTAAAAACGCACAAAACATAAACTGAATGACAACTCGATCCTTGTATAAACTTGTAAACCGCAAGTAATTAAGTAATAAAAATTAGACATGTAAAATGTAGGCACCTAATGATTTTAGTATTTAAAATTAATTATTTCTGCATTCAGTACAGACATGTAAGTAACCAAATTGCGAACGTTATATGTGCCAAATAGTAGCAGCTAGTATCGTAACTTGAATTAGAAACTATCTAGCTATCTCATTGTACAAGGAAATGTGGCCGGGAATTCCGTCCTGTACGTTGCTCTACATACTACTTTTTGCTCGACAAGCCATCACCGGCAGGCTGCATCCTATACAAAAGGAACACCATAAAAACTTACTGAGCGTGCAATCACAGTCGTAAATTCTCGTTACGGTTACTTGTTTTAGACGTAACAATGGACACTTTCCAGTAGTACAGTTGCTAAAAGATTTTTTTTACGTTAGGTATTGTATATCAGGAATGTGCTTTCGCGTGTAAGCTAAAATCTTGATTATTGATGAATAGCATTGGATGTGTTAAGAACCACCATTGTGAATGTTATATGTGCCAAATAGTAGCAGCTAGTAGCGTAACTTGAATTTGAAACTATCTAGCTATCTCATCGTACAAGGAAATGTAGCCGGAAATTCCGTCCTCCACGCTGCTCTACATACCACTTTTTGCTCGACAAGCCATCACCGGCATGCTGCATCCTATACAAAAGGAACACCATAAAAACTTACTGAGCATGCAATCACAGTCGTAAATTCTCGTTAGGGTTACTTGTTTTAGACGTAACAATGGACACTTTCCAGTAGTACAGTGGCTAAAAGCACTTCTTTTGGTTGAGTATTGTCATAAGAGAAATTGTTTATTACTTCGCCTGTTAGCTAAAATCTTGATTATTGTTGAATAGCATTGGATGTGTTAAGAACCACCAAAAGAATTATTCTAAATGATCACATCACGATGAGTAAAAACGCACAAAACATAAAATGAATGACAACTCGATCCTTGTATAAACTTGTAAACCGCAAGTAATTAAGTAATAAAAATTAGACAATGTAAAATGTAGGCACCGAATGATTTTAGTATTCAAAGTTTATTATTTCTGCATTCAGTACAGATATGTAAGGAAGTAACCAAATTGCGAACGTTATATGTGCCAAATAGTAGCGGCTAGTAGCGTAACTTGAATAAGAAACTATCAAGCTATCTCATTGTACAAGGAAATGTAGCCGGAAATTCCGTCCTACACGCTGCTCTACATACCACTTTTTGCTCGACAAGCCATCACCGGCATGCTGCATCCTATACAAAAGGAACACCATAAAAACTTACTGAGCATGCAATCACAGTCGTAATTTCTCGTTACGGTTACTTGTTTTAGACGTAACAATGGACACTTTCCAGTAGTACAGCGGCTAAAAGATTTTTTTAGGTTAGGTATTGTCATATCAGAAATATGATTTCGTCTGTTAGCTAAAATCCTGATTTCTGATGAATAACATTGAATATGTTGAATATGAATATGACGGGGAATAGACAAAAATGAATAGGATAAGACATCCTGCGCCGACCCCAGATAATGGGATATGGTAAGGAGAATGAAATAAAATGTAAAGAATAAGTATAATGATACTAGGACCAACTTACAGGCTAATAAAGATATTATTATATACTTTGTAAGTCCTAGAATTATTATAACTGTAGTACTTTAAAAGCCCACCTGGGATAATAAACATTCAAGCAGCTTAGACAGCCTTTGCATGACGCCAAGTGCGATTTTATCGTGTTTATTCCATACAAGTGTATTCGGTGGGCGGACACAGGTGTAAGGGGCTTTAAAGTTCATTGCACAGCGAGGGCGGGCCAGTGCTCTCATATATCTTGCGGCTGCTTTGATAAACCTTACAACAATGCATTCTGGGGGCCTTTGGATTTAATCTGTTAGAAAATTTAGGCTGTAATTTTGGTAATTATCAAGTAACATTAAGTTAAAGGAATCAGCGCAAGAAATAACCAATTATACAGCTTTTCCATTGCCATTGTTCAATTTGTGGTAACAGTGAGGCTGGTCTCAATTTTTAGAATTATTACTACTTTGTGATTTTACCTAAAACATTATTTTATCCTAGTGCCAATACAGATTATGTTTAGTTGCTCTTACGGCAGTTAAATGTATATAGTAAAATTCTTAAGAACATGAACATTCAGACATTTTAGTTTTCGTATGCCGCGAATGAAATTTTATAACGTCTGTTCCCTGAATAGTATAGTTGGTGGGCTTTAAAGTTTATTACGTAATGATAACGGGCTAGTCTTGTCTCTAGGAGGTCAGTGCTCACACATCCGGGGTGTTTTTGTATCTTAATGGCGAACACGTACCGACAAGCTCAGCGTTGGACAACTACTGACGAGGTGGTCAAACGACCTGATAATGAAGGAAGGCGCTAGATGTAGGCATTTTCAACCAGTCGTTTTGGTAATTCTTGGGGGCCTTTGTATAGCAGACGACATTTTGTGGTTGACTATGGCAAGACTTAATATTTTGAAAACCCACAAAATGATCTCACATTTGCTATTCGTAGTGTATTCGAGTCGGTCAGACGGTCGATCTCCATGGCGCAGCGGTCAACACGCTAGCCTGCGACACGGGAGTCCCGGGTTCGATCCCCGGTCAGGTCAAGATGGAAAAAGAAATTTTCATATTGACCGATTGATTGCGAGTATATGTTATAAAATATAGTATCGTTGAGTTAGTATCCTGCGACACAAGTTCACAACTTACTGTGGGGCTAGCTCAATTTGTGTGATATGTCCCTATATATACATATTTATATTTATTTATTTATATTCAAAGGGGTTTTTAGGTCTTTTAATTAAAACATACTTAAAATTACCAAGTAGCATTGTATTGTTTAATGCTCTTGTATAGCAAGTGTAATAATACATGATCAAGCAGCTTGGCTCAACATTGCATGTCGCTAAACGAGATTTTATCGCGTTTATTACAACTATATCTGGTGGGCGGTTACAGGTATCGGTTTTAAAGTTTATTGCATAGTGAGGGCGGGCCAGAACCCATATATCTTGCGGTCGCTTTGATAAACCTTTAAGCAATGCGCTCTGAGTGACCTTTGGACTTAATCTTTAAGGCTGCTAGTTTTATGTAATTTGGCGATAGTTCTAGTCCAGGGCTCATTCTGATAAATCCTTTTTTTCAAATCAAGTAACATTATGACAATACTTTTTTGTTACTGCAATTAATGCTTTAAAATAATAGAATTTGCGTGTTGCAAAACTTTTTTGTTAAAGTAACTAATGCTTTAAAATACTAGACGTGGCCAGCCGCTAAACGAGATTTTATCGCGCTCATTACAACTATATCTGGTGGGCGGACACAGGTGTATCGGGTTGAAAGTTTATTGCATAGCAAAGGCTGGCCAGAAATGTTATCAAGGTGATCACAAGATATTCGAGTTCTGTCATTGCTTTATATCAATGCGCTCTGTGTGGCCTTTAGACTTAATCTTTAAGGCTCGTTAATGCGCTAATGACCTTCAGGATATGGGCCGAGTTTTAAACCTTAGTTCCCCGGCACAGAAAGTCAGCGGTCGACTGCCGCCCGTCGCCCGCGCGCATTCAAAATATAAAATAATATAAATTTAATATTAAAAAGAAGAGAAATCTGTAAAATAAAAATTCTTTGTGTAGAGTTTGTAGGTTGATTGGTATTGTATTTAACATAAAAATTGTATGACTCTAAGACTCCTCCGTGGTCCAGTGGTTAAGGCGTTTGCCTTGTCGACCCGGGGGTTGTGGGTTCGATTCCCACGGGAAGCATACTTTGTTAAGTTGTTTCCAGTTTGGCTAGGACATTGCAGGCATGAATCACCTGATTGTCTGATAAGAAAGATGATTCCGTTCTTCGGAAGGCACGTTAAGCCGGTGGTCCCGGCTGCCATCTGGTAGTCGTTAAAGGATCCACGTCAGAGGCCGAGAGGCGGTTCCGAAGAACTCTGACACCAGGGTGTGCATGGTCGCCTGACCGTGTCACCTACACAAAATGATGATGATGATGACTCTAAGACAAATAGTTACATAGTTAATGAATATTTGCAATAAAAATTAATGTACGCGGTGCTTTTTTTTCTTAAAAACTATAAGGTTCAGAAAAAAGTCCGCCTCAGCAAGTAAAGATTAAAAACCATTCTAAAATATATGTTTTTCTTGGGTATTGTGCTTTATGTTTGACCATTTTTATAGAGGTTAAACATAGTCAAAATGGCCAAGGAGCACCTTTAAGGCTGCTAGTTCAATGTAATGGCGTCAGTTTTACTCTAGGACTTTTTTGATAAATGTTGTTTGTCCAATCAAGTAATATGACGGCAAAATTTTTTTTTCGATTAACTAACGCTTTATAAATCAATTGTTTAATTGCTTTCCGTCGTCTTTGAATGGAATATAGCTACTTTACTTATTATTTGTCCTGGCTTAATAACCCAAAGCGAGTCTTGGCTTTCAGTACAAAAGCAGTCTTACGCTAACTCTCGCCAGTTGTCACCAACATGAGTTCGCAGTTTTGCCATGACTACGTCACTCCTGCGATACCTGGGATGACCTTGGATGACCGACCGGCCTGCGACCGATCGTCGGTCCTAGTATGCTTTTTTCACCCCCGATCCTCGTCCATTCTTTCGACGTGCCCGAGCGTATATAATTTTTATCAAAATTACTCCGAGGGGCAACAAACGTTCAAGTACATTTTGCATGACGCGAAGAGCAATTTCATTGCGTTATTTCTCATCAAGTGTATGTGGTGGGCGGATACAGGTGTAAGCGGCTTTAAAGTTCATTGCAAAGCGAGGGCGGGCCAGTGCTCGTATATTTTGCGGGTGCTTTGATAAACCTTACAAAACTACGCCCCTAGGCGTCTATGAATCTAATCTTCAGGATTTTCAGGCCGTTTGTTGTAGGTAATTTTGAGAAAGTATAAGAGCTGTAATTTTGCTTGATTGCTTTGGTTGATATCTAAGTGTGAATTATCTCTTCAAATTAAATTATATTTGCGCTGCAGGTTATGCTGTATCATTCGTTCAAGAACAGGTACGCATTTTAACTGTAGTTATTTTTTTCGCGCTTTTTCAATTGACCACGTCACTTTAATACCATGTACATGGTACCTGCAATACCAATACATAATATTGGACTATCCACGTATGTATTAAAGCGCTAAACTAACTAGTTGTTTATTATAATACTTAGTCTCTATAGTTTTAGGGTCTTAGGACAGTTAAGAATTTTAGTTTAAAGCAATTTAAATTTTGAATGCCGCGAAGCAAGATTTTATCACATTTATTTCTCAACAACTGTATTTGGTGGGCGGGCACAGGTGCAAGGGGCTTTTAAGTTCATTGCACACCAAAAGTAAGCCAGTGCTCGTATATTTTGTGGCTGCTTTTATAAACCTTACGACAGTGTACCCTGAGGAGCATTTGGATTCAATCTCTATGAACTTCAAGGCTTGTTATTTACACCCGGTTGTAAGTTGTAATTTTGCTTAAATAGCAGTTATCAAACCAGTTCTGTCAAATATTTTTATTAAAGACATGTTTCTTTAGTATTTA
The DNA here is from genome assembly GCA_963082605.1 of Rhodophaea formosa. Classification (NCBI taxonomy): domain Eukaryota; kingdom Metazoa; phylum Arthropoda; class Insecta; order Lepidoptera; family Pyralidae; genus Rhodophaea; species Rhodophaea formosa. Next base: position 13,375,612 of record OY720211.1, read on the forward strand.
TAATTTTACTTTCCTACATCTGATGTGATGGTTTTAGTTTTGTTGTATTTGACTTTTATTTTATTGTGACAATGTTGCATTATGTCCATCAATAAAACCTACTTAAAAGTTTTATGTATAACTTTTGAACTGTAATAATATACTTTAAAAGTCATATCGACCCTCGCATAACTGAATTTATGTAATATTAACGGAATGCAGCATAAAATTGCCTTAATTTTTAAGGCGTTCACTTCAGCTTCAGTTCTTGTTCGAGGTTTTGCGTAACTCTCGACTTCTCAAAGTCAATCCATTTTCAGAACTTACATTTATTATTGCATCACAAAAATATTATTCATAGAATCCGGACTAGTCCATCGGAAATTAAATATTCACTAACTTTTGCCCGGGGATCCACACGCTTTAGTGTCGCTATGTCCTTCTAGTCCTACTAGATAGGATAGCCCTAGTAGATAGGGCGTGAAAGCGTTACTTACAAACAAACTCACTTCTGCATTTGTAGAGTTACTTCATAGAATCAGGACTAGACCATCGGAAAGGATTAGCATTCCATTCAGATAACAGCGAAAGACAAACTTGGCTCCTGCGGAATGTTTCCGACGTACTCGGCACTCGGAAGCGTGGTTTCCGGCACAAATCACTCCGTCACATACTGCCTTTACGTGCTGTGGGAAAAAATGTGTTTACTTTGCCGCGGACGTGATTTTTCCGTCGTCCTGGCATAAAAGATTTATATATTCATTATTTTATCTGTGTGTATGTTTAGTGTTTTATAGTATAGTAAGAATTTATTGGAGGCCGCTGGCATTCAGGATAATGTTTTTTCATGCAATCATGATTTTTTATCTTACTGCTGTTTTTTCGTACAAGGCGAAGAATAAAAACAAAGTTAAAAAAATTCTCATTGCGTCCCTAATCCTCATGTTTTGTCTATACTAATATTAAAAGACGAAAGATTTATTTGATTTTTTTTTGTTTCATTGAAAACACTTTATTGTTTATTGTTATAAAAATCACATACAGATTTATAGTTATACACCAAATCATCTGCATGCTAGTCAGTAAAATAAGATAATAATGTTTGGTAATACTAAGCAATCCTAACTAATATTATAAATGTGAAAGTGAGTTTGTTTGTTTATTTGTTTGTTACGCTTTCACGCCGTATCTACTGAACCGATCATCATGAAATTTTGCATACACATAGGTTAGGGTACCGAAAAGGACATAGGCTATATATTACGCGGGCGAAGCCGCGGGTAACAGCTAGTCCAAAATAAATTTAAGTCAATTGAAGAGGTTTTGAAACTACTTTACCGATTTTCAACCTTGTTTTACCTATAGAAAGCTAATTTACCTGCGGCTGACATAGACTATAATTTATGCGGGTGAATTTGCTAGTTTCAAATATTAGGCACAAGACACGGCACACTAGTTTAAACTGTCCCTAGTAGATACATAGCATAGGCTCGCACACAAGATAAATCAGTGTGTACACCCGAGTATTATTTATGAGCCGCTTCTGCGCGCCGCGATAACTACGCAGATATGTGTTCCGGCGCAAACAAAGGGTTATGTTTACTGTCATTTATCAAGCCCCTAATAAATGGAAAATTTTGTTTCAGAGTGATTTAAATTTAAATAATACAAAAGTAGTGTTAAAATGTTAGGGTTTGAAATGTATTTCGACAGTAACATACTAATGTCCATTTCCTCCTATGGATGTTGCATGAGGTGACTAAAGCTCATAAAATATATTACTCGTATAGCTTCTTTTGTACTTTTTGTGTTCTACTAGCTGCAAAAAGTGACCTTAATTCAAATCATTACGAGTTTTATGCCTTATCCAATGGACATTAAGGGAAGCTTTTAAAACTGTCGAGATACCTAATTAAGATTACGATATTTTGTATCTGTTCCTACTAAATACACGGCACAAGATGAGTCTCGTTTACTAGTTTATACTGTCCGTAGTAGATAAGTTTAAACTGTCCCTAGTAGATACATAGCATAGGCTCGCACACAAGATAAATCAGTGTGTACACCCAAGTATTATTTATGAGCCGCTTCTGCGCGCCGCGATAACTACGCAGATATGTATTCCGGCGCAAACAAAGGGTTATGTTTACTGTCATTTATCAAGCCCCTAATGAACGGAGCATTTTGTTATGAAGTGATTTAAATTAAATCGTACAGAATTAGTGTTTAAATATTAGGGTCTGAAATCAACGCCATGAAAGTCAGTACCTATCTATCATTTTAAATGAAAAATAAATAGCTAAATAATTTTATAAAGGTTTTCAAAACATTGACTCTTTTAAAACATTGGGTCAAATAGGGATCGATATGTATGAAAATAAAGAAAAGTCCAATTTACACATTTTGAAATCGTCACGGAAAAATTACAAATGTACACTAAAAATTGGCACACATGCTAAGTAGCTGATGATACAGACTAACATATATAAAAGCCGTGAAATCGTTCCAATATTATACCTACACACCGATCGATTGCAATCTCGTCTTTGAACTCGGTTATAAACTAGTCAAGTCATTAGATGTGGGTAAAACCATTCTCACTTCAGCATCGTTTCCTTAAAAACTACATAAACAGTCTCAAAATTCACTAAAAAGAAAATTACGTTGAGAAAATTTAAATCCCCAGGCAAAGGTTTTCTCTTACACAACTACTTAACCTGCCATAATACAAAATAAAATTCAACGTGAATTGTTTATTCATATTGTAATACTTTGAGAATTGTTCCTCATAAAACTTCGTTAGGAATAGGTAACAAGATACTAATATTAAAACTTCTTGTCGTATAACAAAGTTAGCGGAGACATCTTTTGTTCCGCTTCAGAAGCTTAGAATTGAAAAGAATGTTTTGATATATAATAAAAAAAATATTTTAAAACTGATTAAGTGCGATTGGTGTGATCTGAAGATTACGGTCAAAAAAGATTATTTCATGTGGCTACACATTAACAGTTTTTTTCCTAATGTTTTCCCGATTTTCACACTTCTTCTTCTTCTTCATCAGGTTCTTTTATAGTCTCCACTGCAGGAGCACGACCCTCAAATAAGGCCAAATCCTCTGACTGCTCAGGCTTAATACTTATATATGGCTCTGATAGTACAGAGATTTTCACACATTTAAATAAAATCAATTTACATACACCGTGAGCCAATACTAAATATTTTATGCGATTGTTTTGCATATAGTCACAGAATTAATAATAGTACTAACGTAATATAGTGCTTTAAAAATATTAGACAAAATGTCAACTCAGTCTACCTGCGAAAATAAACACTGTAAAGTGTTCGAAACGTAAGGTGTATAAATAATTTAAAAACGTATTAGAACCGAAGGTGATCAAAACCCAAAGGCCACGTTTAGTGTGTTAGTGGGCGTTAAGGTAGGCATGGGTTGCTAGCGGCATCGCTTATGACTTGATTCCTTAGATTTTCGCACAATCCCTTGACCCGCTTTTATGGTCTGCGCGGGAAGAAAAGCAGCAGGTTTTTCCTTTTATCCCAAACCAGCATGGAACAGTGTTTAGATGTAAATGTATACTAGATTTCGATATTTTTCCTTTACTTGACCTTTTGTTGTGCACTATTTATTTCAGTCTAAGCTTCTTGGTACCACTCAAAAATCAGCCTGAGTCGGATAAAACATCTCTTGAGGGGTATGCAGAAATTTTAATGCACTCTAGACTTTAAGTTCGCTTTTTCCAGCTTAGTTGGCTTGTGTTTAACTTGGCATGCTTAAAAGAAAATAATTGTGCATAATCCTGGCTGAAAACAGGATCGTGTTTAATTTGCAGTTACAAACCAGTAGGTCTGTCCGTTGGAGAGAGACAGAAAATTGGTAGGTTCTCATTAGCCCTAATGACTTCGCCCCTTGGTCAGTACCCTGCCAAACGGAATGATAAAAGTAAAGGTTAATGGTTTAGTTCATATATAAAACGATTTGCTTTTTTAAACATAAATTGATATTTCAAAACAATTAGCTATGTTAATTTATAAAAGGTATTAAATATAGGCAGTGAATCAATTCGACTGTCCGTATATACATTTTTTTAAATAAACCAATGCTGGGTACATCAAAAATTATGACTTTCCCACACTAATTGCTCGGGTAGCTGAATACTTTTGGAAAAATGTTGAAAGAAATTTTGAGTTCCCAGCCTTGATTCTATAGTAAAAGTAGTTCATATTGACGGACTGAGTCACCCCTTTAAGGTAAAAAAATTACACGCTGTATTTAATTCAATTCAGCTTTGGCCTATTATATCTTTTTTATAAAACCTATCTTTTTTTGTTTAAAAACAAATAATAATTGTCAACATAACGACTACCATCTATTTTTTTTTTAAATTTGTATTTATGTTGTGTAGCTCAAGCCTCAAGCCTTTTTTACACTACAGAATATTCCCTGCTAAAACAAGAATACTAAGTTATATGCTTGCAAAAAAAGTATTTGACACCCCAGAGGTTCCACAGGGAATAGCAGAAGAAAATTCAACTGGCGAGAATTATTTAGTGAAGCCCGCAGATGCTTTTGACGGTAAAAGATATTCTTTCTGAGTTGGAAAATTATCTCTTTTATATTCCACCCGGACCTAACTTACAATTTTATATTTCATCGGAAATAGGGTTTTCATGTTCGGTTTAAATCACTTCCTCATTTTCCATATTCGTATGCAGTGGTGAGGTAGACTGTGACATATTATCAGTTCACGTGTATAATAAAAATGAGGATTTTTGGAATACGTAGCTTCCGTGCATAGTTATGAACTCTGACTATATACTATCTAGACTCCGTCATGCTTTCATTTCATTATTTAAAAACTGGGAAATTTTCAAATGCTTGTTTGCGTGGCAGCTTATTGTTAAATCATGCGTCATTAGATTGTAAATTATGTGTTTGCGTCATAGTCTATGAGTTGGACACAATGTTTTCTGCGCTTTTAGACTAAAAGAGTCTGTTTAGACTTTATATAATGTAAGGTAGTAATCTATAAGCTTATTTACTTCTGAAGCATTTTTTTACATCTCCGGACGGAAAGGCTAGATTAAGTGCCAGTTTCTTCCTCTGTGGCTTCGGTGGTACCAGAAGTTACAAGATTAAAAAGATATCCACATACATCCGGAATGAGTTTGTTAGAGTCAAAAATTCTAAAAAATAATGTTACTTAGAAGTTTTCTATAGATTCGATGACGCCAGGTGTTCGTATCATGATGTAGGTGAGGATTCATATTTTTAGAAATTCAACCCTTTAAGAGCGTATCTAGCAGTATGTTTCTCACAGAAAACTGCTTCTAAAGGCACAATTCTTGTTTAATAAAATAGGTACCTATGATCCTATGTTTTATTTTTTTCTAAAAAACTGTATAAAAAAGCATAAGGCCATACCTATTTTAGTACTATATCTTAAGAAAATATAATTGTGCCTCTAGAAGCAGTTTTACAACAATACTGAAAAAATACTGCTAGGATACTTTGATTAAGGGTGTTAATAACGCGGACCAATTCGGGGGAAAATCGCTAATTATCTTTGTAACAGACCGAAACTAGTCGGCGATACCGACTGTATATACGTGGGTTAAAGCCGGTGTATCTATAAAGACTACAGTTATAAAGAGATTTTGTATTTAGTAGGAATAATCTTTCTAATAATTTAAAAAAAATAAAACCTTTATACATTCAACGGGTTTAACTCATGTACTTACATTCAGTATCGCTTACTAGTTTGGTCTGTTACAAAGACCATCATCAGTGTGAATTATTATAATAATTATAAATGATAAGCATCAGATTTGAGATGGCATTAGATTTGTCTTGGTTGGGGATGTCTTTCGTAGTTAAATATAATAAATAAATAAATAAATATATACGGACAAATCACACAGATTGAGCTAGCCCCAAAGTAAGTTCGAGACTTGTGTTATGGGATACTAACTCAACGATAGAATATTTTATAACAAATACATATATAGATAAACATCCAAGACCCAGGTCAATCTGAAAAGATCGTTTTTCATCTTGACCTGACCGGGGATCGAACCCGGGACCATCCATGTCGCAGCCTGGCGTGTTGACCGCTGCGCCACGGAGCTCGTTACTTACTTATAATCTTTGCTTATAATCCTCATTTTGTAGTTACATCTACATTAGAATTAAACATTTCGGGATATTTACCGTGATTATTGTGGTTTCTTTGAGTTTTCGATATTTTAGTCCAGTTACATGGACCACATAATCACGGTAAATATCCCGAAATGTTTAATTCTAACGTTGATAACCGTGAAAGTTTAAAAAGTTACATTTACATGTTAATAAGCTTACACGCCCAGCAGCCTTCATTTAAATTGTATTATATGTCAAAGTAAGGACGGTAGTCATGCAAGTCTAGGGGATTACCTAACGCCTAAGCGAGATTTAATGAATCCGCTCGTGTAATTAGTAATTTGTCATGTCACATTTGTATAAATGTCAGCCAGAGATTAAACAAAAGCGTAGCAGGGTGTTTTGAAATAACTGCAACACTAAGGCGTTGGGTCTTTAGCATTTCATCAATCCTTATTGTACTCAGGTATAATAGTAGATTGTTGCACTGAGCAGAAAGTAAGTTATTGCTGCACGAGTGATTATTTGGAGCCCGAGCGCTAGCGAGGGCTCTAAAAAGTACGAGTGCAATTTAACTTACTTAATGCGAGGTGCATAATCTGCTTTTCTTTCAACTACTGCAATAAAAGTAGTTGAAAAATAAAACAAATTACAATAGTTAAAAATTTGTTGTTCACATTCCCGCTTTTTTTCTTTATGGCCAGTATTTTTTTAGGCAAGGCAATACACACGTCCCTTTGTTAACTCCATACAGCCGTTAGGTTGGCCAACCTTCTTTATGACAGGTGACAACTATTGTCCACGATTTAAAAAAACTAAACAGTGCAGTAAAGGATTTCCATACATTTTTGCTGCACTAGCGCAGCAAAGTTCCGCTTTGTGCTGGATATGTAGTGCAGTTATGATAGAATTGCAGCGTAGTTGGAAGAAAATACATTTTCTCAAACATGCTCGGAAATGTAGGCATTACTGTAGTAAAAAGAAGACCGGAAGTTTGTAATTCTTGGCTCATTCATCGCATTGCCGGCCTAGGCCAGGAAATAAGTATGAAAATTACTTCTCGGCCGCTGCTCAAAACTTTTTAATTAATCTATGTAACGTAAATTATGTCACTTGTCATACAGCCAGTTTACTACCACTGCATTTTTAAAAAATGCATATAATACGTGAATATAACTACAATTTCATTAAAATATCGATATGTGATCATACGAAAATATGCTTAATTTTCGTTGCGAGAGAAGAAAACAATAATCTATGATCTATTAAATTTTTTGTGAAAAATATGACTGGGCTCTATGGGCATTGTTTCCTTTGCTGGAATTGACAACTGAAAATAAAAAAATTAAAAACTCGGGAGATCTGTTATTTTCACTATACCCGTAGTGATTAACGCCACTGCCGAAAAACTGCCTTTACGGATTTTAGGGCATAGAACACACGTCAATTGACTTTGAATTTATGGCCCCCCAAAGGAATTGTATGGCATTTTTTTCATTTTCACCCTCACTCCATTATTTGTCTATGATCCTTATTGCCTAGAGAAAACATATGGTAGTCGGTCGTCTGATACTAGTAATAGTATCTTCTTCGTAGTTTGTGATTAACGCTTTGCAGTAATTGATTGACATTGATTGTTTTCGGTAAATATGTGCAAAGTTGGTTATTTATTCGAAATGAAACGGTTCAAAATGAGTTTTAGTGATGAAAGCAACACTGCAATGGATTTTAAGTACCTACTTCGCCTAATTTGAAACTTGAAAGTGGAAAAATTACTACCGGCAAATACCTAGTAAGGGGAAATATTTAAGGCATGTAAGTTTATGTGTAACTTTAAGTTAAATTTCCTCACATTTATTGAGAAAATCTCTATACTTTCCTCGGCGGGAAAGGGATTGCCGGACTCGTAACTATTGTCAAGGCCTCGCTGACGCTCGGCCTTGAAAACTATACTCGTCCGGCAATCCCTTACTTCCCGGCCTCTGCAGTAATGTACTATTACGTAAGCGATAAGTTTTTAATCCATCCTCGGTCTAAACGGCCCTTTTCATATTTTCAAACTTTTGAAATTTATTTTCTTATAAATACTTTTACGTCTTTTCCTTTACCGGCTTTTTCAAGGGTACACAGAGCCTAGATCTATGAGAACCAAAAGCATGTTGGTGGCCGTGAAGGTGGATAATAATTGTCTCGTGCTTTCTTTGTCTAGCAAGATTATTCGTGTAGAAAATGACACAACGAGCTTTGAGACTGTATTAAGATGTTTTAAAAGTATTCTGGTATTATAGATAATTCTAGGTCCTGAAACACAGATTTAAACTTTAAAGCCAAAATACTATCCGATGAAGTTTCATATTCTGTAGCTATTACAGTATACATAGTTTTGTGATTTTGCCTTTCTTGTAATGTTGTAACATTAGCCAACAAAACATGAATTGCGAACGCCAAATCAGTGATACAAGATAAACTCGCCTCAAATTCTTACCACAATTGTATCAACCAGTAATCCGGATTCGGTCCCGGCGGTCTCCGGTAATAAACCTTGGTCCCGTTCGATTAAGCCACTAAATCAGACTGTCGACTCGCATAGATATAGGGGGTTAACTCGTGATTTCACGTGTCCCTGCCTCCTATCTCCAGACGGAAATTGGCAAGAAAGGCGCCTGGTCTCAACCCCTCTTATTTATTTTTATTTTCTCAGCGGACAGTGTGGTTTGTAAATGGTTGTTTTAGTGGGCAGTAAATTATTATTACGACCATTAGAATCTTAATAAGTGTTTTGTGTGCAGTAAAGCTTTTACAAGCCATGACGGGGGTTAATAGATGGTAATGGAAGCACTCGCGGCTTTAAATTATGGTGTAGTAAATTAACGAGTTGCATAGGCCTTTCTCTTATTAGTTCATACGGTAACACAATTTCAGTATATGCATTCATACTTACATGGCAATTCAAATCAAATCGAAGCTTGTATATCGAGCCAAAATTCGCTTCTGTTAATGGAATCATAGAAACAACTTTCACGCCAAGAGTCACTTTTTAAAAAAAATAAAAAAGTTTTCGGCTAGTTAAATTGATTGTATTTTTCTAGTTTCATGCAACTTTCCTAGCATTAAAATACCTACATTTTGTCGCTAGAGCACAATCATAAAAAAATATGTTTAAAAATGATCCAAGTGAATATTATTACTGCTATTCTCATATGTCAAACCACAACTATGTAAGCTACAGATCTGTACAATGTATTAGTATTAAACTAGCGTTAAGTTAAATTCACGTTCTCAACATGGAAACGAAAAACTTTTGTTATGTGAACAACCCTAAAATTGAAAAGAAATATCAACTGCTCTATACTGTTTGGATCTGGACGTATTAAACACACTATGTTACTATACATACCATTATGTTTTTCTCGATTTCAGATTTGTTCACTGAAAAAAAAAATGGTCGTTTTCATGTTGAGCACGTGAATTTAAATAATTGTTATCAATACCAAACACATTGTATAGTGATATGAATATAGCTTGACGGCATTGCATTGTGGTCAGTGCATCCGTTAACAATGCAAGCTTACTTAACTGTTCACAAAAGGACACCAGTAATCGATTAATGCGATTTCCATCCAAATCGCATCCCGCAACTACCATGTATCGGCATTTGGCTGCTCGCGCCTCATTAACAAGTGGTCATTATCTCATTGTGATGGCTTGTAATGAGATCAGCGCTGGCATTTAAAACTGACTTACTACTGCCGTATTCATTATACATATGCTTGATAATTTTACTAATTCATAAATAAGTAAAATTTATGGACTTATTAAAATCCATACTTAAATACTAAGCCATACTATCCAAACTATGTGTTTGGCATTAAAATAGCGTTATAACTAGTTCAATAGCAAACACCCAAACACATTGTATAGTGATGTGAACATAGCTTGACGGCATGGCATTGTGGTCAGTGAATCCGTTAACAATGCAAGCTTAACTGTTACAAAAGGATATCAGTAATCGATTAATGTGATTTCCATCCAAATCGGATCCCGCAACTACCATGTATCTGCGTTTGGCTAATCGCATCTCATTAACTAGTGATCAATATCTCATTGTGATGGCTTGTAATGAGATCAGCGCTGGCATTTTAAACTGGCTTACTACTGCCATATTCATTATAAAAATGGTTTATATTTATTAAGTAAAATAAACGGAAGTGTGATAATACGTTTACTTTATAATGTAAGCTTTCTTTAAAGAGGGAGCTTTGGATATGACCGTTAACTAGACTTGCAACAAATGAAAAATCTATGTCTCTCATAAAAGCTACGAATTTATGTTTTGTTCTATGCCTATTACCACCAGCAATAAAGGTGACTTCAGTGTACTATTCATATAAATGACGTACAGCCATATAAGTTTCATTTTAAATGGTATGCTATTGAAAGAAATGACATAACTTTGAAGGCCATCGAACACACATCTTTTGAAATTGTTCCAAAAAAAGAAAAACTGAGTATTTTGCACACTTATCAACGGTCGGTTAGTACTTAAAATGTAAGTTACAAGAAATATTGTCGTAACTGAGGCAATTGGATCATGGCGTCTATGAGTATAGGGAGTTTGTTTGACTTTGACATAATGCATCATTATCATCATTATCATCATCATCAGCCTATACTCGTCCACTGTTGGACATAGGCCTCCCCAATTGCACGCCATCGAGAGCTATCGTCGGCTGCTTGCATCCACCAGCTTCTGCCAGCCATCTTGCGCAAATCATCACTCCACCGTGCCTGAGGACGTCCTACACTACGTTTGCCGAGACGTGGTCTCCACTCAAGAACTCGTTTGCCCCAACGGTTATCGGTTCTGCGGCTAATATAGCCAGCCCACTGCCACTTCAGCTTGCTAATCCGGTGGGCTATGTCGATGACCTTGGTTCTCTGCCGGATCACTTCATTTCTGATTTGATCCCGCAGAGAAACGCCGAGCATAGCCCTTTCCATAGCCCGCTGAGCGACCTTCAACTTGTGGACCAGCCGTGCCGTTAGTGTCCACGTTTCGGCTCCGTATGTCATGACGGGTAGGACGCACTGATTGAAGACTTTTGTCTTTGGGCACTGTGGGATCGACGATGTGAAGACCTGACGTAGTTTCCCAAACGCAGCCCAACCTAGCTGAATTCTTCTATTCACCTCGCTCTCGAAGTTGCATACATTGTGCAGCTTGACATAATGCAGGTACATTAAACACCTAGACACGACAAATACCTACTTACTACGAAGCCTCTGGTTTAAGCTTGCATTTGATAAATGAAATAAATAGATTGCAACAATGCGTACGTATTCGATAATATGTACCCAACCAAATAACATTAAAATGATGCCATACGAGCCATGACATCGTACAATGCAACGATTTAAATAGACAAGATCAACATACAGAATGACCATTCGCTGAAATGGAAGCAATTACATGATATTTCCCGATATTAATTGACAATGACATGATATTAATATTACAATTTGTTCAATTTGGTTGTGAAACCGTTGGTGTTACTAAAAGCAAGAGAGCCAATAAAATTAAATGTTGTTACATTTTATTTTGCAATTACTCTTTACTTGTATTGTAAATTAGGTATTTTTTTTATATAAAAGAAGATTTTTTACATCTTCTCTAATAATACACCCCAAAAAATACCAATGATCTGTGGGTGGTACCCCTACTACTCATGCCTAAGTCGTGGATGGCTTCCTTAGACAGCTAAATTTGAAAAAATATATAATCGACCCTTACTTAATTTTGGATTGCAGAAAACATTTTTGTTTCCCTATAATTCTTGTGAAAGAAATCAAAGTTATTCAAACATCATCATCAGCATCATCATCAGGTCTTTATTAGTCTCCACTGCAGGAGCACGACCCTCTCTATACTACCTGAGTCATATATTAGCCAGATCAGTAAGAGGAGGATTCGGCCTATTCGATTCTACTTACCAACTTAACGCCCACCTCAACACTAAACCCTTCGGGTTCTAATACCTTGGGCTCTGTCAATCCTGCAAAGGTATTGTATGTAAAAACCTGATTATATGTATGCAAATACTACTTACATTGAAACACAACGTATGCCCAAATAGATTTCTCATTACTAGGCAGTTCTACATTAATTGTTTGATATTAAATCGACGCCGCATCGCTTCTGCAACACATTGTGCTGAATTAAACATTTCGGTTGGTTGGATCATCAAATTTAATGCATCAGAATTTTAATGTGACGTAGTACTGATATTGTAGCCTAAAATTTGCTCAAACTTTCGCACATATGTATATACAATACAATATGTTTGCAAAAAATTATCAAAAAAAATAAATAAAATCGTACCATGATTGCTTGAAATTTTTTTCTTCTCCGCTAGCGGGATGCATATTTTATTTTTCATTTTTGTACCAACTAAATAAAAATATATAACTATCTAGGAACTAATCACACAAATTGAGCAAAACCCACAGTAAGTTGTGAGTCCTTCTCAGTACCCTAACCTATCTGAAAGCAAAATTTTATGATGACCGTTTCAATAGATAGGGCGTGAAAGTGTACCAAATAAACAAACACACTTTAGCATTAATAATATTAGGTTAGAAAGTTAGGATAATAAATAGTGAAGTCAAAATTCGAAAAAAGCTGCTTGTACGTCACAAGATAAAAACCATGCTGAGGTCGAATCATTGATCCAATGTTATGCCACTTGAGTAAAAAATAGAAAAATAAGAAAATCGGATTTGGTTTTGTAACAAAAATGAATCATTAAGTACAATAAAGAATCAACAACCACATAATTCTAAAAAGCATAAAAGGGAGCTTCGATGCAGTTAAAAAATAGTAGGTACTTTTTTGTTTAGTATTTTGACAATGCTTCTATTATGTCTTGCATTGTATCTAGAAAACTTGTTGGAGATACGATTTCTTCCAAAAAGAGAATTTACAATAATTACTTGATCATCCTCTGACTGATCTGGCTAATAAATGGTTATGATAGTCAGAGAGGGTCGTGCTTCTGCAGTGGAGACTAAAAAGACCTGATGATGATGATGATGATGACTTGATCATAATAATAAACACAAACACACCTTGCTGTAGGTACATAAGTAATGCATTGTACATTAGCATAGTTGTTGGAGATACAAACTCTTTCAAAAAGAGGATTTTTATTTTAATATACATTTTTATAGTAGCTACCCGACAAACATAATTGCCTGTACCTTTTAAAACCAAGTACATCTCACAGTAGAAATTAGTAGCTGCAAGGTAAACGGGACAAATGTAATTGCGCTCACTACAGAAACGTTTTCAGTAATTACAACCTTTTTTGGTAGAATTGCTACTGTGAGTAAATACTAAATACATAGACTTAAATTGAAATGGTCTTTAGTGCTTTTAAATGAGCTACAGCTGAGATTAAAGTGTTAATCCGCAGTAAGGACGCAGAATATGTTTATACATACATACATACTATCACGTCTTTATCCCTTGCGGGGTAGACAGAGCCCAAGGTCATAAATCCTACAGGCCACGTTTAGCATAGTAGAAAATGTTTATCTTTCCAAATAATAAAAACTGCGAACTTCTACCTGCGTACCTGCGAACCAAAAGGTTTTCACAGGATGTAGGTATTTATATTTTATACTGTGCAGGGTTTTTAAAATTTAAAATCCAATAAGCCCGAATACCACAGGTTTGACTGTTATTAAAGAGTTCCTATGTCCATCTCCTGAGTCCTTTATCCAATTATTCAATTTCATAATAATGTATGAGTCTTTGATTTGACTGAGTATGCAGAATTTCAGCCCAACTTAACGTCAGAAAATGCTTTTAAATCAGTTTATAGACTTACACATAGGGCGAGATGATAATGTTGGTTTTTCATCAACAACCAACAACCAACAACATCAACCTTTTTCTGAATGAAATCATTGCAGTGCAAGGTAGGGACTACGTTCCTGGTCCGGAACGTGGTCCCTACCTTACAAGGTTCCAATACAACAGGTTGGAAGCGGCCTGCATCCAGCGTCTGTCTGCGACCTTTATCAGGTTGTCCCACCACGTGGTCGGTGGGTGTCTAACGCTGCGCTAATATGTGGTCGTTTCAGAACCTCACAAGTGCTTAAAGACTCTGTTATAATAGTGCTCATTAGTGTTTTAGCCCTAAAATAATACGAGAGTATAATTAATATAAGGGGAAATCTGAAAAGGACGCGACAGTAACTGGAAAGCTCCATAGTATACTCATAGACTGATTTGGTATGGACTTCTCTCCTTATTGTGTTGAGTCGATAGATGACATTTCTATAACTGTAGAACTAAATTACCGTCGTAAGAAACATGTGCTGCAAATGCTGAACATAGGCCTTTCCCAAGGATTTCCATCACAAGAGGGTTTTGCCATACTGACCACGCTTAGCAGACGGGTTGGTGAGCGCAGTTTGTTTGGCTTATTTGATTTCAAACCCTGCTGCCCGTCGAAACCATTTCTTAAGCGAGAGAAGGGTAGGCTTTGTTAGTCTCGGGGAACGGGATAAAGATATTTGCGATGCGACTTGCTCCGATGGATTGGGAATGAAAAAGTGGGCTTAAGGTGCAAGTATCTGATGCCATACCGTACCGTATATTATTATATAATATCTATACTCTGTAATAATAAATACTGGCGTAGTCATTTATACCTAGTCATCATCATCAGGTCTTTTTTAGTCTCCACTGCAGGAGCACAACCCTCTCTGACTACCAGAGCCATATATAAGCCAGAGCAGTCAAAGGATTTGGCCTACGCTCTCCACGCTGGCCAGACGGTTTGGAGAGGTCTCTTTTATATTTAAAGCTTTGTTTAGCTTATGTTCCCTAAGTCACCTTTTACGGCACCCACGGGAAGACTTGGAGTGGTCCTATTCTACTCTGCCGGGAACCACACAGAGTATTTTTTTACTTTTTTATGCCTAGTATTTTTTCTTTATTGAGCTCACGAGATAAAAAACGCATTGTGGAGCGATCATCTCTCTGCCGGAAGTATTCTTTGCGTCGCTAGTCGCGATAACGACGCGACTGCGGCGCGATGAATATTGAATAACAATCTTCCTTTGACAACCCGCTCAGCGGTGGTTATAGAGTATTATCCGAGATAGTGAGTGGGATAATACAAAGATAATTTTACTTTTTTCAAACATTTTCTTCAATATTTGAGCTATTATATGCGACAGACAGCCGGTGTATCGGTTTATCCTCTGTGATCCGTACACGCCAGTCTGGGAGAAAAGAAAAAATGTAGAATGTACTTTGGCTGGACCCTAATGCTAAATTTTCAAAATCCTTTTACTTATTGAAAGATAATTTATCTGCGGGTGTCATAGGCAATAATTTATGAAATCGCTAGAAAATTGCTAGAAACAAACAAAGCTTTCAATAGCTATATTACACGTTATTATAATAAATTCAGAACACGTGGCTTTTGGAAGCCTTACAGTCTTTGTAGTCTTGGTAGAGCATAAGCACTAGGCTGTATATTACAGTCACAAACACCCGAATTTAAAATAGTCTTTATTTCCACGCTATAAGGTTGGTTCAAAGGTCAGCTACAACGTTTGATCTGTAGCCTAGTGTTCCTAGTGAATTGTTAAACTAGACGGACTCGCAAGCACTAAAACGTACGTCTTCCAGTTTTATGCCGTTCTGGTTTACAGCCGGTCGTCGCAAGCTTAAATAAAATCGTAGTTTGAAAACAACATTGCAATACGAACCTACGATTTATGTTCTATCCAGATATTGCTTAGTATAGGGTCAGAAAGGTCGCAGTTGTATGAAAGAATTCTGAAAACAGACCATTACTTTCGGAGCCTATTCAATACAAATCATCAATCTTTCCTCTGTATAATTATATAAGAATAGATAAACAGAAGTAGTGGGAGTAATTCGGGCTTTGAAAATCTAAATCCTTTCAAAGTATGGAAGAGCTCAAATAAAAGAATTAAAATTCAATTTATATTTGTTGTGGAGGTATGCAAATTAAAGTCCACTAGTGAAATTTTGTCAAAAAAGAATATAATTTGACAAAATTTCACTATTGGACATTAATTTGCATACTTCCACAACATATAAATTGAATAATTAAGAATTCCAAGTGGTAATTTGATCGTTTTTAGTTGCTTATTACTCCATCAAAATTAAATAGATAACTATACAAAGGAAAATAATAGTTAAAAATAATTCGTATACGGAACTTCAATATCGCAAATTGGAATAGCACCGTTGCAGCATCAAATACGTCGAGGTTAATCGCGCTTCCAATTCGACTTCATACCAATTAAATAAATGACAGATCCTTTAAAAGAGGCCCAGCGACAATTATCATACGTAACAGATCATCCAACTAAAGAATAGGCTATATATATACTGTGAAACTTTTATTTTTTATTTGGTGCGGATGAATTTATTGAAACCTAGTTTTACTGCCTTCAATAATAATACCTTTATTTGGTTAAGCCAAAGATAATATAATACTAACGTAATTGACTGCCCACCTCATACAAAAATATTGGACCAAATTAAGGTTGCGAAAAGCAATCGAATGTATGGCGCAGGTAATCTGCGTTAGCCTTTAACTTACTAAATATACGGTGTCATTTTAAAATATTATGCCTAAAATATTGTTTTGATTTTTATCAAGACATATTTTATGAATCATGTTTTTATATTCTCATAATACGGTAGTAACAATGTTGTGTAGTTTCGAGTGGCGCCATCTATGCGAGTCTCTGAGAACAAATCGTACGATTAAGGCGTTGAGACCACATGGTTAAGCTCAATGATGACTTATCATGGTACACACTATCATTAACTTTGCATGTGCCAAAAACATTTTCATATCGTATTTTATATGGCTGGCTATTAGGCCCTTGACAAGGGCCTATGCAAGCAGAAAGTGGACACTTTTGCTCAACAGTGGGACATACAAACAGGCTTATATTTTTTTACCTACATGGAAAGAAGAAAAAAAGGGAAAAGTCATAAAAAAAGCCCTGATGCTGTTAAAATTATTTTTCGGCGTTCTCTGAAGTGGCGAGTTTCATAATGCTTGTATTCTGAAGTTTTCGACCAACCATTAAATTATAAAATAAATTTAACTTAAGTCTTTATTTTTCTATATACTTAAAAACTGCCTGCAGGGCCTAATTCATTGAATAATAGGTATTTGATTTGATTTGAGATATCAAAATGGTACTAGTGGGATAAATCGGTGCCAGTTGAACCATTAAAAAATTTGATGGTACAACTGGTCTGGCATAGAATACGAAATGCCGCCACTTGTGGTAGTACATCAAAGAAAAAGTGGATCAATTACTATAAAATCTGCCGTGTGGCTCCCGGCAGAGTAAAATAGCACCAACTCTTCTCGCGGATGTCGTAGATGACTTTGGATACACGAGCTTAACAAAGCTTATAAACATCAAAGAGACCTCTCCAATCCGTCAGCGTGGAGAGTGTAGGCCAAATCTTCTGACTGCTCTGGCTTTGGCTCCAATAATAAAGAGGGCCATGCACCTGCAGTGGAGACTAGAAGAGACCTGATGGTGATTTGTTTCACTGCTAAAGTACATCTGACGCAAAAAAATGTATATGTATGTATGTGATGATATGAATGAAGTAGAATACCACACTACTAAAAAGTGGGTAGTATTGAAGAAATACACATGCTTTGAATGCGTTATACCCTACAGGGTAATATGTGATGAGAGAATTCGACGCGGTGAATCGAAGTCACGGTGGTGCAGTTGGTAACAGACATAAGGCGCAGACCTAGACTCGTGAGTTTGAAACCTACCTGTGACGAATTCTTTTTCATCACATATTTTCAATTTTAACAGTATACCGAGCATTTTAATGCTATTTAAAAACCATTTAAGTGAGTAATAGCTTTTTTCAATTAAATCGACTTTCTATTCATCTGATATGAATGAAGTAGAATACCACACTACTAAATAGTGGGTAGTATTGAAGAAATACGCATGCTTTGAATGCGTTATACCCTACAGGGCAATATGTGATGAGAGAATTCGACGCGGTGAATCGAAGTCACGGTGGTGCAGTTTTTTTTTTTTTTTTTCACACAGATTGAGCTAGCCCCAAAGTAAGTTCTTATGAAAGACTTGTGTTATGGGATACTAACTCAACGATACTATATTTTAGAACAAATACATATATAGATAAACATCCAAGACCCAGGTCAATCTGAAAAATATCGTTTTCCATCTTGACCTGACCGGGGATCGAACCCGGGACCATCCGTGTCGCAGGCCGGCGTGATGACCGCTGCGCCACGGAGCTCGTCGTTCAGTGTTGAATTAAATGAAGTTTTTAGCAGAGATATTTTATAACTCTACGGGAACATGCATCTCATCCGGCTCACAGATGAAATATTTCTGTTGAATTATAAAACACATCATACACGCTTATCAAAATTGCACGTTTACATTAAAATGAAGCGTTTCTCTGGGTTACAGCGAAACGGGATTAAAGTAGATGGACATAAGTATGCGTAGAATTAAGGGAGATTTGAATTATGACCCAAAAACCGGGCTTAAAATACGGCGTGATGACACAAAGCCTTATTAAAATGAGGCAGAAATTATGCATGAAACGAATTACTTACTTCCGTTTTACTGCCACTTGCGAGCACATAGGGCCTGCGTACATTACCAGCCACAAATATTGCAATATTATAACTTAATAACGTTTTTGTATAGTCAGTTAAAAACTAAACGATATAAAAAGCGCAATGGATAGCGAAGTGTCAAAAGTACGGCTTGATGGGTAGATCTTCGTAACTTTGTCGGAAACAGCATAATACAATTTTCATAATAAGAAAATCAGTTTAATGCGATCAACTCGTGTAACTTGTGCAAAGATGTTGCGGCTTTGATGGGCTTTATCAAACTTATTATAGACGATGTTATATGGTTGTTAGGTACTTACAGAATGTGAAATAAACGTAAAATGCAGGTATTATACTTAATACATAGATATTTTTTGTATATATTGAATACATTTACTATTATTTCTTCCATTCTGGTCCGGAAAAATGGACAAAACTTAAAAATATCAGATCTAGTTAATTGCAAACATGACGCATAAAAGGTATATATGAAAAAAATTGTTTGTGTTTTGGGAAGACATATTGCATGCTTTAAAAAGTCTTGCTAGCTCTAACTACAATTTACTTTCTTAACATGATAATTGAAGATATTTTTAACAAAAAACAAATACCGACTTCAACCCTATCAATTTTTTTTTCATAAGCATAAGAAATAATTTAAGATATTTTTAACAAAAAACAAAAACCAACTTCAACCCGTTTAATTTTTTTAATAAGCATAAGAAAAAACCGGCCAAGTGCGTGTTGGGCCACGCGCAGTGTAGGGTTCCGTAGTTGCTAATGGAAACTTTGAGTTCACACTCGCACATCACAGTTTAACGATCAAAAACATGTTACAATGAAAATGTATGAAATTTTACATTTTCGAGTACATTTTATTAGTTGGTTGCCTATATAACTTTTTAGTTTGTACTTAGTACTCAGCTCAGATAGTTTTCCAATCAACTTCAGTATTTATACTACTACTACTGAGGCCAAGAGGACAGATGGATTTGATTTACAACAAACAACTTATCGGTAGAAAAAAATCTATTTGCCAATTGGCGTATTGTTTTTGACCCCCGAAACCGTTTGATATTATTCGACCTGTGCTTAGCCAGCGGAAAAGAAAAACCGGGTTATTAATTACAATTTAATTTCCCTCCTAATGACTTTTTCAGACTTTAATTTTCAGCCGAAGGAAAGCAGTGAACACGACAACAATAGGCCTATTGTGTGCAGACCCCTATAAGAAATAAAATTTGTGTTATTTGACCATTTTAATTAGGTAAATGATAAAGACTTGGAATATAATTCTTGCCTGAAATGGGAGGAAATATCTTTGCCTTTACTGTTTTAAGTAACAAAGTGTGCGAGGTATTCCTGGAAGGCATTTAATTAATGAATTATGATATTATTGACTCTATGCTGATATGTAGGTCTTTCTCTGTGGCTCAGTGGTAATGCAAGTACCTTTGAATGGGAGGGTCCAGAGTTCGATCCCTGATCAGGTCAAGATAACGACATTTTTTCAAATTGGCTTGGGTCTTGGATGTGTATCTATGAATATTTGTTAATATTTTGATGAGTTTGTATTCCTGAAACAAGTTCACAAATAAATGTAGAGCTAGCGAGATCAATTTATCTCAAAATCAAGTAGGGGCGGAAACTTTTGACTTACTTTAAACATACATTTTGATAAACCAGATTTTGTTTAAGCTCTGTAGGGTAGGATGCCTAAACACTTCTACTTTTAAATGGAAGTAAGAGGTAAGAGTAACGATCATAAAAATGAATTGTCAAAGGTATCTAAAGTCTGATCCAAAATTTGTTAACCAAATATTGGCATAGGAATAATTTTTGCGTCATTGATAGAGCAAGATCCAAGGCTAACCATCTCTACGTCACTTAAGAAAAACTGTTTTTTAATGATCCATCGTTTAAACTGAAGTAAAAGACGTATGAATACTGTTATTTTTTTATAAATGTAAAAACATAGATGCTGACAGCAAGCTGAAATGGACCAAAAAAAGAATGTACAAAAAAATAAATAATGAAAATGTAATGGGCGGACAAAATAAAAATTGAAAAAATAAAAATTTGGATTTACTTTTAATGTATCTAGGCAGGGGTGTTGAAACTTTATGGTTTTCTTTAACAACGCAGGTCTGATTTCCATGATCTTGCTGAAAATTGCTATGAGATTTTGTAGACTTCATGGTCATGGTAGGGTCTGTTAGTTAACCATGTTTCCAATATACCACATATATATTAAAATCTTCTGGATAATGAAAGTCCCTAGTTCCAATTTCGTCATAGGTATCCTGGGTTTAAAAGTGTTCTCTACAACGTAAGAATGCTAAAATCAGCTTTACTTAAAATGACGTAGGGCACGTAGGCCTCGGATCTTGAACTATCACAGTTCATGCGGAGTATGCAAATAGCTGCATTCATATTCATGCGGCGCGTCATCGATAATTGAGTCTCACCTGACAATGCCTTCTATTTTCATATTTAAGGTGATCGAATTCATCCACCCGTTTTGTATATTTTACGAAATAGAAAATATATCTGCTCACATTATACCTCAGTAGTTTTATGTAATAAGCAAGCGTCGCTTGCTACCATACCAATAGACTGTGCTCTCTTATTCGTATCCGTGATTTCTAAAGTCCATTTATTTAGGTACCTAAAAATGTAAACAACCTTGAAAGGTTTTTTTATATAAATAAATACTTCATAAATCAAAATCATTATTAGAATACTTTAGCAATCAGTGAAATTAAAAGTATTTTATAAAATTCAAGTAAAATGTAAATATTTCGATTTATAAAGTATATACTTCAATCAAAAGACGTATCAAGATACTTTAAATTTTAGGTACCTAACAAATGGACTATAGGGTACGTTTAAAGGAGCTCGATTGCTTAACACTTTCACATAAATAACGATATAATTATGTTAAATACCAGTAGTTCATGTTGTACATTTATATTGGTGACCACAATAATTCAAACCTGAATAATTTCTGGTTTTGTAATCTGGTACGTAAAATGTCGCTAAAGGATTTGGAATATTAATGTAGGTATATACTATAATTGGAAACATAATTAACCATAAAAGCCATATTTAATGTTGCATGAAAAAAAAACAATAACTATGCAATAAAAATTCCTTACATTATTTTCAACAACCATTAAAACTAGTGATACAAGTAAAATAACTTTTTGTAGTATTATATATAGCATCCAAAAGATTCTACAGAAATTTAATGCAAACGTAGGTTTCAATAAAGGTTTTTTCTCTAAAAATCCGTGCAGTAAATCTGACCTGTTGTATCCGCCTGACTTTTTGTTTGTCGGACGGACAGCACAGTTTCATTAGCTGACGTCACGTTCAAATAAATTGCGCAAAACTCCACAACTTTTTCATTTGGCGACGCGACGCTAACACATCTGTACGGGCCGCAATCTTCATAAATCTCAACCAGTACGACCTTTTGTCTTTGTCCCATTCTTTCAGGGTTTAGGCAAATTCAGATCCGCCACAAATTGCCCTACTATGGGACTGAGCTCTATATCTTTTCTAAGGGACCCTTGAATAAAACCCTGCATTCTCTTTGTACTGGTAAATAAAGGTGGGAACGTATGTAAATCGGGTTATGTGTGCCTTGAATAAGTAACTCCGTACACAATAAGAGCGTGGCTTTTCCTTCCTTTTCGTATCATAAAGTACAGTCATCGCGGAGTGTTTCGGGGATATAGGCAGTGAACTCTTGTTTCGCTAAAAAGGTTCAACGTTCGGCTTATGTGTGCTCTTTTTGACAAGGCGTTGTTTCATAAACGTTTCGCGTGAAGGTCGCGTCGGGTACAATACAATAGGTGTCGTAAGTATTAAACTGTATCAAGAGACTCATTAATTATGCAGGTCCATGCCGAATCGTCCATAAAGGAGTTCTTTGAATGTCGCCATTACGCTAAATTGTTATCCACCACGAGCCCCGAGGCGCACGGTTTTTTAATTAAAACGGGCTATTTGGTACTGACTTAAACCAAGTTTTACAATTATGTTTTCGTCGTCGCTAGATGGGAATTCTTATAAAGACGCTATCTTTGAAAGGATTCAACTTTGTATTCAGCAATTTTTTAAGTTAAAATTCAACATGAAACAAATATAATGTATAGGTAGATAAGCGATGAATTTACACACTATTTCTTTTCTTATTTGCCGTAGTAATTTTTTTTAATTGTTGAACTTTATTGAAAAGGACTATTTTTGAATATTTTAATCAAGTAAGTAACATAGTATTAACACTAGGATTACTTAAATTAATATTAAAATAATTGTTGTCTTGTTTTGTATGATAAAGTGATGACTTTATATACTACCAATGAGTACGGGATATTCATATTAGTCAAAACGATGCGAAGTAATGCAATGCTTTAAGGGGGCACACTAGGCACAGTAGCGACGCCAATCATTTTATTCTTAATACTTAACTAATAGAAAGAAATTCAAGAATGTAAATCATATAGGCCTTAATAAAGAACCTGAAGTATTTCTATAATCATGTTTTAATAATAAAAAAAAAGAATCAGTCATCAAGAGGAATAGTGATTTCAGATTTATGAGAATCAGATTACCGCCAAAAACTGCCGTTTTTGGCGGTAATCTGATTCTCATCATTCTCACTGTTTCTGATATATTAAACATGATTCCAAAAATACTTCAGGTTATTTACTAAGGCTTATATGATTTACATTCTTGAATTTCTTTCTATTTGTAAAGTATTAGGAATAAAATGATTGGCGTCGCTACTGTGCCTAGTGTGCGGCCTTAATTCTTTGCTCCCTTTTTTGTACTTTCCTATGATTTAGTTTAACAATAATAACGAAATTTTAAGCAGCGGATACATTCTAGCATTTACTCTGTACACCTAAGCTAGCAAAATAGTATAGCATTATATATAGCCTTCCTACTTCCCAGAAGCAACACACGTAAACAAGATAGACAATACCAATTCCAGAGTCTACTTGAGATCTATAGTTTTAAGAGCAAGCTGTGCGAGCAAGGAAATTGCCATTCGACCTACGACGACGGAGAGCGTCTTGTCGCTGACCGGACAATTTATTGAGGGCGCATGCACTGGACGGACATACAGCGCTATTCCAAATCGACGAATTGGGAAATGGAAAAGTTTGTTTTAATTTATATTGATTTTCTGAAAATGACTTGACATATTCGTATTTAAATTTGCAACTAAGCCTCCGTAACTTTTGGGTTTTATTCGGGCTGAATGTTTTGGTTTAGTTCCTACGATCAAATCAGTCGCGGCGAATCTACTACTTTTTGAAACGATTTAATAATGTTGTCAGTTTTAGAACTATTCTATTGATCATGAGTTTCATACCATCATGTCATCATACCCTGCTTTATGTTATATGGAGATAGCTAAGGACATGTTTACAGAGTTACGTGGCGTTGTGAGGCGCGTCGTGGCAAGTGGAGTGAAGTTTTCGGTAATCCAGTCCTGTTTTATTTATTTATTTTAATCCCAAGTAAGCTCTCTATGAAAATATTTTAGGTTTTTAAGCCTTTTTTAAATGTATGATTTTAAGTTTTTATTAAATAGGATTGTATTATTATTCGATAAAACCTACTCCCGAGATATCTATTGAACTATTCCGATATCGGAAACGTAAATTTTCATTTAAAGGTGCCATCTCCCGTATTGTGTATTTGCAATAAAATAGTAAAACTTAGTAACCATTCAGAACAGAAAAACCAAACTGCCAACAATTTTATAGAAACACTAATTTAAAATTTTATGACTAGCAACAAACCGCGAAGTAGCCCCAGGCCTCAGAATGTTAACAAATTTCATGCTAGCGTCGGCAAAGTTTCTGCTCAGTGTTCAGCAATAAATAATAATGCTTGAATATTGAGAGCAATCGATACATAATATTTTAAAGTTGTTGTTTGTTCTGCAGACTTCCCGTAAGTACATAAAGCGGGCGGATGCTTACCTATTCTGCGTTAAGTTAAATTTATTGCCCGTAACTTGGTATTCAGCTATGTTTTTCTCAACTACTGAAGATTGGCAAGTAGCTTTACAAATCTGTCCTGTTTTTCATGTTTTGGCAAAGAATAAATCACTGGGCCCTCCGCCTGTCAGATGTTCCGCGGTTATGATTTTCGTCGAAAAACATTTTTCCTTTCTTCGATACAACCTTTTAATAGATGTTATACGTTGCGGAACGAAAATATAAGCAATTGAATATTCATGACCGAAATTCAGGGAAGTTTTTGATAAGGAATTATGGTAATAATTTTAAATTGACCTAATCCATATTGCGGGCCACGATTTCGCGCAACAAAATTTTGTACGGTGGCGGTCTGATGTCTCAAGTTGGTCTCAAATTTTATAATTAATTTAGACCTACTTTACAAAGTTTCAAGAGATTGTGAGGGTTTTATTGCCTTTTGCGAAGACGTGATAAATATGTACGTACATTTATTTGACAATTTATCGTTTCAGCTATTTTAGTTGATTTATTAGGTGTTGGTATGATGAGGAAATTATAAGTTCGAATTCATAATAGCCAATACCTATTGGCTATTATGAAAGTACCTACTTTGGATGAGAAAGAAATAGCAAAGTATATGAAATCATATACCTACTTAAACTTACACATATTAAGTACCTCCTTGCTTTGTTTTGAGCACTATAGCAGCAGTAACAACGACAAGAAGTTTTAAAACAACCTAACCTTTTAAAATTCTTGCACATATTCCGATTAGAAACTCGACACGCTATACAAATACCTTTTCCGAGAAACATGGAGGTTTCTTGGCATTGTGGAGTAAAATTCACATGTTCAATCTGTGAAATAGATATCCGTGAACGCCGAGGAAGCGCTGTCAGCCGAAATGACACCGCAATGTTTCAAAGACTTTCTTTTCAGGCTTTTGTTCTAAAGCTTCCGGTAACTCGAGCTTTTTGGGACGAATTATTTATATTTTTAAGTCATATACTTTACACACTAATACATAATATACTTTGACAAAAAGTATATTTTTCAAATAAAATATATTTAAACCTTTACGTATGAATAAAATTATAATTATAGAAAGTCTGCAGAATTTGATATAGGTCCGTGTCAACTCACACAAAGTTAATAAAATTATAGTCTGCAGAATTTGATACAGGTCCATGTCAACCCACACAAAGTTAGTGTAATTCTTTTCAATGCAGTCAGACTACGCGTTTATCAATTCTTATAATATACAGAGGAAAGATCTGATCCTTTCGTATTGAATAGCCTCCAAAACTGCAGGGTCGATTTTCAAAAATTATTTCTTCCTCAGAAAACTTATTTATCTGTGACAAAGGCTAATATTGACGGGTACGAAGTCGCGGGAAAATTGTTAGTTTCTAATAAAATTTTACCGGAAGGGTAGTTGGTCCCAAGCTTATCCTGGGATGTAACTCCGCACCATATTGAAGAGTAATTATTTTTAACAAAAAAGTAAAACCGACTTCAACCCTATACGTAAATGTACAAACTGGAACTTAAAATTGGGTTTTAGTGGTTCAACCAAAATTGAGGAACAACGTCGTCATCAACTTGTCTTGATTCGCGAAAAAATTAAACTTAACTTAAATGAATAAAAAATGATGATGATAAAAATAAAGTACAAATAAGTTTAAACCGAACGGCATACTCTTACATTTTTTTTGGGTTTTTGTTTATTTTTTCAAAAAGTGCACGGTACATTGCGGCAAAAATTTTATGGGACCTCTTCTGAAGTATTACCGATCAAACAAAAAAAGTATCACTTAAATTGATCCATAATTGACTGAGTAATCGCGTAACATACTATAAAAAACATACAGACGAATTGAGAACCTCCTTTTTTGAAGTCGGTTAATAATACCTATAATTTTTCTTATCCGTACTTTTTACGCTAATATTTTAACGAAGATAATATTAGATTGTTTCTAATGGACATATCTTGAAACTATTATTTACGTGGACATTGGACAAGGTCTAAAAATAAAAGCTAGAAATTCATAAAATAGTTGAAATAAATTCCGTACTCACTTACAAAGATCTATCATTATGTTAATACGTTTAAAGTAAAGTAGAAGTAAATATCTGCCCGTGTCATTTCTGACTAGCTTCTACTACTTATATGAAGTCAACGAACGCGCGAATGTTATATCAATACATTTGAAGTCTCATATATGAGGTTATTGAACTATCTCCGGTTTACACTTATAGTGGGAGAGCTCGTGAACCATCTGACTAACCCGTTTCCCACAAAGCTAGAAATTTTTAAAATGATATTTTATGATCTGCTAATTATAAAAGTACCGGTCTGGCAGGTATATCGCGGTTGCATCATCATCCTTTAAATTTTTGAAAATGCAAAAAAAAAAAATTCGTAACCTTCTGCCACAAGGCTACAATTTTAATACCTATGTTTGTTTTACGTCACTTTTTATTGCTATGTTTATGCCAATAACAGATATTCATGAAAAACAAGAAAATAATAATACGGCTGGTTTATTTTTAGGGTGTTTTTATGCATTCACAATGCTATTCTGGTATACTCCTATTAAATTAAATTTTTGTTGTGGTTGAGCCTCGCTACCGGCGAAAATCACTTTTGCTAGTAGCACGAATGGGCCGGCTCGTCCGGGGAAGTACAACACTCTCACAGAAAATCGACGTTTGAGTAGTAGCTTTACCGCTGCTATGTTTCGTTCGTGAGTGAGAGAGCTGGAGGCCCATCTCCTTCTCCCATCTAGGGAGGGAAAAATAAAAGGCCGGCAACGCTCCTGTGACACCCCTGGTGTTGCAGTTGTCCATGGGCGGCGTTGGTCACTTCCCATCAGATGACCCGTTTGCTCGTTTGCCGTACTAAGACATAAAAAAAATTAAGGGATAAGATATGGGAAATCTTTTCACGCCGGCAGGATTTGCCCCAGTAGTCTTTAAGTCTGTGTACGACTTATGCTGGTTTGAATCGTGACCGCGTCGAATTTTTCCCACAACTTATTTTTTAGTTTAATAAGAGTATATCAGGATGGCTGGTTTTATTTTAAGGATATTAATTGGGCCGTGTGGTTCCCGGCAGAGTAGAATAGGACCACTCCAAGTCTTCCCGTGGATGTCGTAGAAGACGACAAAGGAAAAACAAGCTGAACAAAGCTCAAAAACATCTAAGAAACCTCTCCATCCCGTCTGGCCAACGTGGAGAGTGTAGGCCAAATCCCTTGACTGCTCTCGGTAAAATATGACTCTGGCAGTTCAGAGAGGGTCGTGCTCCTGCAGTGCAGACTAAAAAGACCTGATGATGATGATGAATTTGATAGACCTCTACATCATATCAAATTTCTTCAAACCAAAACAACCGTAGCCTCGACTTCGTCATCTATTCCGTATTTCATTTTCTCGGTAATCCGTTTAAAATCAACGTGAATTTTACGAGGCTTCTCCTATGTTTGTTTTACGTCACCCTTTATTGCTCTGTTTATGCCCTTAAAGCCATAACATTGTGCCTGCAAGGTCGTTTCTCTGACTACGTCTCTAATTGGCGCGAAGAAGTAATTCCCGTTAGAATCGTTCAAGCGATGAAGAGATTTCTATTTTATGATGTCTTATTACGTAAATATAAATATATACGGACACATCACACGAATTGAGCTAGCCCCAAAGTAAGTTCTTAATTAAGACTTGTGTTATGGGATACTAACTCAACGATAGTCTATTTTATAACAAACTAGCAGCCCTACCCGGCTGCGCCCGGGCATGTATTATATCTTAAAACCTTCCTCGTGAATCACTCTATCTATTGGTGAAAACCGTATGAAAATCCGTGGAGTAGTTTTTGAGTTTATCGCGAACAGACAGACAGACAGACAGACGCGGCGGAGGACTTTGTTTAATAATATGTAGTGATACATATATAGATAAACATCCAAGTCCCAGGTCAATCTGAAAAAGATCATTTTTCATCTTGACATGACTGGGGATCGAACCCGGGACCATCCGTGTCGCAGGCCGACGTGTTGACCACTGCCCCACTGAGCTCGTCACGTACGTTGGTATCAGTTCCAATTTAGTTTTTAAAGAAGTATAGTTTAGTTTTTAAATATTAAAAATAAAAACTCAACTCACTGGAAAATAGTTTAAAACACCGGAAGATGCACTGGCTGCATTTAAAAAGGCGGTTAAAGAGGTGTCTGATGCGGACTGGAAATAAATAAATAATTATATACGGAAAATGTGTTTTGAAAATTTGTTTAGACGTATGAAACTCTGTTTAGATACAAATGGGGAGCTTTTTGAAAAGATTTATTAAAAAAATAATAATCTGTAGTATATTTTTAACTTTCTGAGTGCCCGCGTATATAATATGTGTTAATAAAACTCTGTTCGAGCCTTAAAGAGGTGACTCAGTCCATAAATATGAACAACTTTTTTAACTTAACGGATTACGTTGAGATTTGTCACGCAGATAGTTATTATTACGTAAGCATTAAGTAGTTAATATACTTAGGACTTTCTAAAATTCTTTCCCTAAGAGGGTAAAATGGGGGTCCAAATTTTGTTTTGAAATGCTAGCGAAGCCGCGGAAAAAAGCTTGTATTACATATGTGCGTAGGATTTTTAAGGGCAAGCAATCGATATATTTAGATCTCATGTCCAATAAAACCATTATCTTTCTCAGGTTTCAATTATGACAATTTCCAACGGATACAATTAATTTTATGGATTATGCCAACATTTTAAGTTATAACTAATGACTATTATTTCAGGAAACAATAATAATTAGAGGACGCGTGACCCTCCAGCGGCGGGTACATGAATAAAGCTGCGTGTTAATTTACACACGAGCTTTATTAAAACTTTCACGAGCACGGGCTTTGTAGCCTAAAATAAAATAGAATATACGTATATGTTTTTTGTGCAGTTTGATATATTTTGCTTACAGTGAAAACTGCAGTACGTTTTAAATAAATTGTAGACAAATATAGTATCTGAAGTTGCCTAAAAAGATATGTCACCTTGGACCATTTGAAGTATGTTATTAAATAAATTGTATAGGGTCAAATCACACAGATTGACCTAGTATCCTACGACGCAAGTTCCTCCCCTTATTGTCCCTATATAAATAAACTAGCTGTTACCCGCGTTTGCAAAATTTCATGATGATCGATTCTGTAGATAGGGCGTGGAAGCGTAACAAACAAACAAACAAACTCACTTTCGCATTAATAATATTAGTTAAGATTAATTCATTTATTTTATTGTTTTCGGAACAGCAAATCCAGGGTACTGACGCATAACGAATGTAGATGTTGTCTCACTGTATCAGAAAAAGAAAAAGACTAGAAACTAGTAACTAAAGATAATAAAATCAATCAGCACGTAACAGGAAAGCAGAGCTGTTTGCGTCGTTTGATTAATACAAGATAATTGCCTCGGACATGAGTTGCTACTTAATCCATGAATTGCTAATGCGCCTGCCTCGCCAAAGGAGGCCGATAGTTCAATAATGCATTATACATTAGGCTCGAGATTCGAGCAAATGTATATACAATGTACAATACGGCTCATTTAAGATTCCACTGTGAGTCTGTGAAAACATACTTTCTGTTCATTTTGGAATACTAAGGCTTCGTTTAATAATCATCAAATATTTTCAATTTAGATAAGGCTTCCTTTCATTGTTCTTTTTTTTTTTCAAATAGGTAAGTATAATAAAATAAATTGAGTTCAGCGATGGCTGATCCATACGTCAACTAATGAACCTGTCAGGGGGGGCTGGTCTATTCGGCCTTTTTGAGACTACTTTAAGTATCATATTTTGTTTATTATTTTTGCACACTCGATTGTTAACATAAACATGTTCCAAAAATAATAACTCTATGTATAATAAAATTGTAACATGAGAACAGAAAAAAGAAAGAAAAAAGAAAAGAAAGAAAAAGACAATAACGAATAAATATTCGTAATCATATAAAGCCCTCAGGCGAGTAGGCGACCAAAACTGTTGATAAGAGTTTCTTTCGGCGTTTCTTCTTTGCAGTGGTCGGTTCCGAAACGCTAGTAGTCTGTAGCTTTTGAACAATTAATAAATACATATTATCTAATTAGATAATTTTAAATATGATATGACGTGAAAAAGTGCATGCAAAGGCCTATTTTCTGAATAAACGTTTTGATTTTGATTTAAAGGTAAGAATGACGAGCTCCGTGGCGCAGCAGTCGACACGCCTGCCTGCGACACGGATGGTCCCGGGTTCGATCCCAAGTCAGTTCAAAATGGAAAATGATCTTTTTCAGTTTGACCTGGGTCTTGGATGTTTATCTATAAACTTTATAATAGATACTTATCTATTATAAAGTTTATAGATAAACATCCAACTTTATAATAGATACTTATCTATTATAAAGTATAGTATCGTTGAGTTAGAATCCTGTTCTCGAACTTACTTTGGGGCTAGCTCAATTAATGTGATTTGTCCGTATACATTTATATTATATCGTCTAAGGAAGATTTAGATTTGACGGCTTCCGTAATGCAGTGGCTAACACGCCAGCCTGCGACACGATTGGTCCTGGGTTCGATTCCCGGTCACTTCATGACAAAAACAATTCTGATGGACCTAGGTCTTCCCCCAAATGTGTTTTTTTTTTATTAGAATATAAAACAGACTGTTCATGAATAAGTAGGTAAGTAGTAATTGACCATTAGGTGTGTGGTTTTCGGCGACTTAGAATATTAGAATAGGACCACTCCAAGTCTTCCCGTGGATGTCGTAAAAGGCGACTTAGGGAAAACAACCTAACCAAAGCTTTTAAACATCACAGAGACCTCTCCAACCCGTCTGGCCAGCGTGGAGATTGTAGGCCAAATCCTCTGACTATTCCGACAAGTTATGGCTCTGGTAGTCACAGAGGGTCGTGCTCCTGCAGTGGAGACTGAAGGACCTGATGATGGTGATTAGATTATGAATTGACCATGATGCGGCGGAATCGTAGCAGCGATAACAGTTTGCTACGTGTAGTTGAGGACCGCATGAATGGTCTTTTTATGGCTAGTTGTGTCGCTGTTCATATCTCAATTTCTCCTATAAGTATCTTGTCAATTTTACAACTGCTTATTTTATTGATTGATTGATTGATAAACTCGGAGGTAAAAATAGGGCCAGATGATACCGTTGAATGGAAGCCGGGACCGGACGTGTTGCACGCTTAGACACGTAATCACTACCGATTCCGACATTGCTTTGAAATAATACAGTTCTAACGAGACAATATCTACGCGCAGTACTTAAATTTTTAATTTGTCTAATGTCAAAAATATTTTTCTAAAATTTTTGTCGATCTACATAATTCAGCAGAGAAACAAAATAAGAAGACGTTCTAAAACGACAGTATATATCAAGAAGTAGAAAAAGACACTGTCCCAAAATTGCAAACAAGGCTTGGTACTTTAACAATGTTCACTTAAAAACAAATTTAGTGCCATGTCAGATAATCAGACACTCGTCAAAAGGCTACGTGCCAGCAAGCGACGAGTAATTTGCTCTTGAAGGGAAATTGAAAAAGTCTAACTAGAAGTTTTATTGTGGTTCAGCATCAAAGAGCTTTGTTTCTCGAAATAAATTCCCTATCAAACAAGCTTATTTACTTTAACTTCAAAAGGTTTCAACGCGTCAAGTATATTTCCGTGAAAATACCGCTTTAGCAGTGGGAAAAGGACTTCTTTGTAATGACAGATTAAAATACAAACCAAAGTAAGCACTACAGTTTGTATCTGCAATATGAGGCGTAAGTGACTGTGTTCTTTGTAATGATGTACTTAGTTGAAAAAATACTCCACAGTAACTACTAATGTGCGGATTTTTTAAGGGGTTGTTCGTACAATTCAGTGAAAGTTGTGGAAACTGTCATAAAGAGTCATGAAAATGGAACTACTTTTTTACTTGTTTAGAATTAATTGCTTATATTTTGTACAAAAAAGTGCTTCACAAACATCATAAATTTCCATTTTTTTATGTCACTAGTTGGCTACCGCCGAATTACATCAGATTCTAAAGGTAGCCGAAGTCAGCAATACACGCAAAGAAAGAACTGAAAAAAAGAACCTTTTTCTTCACAAAAGGCCATCTTTCTCAAGGTTAATTTGCGGAATGAATCACTTTCATTTGCAGGCGAAGTTTGTCGGTGTTTTTGCGCGTGGATCGCTACGAACCCTTAAGGTCGGCAGGCTGTCAGTAAGAAATGAATTATCGTTAGTATTTACCGGAAGATGACATTTCTTGAATCGGCCCATTAATTCCTAATGGAGCGGCGGGGTAACATTTCATCTGTTTGGCTGGATACCAGGCCTCGCCACAGAGCTATTTTCAGAGCGTATCTGGGAATTTATAACTACGAGTTAGTTCTAAATCGTTGGATAACAGCAAAGTAAGTGGGATTTATAGTATTCCGCTGTACGGTTTATTTGTTAGCGTTGGGCATTTTTTATTAAAATGAAACTTTGTCGTTCTAAACTTTTTGGCGCAACGACATGGCAGTACGGGGGTGATGCTCGATGCAATCAAAAGTTTGATGACATGGTTCGGAGCGAAACATGCTTGTATTTGAATTTTAAATGAAAAATTTCGTATTATTATTCATGGCCAAGCAAAAATTCTACGTTATTGAATAGCAGTATTTTACGGTTTGCTGTAAATTTGCTGTTTTTTTATCAAGGCAAATGAAATAAGGATGACTCTTGATTATAGTTACCTGCTAGTAATTTTAAATATTTTTTAAATTATTTCATTTTCAAAATGTTTACAGCTCAAAATAAAAAAAGTACATTAAATATATTATTTGCCGAAATGATTTTCGAATCTTTTGAGTTTCATTTAAGGTCTTAATTATACAGTGTTATTTTTAAAATGATTTTTTTATTGCAGGTTACGCAGTTCCACTTCGTAGATTTCGTCACGTAGGCAACAACGTTGTATGCATATGCAAAGACAAAAAACCTGCAATGTAGAAAGATAATTTCACCATTCATCATCATTAACAGGTCTTTTTTTAGACTCTACTGCAGGAACACGATTCTCTCAGTACTACCAGAGCCATATCAGAGCAGTCAGAGGACTTGACCTATCCTATACTCCAATCTAATAGCATCATCATCATCATTTCGTGTAGGTGACACGGTCAGTCGACCATGCACACCCTGGTGTCAGAGTTCTTCAGAACCGCCTCTCGGCCTCTGACGTGGTTCCTTTAACGACTACCAAATGACAGCCGGGACCAACGCAATCAGGAGATTCATGCCTGCAATGTCCTAACCAAACTGAAAACAACTTAACAAAGTAACCGTCGAACACTCGGCCCCCGGGTTTATAAGGCAAACGCCTCAACCACTGGACCACAGAGGCTGTTATCTAATAGCAAAAGCGGCTGAACATTTCTGTATGAAAATGTCATTTTTTTTTAAATATCCCAATATTGATCACTTAGGAAAAGTTGTTAATATTGATGGGCTGAGTCACCCTCTTAAGAGTATATTTCCTAATTTTATTCCAAAATTTTTGCTAGCTTTTTTTCATTTGAAAGGAATTGAGATGGTGCGGAAAAAGGTATTTTACACTTTTTTTCGCAGAATTTTGAAGAAATGTAGAGTCATCGCATGTGCATTTGTTCACTTCACGTTCCTTCTTAGTAAGCATCTCGCATCACCCTTCCTCTTATATGGAGCCGGAACTATTTGAAGCGTCATGCTCAGTTTAATAAATATCTTTTAGAACCGCAAAGTTGAAAACCCGAGTTACTCTGTATTCCGTAGATCATGTAAGATCTCTCATGAGCTAACTAACTAACTATAAATACAATTACATAAGGAAACTCTTAGCCAGTATTTGACATGTACTTGTCAATGAACAAATATGTAAACTAAGTAATTTCTCAAATTAAGTTTACTTACTTTATACGTGTAATGCAGTGTTCCGCCGAAACATAAATCTATATAATTTTACATCATAAAGTACATACAGTGTTTAAATTGTCTTAAGGCATACCGACAGACGAGCTCCGTGGCGCAGCGGTCAACACGCCGGCCTGTGACACGGAAGGTCCCGGGTTCGATCCCCGGTCAGGTCAAGATGAAAAATGATTTTTTTCAGACTGACCTGGGTCTTGGATGTTTATCTATATATGTATTTGTTATAAAGTATAGTATCGTTGAGTTAGTATCCCATAACACAAGTCTTACTTAAGAACTTATTTTGGGGCTAGCTCAATCTGTGTGATTTGTCCATATATATTTATTTATTTATATAAAAGTATAATGCAGTATTCCGTATTATATTATTATAGTAACCTGCCATACGAAATTATTATATTAGTTTTAACATTATAAACATACAATGTATAAATTGACCTACGGCATATCCTAGTAGTGTAGTTAGGTAGGTCCAACTTCGAGAAGGAAGTCAATCGTTGAATTAGTTGGATTCGACTGGTTGGGTTGGCTGGGCAGCGTTCGGGAAACAGGTCACATCTTCTAGTCCAATATTCCTCAGTGCCTGAAGACAAAAGTCTTCGAACAGTGCTTGTTGCCTGTGATGACATATGGATGGAAACCTGGTTGCTCATAATGGGACTCATTAGAAGGCTCCGAATTACTCAACGTGCAATGAAGCGAGCTACGCTGGGAGTTTCACTGCGCAATAGAATCAGAAATGAGGACATCCGCAGAAGAACCAAAATAACAGACATAGCTCGCAGGGTTGCACGTTTGAAGTGGCAATGGGCCGGACATATAGCCCGAAGAACGGTCGGCCGTTTGGCCATTAAAGTCCTGGAGTGGCGGCCGCAAACAGGAAAGCGCAGTGTGGGACGACCCCCGACGTGGTGGGCGGACGACCTCATCAAGGTCGCCGGGAGTCGGTGGACTCAGCATGCACAAGATTTGTGGCGATCTATGGGGGAGCCCAATGTCCAGCAGTGGACGGCCCTGGCTGATAGATAGCTAGATAGATATCCTAGTACGGCTAACTAAGGCCGTCAATATGACCAACTTTCCTTATGGGATCAATGCTGGGAACTCGGATCCATATGAAAAGTTGTTCATATTAACGGTCTGAGTCACTACTTAAAAGAAAAGTCGAAGATCAATTTAAATGCTGTACATTCACATTTAAATAGCCGAATTTCATAAAATGGAATCATGGAACATTGTAAAACTTTAATATAAATGTAGCGCAACAGTGTACAAGGAAGAGATGAAATGTTCAAATCCGTGCATCTTATACACAAAGACTAATAACTGCGCATTAAGCTTGTATAATAAGAAGACGAGGTAACTGCAAACTCTCAGCTTCAATCTCCATTTTATCAGCGATGTTTGGTGTAAAAAGAATAAAACATTTGCTACGTTGTTAAGTTGGAAAGTTTAGTAAGGAGAGAGCCGTCGTCGTCTCGACACCGTCTTAATGAACTTATGATAAAGAACTTCATTTTGAATTTCACTCGAAATAAAGCTGAATTTTCCAAGTAAATGTTTTGATTTAATAAAGTCTCGTGGGCATGGAATTCAGATTTAGTAGAATGTTGAGTTTCCTTATGTAACGTAATGAAGCTATTCATTAGTCTATGTATTTGTTGGCTTTTTGAACGTTTATACTTTAAACACATATTGATGTAAAGAGAAATAAGCATAAACTTGTTATTTAATTGCCTGTTTTTAATTAAATCATCATCATCATCATCAGGTCTTTGTTAGTCTCCACTGCAGGAGCACGACCCTCTCTGTACTACCAGAGCCATATATTATCATCATCATCATCATAAGGTCTTCTTTTAGTCTCCACTGCAGGAGCACGACCCTCTCTGCCCACCAAAGCCATATATTAGCCAAAGCAGTAAAAGGATTTGGCCTACACTCTCCACGCTGGCCAGACGGGTTGGAGAGCTCTCTTTGATGTTTATAAGCCTTGTTTAGCTTGTGTTTCCTACTTCTACGACGTCCACGGGAAGACTTGGAGTGGTCCTATTCTACTCTGCCGAGAACCGCACGGCTAATATTATGTTGGATGATAATATAACCGAGTTTCCTAAGTCCGATTGATCCGGTTTTCTAAAATGCTTACCACCAGATGGCAGCACTGGGGCGTCGGTCCTTAGGTGAATCACCACATAACCGGAGACAAATAAATGTGAAAATGAAGTACACGTATTTTTGCTGCACCAGTAATCGTGCCCGGTGCCCTCTTGTCACAGGCTGGCGAATTACTCACTTCACCAAAGAGGTCTCAAGTATCCCAACTAATATTATAAATGCAAAAGTGAGTTTGTTTGTTTGTAACGCTTTCACGCAATATCTGCTGGACCGATCATCATGAAATTTTGCATACACATTGCCTGGAGTACAGAGAAGTACATAGGCTATCTTTCATCCCGGAGAAAAGTACTGTTCCAGAGAGAACGATATTAACCCCCACTCACGTTAATAGCGTTCTCTAAGGTAAAAACTAGTAAGGAGATATTAGTGTACAATTCAGTTGCAGAAACGAACTAAATAAATCTTGTGAAGCAATTAATTTCTTGGTAAGCAAACAAAAAGTCCAAACGCGTGTACGGTCGGCTGGCTGCTTGATGTATAGAGATGTGAGGCCGACTAATCTTGCGGTCGTTGTAGCGAGAAGCCTTCATTAAACAGTGCAATAAATTACAGAGAGCCTGTTACAAAAACTCAAATGATCAAGAATCCTTTTGACTAGGTAATATCATTTTATAATATGCATTATTTTCTTCTGCTAATTTGTTCTACGATAATACCTTTATTTATTTAAAGTTTTTACAGCTAGCTGCTTGCGTGACGCCAACTTTCCTTAGGTGAATCACCACTGAACCGCAGAAAAATAACAATTCAAATTAGGTACAAGTATTTTGTCCGCACCGTTTATAAAACCCGATGCCCTCGTATCACAGGCTGGCAAATTAACCACTACACCTCAGAGGGCATCAAGTTTAGGAGATAATATTTGTGTACAATTTCAGTCGTAGAAACGAACGAAATAAATCTTGTGAAGCAATTAATTACTTGGTAAGCAAACAAATAGACCAAACGCGTGTACGGTCAGCTGGCTGATGTTGATGTATAGAGATGTGAGGCCGACTAATCTTGCGGTCGTTGTAGCGAGAAGCCTTCATTAAACAGTGCAATGAATTATAGAGAGCCTGTTACAAAAACTTAAGTGATCAGATTCTTTTGACCAATTTCGTTTTACATACATTATTTTCTTTCTCTTTTTTGTGTACGGCTCTTTTATAATTAATTTATTTAATAGTAATCTGTTAAAAACTGCAATAAAAATAAGAACCATTAATTAAAAAATAAAAAACTCGACTGCCTTTTTGAAAAGTAATTTTTTGTTGACGTTACATAGCCTATGACTTCTCGGGGAAGAATAGAAATCTAATGACACCTCACACTTCAAAATCGGTTAAACTGCCTAGGCTACAGAAGGTGCACAATGGAATAGACATACTAACAAACATATAGACATATATACGAACGAAAACATTACCCTTTTTGTGGGTGGTTCAGTCGGGTAATAAGTACAAAGACAATATGTACAAATTTCTAAAGCTTCCAGTAGGCCTGCGAGAAGAAAACTATAAAGAAAGGCAGACTCGCGAGAAATCTTATAATTGTAAAAATATTTTCTAGTTATCGAGACTATATTTCACTTAGGAACGTATATCACAAGTAAGCGCCGCAATAGTAGAATCATTGATCATATTTTTGTCCACAACATTCGTTCCATACATCATAATTTCAGAACGACCCACTTTTGCACGGAACTGCAGGAACGTAACATTTGTCCTACTTTTGGTTGAGAAAAACTGTTTCTGTTGAATTTTTTTGTGATCATTTCTCACCTAGAATAAAAAAAATGTAATTAACAATTCTGGTGAAATCAGTACT
This sequence comes from Rhodophaea formosa, assembly GCA_963082605.1. Classification (NCBI taxonomy): domain Eukaryota; kingdom Metazoa; phylum Arthropoda; class Insecta; order Lepidoptera; family Pyralidae; genus Rhodophaea; species Rhodophaea formosa. The sequence goes on from OY720211.1 coordinate 13,414,439, forward strand.
GAAGATTTTATAAAACTACAAAATACCTATAAATAATAAGACTCGCAAGGCAAACTGCCCTGGTCCACGGGGTCGCTACTCCCCAGTAGCGACCCCGCGGGCAGTGTCCAGGGCAGTGTCGGCAGGGCAGGGACCCGAATGCTCCCAGGAGCCCTTAAGGTTAGAGTGGCCACTGATGAAATAACAGGTCCCGTACTGCTGGCTTTCCTTCACAACCCAGCCAGAGTTGAGTTGCAAGAGCTATACACTCGAAGGGCAAAAGAGTAAAATGTCACAACGTTGGGGCCTCTGACTGGATCACTATGATTTCGCTCCTTGCAGATTCTCCTCTAATAAGTGAGTGGAAGGTTACCACTTACTATTAGTAATCCGGTAAACAGTGATTATAGCAAGTATCTAAACCACGCAGCAGATACATTTTTATATTACCCAAATATTATCCTTATAGCCAAATATAAAAATTTTCTCTTCCACCTCCAACTGAAACCTGCTCATGGGCATGTCATCTGATTGATAAATCCCGGAGCGGATTTGTGCGGAAGTATTCCTATGGAGTTACTTCCATCGTGGTCACAGCGAGACTGGAGTACTGCGGTGACATCTTGTGGTGGTGGGCGCATTTACACTAATAATATCACTACCCACAACTATTATATTTATTGTTAGCCCCTGTATAACAAACAACACTGACAATGTCCGACACTAAACGACGCGGTTTAATTTCTACGTGTTGGATCTGTGACCACGCACGTGTAAAAAATAGGTAAAAATATAAAATAAGTTTATACATATACGATGTGTAGGTTATTGACATATTTCAGATTGCTTAATCGCATGTAATTAAATTAAAAATTAAAATGCATTTATTTCAGATATCAAAAATCCATACACATTAGAAATACAATTTTAATTTAAAAGAAATGTCACAATAGGAATTACGGAATAAATGGAATCAATTATAATTAAATTGTAATAATTAGTCAACGATAACTAGCTGAGTCCAAAGATTGAGGACTTACAACAGAAAGGATAGAAGTGTCTTGTACCAATTTTGGCAAAAATCCAAGACCCAAAGCCGTATTCTCATTTTCAGAATTTGATACGGTATAATCTTGCACATCTTACATTGTCTACTGACAATGCAATTTAGATTAAACTTCTTAAGTATAAAAGAACTTTTAATTTTAAATCAGGAGAGGAATTACGGGGGATTAATGTCATTGTAAAAGTTTCACAAACATCTCGTAAGTCTCGCCGGCGAAGTTTTAAATTTTTTCTGCAAGGTGCAATGAATCTAAGGGGTGAGCGTTATTAGAAACTTCTTGAAGCCGGATTATTCTGGCTCTGCCAAGAATTTCCCGCCAAGAACGTTATGGCTTTCCAAACAAAAACTATGTTATTTTTATTTTACAGCTTAGTAGTTAGGTAAAATGTTGCTGAACTCAAATGTTAGGTCTTATCGCGTCAGGACTTTGTCAAACTTAGGTAACTTTGAGCACTCCGTCGAACCCGAGTTGTTGGGTTATGATAAAACGGAATACGGGATCGGACTGATGTTGAGATTAAATATAACTTTTGTCAAATATTACTAATATTTATCTAAAAATACTGTTATAGACACTTTTCATTTGAAATCGATTCGCTACATTAGATAGCTTGCACTCAGATGAGTGTTCCTTTCAAGTTAGATGGGCAAGACTTTTTTAAAAGTACGAAAATCTTAGAATACAATTTTACTATAAGTATATTTTTTTCCTCTTAATTTATATCAACTTTTCATATGAACATCATCATCAAACTAAATATTTAACATAGCTACCAAACAAAGCTTTCACGCCACTCATACAAAATAATACTGACTCATGTCGTCACAAAAATGTAGGCGTTTTGATGTCTAAAAATGTACGTCTAGAAACATGTGATTTTTCGTTTAGGGGTGTAATTTTTTCACAAATGTGTTTATTTTTGGAAGGTCTTTCCATAGCAACATGAAAAATTGTTGATTCCGTCTTCTTTATTACAGATAAAAGATTGTTTTTTTTTTTTCGTAGCAGAGACCAACGTTTCCAAGATCTACATATTATGGTAATTTACTGATACTACGTATCAACCGCCTCAATCCCTGCAAAATATTGACAGTATTATGAGCCAAATAACCAAAAGTAAGGACAAACAGCTGAAAAATGCTGAACACAGGAATCAAGCTGCTCTGTATTCAAATAGCGCCGAGGATTGCAAGACAGCAACTATTTGTCTGGACGACGTCCTTCTGCGCGTCGACAAACGCGGTCATTTTTCACAATGATACATGGTCTTTTGCATTGCACAATAGACCGTCTATGGGACATTTTGATTTGATGAGTTGACTATTTTTCTTTATTTTCTTGGTAGCTTAAAAAAATGGTTGCAATAGTAGTTTGATTGCACGTCGTAGACTAAATGTTGTTTAGATGAAAAAAAAATACAAAGGCATCCTTAAAATCATGATATTCAACATTAGTCCTAGGAGGGAATTATAAGCCCTCAGAACCAATTCAATTCAATTCAATTCAATTCATTTATTCACAAACAACATGACATTGTATTCGAATATAATCTTAGACTAACTTTAATATTAATTAAAACATTTTTTACATAAAATTACTTATTTTCAAGACAAAAACGAAACATGCATTAAGAGAGTCCTATTGAACATTTAATTAAAAGTCATCAATTGAATAACAACATTTCTCTAATAATAATGTCTTCAATTGCCTTTTAAAAATCGAAAGCTTCCTAACTACTTTCAAGTCGATTGGTAATCTATTAAAGATGGTCACTGTCTGATTGCGTGCACAATGAGACACGACATTAAGAGTTGGATTTATCGCTCTGGTTAAGTCTTTCCGTCTCGTGTTCTCGCGGCGTAGCATTTCTGCCTCTGATTCAAATGAATCTCTATTTTTTATGAAGTCCGTTAAGAGAATAAATATGTAAAGACTAGGAACTGTTAGAATCTGCAGTTTCTTAAAATGTTCTCTGCATGATTGCCATGGTGCAATGCGGACCATGGTTCTTATCGCTCTTTTCTGTGCTACAAAAGCTTTATCAATATTGTATTTGTAGCTTTGGCCCCAATATTTTATACTATACCGTAGTCTGGACTCCACCATACAATAATATACTGATTTCAATTGGTTTATCGTCAATTCGTCTCTTAAAGACCTAAGAGCACAGCAAGCACTACTAATGCTCTTATCCACGGATTTCAATTCTGGTTTCCAATTGAGAAATTCGTCAATATTTATGCCTAGAAATTTCACCACGCTCACAGGCTCAATATTTTCATTGTTTAGGCTTACTTTAAGTTTATCTCTATTACCAGAAGTTGTTTTGAAGAGCATTACATTTGTTTTACTAGTGTTTATCTTAAGATTATTAACGGTGAACCAATGATTGAATAATTGCAATGCACAGTTTATTTTTGTGTTTAGAGTGTCTATATTCTTATCCCAAAGTACAGCATTCGTATCGTCCGCAAAAACAACTAGTTGTATGTCAGATTGTGTCAAAGATATATAATTAATTAAGTCATTTACAAAAATTAAAAAGAAAATTGGTCCTAAAATTGAGCCTTGTGGTACCCCTCTGTTAACTTTTACCATTTGAGAACTATGTTTTGAATTTATACATTCTCCTCCTTTATCAGTTACCTCGACAAACTGTTGTCGATTGCTTAAATAAGATTTAATTAAATTTAACGTTTTACCTCTTATTCCGTAGTGTGCTAATTTGATCAATAGGATTTCATGATCAACCGAATCAAAAGCAGCACTAAGGTCTAAAAACACTCCAGCTACTTTAAGTTTTTCGTTCAGTTTTAAGGTCACATCATCGATAATTCTGTCCATAGCATTAGTAGTTCCAATGCCTTCTTGGTATCCAAACTGTCTTTCGTTAAGAATGTTATTGACTTTAAGATGTTTTATTATTCTTGTTTTAATGATTTTCTCAAAAAGTTTAGAAAATATCGTTAACATAGCTATAGCTCTAAAATTAGACGGGTCTGTTTTTGCGTGTTTCTTATGTAAAGGTATTATTTTCGCAATTTTCAATTGGTCTGGAAATAATTCTAGGTCGAAACATTTATTATAAAATTGTGTCAAAGGTTTTGCTAATATGTCAATATTATTTTTTATAATAGATATAGGAATGTCATCATAGCCAGAAGATCTTTTGTCGTTCATTTTCTTAACAATATTTTTTATTTCCGTCTCTGTTACAAGTTGGTATTCAAAAGTTGAGGATGTCGATTGTGTGGATGCACTTAAAATTTCAGCTGCTTCAATTACGTTTCCAAATGAAGTCTGATTACTGTGATCGAATTTTTGAGCAAACATTTCAGCTATCCTCTTAGAATCAGTTATAACCTCTCCGTTAACGTTAAGACTAATTGTTCGATTATTTTGGTTATTCTTTTTGAGCTTCTCGTTAACGATTTCCCAAACACATTTACTTGAAACCTTACTTGATTTGATCTTGGACTGGACCGAGAGTCTTTTTGCAGATCTGATTACCCGTTTATATATTCTAAAATAATTTATTTTATAAGTGTAAATGCTCTCATGATTGTGATTTCTATCTAACGTGCATAAAACTCGTTTCATTTTGCTCGATGTTCGTATACCTTTAGTAATCCATTCTACTTTTCCATATTTATTCCTACTTATTTTCTTTCTCTTCTTTCTGTAGCATTTTTTAAAAACTTCAACAAATTTACTAATAAAACTGTTAACACCCAATTGATGCCAGTTTATTGTCAACAGTTCCTGTCTAAAACGTTGGTCATTTGTCCTATTAAAGCATCGCTTTTCAATGTATACTGCGTCTTCACGCCACTTATCAGTTTTATGATTCTCAGAATACATGTGCGTGATTATACATGACATGACATTTGTTAGAAGCTGATGCAAAATTATCGATTTTACAATTTTCCCTATGAAACTTCGATATGTTTTTAATAAATTTATTTACATATGGTTCATAGTCAATTTCAGTGTTTATCTTAATACTAATTAAGTCAATTTCATAATTTTTGTACCAGTCAATAGGAATAAATGTACAATTTACATAATTCTTTACTAGAACCTTCAATTCATTGTTTAACTTTTTTACATTTAAAAATTCGTTATATGGTACATTGATTAAAATTATTTTGTTTTCTTTGAATCTCGAAAAAACATTGCATAATTCTGTAAATAAGGTATACGGATTTTTATCCGAAGTACCTACAGATAAAACAATAATGTCATTACTTGATATATTTCTACAGCTGCTTAAAATTTGGCTTGAAGTGGCGCACGGCTTTACGAATCCACATACTGTATAAATATCATTCCACTTTCCGCGTCTCATTTCTTTTATTCTTTTTGCTAGTCCTCTAACTTCTTCTCCGCCAAAAATATGTATCTTTGGATTTATTTCACCTTTAACTAGTGATGCGTTTATGCATTTTTGCTCACTATTTAATGTCTTATTTTGATTACAACCTATTGTTTTATTCATTTCAAAAAAATTCGTAGGTAGGCTTGTTGACGTTAAATCCTTTGATGTGAATAAAGAACCCTGCTCAATTTCCTGGGTAAAATCTAGCCGCGTTTGATTTATAAATTGTCGGGCAGCTGTAGGAGTAGCGTTTTTTTTCTTTTTGGTGCTAGAGTTACTGTTACAAATATGTGTGTATTTTTTTATTTTCAGTTCATATTCTTTTATTGTACCTCTTTAGATTGAATTTTCCTGAAGGATATTAGCTATTTCATTGTCTGCTATTTGTAGTTTTTCTTTTAGTAATTTGTTTTCTTCCTTTAACTCTACAACTTTGCTGTCATCTGTTAACGGAATATCCGGGCAGCTTCTGTTTAAATTGTCAAAAATCTCAGTTCCCCGTTCTTCCAGATCTTCCTCAGCTTCATCAGATAGGGACTCAAAAGAATTTGATGTTTGCAAGTTTACATTGTAGTTTTTATTTCGTAAGGTGACATTTTCAATATTCGTAGACGATGAAGTATCAGGTATTATTTTCTGTGGCGTGACTGTTGGAGTGTTCAAAAGAATAGGAGACTGTAACGTGCTGCTCAAAGATTTTGTTCTATTAGGTGATTTGCTGAGTTTATTTTTATGTAGCTTATTTATACACGCATTACACTTCCAGTTGCATTTATTCTCTGGGGTCATTATTCGAAATCGACCGAAAGAAATATTTGCACAATCTATGTGATAGTTTTTTTTACATACTGAGCAAAGTATTTTTTGTTTATTACTTATTTTCATCCTGCATTTTATGCACTCCAAGTCTATTTTAGTAGAACATTGAGAATTTTCCATTTTGAATCGACGATCAAATGATTATAATTATACTGGATAAAATAATTTATGTATTCGCGTTCTCTTCTGATATGTATTTTTACAAAATATAAAAAAGTGTATTTTGTTAAAATATACCAAGGCAAAAAAAAAACAAACAAAAAAAAAGAAAAATATGCACAAGCGTCTTGGGACTCGAACTTGCGACGATTTGTGTCAGTCCTCCAGCCTAGACCACTGAGCTATGAACAATATAAGAGCGGCAGCGAAATTACGCTATGCTTTTGAAGTCAATTAGCGATCGGAACAGTTCGGGTCGTTAGGTGATCGGCGTAAACAGATGACTCACAGCTGACCAGTGAACACAACAACACAACACAATGGCCATGCACAGTTCAACGAAATATTTCGAAATAAATTTTATGTTTACACTATAACGTAGGTTTTATATTGCAAGATTTATGCACAGTTCACTTCACTACTGTATTGTCTTTGTGTAGATGTATTTTAGACTTAGGTGGCTACTGGACCATAAAAATCTCGTCCAGTGGTCGAGTGAACCATTTTCTAAAAATGGCAGTGGTCAGGTCGGCTACTCGACCGCACAAATCTCGGCTGTTGGTCGAGCGGCCAATTTTTAAAATCTATTAGTGGTTGAATCGACCAAAAATCAAAAAAATATTGATCGGGTCATTATATAAATAAAACACATGTAATGTGATACTTTTGAGAAAATCATTTTATTTTTCTGTTTGTTATACACGAAATAAAATGTTTTTTTTTTTTTATTATATATCTAACTAAAAATTAATAATGTGAATTATTAGTTTTTAGTTATTAATTTAACAAACATGATGATTTCCAATGAGAATCAATAACAAAAAAAAAAGAAAAAATCATAATATATGTATGTATGTATATTTACTTATGTATGACCTGGCGAAAATTTTAACGTTCTGGACCCTTAAAGGGGTGATTCAGCCCGTCGATATGAACTACTTTTCCTATGCGAACAATACTAAAAAATAAAAAAAATCGACACTCATACAAAAATGTTCAGTCGCCTGGGCAATTTCTGTGGGAGTCGAATATTTTTTTTGTGTTTTCAGCATTAGTCCCATAAGAAAAGTTGTTGGAATCAACGGACTGAATCACTGAATCACCCCTTTTAAGGGTCCAGAACGATTGAAATTTCCCCATGTATATTTACATAAGATATTAAATTTGCCATTTTACAGCATTGTTACAATAGGGTATTTATGAACCAGTTATATAATTTTAATTCAGTTAGAAATAATAATTCTGAAATATTTTTCTAATCAATTATACAATAATATGAATCATTAGTACGCCTTAGTATTAATATGACAATCTCTCAATGAAATGGCCAATACTTATTTCCTGATCAACTAATTCTTTTGTACTATTATTGATCCTTTTTTCTTTCAATATTGTTTCTTTACACCTCTTTGAAATAAAGCCATTATTTTTCCACAAATTATTATAGTATTTAGAGTCTTTTATCAATGTCTATGAGACTAAATAATAATAATTTAGTTTTTTGAAACGTGTAGTCTGCACGTTTCAGAAAACTAAATTCTATTCGCCACAAAACTAATAATGCTATTGAAAGCTGGAATTCCAGACTAAATAAAAAAATACGAATAAACAATAATTTAGCAACTCTCATAGACATTGATAAAAGACTCTAAATACTATAATAATTTGTGGAAAAATAATGGCTTTATTTCAAAGAGGTGTAAAGAAACAATATTGAAAGCAAAAAGGATCAATAATAGTACAAAAGAATTAGTTGATCAGGAAATAAGTATTGGCCATTTCATTGAGAGATTGTCATATTAATACTAAGGCGTACTAATGATTCATATTATTGTATAATTGATTAGAAAAATATTTCAGAATTATTATTTCTAACTGAATAGATAATATGTATTTATTTATGTATGAAAGTTTTGTACATATTTTCAGACATTAATTTTAATTTGATTGTACAGATAACTAAAGTATATTTATTTATAAATAATATAATTATGTGTATTACAATTTTACATTATATGCCTAAATTCTATATATTTCAAAATCAATTTGAAACAAAAGTCAAATTAAAAAAATAACAAAATCAGTCAAATCGGGCAAAGTCGAATTGTGCCCGATGCAAAAGTGCCCATGACACTTGCAGCATTCCCTCGCTGTATGGCGAGGGATATGCGTTGCACCAGGTACGATTCGGCGCGGGGGTCAGCACCACTATTTCTAAGACGCCTACCCAGCTGCCGCACCAAAGTTTTAGCCTCTACACACCACGCTCCACTCACCTCCACCGCAAAGGGCGCAAAAATATAAGATGCCTTGAGGGGGGCGTATTTGGCGTGTTTTTGAGTGGCTGCCCATTCTGCAGCCGCACCAGCTGCGCGTGCTGTTCGGGTTAAATGGGTGGTCGCGAAAGTACTGACACAAGTCGCGTCCCACACCAAACAGCGACCTCTCTCCCATGGGATGAGCGTCAGCCTGTCGGGCCTCTTACCATCAGATCGGCTTAAACCTGGTGGTTCCAGAGAGCTCGGCAGGCCTACGGATACCAATGCTCGCTGAATCACCTCGTTCAGCATATGGTGCCGGGAAAAACGACCAGCCGACTTGCTGCAGCTCAACCCATGGTAACCCTTAGGGTCTACCTGCGCTCCACAAACACACGTATGGGACTCGCACACATCACAACCTAATCTAAGCGCCACGGCCACTCTCAAAGATCCATCGTCAAGCGCGGTACCGATATGAGGCGATGGAAGGGCGTGAAGCCAAGCCCCTGACTCCGGTGAACAAGCCGCCTTCAGCCGAGCAACATCATGTCCTACAGCTGCCTCCAACAACTGCCCGTATCTTAACCTACACATTCGTTCATCCCACTGGCGCTGCACTTCCTTATTCTCTGGAGGATCAACGGCAAGTTGGTTGGACTTGGCAGACCACGCCATCAAAGCTTCCTCCGTATAAGGGATGCGTAGACTGTCACCATGAACTTGGAGAATGTTAGCGACTAATCCACGAACCCCGTGGGAGGAAGCCAGGAAGGCCGATGTATTTAGGTCCTGCAAACGCCTAATGCCCAATCCCCCGTGGCGGACAGGGAGCGAAGCCTGTAGCCATTGATCCTCGTCGAGGTGTACATTGAGAACTGTTTCCAAAGTAGCCTTCATGTCCTCGTCCAACTGGTTAACCTCATTAGGAAACAGCCACGTTGGAGAAGTCCTCATAATGTACACCAACATTGGAAAGGAAAGGCAACCGCGCAATAAGGTCAACGCTACATGAGCCGGTAATTGCTGTAGATGCCGATGTGACTGAGCAAACATTTCCCTCTTACTACGTAAGGCCGCCGGAATAGCGTCCTCGAAGACTGGGGCGCCCAGGAGGTGTATCATATTACATGTGTTTTATTTATATAATGACCCGATTAATTTTTTTTTAATTTTTGGTCGACTCAACCACTAATAGATTTTAAAAATTGGCCGCTCGACCAACAGCCGAGATGTGTGCGGTCAAGTAGCCGACCTGACCACTGCCATTTTTAGAAAATGGTTCACTCGACCACTGGACGAGATTTTCATGGTCCAGTAGCCACCTAAGTCGTATTTTAAACACTCAGTCATGCACTCTTTACTTGTCTTAGGATTTATACAATACGGAGCTATACTAAACACAACCGCACGTACCGCGGGGCGCGCGGGGATCGAACCTTAAGCCCCGAATGAAAAACTTTGTACATAATCCGACATATTACCCCCAGAGAAAGTATAAATTCAATGAAGACCAATCGAGATTAGATTGGATGTTACTTTCTAGTATAAAAACATACTTTTTGCTGAAGAGCATGCGATGAAGAAGGTTAATTTCAACATTACGTTTCCTCACTCGAGATAAGCACAAAACAAAAAAAAACTGTCGTCTTGTTTTTCAATGAGTTTAAAATGGTAGATACTTTTTTTTTTTTTTGGATAAAACATACATAATTTTTTTCACTCAACGTACGGGTTTTGCTATCACTTCCCTTTTTTATTCTCTTACAAATGTCGTTATTTCCATATCACCGTAGGAATAATTTTACCTACTTACTGCAAAGGTGCAGCGATCCAAAGTTGATCTAGGTCTCCAACACTGGAAGGCACCATTCCTTGCGGACATGTAACAGCCGTTGCCAATCGCAATAATATAGGTACCTACAATCGATTCAATAAATTAGTAAAACTAATTACGTAATGTAAAACGGAAAATTGGCAGTGAAACTCCAGGAAGTTTTCTTTATCTCCTCCATAAATCTGATCCGGTAACACGATGGTAGATTAATGACCAAAATTTGTTAGAAAAACAAACAAACTTGCTTTATTAGCAACTTCTGTTTACGGATTACACGATCGAATATAAAGTTGTGATCACTAGGGACGAAACTTTGGGAAAATGTAAATTTCCATGTTAATACAGGCTAATCATAAAATCAATACAGAGTTGTTTCATTATAATAAATTTTCAGACAAGAAAATTATGGAAAGTTGTCTCTAAGGCCCAAGTTAGGAGTACTTCTTAAATGAACAGATATATACTTAAGCTTGATGGGTTAAATGGAATTTCGTTGTATTTCGAGAAATGTGCGCGTTTATTTGACTAAATTCAAAGTTCTTGATAAAATCTTATCAAAGCGATTTATTTTGCTTTGGAAAGTACGTCAGCACTGAGCCTACGCTTTGTATTTTCGAAAAAGTTTAGTGATGACGATGAGCATATATAAAAGCACACATTTTAAAAATACACTGATTTCTCCACCAAATCATTCACCCACAACATGAAAGCGGCAACGTGTGACGTATTTCAGTTTTGAGATCTACAGATAGTCAAATTATAAGGTTTAACTTGTTTTAATGTATATTTTTTTACAGAGCAATACATCCATTGAGTAACTATATCAGTCGAGATAAGATAAAAATATGGGAGCCACTGAGTGGCTATACATTTTACACCATTTTGATTTCTTCACAAAATCCACCAAAAAAGCGGCAACGTGTGACGTATTTCAGTTTTGAGTTGGATACCTACAGATAGTAAAATAATAACAGTTAATCTTGTTTCTCTGTCTATGTTAATAAAGAGCATTACATCTATTGAGAAACTATATATCAGTACAGATAAGATCAAAGACAGAAAAAGTATAGGGCCCGCGAAGTGGATTTCATAATCATCATCAGGTCGGTTTTGGTTTTGTGTGTGAGTATTAGGAGTGTTAGAGAAGTCATAAGTTTGGCTTTAAACTTCCACGCTGACCAGTGGAGGCCTCTCCACCTCTCTGGTGTGAAGCTTTTCTATCCTAAGTCGCCTCCTACGACATATCCTTGGGAAGACTTGGAGTGGTCCTATTATTGTATTTTTAAACAGTACACAAACTTTAAGGGATGACTCAGCCGATCAACATGAACAACTTTTGATATGGGGTCAAAGCTGGGAACTCAAAAAATATATTGCCATACCCATACAAATGTGTCCAGCTGATCGGACCAATGTATGGAAAAGATAAAAATAAAATTGAATAACAAAAGTTATTAATGTTGATGGTCACCTCTTAAGTCTGTCTGAGTCACCTCTTAAAGTTTGTGTATTTAATTTAAAATAAGGGTGTATTGTATATGAGTGGATATACATTTTCAAAACACACCATTTTGATTTCTCCACCAAATCAACCACAGGCAACATAAAAGCGACAATGTGTGACGTATTTCGGTCACGTCCCCGCTGATCACGGAATTCAATTTGCAGCGCAAAATAATACAATTTTACTTCGTCGAGCCGAGTATCGATTTAACCAGAAAATTAGATTGTAACCTGCTTTAAAGCAATTATACTGTCATGTTTCATAGCATGTGCTATAATTTTTTGCTTTTTCATGCTATTGATATGACATATGACGAGCTCCGTGGCGCAGCGGTCATCACGCCTGCCTGCGACACGGATGGTCCCGGGTTCGATCCCCGGTCAGGTCAAGATGGAAAACGATCTTTTTCAGATTAACCTGGGTCTTGGATGTTTATCTATATATGTATTTGTTATAAAATATAGTATCGTTGAGTTAGTATCCCATAACACAAGTCTTATTTAAGAACTTACTTTGGGGCTAGCTCAATCTGTGTGATTTGTCCGTATATATTTATTATTTATTATTATTTACTTATTTATTATTATTTATTTTATGAAAAAGAATAGTAAGTTCAAGTTCGCTGCAATTTTGATTCTGCATTAATTATTCAAATTTAGAAGCAGTCGGATATTTACGAAATACAATTATTTTTCTGTTACAAGTTGCAAAGTAAAATCAATTAAAATTTAGCTGCCAACGACATACAATAATTTTATTTTTATATACCTAGGAAATTGAAGTTGCAGTAATGTGGTTTAGCAAATTGTATTGCACATAAAATTTCAAAAAAATTGATTGCTTACAATAGTTTGAATTCTCAGAAAGAGTATTAAACAACTACTTATTTAAATTATCAACTAAATACTTAAAGTAGTTCATTGAGAGAAACCTATTGGAACAAAACTAACAAAGCGATTAAAGAGAACGACCGAAGGAAGCTCGGTTCACTCGGCAATCTAATTAAAGGCAAGACGTTCTCAGTTCCACGAAAATTATTACAGTAATTTTTCACTCAAAACTTTCTTAGGTAGAACTTTGAAAGACATGCTTCTAGAACTTGTACAAGGGTTTATGGTTGAATACATAGGATTTAATTACAAGATTGTAAAAAAAAATTGGCCAAGTCACATTAGACTATTGAGTAGAAACAACAGAAAACCTAGCTATTACGGTTTATGAGATCCAGTCTGGTGACAGACAGACAGACAGACGGACACCGAAGTCTCATTAATAGGATCCCGTTTTTATAAACCCTGATGAAGGTTATAATATTTTCAGGGATTTAACACTTGAAAATACAGAGAAACATCGGAATATAACAAGCGATATTATGGACAATATAGAATTCAAATCTGTGTTATTTCAAATAACACCACGCTCTGATCTAACTTCTAAACAAAATTTTTAATAATAGTAAATCCACTTACCGTTAATGAAACCTTAAACAAAAGTAATTGTGAACGTTAGGTTATCAGTAAAAAATATAACAACAGAAAGGAAACTTATAACGTAAGATTACAAAGAAAAATGAAATCTTTTTACCATTTTTTACCAACTGCGTGGGCTTGGACTATTTACAAAAGGTGTATAAATTACGTCAGGATATAAATAAAAACTTTGAATGTATGATACGGCTAAACGAACTTTTTATATCTCCATGGGGACATGGCGTGCGCGTTTTGATAAAAACTTTCAACCATCCTTTCAACACAACATGGTGGAAAAATGTTAAAGTCACACGATTTATTTTTAGGTCATCAAGCTAAGTTTAGGGTTTTAGAAATGCTTTTAGGTTTCAAAACTGTTCAGAACTGGATTTGATAAGGTTGTGGTTTCCCAAATCACCCAGCTCAGATATAGAGCGGTCTTTACATTTATTACAAGAAGTAGTTATAGTCGCTCAACAGAGAGCACAAGCGAGTCAGAAAGAAAATCAAAACATTAAGAGGATATAACATAGCATTGGTTTTACAGTTACAAACTTCTTTTGGGAGTTCTAAAGACAGAGGGTGTAAGAAAATTTTAAAATAGTGTTTATTAAACAAAAGTGGAAAGGATAATGATGCCTGAGTAATGAGTTGAATAGCATGACGACAACATGTCAAGATTGGCTCCAGTTGCATCCTCAGCCTTAATGCTATGGAGCCAAGGTCTATTACTAAATCAGTTTCTACTATTTATACTCACCCCGCTCCACATATGAACATTTTTAAGTACTTATTCCCTAACCAAACATTATTTATTTTATCACTTTTAATTGCATTAAAACTTTTTATTCTTCTTATCGTGTCAATGATTCACATTTATATAACATTCTTGTAGTATTTGGCTACTAATTGGAATCGAGCTGTAAGTAATAGTATAATATCAGTAATAATTTAAGTATAAGGGCACATTCAAACAACAAGTTACAATAAAGTATAAGTCAGAAGGAAAACGTACAAAAGGAGGCCTTGTCACAAGGCAATCTTTGCCAGGGTGCGTAGCTTAAGGTGATTGGAAAATTTGAAAATAATAATAATAATGGTGTTATATGGAAGAATAACATTATAGCTTAAATATTATATTTAACTATTTACTATTGTATTTTTTTCAGTGTAACAGGAAAGTAATTAAACATAGTAAAATTTGGTTGCTCACAACAGCTTTAGCAGTGCCACTTCTACTAATTAGTAGTATATAAAAAAACTTTAGTTTGAAAACAAATTAAACTAAACGGATTAACTAAATTTTTATTATTAATCTGCCGGTGTTATTGTAATCATATGAAATAAAGTGTAAATCAAAATTCAATAGGCTGCCTTTTTCATTGTTTTAATTCCTATTTTGTCAAGTACTTGGATATTATATTGTCTGGAACAATAATTAACTATAAGATTAATTACCTTTAGATTAATTACTCGCTGTTTGATGAAAGTTATTAAATTTGCCTTTATTGAGCCGGCTTGATGCGCGGCACTCAAGTGTTCAGCATATTTGTTTAATTTTCATTATGTGCCTAATTTAAAACGTTCAGTTATACTTGACAATATTTTGAAGTATAATATTTACTGGCCGTATTTTATAAGAACATTTTGTATAATATATAGGGTTTTTTTAAACTGACGTTTCTTTGTGTTGTAGTGTTGAGGTAAACTACGGGTATTTTGCGATATGCGAAATAATAATTAATTATCTATACTTTTCATATTAGAAAGATGAAAGGTTTGATTCTTTGTTTTGTGTGTGTTTGTAATGGTTAAACTCTAAAGCTACTGGATTGATCTTACAAATAATTTCACCTACGGAATGCTAGCGAGTATTATAGACTAAAATTCACGGGAGACAACTAGTTTGATATTATTGATTAAATATAATTATAGAATAAGCTGCGTCAGATAAATCAAGTAGGCCAATAGATATTTATGTAGAAAAAAAAAACACAATTTCTAACATTGACATTATAATGTATGAAGAAGGTTAGACATTGCCTTCTTTAATTCACTCAACGATGAACAATCACAGACTGAGATCACAGGAAGTAAAAACTGATTGATGAAACAAAATTGGAAGATAAGATAAAAATAGAGCCGGGCCAATACAGACCCAAACTAAGCTACTGCTACTTTATTCAATAATTAACCGACTTCAAAAAAGGAAGAGGTTCTCAATTCGTCTGTATGTTTGTTACGCGATTACTCAGTCAGTTATGGATCGATTTTAGTGATTCTTTTTTGTTCGATTGTAAATGCTCCAAAGGTGGTCCCGTAAAATTTGTCGCAATATATTGAGCACTTTTTTAAAAAATAAACAATGACCCAAAATATTGTTAAAGGATTCCATCCGGTTTTAACTTATTTCCATTTTATTCTTATTCCAATCAAGACAAATTGATGAGAACGTTACTCCTCTGTTTTAAATGAACTTTAATAGTGGTCCTATACTTTTTTATCGAAATGTTCCTGCTCCTGTTGATTTTTTCTAAAAGGACTGTAGCCTTTTCGAAAAAATCAACTGGAGCCAAAAAAGTTGTACAAGGATGCCGTTGGGTTTAATTTTATTTCTTTTTATTTCTTTCGCGAATCAAGACAAGTTGATGACAACGTTGTTTCTCTATGATATGAACTACCATACCCACTAAAACTTCACTTTCTTACTTATTTATATGATTATATGAAAGTATCAATATTTTTGGTTATTGCGCTTAATTTCTAATAATTAAAATATTATTTCCTAATTTTTAATTCCAGTTTGTACACTTACGTACAGGGTTGAAGTAGATTTAAGTGTTTTATAGAAAATAATTATGTTTCTAGTATCAAATCAAATTTTAATAAGTATTGAATTTGGTTCTTTTATTCATGACAATTTATATCAAAAGTTATATAGATTCTACAGAACTAATCAAACCCATACATTACCTGTGACGTGAAGCATCATCGTGTAATTAATTTATTCGGAGTAATATAAATTAGGCCATACTGATAGACAAACATTATTTACGATAGTTACACAATGAATAGAAAATATATTGGAAATTAAAATGTAAATTCTTTTAATTTCATACTAGCTTTTGTCCTCAGCTCGTTCACGTGAATATATATAATTATTTTTTATTGTTGTATTTTTTATTTAATCTTACCAGTCCTTTGGCAAATGCAAGTACACATTGATTTTCAACGTCATTGCGACATAAATTAAATCACATAGGTATCACTCCTTCGTCATGGAAAGTTGTGATAGGAGATGAAAGCATATATGCGTACAAACAAACTTCATTAACTACAAAGAGGTATATTAGACATTTTAAAGGAGAGATAGCTTAGAAATTAATATAAAGCATACTTAGCAGAGAAGGAGGCCTTTGCCCAGCAGTGGGATTTAACAGGCTAGCAAATAAATAAATAATACTTAGATCGTAAAAATAATATGAACGGTCAAAAGGATCATAACTTGAACTGCATTAACAGCCGATTTTCTATTATTTTACGGCATTTAAGTAGTGGATCTCGAATCCTTAAAGCTCTTTGATAATATTTAATAGACCTGGTATAGTAGAGGATTGTAGTAATTATATATAACTAATATAATGTTAAATGTGAAAAAAAATATTCATAGAAAGTTCATCAATAACCTTTACTAAACCCCGCAAAAAAGTTAAGAGATTATTTTTTGCGACGAAATACTCTTCAATAAAATAAATCTTCAGAAAGTTAATCTAAAAACGATTCGCACAAAATATTCTCTAAAATTTTTCGGATAGTAAAGATTTATGTGAATATAACTTTAAAATGTCTCCAAAATGGCTATCGATGAAAATTAATAGTCCATTTTAGTTTCTTTGCCAAATTAGATTTTAGATTGAAAACATATTTTTGAACTTTTTACAGAATTCTATTTATTTTTCGTTAAAATTGTATAGTTTCATCAAATAAACTGGGAAAAATTAATGAGCTTTCATATAGCTTGTTGAATACCTACTCATCGAAAACGTATGGTGCAGCTGATTTTTTTTTTCTCGATTTCATACTTGTTCACAGTAAAAATATTTTCGTTTTCATGCTGAGAACGTGAATTTAAATTATCGCTAGCTCAAAAATAATTACTTTGTGCATAGTCTATGGCACTTCCGTAATCAAGACAGCGGATAAAATCTCATGTTACAAAATCCACTTCTCGACGCTGGTCTGGGCGAAAATAAAAACGTAGAATGTAGCTGCGTCTCTTCCCTTGCATATCGTAAAAGCCGATCGAGGGAATGAGCGTGTGTGTACGTGGAATCATGTCAATAGGCGATGAAGCCAGCAACCTATCACTATTTTGATTCCGTTCTCCACCTATAAGTCCACCAACAAGCCAAACGTGGCCTTTAGGTTTTATAGACCTGGACTATCTGTCTACCCCGCAAGGGAAAAAGACATGGTAGTGTGAATGTATGCATGTCACAAAATCCATCAAAACATCTACATAATACAAAATGACAAACAATAACCCTTTACAATGTCATACAATTTCTAGAAACTCACAATGTGTGACAACAAGTTAAAAATTATAAACACAACTAGCAAAAAGAGCTACGAACTGCATTCCTCATTTAGTATTTAAAAACGGACAAGGCGAACAAAAACAACTACTCTACAAGTTAACTTAGACATTTAAATTGCAGAATAGTTTTGTTTCAGTTCCAAGGTTAGTTAAAAATTCATAACCGGCGTGTAGCGTCGCTTTATTTTGGAATTAATAATTAGCCAACTTTTAATGATGAATGATATGGATAAGCAAAGTTTTGTTTGTGCAGTCAGATAATGTACATTGAGTTTAAATTGGTGTAGAGATGACTTCCAATATAAGTAACTAGCTTCCATCCGCGGCTCCGCTCGCGTTAGTGTCAATCCCTCGGGAACAGTACTTTTCTCCAGGATAAAAGGTAGCCTATGTCCTTCTCCGTATTCCAAAGTGTATGCAAAATTTCATGATGATCGGTTCAGTAGAAACGGCATGAAAGCGGTACAAACAAATTCAGTTTTGCATTTATAATATTAGATGGGATGAGATTGGGATAGTTGGGATAAGCGCATTGCGATTGATGAGCTCCGTGGCGCAGCGGACAATACGC
Organism: Rhodophaea formosa; assembly: GCA_963082605.1. Lineage (NCBI taxonomy): Eukaryota > Metazoa > Arthropoda > Insecta > Lepidoptera > Pyralidae > Rhodophaea > Rhodophaea formosa. The sequence continues at coordinate 13,433,077 of OY720211.1, forward strand.
CTGCCTGCGACGCGGAAAGTACCGGGTTCGATCCCCGGTCAGGTCAAGATAGAAAATGATCTTTTTCAGATTGACCTGGGTCTTGGATGTTTATCTATATACTCGTAAGTATGCAGAAATCGGGATGTTAGAATTGAAGCTTTTGATTTGACGATACTTTTCATTTATCTCAAAATTTGTCGATTACTAAAAAAATATCGTACAATCACTCTGTAACCCTATTGTTTTTCGTAATAAAAATAGTTTTTTTTGTTAACTAAACACGTGACTATTTTTGTTTTTATCAAATATCTTCTGATATTATATTGTCAGTTAAGAAAAGAGCGTTAGTAGCCTCAAAGAAGTCATTACAGTAGCGTCAAAGAAGTCAGTTCTCGTTATATCTGTCAATGACAGCATGGCGTATACGTGTGTAACTTTTAATTAATTTCAAGTGGATTGAAATTTAACTCCTCTGTAATTTCATCCAGTAATATAATATTTTTTTGATATTAATATTTTGCGCCAGCTTTAAAACCTATTGTTTATTTTATCCCTCGCTTTTCAGATAAAATTCATTGCTTTTCATTACAAAATTGCGGTTGAGTTAAAAAGAGTGCTATCCGAGATAGTATAAAATAAGAGTAATTTTCAACTATGTTAAATATTTTTGTATGCTTTTGGGCCAACTTATTTTCATATTATACTACTGTCTCTCATTTGCTTTTTCTAGTAATTGTATCCTTAGCTGTGGGGCGTTGGAACCTGGGGTCTACTTTTACGACAGCATTCTTGCTGTTAATATGATTCGGCATGGATTTTACAGCCAGCTACCTATATATTAAGTAGCTCCAGAATCGCGGACAAATACCTGTGAAAATAGTGTAAAAGTAATTTCCCGCCCCTGAAATCGAACCCAGTGTTCTAAGTGTAGCAGGTTGACATGTTAACTACTGCACCACGGCGGTAGTCACATACACTTTTATTACATCGTGGGATTAAGCCCGTAATATATTTAAGACTAAGTACCTATATCTGGGAGTAACCCCATGCTGCATTAACTTAGCTGATATATTAAGGAGTTCAAAAGAATGAAAAGAAGCAGTATATAAAATACCGCAGTAGTATCGAACATTTTAATTTTGTATCAGACAAAATTTGTACAACTTTAGTTTCCATAATTCGTAGCGCGAGCACAACAGCATAACTTGCCAACTTGAAATTACAAATGTAATAGAAACCCGACGAATAAATCCCCGATGAGCGCTGACCAACTTTCCGACCCTGGATTCGGGATGCACAATAATTGAAGACCTACTGAACCTAACGAGCGAGAGCTTCGAAAAGTACATTGAACGTAGCCCAAGATCTCACCGCAAGATTTTCTTCATAGAAATTCCTTCATAAGCGTCCAAATAATTAATAGCTTTCGTCCATGTCTTATTTTAACAGATTTTTGATTACTTATTGTGTTAATAGAAATAAATATGATTTGAATTTAGATTGGTTCAGAATAACTGCAATCCTAGTTATTAATTTTGGTTTCAAATGAGAATTTAATTTTAATAAATAAATTATTATCAACAGCAAATATCTATAAGTTTTCACTGATTCACAATGTTTGTTTTTTATTTTAGATTTAGCGTTTTGATATTTCATTACTTTTTGATTAACATTCCCAGATTTTGATTAATATTCAAAATGCCATATATACCTACTACTGGATCCCATACTAAAAGCAAGACACAAAAATCAGAGTGTCGATTGAAGAAATTTAGATATTATTGGTACGTGTTAGGGTTGACTTTTGTCTGTCGAAGTTTATGCTCTTGTTTACGTGTATAAAGTCCAAAAAGTTTCTCAACGCTTCGATAACTAGACGGCTGGGATTCCTCGTCTCAGGACATCGCTTTAATTGTGCGTTGAAGAATAACATAGTCACCACCAAGATTAATGTAATATTCAAAATGCTATTTATACTACTCTGGATCCCATACTAAAAGCAAGACACGAAAATCAGAGTGTTGATTGAAGAAGTTTTGATTTTATCGGTACGTGTTAAGGTTTATTTTTGTCTGTCGAAGTTTATGCTCTTGTTTACGTGTATAAAGTCCAAAAAGTTCCTCAACGCTTCGTTAAACTAGATGGCTGGGATTACTTGTCCCGGGACATCGCTTTGATTGTGCGGTGAACAATACCATGGTGTTGTACAGTGTAGGGTTTTAGTTATTGTTTGGCATAAACGTTAAATGCAGCAAGAGTCTCAGTTTTGAGATGAAAACTGATAATGTTTTGAAGTTCTTGGTCAAAGTTACAAATTTGTTGTTATCTATTTTACAATGCAAAGTAGTACCATTCGTGGTACTTCTCAATGGCACAACCGGCGGCAATTTTTATGTCACATCAAAAGTGGATAAATTGAATTATTTTGAAAACGTGAGTTGTTATCAGGTAGGGATACTTTATATGTATCGATATCAACTCGATGGTCAATATGAGTTCAATGGACGTCGAGCGAACGCATAAACGTGCAATTCTGGGTGTAATTATAACTACGATATGTGATGGCCATGTGCTATAGAAAGCCCATGAAGCTATCGTTCTCTGCTGGCGTCATTACGCTTTTCCATGTCATGAATAGCTATTTTTAAACAATTCAACAACAAGTAATATTTTTCAACCTACTTATCGAGGCTATAAAATATATTTTCAACAAGAAAACAGTACCAAATTTACTATAAATTGTCAAAGTCAAGTTAGTCCGCTCAAAATCCTAACTTATGTTATATACACGTTGTTATATTTTTAAGTCATCAACCCCAACTATTATGAAATTTTGCATACACACTGTCTGGAATACTGACAAGGATGTAATCACATCTCTAATTCTAGAAAAACGCATTGTTCTTTAGGGACCAATACAAACAAGAGCAGAACCATGAGCGAGAGCTTCTTATTTACGTTATGGTACTTCTAGAATGCTTTGAGTTCGATTTCTAGTGCAAATACGAGATTATGATTTCCATAGGTCTATATATGTACGCAAAAGGGTGTGGTGGGTTTTATTCAACGTGTTAATGAATAAGCGCAAAACCTCTAGTGGTGATTGTGCTTATGAATATGATTTTTTTTTACTATGGAGCCGACTTTTAAACTCGACAAAAAAAAATCTGCTGTTTCATACAAATTGTCAATACCTACTCGACCAGAATATATGGAATAGCTGTTTTTTTTTGTCGAGTTGCAGAGTCGGCCTCATAATAAAAATTGTTCATATTCATAAGCATAATCACCACCTTAGATGTTTTGCGCTTATTCATTAACACGTTGTAGAGGACTAATTGGTAAATGGACAATTACACTAATATTATTTATACCCATCGGACTTACCACATAAGCCTAGTAAATTGTAAGCACCATTTAATTTTGTCCTAACTCACTGGGTATCGAAGAATTATCTAAGCGAATACAGACACAGTGCAACTAATAAGTCATTCATTTTTGTTTTTTTGTCACTTGTTATTGTACCTAAGTTTTTGGGTTTCAATAGCTACTAATTTGACCAGTGCCTGTACTGTGTGACTTGTCAATTAGACGAGAATTGGATGTAAGTAGATTGCATTTATTTACACTTTTACTTGTCTGATACACTATTTTACACATCACATTCATTTGAACGTTCACTAACATCAAAAAATCCACAATTTGTGAGCAATGTTTTATAAATATCTCTATGGCTATTTTCCCTTAACAACTTGTACAAAAATGTCAATCTATGTTAACCCTCGGGCGGCAAGCGTACGAATATTTTATTTAGAGCAGAGGGATTATCCCTGGGCTATCTTCCTCTAGAGGATTTGGGAACACTATTTTATGCACCGCTGAGTATTCATCAAATGCAGGGAAATTTTAAATTGGACAACCTTAGTTGGCAACTCTGGACGTTGTCTCGGCGAAACAAATTTGTACTTTTGGGTCAGGACGGGAAGGCAGCTTTGTACTTTTATTCTTGTTTTGCGGTGGATATTTTGTTGAATAATTGTTATATTACCACGTAAACTTTTTCGAGCGACATTTGCTTCAAAATTGCCGTCATTGTAAAATTTTCATATTACAATTTTCATCTACTTTTCCATCACTTTATTTTACCTTATCTTATTGAACATTAGCAATTTTCTCGCGACCTTATCCGCGTAATTTATAGCCTATGTCAACCGTAGATAAATGAGCTTTCTGAAGGTAAAATAATTCAAAAATTTATCCAGGAGTTCTGGAGCCTATTCAATTAAACAATCAAATCTTTACCCTTTTAATATTTTCTTTTAACTAACCTATGCTGTCTCACTGCTGGGCAAAGGTCTCCCCCATTTTCTTCCACTCCTCTCTTTATAATATTAGTATACCTAATTATTATAGATGGAAAGGTAGGAGTTTTTGGAGTGGGGGGACGGTACAAGGGTTCTTAGAATGCTACTAGCTCGTATCGTTTAGGGATGTGAAAGTAGCAGCTTAGGAACCGGGCTTGCAAGCCCGATAGCATACATGCAACAACCAGACAGGCAGTTTGAGAATGACACCCCTGACCATAGCCACGTACCTTATTACTTTAGACTGAATAGATGTTAATGTCTCAAGATCTTCCCGCCATACAATGGAGTGCTGAACTTTTGTACAAACGAAGTTTTCATTGTGTCCTCCTCGGATTAATACGTGAACTTTGAAAGGGTTATCTAAGTTCGGGCACCACGTTTCTATTAATTACCCAAGTTCAGGCACGATCGATATTAATTAATTAAGAACTTTAGTTTGACACTGCGACGGCTGTTTAACTCGCTTTCTGCCTACTCATTATACCCCTTTTTGTATTCAAATTAAATTTATTCACAATGTTGTAAATTGTTAAATTAAGTTGGGATCTTTGAGCGTAGTATTAGTTTTCAAGAATTATTCGGTATTGTGTTTCGATATTTTAGAGGCTTTAGAAGGTCGACTGGAGTATCAAAGTATTCAAATTGGCCTGTATTAAATTTAATAATATTTGGGTTGTAAGGCTTGTTTATTTCTAACTTTTAAACGAAATAGTTGTTTTGGATTTACTTAAATTTATGAAATTTGAAATTTTCTTTTACTTTAAAATTATGTCTTTTGAAGTATGTACCAACAAAATTGATTTAAGTAGAACTATAAAAAACAACTGGATTGAAATAGATAACTTTGTTTCATCGAATATTGGTGAACAAAAAATATAATAATGCTTATATTGCGATATTTGCTTCATCCAACACGCAGAAGGTAATTAAACAAATAAGAAATTACAAAGTAAGACTTTTGAAGTGGAAACTTCTTTAGGTATTTTTGAGATGGGAAACAACCATTGAACTCGCAACACCGTTACCAAAAAACCGACACCTTTGTTAGGGTCAGCAAACGGTTACACATATCTCTAAGACTAAGGTATGATACTACATATAAGTACATATATTAGAGTAATATGTGTGCAACCATCATCGCTATCTACAGATTAATAAATGCGAACGTGTGTTGCTACAAATCAAAAATACCAGGGACTAATGAAAAATAAAAAATACAAAAATCTTTATTGTTGGACATAGGCAGGTATAAATGTTAACACAATACAGTTTATAAGTCTCACCATGTCCTGTTCTTGGCTGGACGTACAATATTTGAATCAAGAATAAAACCATGCCATATATTATTGTCATTCAAATTAAAATTGCAAAATTAGTTATCCCATAGTACAGTGAACAGTAGTATAGTGAACAGATCCTATAACTATTATTCACAATTAGGTAAAAAGACTTCTGGGGATTTTATTTTAAACAGGTCCGTTCCCTAGTCTAATAACCACAAATAAAAGGTACCTTTTAATGATTATCCCAACTTTATTCTAAATCAAGTAAAACACTATTAAGTCACACATCCACCACTCAAAGAAAATACACGAAACACCTGAGTTCGCACGCGTAGGTTATGAAACAAGTGGCGAGTTTTCATGTTACGGCTGACAAAGTGACTGGGGACTCACAAGGCTATTCTTCACACAACTTTGTATTTTTGGTTATACTGACTTGGCTGTTTAGATTCAAATATCTCGAGCGAGAAGCGTGCTTTGGAAGCGATGTTAAGTCTTTGGTCCCGTCAGATGCCTTAAACACGCAGTAAAAACATTTGCCGAATCCATCCAGATAAAGTTGGTACTACGTAGTACTTATATCTCGATGGTCGCATCATATTTCAGTATACATGCTGTCACATTACAACTGAGGAGACAACCAGAAAAAAACGCCTAGATGTGTTGATGATGATGCATTGTTATAGATACAATTTAGATATAATTTGAAATAGTTAAAGTATTTGCGTGGTATATTTATTTTACGAATGCAACATATTTATTCAATTTTCAATTACTTTTCCTAGATGGATATTTTCCTTTTCCGTCATTTAAAATCTTGGAATTGATTTCTCAGAATGGCGACTAGTCGATGGTACGTCAGTTGCGCCTTAGCCGTGTTTTGAACACACAAATAAAGAATATTTTCCATAAAGACGGCGCTTAATTTGAAGAAATCCAATAAAAAAAACATTTGTGAGTGTGGTGTTTCTACCCAGACCATGACACATCACACTCATGCCCAATGTGCCCCAAGACCTGTACCGTTGAAAATAGTTAAAACAGCCGTAAATCGGAGAATGGATGAAAGTTTAGGATTACATTGAAATGTATCCAGTTACGCGAACAGAGTGGATGTCTAGGGCAAAGTTGTGCCATTAAACGAATCTATCGCATGTCGGCTGAGTTTAAAGGTGACTGCATTAGAAGTGCTGTTTACATTCAACGATAAAATACGAAACTTGATAGAATTTTCGGTTGGACCACAAATAATATTTGATCAAGAAATTGGCTTACTAGTATTGTTGATTGTGTAAAAAAATATTGAGAAGCTTTCTGATGAACGGACACCTCTCAACAGTACTCAGTTCAGTAACTCTAAGGTTGTGCAACAAATACAAAATATTTTACACGGAACAGCGTGCAGAATAGAAGCTGTTGACAGAAATCATCTTGTGATATTAAAAAGGACCATTTTCTTAAGCCTAAAGTATCTGCTGAATTAATTAGTTATTTATTCAAAAAATGCTTGAGTAATCTATTGACAAAAAAATACATTTCTTATTGTAAAAGTCTCAATATTTACATTTTATTCAATAGATAAATGTATATACTCATATATTATGTGATAGTTGCAATGTTGTCTTCATGGGTGGGTGGATTCCGACACCGATCTCACAACTAAGGGATCTTACTAGCCTCTTTGATAGATTTGTTTATAAAATAAAAATATTATGAAAATAAAAATCGTATCGTATAATATAATGGCTAAATAAGTTCCACATTAGCCGTGAGTCATTACCGCCGCGAAACAAGTCTACAGGCAATATTTATTCAAAGTTACGTCGGCCGTCATTCGCGTAATGACTTAATTGGAAAGTTTCGTTGAGTCAGTCAATTTACGTGTTTGAAAGTGACGTGAACCGAGCGTTTTCTCGCGTGCCAATCGTTTCACGCCCTCATGAAAATAACCCGATTTTTAAAGCATGACTAATTGTGTCCCGGAGAGATTGGACGTTTTTTCACACGACGCCGCCGGCAACGGTTTGCATAATAGTCTTACATATAAATATATACGGACAAATTACACAGATTGAGCTAGCCCCAAAGTAAGTTCTTAAATAAATCTTGTGTTATGGGATACTTACTCAACGATACTATATTTTATAACAAATACATATATAGATAAACATCCAAGACCCAGGTCAATCTGAAAAAGATTATTTTTCATCTTGACCTGACCGGGGATCATCCGTGTTACAGGCCGGCGTGTTGACCGTTGCGCCACAAGTTCCGGCAATAATACTGGGCTGTGATACAAAATTTTAAGCATCTTAGAAACGACTTAACTAGCATATTCAACTAGAAGTATGTATAAATATATGATAATCTCATACATAAGGCTGTATATGTAGCTCACCACTAATATACAGCAGTATGAGATTATTTTGACGTAGACGTTAAAGCTTAAAAGTCATTCATCAGCTATTTCAAAACAGTTACAACTGTATAAAAAAAGAAACTTCAATTGTTTATTTTTTTAAATAAGTTCCTCCTTTAAAAGATCGATTGATTAATCCGCAAATTAATTGGTTGATTGGTCGGGCGATGATAAGGGAACGTCGTAAAGCCTGTCGATATTTTAACTCACTTTTACTGTTTAGTTTGTTTTGTAAACAAACTGTTAAGTACAAGGACACTATGAAATAAATTAATACATAATATAAAATGATACCTACAGGTGTTCTGTGAAAGGGCTCAGGAAGAGTTTTAGGTTAAAACCGCAAACGAAGTTTGTTTGGTAAGTTACGCGTGGAGGGGATGAAAATTGTGTAGTGGTAAGCCACAAAAAGCCTCTAGACATATTACGATATGGTTTGAAGCCAGTCATTTGCTGGAGTTTTATTTAAGGGTCCGTTGAGAGTGGTAGTATATTACCCAAACGCCATGCCCGAGACGTGTTCAGATCAGAACGCGTTTCGTCAGTAGTCTTCAAAATTACATTTTCTATGGATTGCGTCACAGATGTCCGCACCGTGCCGGCAACGGACCTTCAGGGTCCAGGCCGACGCCCTGACGTTCGCAAGCGTTCTGGGCTGATGCCGTAACTTGCACGAGTTTATTGATATTTTCATAATATTTACTCGACGGAGTGGACGGTCTCTATTATATAACAAAAGGGCAAAAATGGAATTCCTTGGTCTATACACAGCCCGGGCAAGCCCCGTATATGTGGGGAATTGTTTGTAAATTCTAAATTATCTTCCTGATCTGAGCTTTCGAGTCGCATCCTCAGCTGTAGTGCGTCGGAAATTCGCTATTATAACAACTTATATGCAGCGATTTGGCATAGTTTTTACCGGCTGCGACACAGACACCAAACTTCCTTATATAGCTTTATTTTCCTACTCTGAGAAACAACACTCGGTTACTCGAGTAACACTGACTAGTTTGCGTATTATTCACGGCACCACTATACTTGTAGTCGTCCAAATATGTTGAAAATATAATATTTAAATGTTACATACATTTTAGTACGATTTTTAAAGCGTATATCACAGGGTAAAGTAATAAATCTATCGAAATGACTGTGGGCTATCCTATTTCTATATTAACACTACGAATAGTGACAGTGCGACAAACAGATGTGTTCATAAATCTTTGTTTCACAAAGTAAAAAGTATATTTTTATATTTAGTACATTACAGTACTCTCTCTCTCTCTCTCTCATATTAATTACTTCATTTTTCTTAGTTTAGTGTATTTTGTTTTAAAGTTACTCAAAGACATCTGATATAATAATATAAGGACACGAATTTTTTTTTCATATTTTGTAAGAAGATTTTTCCCATGCAAAAGAGCTGTAAATCTTTATTATTTCTTAAAAAGTTTACCTTTTATATGGTATCAATTCGTCCAGGTGCATACAACATAACCAAAGATATTTTTACGGTACACGAACATAATATGAAATTACTTTCCCCTGACCTAATTAGTACATTCCAAAACTCAATGTTGCTTGAGAAATATTATACCCCATGCAATCAATCCAGTGTATCCGTGGTTGTTCGACATACATATAATCACGTCTTTTTCCCTTGCGGAGAGACAGAGCCAAGATCTGTAAAATCTTAAGGCCACGTGTAATATATTGGTGGCCTTGTAGGTGAGAACGGAATCAAGATAGTGATGTGTTGCTAGCCGTATCGCCTATAGACATGATTCCTGACGCCCATCAACATACTCGTACATAAGCGCTAAGAGAGCTCAAGTCAAATAAGTTTCCAAGCTCTTCAGTAGCAACAAGAAGCTCTTATATTTCAACAGTTTACTCGAGCTATTATTTCGAGTATGTGGCGTAAATTGCACTTTGTTTAAGTTCTCGAGCAACTTAAATGAATTTCAGAACAGCAAATCTCTGAAGATAACTGCATCGGTTACTATTTTAATCATAGTGTTTTTAAGAAATATTTTTCTTGCATTGCAACATTTTTGTTTCTACAACAATGTTATAGTGACAGTTTTATGAACAGTTAGCTACTTGTATAGAAAAATTAAGTCAAATTTAGGCATATTTGGGAAACAATTTGTATATTTTCAAAGGTTTTGCATTGTTCTATATCTGCGCCGTGCCTTTGCCGTGCAAGGAGGCTTGGTGTCAACAGACGGTCGGCTGTAAAAACTTTGCCTAATTATATTACAGCACGATTGATCGTTGTTAAATTTTCGTAAAAACCTAGCTACTGGTAGCTACGGGTCTGATGCAGCACGCTCTAACGAGAGTTGATAAAACATGTACGAGTTTTATTCGGATATGCGAAAATATTTTAATAACATCAACTTGAAGTATAAAACATCGCAGAAAGTTTGCCGAGTTGAGGTTATAAGAAACTCAGACGAATAAAATTTCATATTTACAAGCATATTTCAAGAGAAAAGGCAAAAATCTCCAGACGGAATATTCACTTTTTATTACGGTTTTATCCCGCAATATAAGGCGGTTACAGCACAACATCCAATGATCAAATATTAAAAGAGCCAGAGTCTCATTTAAACTTTAGGGATACTTTATGAACTGGTCTCGGTGGGGCCCATTTTTCTGAGGTCAACAGACCTTAATTTAAGTTTTTCACCGAGACGATTAAAATCGGACGAGTTCGGGGAATTGAGCCCGTACTAATTAAACAAAGCAAGGCGCCGAGAGACGTATGCCACATAAAGTGAAACGTTACTTGAAACTTTTTAACGCTGATGAGTTAGCTCCGGGCCGCAATTTAAACTTCGCATTTATAATGAATTCCTTAACTAAAGATGCACGAATACGCTCTTGATGCGTAATTTTGAAATTTCTTCCCAAAACGGCGTATGAAATAAACATTCGCATAGTAACTTGAATACAACTTGCGCGTGAACTTTCCACGAACGCCCGGCTGTAATTTTAATACAAAAGCGCGAGATTTTGTTTTTAATCATAACTGTTTTCAAACTTGCAACTTAAACTGCAGTAGAGAATGAGAAATACTATCTTTATTGCAAGCAATTTCAGATAAAAATACGAGTTTGTATTTTGCTTTTTTGTATAAACTCAGTTGTGCAATTCTATGAAATATTCAAAGTCTAATCTCAAAATTTAAATGAGTAAATAAAACACAAACAAAACCATCACCACAGAGGAAAAAAAACAACATGCAAATAATATCCAGCGGTGCCCTCGTATAAGGAAAAGAAAAAAACAATAACAAAGAAACATTTTAAACTGACTGAAAAGAAAAGATAATGAAATTGATAAAAAGTATCTACGGCGCTATGATTTTCATTGTAATCAAGAAAATAGGCGCATAAAAAGAAATTACTTCCTGGAATAAACATCAAAATATCATTACGGGTTAAATTAATGAGCTGTGTCCAAGACGCGAATATACCTCTGTGCATATTTTGCGTCGTTAAAAGGTGTATGGGTGATGTAACACCATGTTCGGCATCTATGTAAAATTTTGTTACGTTGCGTTAATTGCATTTATGGAAATGGCTACTAATAAATTAAAAGGCTATCTTTTGATAGTATAAGTTTGTTTTTTATTTTTATAGTCACTTTTGAGATTGACTTTTCAAACCAATTTTAATCAAATTCAATGTATTGATATCAGATAAAAAGCGTCCCTAATTGATTGTTTAGCTAGGTATTTTAACTTTATTAATTAAGCTTATATATTTATGGAACTTTATACAAAAACACAAGTGTAAAAGAGGAAAGCCAATGGCTTTTTTACACAAGTCCACACCAACTGTGTGATGAACAGAATAATAAGGGTTGTGCAAAAACATGATGTGAATTAAAATGGCCATAACGATATAAACACCAAAGTACATAAATAAACTACACACCAAAATAGATACTATCAGATAAATAACACATTATACTATATGTCCACATTAATGCACTATCTCATGGACCTTGAAGAAACAGAATTTACCTAAGCACAAACATTTTGCCATTATATGTCAGTTTAATTAGTGAAAAATACCATTATTAATGTCATTAGACAAAAACAGGCCTACCAGGTAAACAAACCGTGACAATGTTTACAAAGGAAAGCTTAGTTGTAATTGAAAAGAATTACACACTTAGGGAGACGAGTCCGTGGGACTTTATTAGCTGATTAATTCAGTGTACGCAGACATATTTTCACAATTTCCTACGGACGGAGGCTGTATCTATCAGACTCATAAATTAGAAGCAATGGCGTCGCCCTGCTGTGAGTTTTATTGTGATTTATGTATTCGATTATCGAGCAAACGACTAAACTGGAAAGCATTTTGTCATTAATACTTTCGCAGGGACATGCTAGCATATTTTCATAATGTTTTTATAAAAACTTCAATTCTTTTTATTGCTCCGGAGTTTGTTTCGGATATTCAATTTTCAAGTTGGAATTAAATCTGAATAACAAACTTTTTCAATGAGTGGTATTGAATTTCTCGGAAATATTTAAGCGGGTTCCGATTTCAAATTGCTGATTCATAACTTTTTCGTAAGAAACGATTTCCTAGGTGCGAAGTTTGTTTTTGTCGTCCCGTCTAAAAGTATTTGCTTTCGTTTAAAACTTTGTTTCGGGAGTTTATATGTTTTGAAATCGAAATCACAAAATATCCCGGCATGACAATTTTCTATAATTGATTTTACGATATATCAAGTGCACAATATTTTGACAACTTATACAGCGAGTACCGCCGTGTGGTTCCCGGCAGAGTAGAATAGGACCACTCCAAGTCATCCCGTGGATGTCGTAAAAAGTGACTAAGGAAAAACAAGCTTAACAAAGCTTATAAACATCAAAAAGACCTCTCCAACCCGTCTGGCCAGCGTGGAGAGTGTAGGCCAAATCCTCTGACTACTTAAGCTAATATATGGCTCTGGTAGTACAGAGAGGGTCGTGCTCCTGCCGTGGAGACTAGAAAGACCTGATGATGATGATGATGATGATGATACAGCGAGTAAATTAAAGATAGACATTTGTTAAGGGGATGACCGACAATATGAACAACTTTTCGTATGGGGCTTATGCTGGGAACACGAAAATTTTGAATAATAAATGAATGGAATATAACTATGAAATAATACACATTTAGATTCCTTATATTGTATAATGAATTTTTTCAATTCCATGAATGTCTTAAAAAATTTAACGTCTTATTAAAAATCAGCAAAAAGTGTAGTTAATTTTTTATTAAACTATCAATATTACTAAATATGCCTTTAATGTTAAATTTTGAATGAAATTTAGCTGATTTAATTCACCTTGGCAAGTGGAATTTACTTACGCGAACAAAAGCGCCACCTCTCGGGCAGGTGTCTGAAACTCGAAATTCATTGCGTCGTAAACAAAAGGACGATTTTAAGGCCGAGTGAGAGTTCTGCGCCGACTGTTTCTTTTTTATTTTCTTCGTCATATTTCAATTTCGGGCAGTATTGGTCTAAGCATTAGCATTAGCAAGCTTGAGTAAGCATTATTAGCACTGACGCATGTTAAGCAACCCCAGTTGCAATCTCCACTTGGATGGGTGACAGTAGCAAGTGGTATAAAACTATCTGGATCTCGTGCTTCGCTTTCACAGTTAAAGCCTTGGTCCCGGCTGTCATCGGTGATGGCAGTCGTTTAGCTATATCAGATGCCTTGAGCTGCCTCAAGGCATCTTACATCTTAAAAAATTTAACACCTGTGTTTGGCTACTTACAAATACGAAAAAGAAAACAAGAAAACTCCAAGTTTTTGTCTAGAAAATTGTCCGTCGAAAACAGAGACGTTTCTTATGTTGTCACAACACATGTGAAAACTAGAAGAATACCTGCAGACGTCTACATAGAATTTGCTAACAATGACGTGTAGTTACGGGAACTATTTGAAAATAACAGAAATTTCAACCTTTGTACTAATAATGTACACGAAATTGCTGAATATTTATGTCTTTTCTGTCAGTGCAATTGATTTTCATTGCTAAGCTATGTATGGAATTTTGCAGATGACCGAACATCAAAACCGATTTCTCTATAGTTGTTTCCAATATACGTTTTAATGTCCTAAATATTGAGTTCATTACGTATCCCAAATATTGAGTTCATACACAGTAAATTCAAATGTGCCGTCAACAGCGATGTCCTGACATTTACGTCGCAAACTAGAAACAAATATTGGCCGCCCGTATCATCCACCTAGTTCCCCACTTACAGCCCGTCAAACTGTCCAACTTATGACGCAGGTATATGACAATTTCAATGCGACTGTCTCTACTCAGTTTGTAGTTACACACAAATGCAGTAAATTCTGACATACATTGCAATAGTATCTAATAAGTCTGTTTATGATTAGTGCAAAAATATGCAGAGTCAGTTATATCTCTCCGCACAGATCGTAAGCTCTTCAGAGGCCCTGCCATTGTTTTTCAGTCCAGCCTTTCAGGTTATGCATGGAAAAATGCAACCCATCAGGCTCATGAGAGTTTGATGTATCTCCAACCCTTGGCACACAGGCAAAGCCAAAGGCCGTTTCTGGTTTTGTGATGTTCGCCTTATAAGTAAAGGGTACTCTGCCTTACCTCAAAAGTCCAGTGAAGTAGCAAAAGCTCACATGGAGATAACTAACGATAGTCCATTTAAAGAAAAACGATCTTAAACATTTAGTATTAGCATATTTGGAAACAAATCGAATTATATAAGTAGGAATTGTAACCAAGAACCTATGATATAATTATTCTGTTTTCATGAAATTTGCTGGATCTTGGTTGTTTTTGCTTGATATTACTTTATGTATGACTTATATCTAGAGTAATATCAAGCTATAAAACATTTAATTTACTTTGTTTAAACATTTTATCACATAAATGTTTAACATATAAACTTATTAAAATACTTTGTCAAAGTCGCATGTCACAAAGTACTCACGATGAGAGATGTTACAAAGTTCTCTTTGTGCGTGTTTGCTCAGGTTCGACTGACGTGTTATTGCCAACATGTCGGATTGTCAGTGGATGGAAGAGTGATAGACGTGCGACTGAAATTCCAACATAAAAGCAAAACTGTGCTGCAGCTAAACGAATGTCTGAGTTCATAGGTTTTTATATGTAAGTGTTTTTTTGATTTGCCGTTTGATAAAATTGAAAAAATATGAGTATTTTAAAAGCCCAGCCTATAAGAGCCTATTTATATTTGTTGAGTAATACTGATACTATATTTTTGTGATCAATCAAAGTCCACAAAAAATCAGAAAAATATGTTCCAGAGTACTTTTTGCAGAAATCAGTTTTTATTTTACTTTGGCTGGCGTGAAATTGCTCATATATATTGCATTGTCAACGAATGGTAGAGTGATGTTAGTGCGACTAAACTTCTTTCACAACAGTCAGTGTGCCGCATCTTAATAAACTATAAACTTATCTAAATATATAAATGTTATTTTACATCAAGAAACGCTATTAAAAACAAAATAATCAAGTACTGGAACTAAACTTCTGTGATAAAATACAAGAGCACATGAACCACTCAAAAATCAAATGATACGCCGAACTTGTTAAAAGTACTTGTTGGAGAGTTTCGTGTTTGCTCAGCTTCGACTGACGTGTTATTGCCAACATGTCATATAGTGAGCAGAAGCAAGAGTGACAGACGGGCGGCTAAAATTTCCACGCAATAGCAAACCTGGGGTACAATTTTTGAAATTTCGCCGTTCGCATCGGGCTGTTTTTCCATACAAAAATCATTTGAAGGCGAGTGGTTACACTACATGTTCAAAAATAGTACCCCTGCAGCTAAACGAATGTCAGTACGCTTCAAAGATTTGACAGTCTTGTTGGACAAACGATTTGTTTTTGATGTTACTGCTTTAAAGAATCAATACTTTGAATGTAATCGTGATATTCAATCATTAAGTACTATCATAATGTACCTTTGTTTAGATAAAGGTGGTACAATTAAATGTTAATTTTTGTAAAAATTGGAAAGAAAAATTTAAGTTTTTTATTTCAAAGAAACAAATTATGAATTAAATATTTATGTATAATAATTTAAACCATCCTTATGACCTTCGTCTAAAAATACACAAGTAAAATAATACACTAGAAAATATACACTTAATAAATTTAACAGAAATGAAAAAGTAATGCTTGAATCAAAACATACAAGTATCAAAAAATCTGAATATTATCACTTGCGTCAAAAATAATTATTCATAATAGCTGTCGCCTAAGACTCTACTCGCGTGAATATTGATCCCTAGGGAATAGTGCCTAACCTCTTCCGGGATGAAAAATCTCGAAGTACTTTCCCGGTTCGTAAACTAAAAAAGTTCAATTTTAATAAATTCAAATTTTGATGGTTGAGACGTGAAGCGGTATCATACAGACAAAGATACTTTTGCATTTAATAATTATTATATCAATATGGATTAACAATATTTAATATAGTCTTAATAAATAATAAATAAATAAATAAATGGCGAAATTTTGATCGTTCTGAACCTTTAAAGGGGTGATTCAGCCCGTCGATATGAACCATTTTTCCTATGGGACCAATGCTAGAAACTCGAATTTTATTTCGACATTTTCATACAAAAGTGTTCAGCCGCCCGGGTAATTTGTCTAGGAATGTCGAAATTTTTTTCGAGTTTACCGCATTTGTTCCATAGGAAAAGTTGTTTATATTGACAGGCTGAATCACCCCTTTAATGGTCCGGAACGATCAAAATTTTGCCATGTATATACGGACAAATCACACAGATTGAGCTAGCCCCAAAGTAAGTTCTTAAGTATGACTTGTGTTATGGGATACTAACTCAACGATACTATATTTATAACAAATACATATATAGATAAACATCCAAGACCCATGTCAATCGGAAAAAGATCATTTTTCATCTTGACCTGACCGGGGATCGAACCCGGGACCACGTCATAGGCCGGCGTGTGACCGCTGCGCCACGGAGTCTTAATGTATAAATACTGTATTATTCTTTACAGAATGCAGCTTAGCTTCCAGAGAAATTCAGTGGAATCCAGTTGTCTTGTCCCACAAGTCCCAACAAACGCATGCAAACAAATCTAATCCAATCCGAACAGAATCTAATTCCAGAGTAGAGAGCAGTACTTCGGCGAAACAATTTTCCATTAATTGAGACTTGCTTTGATCAATTTTGTATTTGCAATTCAGTATTTTAATGAAATAGGATGAAGTTTTAAACTAAAATACTATAACACAAATTCTAATGGCTATAAATTTTCTAACTTTGAGTTTAAGTTTGACTGATATAATATTTGTTACAAATGTCACATTTTGGTGCAAATGGATGTAATGATGATTCGTTAAATTTATTTTATGTTAAATTGAACACGAAAAAAACTATGCCAAACCTTATAATAAATTTGCAACAAGATTAAGATACGTTTTTGATGTACTCACATAAAACATAATGTTTAGAGGTTTACTACTATATTTAATTATAAAAAAAGATAGATTTGATGTTTTTTCTACCGAATCTAAACTAAAAAAACTACCGAATCACTCTTATTTTTTTTCACCTATTACTGCAAAGTTTGCAGAATAACGTCACGGGAGGCAGCCAACAACCTAAAAATAATCTCCCAGAACCGATCAATGCTGCCTAAAATTGAAGTATGACGAACATAATAAAAAAGAAACATTTGGCGCAGAACACTCACTCGGAGGCTTTAAAATCGTCCTTTTGTTTACGACGCAATGAATTCCCAGTCGAGGCACCTGCCCGAAAGGTGGCGCTTTTGTTCCCGTGAATAATTCTGCCGAGTCGACACTTTTATCGGCTTAATTCGTTGAAAATGAAACAGGTTTGGGTGATATTGATAAATATAGAAAGTTTTATGAAAAACGGCACAGCGTTATAAGTTGTCGTTTACGTATTTCGCATTTGAATTAGGCTTCGATTACTAAGTTTTTGTGTCCGGAATTAGTTATAAGAAAAAAAATGTTTCACCATAACTTTTTTTTTGCAATTATAAAATTATATTTGAAATGTTTCTTAAGTTCATCAATTTTATAAAAAGTAGATTACCTACTTTTCCAGTTTAAACTTTAATTTGGCGGGATAATTTTACAGGCTAATACACAGCGTACCTATAATATAAAATTTAATTAATTTTCTAAAAGTGCCATAGTAAGAAAACATGCTTATACCGAATTTAAAACTCATTAGCTTTTGCTTAACCATACTCAGCTAAATAAACGAAGCGGGTAGTTGTAGACGTGACGACAAAAACCAACTTCGCACCTAGGAAATCATTTTCTTACTAAAAAGGTATGAACCAGCAATTTGAAATCGGAACCCGCATTAAAATTTTCAAGAAATTCAATACTACTTATTGGAAAAGTTTATCAGCCAGATGTGATTCAAACTTGAAAATCAATATACTGAAACAAACTTCAATGCTACAAAAAAAAAAACATAACAACATTATAGGTAGATTCAAAAACAATTTTTTCAATACATTTGCTAATAATACGGTTCTTATGACATTGAAATCTGTATCGTTATGATGTATTTACGGCACTAGTGCTTTTTACTTTAAACCAATCATAAACGCTCAATAGCCCAATGCCACAGATGCAAAATTTAAACTTTTTCATAGAATCCGAGCAAAGAGTTTCAAGTTCAGCATGAAAACTTTTTTCTGATTCGTGAGATGTGAGTTTTTAACCGACTTCGAAAAGGAGAAGGTTATCAATGTACTTTTTGGAGAAAATAAACCTGAGTAAATGTACCTGATTATTATAAATGTGGTTTTACAAACTGATTTAGTTCCTAACTTTTATAAATTCCTTATTTGCTGAATTAAAATCGTATGATACTCGACGGTAAGCTGTCTAATAGACAGCTTACCATCGAGTATCATCACAACCGTCGGTTTAATATAAGCACTTGGCTTCGCCTCGTGCCTATAAGCACCTCGACAATAATATCCAGCTTACCGTACTTGTATCATAATGTTATATTGTAAACGTGTCATATTGTCCCTTTCAAAGTATTAATGGTCGCGTTACGGTAGCAAAACAATTTCCAATTTAGTCGTTTGCTCGATAATCGAATACATAAATCACAATAAAACTCACAGCAGGGCGACGCCATTGCTTCTAATTTATGAGTCTGGTAGATACAGCCCCTAAAAATATAAAATATAAATAATAATATTTATGGATAAAGAGACCTCTCCAACCCGTCTGGCCAGCGTGGAGAGTAAAGGCCAAATCCTCTGACTGTCCTAGCTAATATATGGCTCTGATAGTACAGAGACGGTCGTGCTCCTGCAGTGAAGACGAACAAAGACCTGTTGATGATGATGATGAAGATACAGCCTCCATCCGTAAGAAGATGTGAAAATATATCTGCGTACACTGAATTAATCAGCTATTAAAGTCCCGCGGACTCGTCTTCCTTAAGTGTGTAATTCTTTTCAATTACAACTAAGCTTCCCTTTGTTAACATTGTCACGGTTTGTTTACTTTACAAGCCTGTTTTTATCTCAAGAAAGTGATAATGGCATTAAGCGTCTATATATTAAATTTTATATTTTTGCAATAACTCAGAGGTTTTGAGCAAACAGCTTCCGTTATCTAATGAGTTAATACAACCGATGGAATTCAATTACTTCCTCCATATTTTATTTAAACAGACACCATTGTTCGCTAAACGCGAACAATGGTGTCTGTTTAAATATTTATTAAATATATTATATTATATATTAAATATATATTCTGGTTAAATATAATTTTGAGAAAATATCCAACATAATACAGCTTTTCTCATCACAAAGCTTGCAATACCTTTTAACGACGCAAAATATGCACAGAGGTATATTTGAGAGTTGAACAAAACTCATTCGTTTCTCCGTAATGATATTTTGATGTTATGCGAAGTAATTTATTTTTATACCCTTATTTTCTTGATTACTATGAAGACCATGGCACCTAAGAACGGCGGGTACTATAAATCTCATTATCTTTATGTCTCTTTTGTACAGATTTTGGTTCAGTTACACAGAGTTGTACATTTAACGGATATTTTGGGTATTTTTTTATTATGTCTTTCATGCTGGTTTGGGAGAAAAGAAAAAACATAGAATATACCAACTGCTTTTCTTCCCGCGCAAACCGTATAAGCCGGTCAAGGGATTTAACGAAAATCTAAGGAATCACATTGACAGGCGATGCGGCTAGGAACCCATCACTACTTTGATTCCACTTTCCACCTTAACGCCCACTACGTACGATGCTAAACGTGGCTTGTAGGTTTTATGACCTTGGGCTCTGTCTACCCCGCAAGGGATAAAGACGTGATAGTATGTATGTATATATGTTTTTTTATTATTTTCATTCCCTTCCTGTCTTTATTTGCGGAGAAAAACGGATTTATTTGCGTATCATTCTTCTCTTTTTGTGAGGTTTGAATGAGTTTGCGTGTATTATAGTACTAATTTGTAAGATGAAATAAAAAAATATACTTAATGTTACATAAAATTTTGCTGCTGCTCAAGTTTTCCTTGAATAATGAAACGTTTCAAAATTAATAAGGAATTACTTTGAATAAGGAAACATTTAACAAAAATCTTTGCATCCGTAACATCAAAAAGCAGGCATTAGCTTAAGCTTACGGCAGAATTTATTTCCAAGGAGTATAATCTTTTTTCATTATCAACAGAAATTGTGTAGTTTTCAAACAATTAAGTGTATTTTTAATTAAAAGCAAAATCTCAAGCTTTTGTGTTAAATTTACAGCCGGGTGTTCATGACAAGTTCACTTGCTAGTTTTGTTCAAGTTACTGCTATGCAATTGTTTATTTTACACGCTAGTTCAGGACTAAGCCAGAAGAAAACGTCACAACTTTGACTTCTTAAGAAATTGTCATAAAAATATATAATAAAAAAAAAAATAAATATATACGGACAAATCACACAGATTGAGCTAGCCCCAAAGTAAGTTCTTATGTAAGACTTGTGTTATGGGATACTAACTCAACGATACTATATTTTATTACAAATACATATATAAATAAACATCCAAGACCCAGGTCAATCTGAAAAAGATCATTTTTCATCTTGACCTGACCGGGGATCGAACCCGGGACCATCCGTGTCACAGACCGGCGTGTTGACCGCTGCGCCACGGAGCTCGTCATACACCGCCTATTATTCGGATAAATCAAAAAACCTGACCACCTTTTTGTCAGTTTACGTCCACCATATTAAATTTTTGCTGACGTCACAAAACTTATAAAATTCGGAGAGGAATACGAATTTATTGACTTTTAATACTTCAAAATCGGTCAAGCCGTTTGGCAACAGGATGCAACAATCAAATAGACATACTACATACAGACATACGTTCGAAAAACATTACCCTCCTTCTTGGTTGAGTAATAAAACATCAATAGAGTATTCGTGCATCTTCGGAAATCTATAATGAATGCGAAGTTTAAATTAAGTTCCGGGGCTAACTCTTCAGCATTAAAAAGTTTGGGAAAACGTTTCACTTTATGTGGCATACGTCTCTCGGTGTCTTGCTTTGTTTAATTAGTACGGGCTTGATTCCGTGAAATCATCTGATTTTGATGGTCCCACGAAAAAACCTAAATGAAGGCTTGTTAACTTTAATAAATTGGGTCCGCTGAGATCACTTCATAATGTAACCGAAAAATTTAAATGAGACTTTCACTCCTTTAATATCTTGTTATTGGTCGTTATGTTATACTATAATTACCGTATACTTTTGTTGAATTTGGTAAATCATCGTAGAAACTGAAGTTTTATCTTGGAAAATGCTTGTAAATAAGAAATAATAATTCAATCATTATATTCGCTAAAACTCAGAAACTTTTCGAAAAATTAGTTTAAGTAGGTATGTTATTGTAAACATTTTAGTAATAATTCAGTTTCTTTGTATGAATATAAAATATTATACCACTATTCACAAAGTAGGAGAGTTTATAAAGGATAAAGCAACCTTGTTAGAATTAACTGTTCTAAAATTAATTTGGGTTCACCAAGAAGTTTAACAAAGTTTAAACTTGCTAAATACTATTTCGTTGTACAACTTAACTCTATCTATTTAACTTCACCTATTGCCTCCCACATTTAACTAGATTAAAGCTAAAATTTACTTGCTAGTTCTGGACGTTCCGCGTTCCGTACTTTTGCAAAACACCATTTATTTTAATTTTTAAAACATTCATTTTCAAAAAAAAGGTATATGATCAGAGTGAATTTTGCATACTGACTCGCGATGTGTACATAGGGGGGGGGGGGGGGGGGGGGGGATTTAGACCACCACTCTGTAAAAAAACGGGTGAACCAGTTTCGATTCTGTTTTTTTATTTGAATTCAAGTTTCTTAGCGATGGTTGAAAAGAAAGAGGGATTTTCGTGTTGGGGGTTGCTTAATATTTAATTTCATACAAGTTGCCATAAGTTATTTCTGTCACTATAAGATTTATTAGGGGGAGGGCGTAGCTCCAACCTGTACTGACCCTATGGTAAGTGCAGGTTGGAGCTACGCGCAGCAAGCATCTCAAAAGACCAGGGCCACACGCGTGACAATAATTTGAATATAAAATATCTTCTCACCTATTTTTTAATAGTAATATAGTATTTCATTGCTATCTCCTCATGGATTAGCAGTGTCAACGTACGCAAATCTTTGCTAGAACAAAGGGATATCGAATGCACCAAGTGACCCGAATTCACAAACTTTATTTCATTCATGTTACTATTACTATTAATTTTAACAGTCTATGTGACAGGCAGGAGTATTATTGTCTGAGACAATATTTCTTATAAATGCAATAAAAATATTGGATTTTCCATACTAATGAACCAATTGATGGTCAAATTTCTATGGAACGTCCATTTTATTTTCTTATTTTTTTTTCATGCGTATATATATTTTGTAAGCGATTCTGATTCCATAATTTAAATATTGCTCGGTTGTTTTATTCATTGAATACTTTTATTAAATTAAAAATAAAATATGGAACTGTTTTAGATTTTTCCCATACCTTATTTCTTAATTTAGTAAGAGATGCTACAGTAAGTCGTAGAACAATGGAATATCTGGTCAGCTTCATGGTACCATAAATCTGACCAAATGGCCATTCTTCTTCTTCCTTTACCTTATCCCACTTTTTTATGTGGGGTCGGCACAGCATGTCAGTTCTTTCCACCTTGATCTGTCATCCACCATAGCCTTTGTCACTCCAATCCTGTTCATACTTTCTGTGACACAATCGATCCATCGTTTCGTTTTTCATCATTAAAACTCTTAAACTAAAGAAAATCAGAATTTGGTTTGAGCTCATTTTATTTAGGTAGTCTTAATAATAAACAAATTTAAAAATATATATTTGTGTAAGCTTTTATTAAGAGCGAGTGACTATAACTTGCCAAGATAAATCAAATGTGTCAAGTGCCGATGGCCACCTTCCGACTCCATCATACATTAGGTTTATAGTATCCATGCATTGTTCTTCAATTTACATAAAAACACGAAATTTCGTGTTTTTTAAGGATAGTGCTTGAACATTGAATTGCAAGATTCAATCTGTACAGACGGACAAATAAACAGGGCAATTTAAATATAAATAAAAGCTTGTAATTTTCAATTAAAATCAGCTTACCCTAGATTCTACAGAAAATAATTTAAAGAAAAACTCATTTAATTTTCTTGTTTCACGACAGGTCATTGCCCTAAGCAGTAAATAATTCATAAACTGCTGCCGCCATTATGAAGGCATCTCGATATTAGCGCAAGTATTGGCGTGCCGACTCCCCGTACTTAAGTAAATGGCTCTATTACTGTAATGAAGGAGTTCGTGGGAACTAGTGTATGCAGTTATTATGCAAGTGGACATTATTTTTGATTGTGAATATGAAATACTTGAAGGGTAGCATAGTTTTATGACCAGGTTAAAATTGGAACGTTCTTAAATGCAGTTATATTTATTAGGTACCCAATTTTAATAACTCGGTTCTAATAATATAATTGTTACCTACCTAAAACAGCGAAGATCAAAGCATTTCAGACACTTAGATCTTCAGACAGACATACTTAGATTGAATTTCTAGTTTTTATCTAACTATGCAGGATCAGATTAGGGATTATTAGAATTATTTTGTTGTTTTTTTTTTTATCTAACTGGGCATCGTGCTTTGTAGACTATTTGAATAAACTTAGTTAACACACCTTTTTTGATAAACCTGAAGATACTTGTAACAAAACAAAACACAAATACTTTTCATCATTCTAGATACTTTTAATAAACTGTCAAACAAGCAAAGCTGTATGAAGTTCTCAGCTTAACTTCAAACGTAAAAGAATTATAAAGTCCAAGAAAAAAGTATTATGACTTTTGAGTAACAATGTAAGACATCACGGTATACAAGGGAATCGTTAAAAATGAAAAAGATAAAAATTTACGAAATCGACTGTTTATTTCATTTTTTGCTCTTTGATATACATTTGTTTGGAAACATACATGCTCATAAAAGATCAACAAAATTATTTGAGTAACATGAGGCAATTTTTACAATTTGCTACAGTAAAAAAGAAGAAAAGTTCCACAATTTAATCTATCAGCTTTAAATGCAATATCTAAAGCCAGACAGCTCGTATAAAACTTACAAGCTATGTATATCTAAAATCTAAACATACGACACGAACGTGCTCCGGATATTGGTCGCCATATGTCGCCACAATTACTTACCTGACCAACGTAGACGAAACATTGTGCGGTCAGTGCCAACGCAAAACATGGTCTCATATTTGGTCACAATCCACAACCCAACACTGAAACCTAACCGTCCAAAATAACCTCGCAAACCAAGATAAGAGCAAAATGTCTGAGATCTCCCCAACATTCTAATTCTTGTAAATAAAATTCAAAACACTCGAACCACTAAATAATTAAATAAATAGACAATCACATACTTAGCAGGGACGTTTCACTACAAAAAATGTTTGCTAGGTGTAATCATTTATTTAATATAATATAATAATTTAAAAAAACTAGAGAAAAAAAAAGCTAGAGAATAGTAGCCAATGTTTTTTCTCAGGCTCAGACTATCCGTGTGCCAAATTCCATTTAAATTGCTACAGTTTGGCGTGAAAGTGAGACAGACAGACAGAGTTATTTTGGCATTTATAATATTATATAATATAGTATAAGTAAGTATACTTTTTGCCAATAATCCAAGTAAAATCTACCAAACGTTTATTTCTTCAACATTTGTCATCAGACAGCCAGTGCATAGTTTCCGTCTAGAAATACTTTAAATACCTTCCTCGGTTTTATTGGTCACATGTCGCAGCTTTGGAGGGCTACAATATCTACTTGAACACAGTAGACAAAAAATTGTGCTGTTTTTAAATAAAACACAACTGTAACGTAGTTACATGTAACTTTTGCTACGTACTGACGTAACGACATAAAATAATTTTCTTCTGCGTAGTCTTAAGTAAAATAAATGATATTATTTTTTAGTAAATCTTAATAAAATTGTAGGACTTTCATTTATTTTATTCAATTTAATACATAAGTACACGTCTAATGGCTTTTTTTACAAGTCAACTAAGAAAGTAGTGTAGAGAATGCCACAGCCGAGCCGAGCTCCGTGGCGTAGAGGTCAACATGCCTGCCTGCGACACGGATGGTCCCGGGTTCGATCCCCGGCCAGGTCCCAGGTCAGGGACCTGGGTCTTAGATGTTTATCTATATAAGTATCTTTTATAAAAATATAGTATCGTTGAGTTAGTGTCCCATAACACAAGTCTCGAACTTACTTTGGGGCTAGCTCAATCTGTGTGATTTGTCCGTATATATTTATTTATTTATTTATTAAATAGGATAAACAGTATTTAAAAATAGAAAAGAAACTACACTGAAATAAACACTATACTAAAGTTTACGTAGAAAAACAATGCATATACTAAATAAATATTTAGGAACTATGTGACAGACTTTGAAGAAAAGCACTGTTTCTTTGTTGTGTTTTTTGAAAAACAAGCTAGTTTGAATTAGGCCACCACTCTTCATTTTTTCCATATCAGATTTTTTTATTTTAATATAAGAGAATAATAAGAATAACATTGTAAATGCATTGAAGACCTATAAAGTTTAAATACTAACTAAATAATTGACTCGTTAAAATAATTGAAGTAAAACTTACAGTAAGGAGCTCCAGTTTGCGAGCAGTACAACTTGTAAGCTTGAGATTTGGGGATCGTCTGAGGAGCATGCTCGTTGTTCTAGTTGAGATTTAAACTTACTTAGGAAATTGAAAGTGTGAATAGTTAAAGTTGGTAGCTGTTTTCATTTTTTTACGCTTAATTATGCTACTTCCATTATCCAATTACGCACTTAATTCATAATTTATGAAATATATTACTTTATATATTTACAGCATACCAATGAAATGAAGTAAAAATTACAGTAAGGAGCTTGTGTGCAGTAGAACTTGTAAGCTTGAGATTTGGGGCTCGTCTGAGGAGCATGCTTGTTAAATCTTGACTAGATTTAAACTTACTCAGGAAATTGAAAGTGTGAATGGTTAAAGTTAGTAGCTGTTTTCGCTTCTTTTTTCTGGCCTAATTATGATAGTGCCATTTTTCAGTAAAACACACAAATCCATAATTTATATACGTGTTAATTTATATTTACAGAATACCAATATACAGAACAGTATTACATTGAATGATGTATTCAAAAGAAAAGGTATGAAATTTAATGCAAAAAAAAAACCAACGTGACAGCTTTTGAAAATAATAAAAGTATAACAGTTTACATTGTTGCAGATGGACATAAGGTTGAACAAGTGAGAGAGTGGGTTCTTTTTTTATGTCGTAGAATGGGTCACCTAATGGTAAGTGATCATCGCTGCCCATGGACAAATAACACACCAAGGGCGTGACAAGAGCGTTGCCGGTCTTTTTATTTTTTCTTTCCCAGAGGGAGAGGGGATGGGCCTCCTCTCTCACTCACCGAACGAAGCATAGCAGCGGTAAAGCTACTACTCAAACGTTGGTTTCGCGTGAGAGTGTGGTACTCCCCCGGACGAGCCGACCCATTCATGAAGGGTGTTTGTTTACTAGACATGGAAGGCACGGAAGTGATATAGATAAAAGATTAGCTGCTGGTAATCAAGGCCGTGTCACCACAAGGCCTTGACGGCCACTGATCCCATACTACTCTGCTGGGAATCCCCAGCAGAGTAGAATGGCCCACCCCAAGTCTTCTTGAGGATGTCGTAGAAGGTGGCCTTAATAATTCTTTTAAAATAAATTATAACATTTAAATAATAAAAATAAGTCGGGGTGTTTGAGGTTTTGCACTTTCTTATTAACACGTTGTATATATTTATCAGATTATACGTCAAAGACTCGTAAATAGAATTGACCTTCCAGCAAGGAGTTGCGGTTTCAGTGCAGCGCAACTATTAAACGTGAGACTTGAACTCGTCTGCGGAGCATGCTAGCTGCTTTAGTCGAGATTTAAACTTGCTTGGAGAATACAAAGGACTTAGAGCAAAGGGTTTCAATGTGGCATCTAATTTCATGAGGATTTTTCTAGTAAAACTTTTCGGCTAGGGAGCTTGAAAATCGTGAAATCAGAAAATTTGATTAAATTAATGAGACAACTAATTTCGTTGTATGTTGTGCTGATGATGACGTTGATCATGATGATGTCTGGCCAATTTCGGTCATGGCGGCCACTTCAAGAATTTAGGGCTCTCTCGTATGTTATTAATAAATAGATAGTAAAAACGTAATAATCAGCAATTACTCTGTCTTTGTTTAATTATTATACAAGGTTGTAAACCACACTTAAACTTTTCGCACCAAGTCCTCTCATTTCCCCAAGAAACAAGTCAATCTTCAGGCTTGCACGTTGCGCTGCACTTAAACTGCAGTTCCTTGCCGTTCATGTTCTCATGACTCTTCTGTAGACGGACATTGCAGCAAGCCAGTGTCAAGAGATAGCGACCCCTTTTGGGTTTTTACCTCGACCGTTGAAAACAAGTCAGGCCGATGGCTCTGACCGATTTCCTGGATCATTTAGATAATATTAGATGGAAGAATATGGAAAACGAATACCGAAAATCTTTCAAATAAGGAACAATTGCATGTTTTAAGCTTATAAAAAAAGCGTGGCACAGAAATGGCTCTACACATTACCATTTCATACATCAAGTTTTAAAACCTGACAATGCATATACTGCCACATGAATTCTATCGTAATAGTGGACTCGGGACTTAAATAAATAAATATATACGTACGAATCACATAGATTGAGCTAACCCCAAAGTAAGTTCGACACTTGTGTTATGGGATACTAACTTAACGATACTATATTTAACTACAAATACATATATAGATAAACATCCAAGATCCAGGTCAATCTGAAAAAGATCATTTTCCATCTTGACCTGACCGCGGATTGAACCCGAGATCATCCGTGTTGCAGGCAGTGTTGACCGCTGCGCCACGGCGCTCTTCAACAACATACAATATTAATACAACATAGCTGCGAGAATCATATTCAAAAATATGAGTGAGCCCTATTTTGTTTTGAATGGTATATCACAAAGTGCTAGACGAAATGTATATTTAAACTCTCATTACTTTGCAGGGATAAGCAACTTCATTTTTATTTCACATTTACTGTGAATATAAAATTGCCTCATTTGAAATATATTCACAATTTATAAAACTCTGTCCAAATTTAAGAATAACTCTCAATTTAGGCGCTGTCTGCTAACTCGCTTAGAATATTAAAACTTTCTTAGATGCAGATATTTTAATAAAGTGAGCTTTTTTCATAAGACTGGGTAAATTTAGTTAGTATTAAATGTAGAACTTTAATACTTAGATTAACGAGATTGGCTGCTACTCAAACTAGAACAGTGTACAGAATAAGTTTTAGATTTTATTTTAATAGACGATTTTAATAACCATGTTGTAGATACAATATTTTTCAAATAGTCAAAAGTTATTTGTATTTTAAGCAGCTTAAGTCCCACAATTTGTTTATAATAAAATCTACAATCTTTTAAGACAATGTACTTGTAGTAATCCTTCTTAACTAAAATGCGAAAGTATAGAATTAGATGATTGTGACTCAAACTCACAAAAACGGCTCAATAGAGTTAGTATCTGCTTGACTTAAGAAAAATCAAAAAGCAAGATACATAGATCTACCGACGCTCTCTGATGCAATCAAACTAATAAAAGATAAAGTCTTTGCCGTATTTTATCATAAAAAAATTTAGATTCCTCCCTACTTACGTACCACAAGCCATACAACTCTGTTCAATAACTACGATTTGGCAAGCCGAGACGTATTTCAGTGGCAGCTGTGTTGTAATTAATTTGCGCATTACATAGTATTAGTTAACCGAGAATTCTAGTGCCGTCAATATGTGAACAATTATATGTTCAGTAATGGATGGAATGATGTATGGTTAGCAGCTGCATCTTACATATTATGTAGTAGTATATGGTCATAAGTCAATGCAAGTTTGCTTTACATACGTTGTCCCCTGCGTAGCTGTTTTTAGACTTGTTCAATTTGGGGATTTTCCAGGCATGAGTGAATAGACGATATTTGAGTTTGTGAATACCACCCTAGACTTCATTGTTGCTTTCCGTCAGATCGAGGTCAAACGGACACAAATCCAAATTTTTAGATTGCTTAATTTGATTGCCGTTATCCCAGAAACAATAGTTTTTAAATTATTTGCCAGTCATGAGTGAGCAACGTGGTTAATGATATGTATGTGAATGGTATGAAAATCAAGGATGCTGAAGACCGAAAAAATAACCTAAAAAAAAAGAACCCTGGGCTATGAAGGATCTCAGTTGAAGATGCAACTGGAAATATGCTCAGTTAAGCCAGAAATATCAATCAAGTATTAGGTGATGGTCGATGAACAATTCAAAAGTTTTCATCAAAAGACGGTTAAAAAAAAAAAAAACAAAGAAAAAATATAACTAAAATATTTGACTTTGCTAATCTTTAAAGCTTAAAATATTAAATAAAACTGATAGAGAACTCTTTTCATTCCAATTTATTAGTATTTCATTCCAAAACATCGAAGCACTCCATTAGATTAGATTCGGTTTAAAACACCTCCATTTTTATGTCCGGGAGAGCGCACATAAGGACATTTTCGAGTACCGCCATAGATCACAGTGTAAAAGTATCTTTCGAGCATTTCTCTCGTGTCAGTGACACCATCGGGATTCGCGTGCAATCCGTGTGTTTTCTGCCACTGACCATTATCGTGATAGAGAAAATTTTACCATAAACTTATATTTTTTTAAATCTTGACCTGATTTTTTTTTACATGTTCACTAGTTTCATATTTTAATACAAATAATATCACACGTTTTTAGCACACGCACACATAAATCTACACTGCATGGTAATTGATCCTTGACATAGGCGTGATAGACAATTTTAACAATGTTCCTTTGGGATAAGTACTGAGAACTCAAAAAACTTCAACATGTTCATACAAAACTGATCATACGCCGGTGCTTTAATTTAGTATGATAAAGAAAAAAATTCAAGTCCCAAATTTTGGTCCCGTAAGAAAATTTGTTATATTGACGGGCTAAGTCACACCTATAGCGCATTGCCCAAGACCGTCCGCGATAGAGAAAGACTGTTGAAGCTCTCTGCCCCACCTAGGGGCCTTAGGATCTTAAGTCAAGTAAGTCAAGCCACACCTATATGTGAATGACGAGGGTCAATTTACACCCTGTATAAATATAGGTAAACGGTAGATAGATAGATAGATAGATAGATAGATACTCATTTATTCCTTAGAATATGGTGATACAATGGTGTTACAGAAATAAGAGGAGCAACATATTCTGCCTATAAGTACATCGGTACAATTTATTACTTCAAGTTTGAGTTCTGTACCTTGTGTATAGTGGATACGATACCATGTTGAGACTACCGCTATATCCTATGTTTTAATTGTATCTTTCAGACGACTCCATCTTACATTTTGGATTTTGTGTGTATCTTTAGTTTTTTTTTCTTTTGAACGGCCTATTTCTATACGGCCTACCGGATGAAAAGCGGTTATCGTAGTCTATGGATACTTGCACTACCAGGTGTACTCACGCGTTGCCTATCTATTTCTTACATTGTGTTTGGTTCGCAGCCCTCAATTTTAGTTCTTCGTGACAGACGAGGTTATGGGTATATGCAGCTGCGAATGCTTTTAGTTAAATTGTGTAAAAGGGGGTTTAAATGGTTACGGGGAGTGGTTTTCTGCATTATGCGATGAGATGACGCACTCACTACTTGGAGATATTTCCATTTGGTAAATCAATTTCATATCGCTCGACATAAAAAACTACTACTTAAATAATGTTTAGCTATACCAAAATAAGAATATTTATAAGTTACCTATTAGGTATCTAAGTTTTTGTTGACTAGTTGCACTAAGATTATCTCTGGATATGAAAATGGTCAAAATTATCACATCAATTATCAAATTATCACATATCATGTGGAAGAGGCCAACACCCATTAAGGGTAACAACCCTTAATGGGTGTTGGCCTCGTAGCGCCGTAGGAAGTAAGAAGTATAACGTGTTATTTTGTATAACCATGAATATACTCATTCTACAGGAATAGATAACTCATCCGGCAGCACGCCTGACAAGCTTATAGTTCCAAAAGTCATCGTTATATGGTATTAGGTCCAAGTCAACTAGACTATTTAGAATGAATTAAAAATAGATCAAGCGCATTTAATGAAAACGATGAAATAAATTTGATAATCGAAAATGATGATTATTGATAGTTCTAGTACGATTATCTATCTATATAATTCAGCTCATAACATTCTGTGTTTAGTTGCAGCGCAGTTGCAGTAGTGGAAGCCTAAAAGATGATGATGTTGATGATGGTAAATTCGTGCTTGTGTTACTTCAGCGTTAACAATGTTTCCCTTACGCACACCCTTCGCGCGTTTTGAGGACTAACACAATTACAAACAACACATTTGGACTAAACTCCTACAGCTTGTGTTTGCTTTTAATTACGGAGAAGAAATTAGTGTAAACATGGAAATCTTTTAGAGTGATCAAATTTATGTACGGCTTTTGAAAGGATAGAGTAGCCAGAAAAAACATTGAAGAAACTACGCCGTTTGTACTCGAATTCTGACTGTGGACTTAGGGTTCGAGTCTGAATTCTGTACGTTATAAGACCTTTGCCCAAAAATTATATACTAGATATAAATTTTCATTTTAACTTTATCCCATAGTGAAAATTATTCATATTTACAGACTGAGTAGTACAATCAAATCAAGGCTAAAATTAGACCCGGTATACTTCTAAAGGGTAAATAAGGATAAAAAAAGTATTTAAACGGACCATGCCTATCATTTATTGGAGATTTTACTTGCACTTATGGACCTAACCTTGGACCTTCACGCTTGCAGAGAATTAATAATGAATGATTTCAATTTAATTACTTTTTTATACCGGTAGGACTTTACACATAGGTTTTGCGAACAAAGATTTTTTGTTTGTCTGGTTGGATTAACGGATGTTTTTGCAAACTTACTATTACATACCGGTAGTACCTCATACGCTTTGAAAAGAAAATATTTTTTTGCGAAAACATCTGCAACAACAGGCGCTTATTACTGCGAACTCCTAACATGGCAATGAAAGTAAAAATGTAAATAACGACAGTGGTACAAGACTCCTGACAGGGCTCATAAAAGTTGGCACGCAGTGAACTCCTTGCATATTCATGACGCGAACTCACTCGGAAGTTTTGGTGAGAAATTATGATAATAATTTTATACTAACTTCATCCGTCTTATGCTTTCATAAATTAGGAGTTGTATAGTGCACGGTCTGACGCCGCCACTCCTCGACGAAATTAATTTAGATGCCTTGACTATTTCAAGCCAGAACTCATTTTAATTTGCCGGAACGAGGAGTGTCATTTGTGACTTGCAATTGAGAGTTATCACTTGCAGATGTAAAGTTTATATTATTCAGCAGTACTCAGTGTGAATGAAATTTACGAGAATATTAAAAACAAAAACAATTTTCATCTCACTTGCTAGAATGCTAGTTTCTAGACTGTCAACATAGGCATACTATCCTTGTGACTATGAATTTTGACTAAAAACTTTAAAAAATATACTGTTGAGAGTAGGAAATCCTTTTAGATTATATTTTATACCAAAAAAAAGAAAAAGCAAAATTCGAGCTCGATATGTAATATGTGCGAATTGAGACAATTCTTGAGGTGAAGATATGCCTTTTTTATTTGTATGCGGCCGTTACATAAACAATTACTTATTTAAATGTTTAAAAAAGAAAGAATATAATATTTGAAAGTTTCTCAGAAAAAGCAAATCTGCTCTGTTACCGAGAAGTGAAATAAGACGTGAAACTTTGACAACGACGTCTTATTACGTCTTATTACATTATACGCATTCAACGTTCCCAATCTAATTACCAAAGTGACTTCTTCATTATTCTATATGCGTAGCCGTAATATATTAGGGTCTCATACTACACAGGTTCACATTTCTGTAAAAGCTTTCACACATATTTTGCGGTGGAGACACGACGCGACCCGTTTCAAGTCTTTTCACTGCTTTCAGTTTCGTGAAAGAAAGCGATAAAGGCCGACCTGAATGGACCCGAGATTGAACATTTGCTATATGGGTACGTGTGCCGTATATTAAAATTACACGTGGACTTTTACTTTTTATAGGGCAATTGAAACGTTTTTGAAATTCAAATTTAAACTTAATTCCGATGAAATTTTACCTCTTTTTAGTTATTACACAATAATTATTCCTATATTTACCAAAGAAATTTATTTTAGTAAAACAAGTTTACGTATACTTAGTCGTTATGTAGGCATTCAAGTTTTATTAAAACATTTTTGTTATCAAAATGTTTACCGATATAGAAATTGATAATTTGAATTAGAAAAGCAAAAAAAATGTCTTCTTAGGACTGAAACGTTATTAAATTCTTTATAGATAAAAGATTAAACGATATTTTCTAAGGACTGAAATGTCTACCCAAATATAAAAAAGGAAACAAACCGAGATAAAAACGCATAAAGAAGACAAAACACAAGGTAAGACTTTGAAAAGTAAGGCCATCAGGCGTGTCATTTTTCCGTGGAAATGAGTTGAAACGCAGCCGTAAACAAAGTGAAATGAATGAATAATATCGAGGCGCACTTCCGTAGGGGGCAGTGGCGTAGCTTGCTCTAGAGGGGCCTATTTGACATATGTCTGGGGCCCTGTAATCTGACTCTTCCTTTTGTCGTGTCGATTGACACAAATTATAAATTACATTTTGTCCCTCAAGTATGTGGCGACTGTTATAACACATCCGTCTACCTACGTCGGTAAATATAAGTCGCATTTTGTGCAGCTGGTTGGGCACATTGGGCATAAACGAGAAAGTAGCATCTGATCGACTTTTAATCTGACTGTAGTAAAGCAGTTTCTCTGAAACACGATAAAATCAAAAAGGAAACATCGACAGCCTCTTCTTTCTTCGAGTACATTTTGTGCTTTCATTGAAGAAATTGAAAAATGTATAAAATATGATATTCGTATTCTACTTAACATGACTTTCATTTGCTACCAAATACCGTAATTTTTTATTTAAATAATAATATGTTCAGTACAATTTTTTGCCACATTGGAAAGTGTGAAACGTCACTTAGCTATCAGGGCCCAGTGAAGGAATTTCTAACCACTTCTTTATCATTTTTGTAATTACCATGATAAAAATATTATTCCGACATGGGCTCCTTACACTAGGGGCCCCCGTATCATTAATATGAAAGGTGCGGCGATAGCTACGCCCCTACTAGGGGCTGTATGCCACAGAAAGACAAATATTAGCGTGCGTAAGACAAATGTTTGTTTCAACTTCGGTGTTGTCTTATTGAGCGTGCGCGATCGTATCTTTGTTGTTACGATGCTCTTTGTTTAGAAAATGTACAACTTAAAGTTATAAGATGTTTATAAAGTACTGCCTGCCTATCGCATCTCCACTCGCGCCAATCTAGATTATTTGAAAATATTCTTTTTATTATGGAAATGTAAATTTTATCCTTTTATAATGTACTTTTACACCTAAAATGTACAATATATGCAAAATCCAAGACTGAACTTACTTAAAAACGTAAGAAATAAATAAACTTCTGTACTGCAACCGGAACAAAAGAAAATTCTGTTCGAGAAAAGTCCAATATTCAATACTATTTGAAAAGTTTTCGAATTTGAATTCGATCCAAATATTTAATACCACTCTAACGCGACATAGCTTTAGTATTTTACCAAAAAGTGTTCTCTAAAATCAATGCCGACTAAAAACTAGTAAGTGGCCTACATTTATATCGATCAAATCAATTTTAATAGGCTTGACGTGAATCGTGTGGCTTTCGTTAATAATCACCTATGGTTAACCATTAATATGATTCAGTAAAATGTGGGTTGATGTGTGGAATTAACTACCACTTATTTCCATTGTATTCGTGCTGAATGAGAACAATAAAATGCTATTTATACTTTTTTTAGTAGTCATACAACCATATTGCAGTCATTTAAAACCATTTTGTTGCTAAGCATATTGTATTCTGAACGAAAAAATTGCTATTGTAAAAAAAAGCAACGGCACTTCGCATACATTTTATTTAGAGCTCTTGGTTCTGGTTTCTGAGCCCGATGGTCCAGTGGGTGTGAGGTCTATGAGCATTTACGTATGTTAAGCAACCCCTGGTGCAGTCCCTACTTGGATGGGTGACCGCAAGTGGCATAAAAATATCTCGAGCTCCTCCGTGCTTCGGAAGGCACGTTAAGCCGTTGGTCCCGGCTGTCATCGTTGATGGCAGTCGTTAAGCTATGTCAGATGCCTTAAGGCAGCTTAAAAAATCTGACACCAGTGTTGGCCACTTACACATACGAAAAACAAACAAAAAACAAAACAAAAAAACATTAAGAGCTTAATAGTAATACGTTTCGAGAGTATCTCTTCCATGCTGGTTTGGGAGAAAAGGAAAACATAGAATATACCAGCTTCTTCTACTCCCGCGCAAGTTGGTCAAGGGATTGGGAGAAATTTAAGGAATCACCTAAATAGGCGATGCGGTTAACAACCCATCACTATTTTGATTCCGCTTTCCATCTTAACGCCCACTAACACGCTAAACGTGGCCTTTGGGTTATATGACCTTGGGGTCTGTCTACCCCGCAAGGGATAAAGACGTGGTAATATGTATTGTATCGATTAAGAGCTAGAAAAGATTATTTTGCAATAAATTTCTAATCGATGGTAAATATTTTTCATACGGGGAAAATTTCCCTATTTTCATGTTTCAGTATTGATAAATGTGCCTATCATTCGTATTCGCAACCTCTGCGTTATCCCGAATATTTTTACATGTGCGCTTCCCGAAACCATTTTTGATAACCGATATCCAGGCTTTTGATGTTTTTGTGCTTTTACTCTCTGGTTATAGCAATCGTGTTATGTATTATTAATAAAACTTTTCTCAAAAAAGGCAGTGAAATATTTTTATTGATTGATTTTTGACGATTTGATGTTCAAATAACATATTTTTTTCCCAAATGTTTACAACAACAGTTAAGACTTTTTTATTTGCTATCGATTCGTCAAATATCTTAATGCTCCTATATGGGTTGAAACTGAGTGGGTAAGACTATTTTAAAAGTATGAAAATCTTAAAATACAAATATACCGTAATAAAGGTCTAATCAGATAAATAAATAAATAATAAATAAATATATACGGACAAATCACACAGATTGAGCTAGCCCCAAAGTAAGTTCTTATGAAAGACTTGTGTTATGGGATACTAACTCAACGATACTATATTTTATAACAAATACATATATATATAAACATCCAAGACCCAGGTCAATCTGAAAAAGATCGTTTTCAATCTTGACCTGACCGGGGATCGAACCCGGGACCTCTCGTACCGCAGGCAGGCGTGATGACCGCTGCGCCACGGAGCTCGTCAATACAGATAAATTTATAGCAACTTTAATTATGAATCATCATAGCATAATATATAGACAGTAAAAAATAAAGGGTTAACTAAAACTACTACATATTTACAAATAAAACAGGCCTGGCAGCTCGTTGCCCCGTGACATGTATTCGTTATGCCTATTGTGTTGCACGGACAGTTTTAAAACATTATTTTAAAACGTTTAAAGTATGTCTTCGCCTTATACAACTATAAACATACTAACTAAACTCAATTCGTCCATTATAAAGCTATATTTGTCGCATTACCCACATTTTAGATAACTTTTAATAACATGATTATATTTGCTTTATAGTCTAGTTTTAAGAATTGTTTGATAAATAGGTTCTTCGCGTATAAAAAGTTTTAATTGAAAGATGATGTACTAACTAAGATTGAGAAAGGAATGTTAAGGTAGTTTACCCACATGGAAAAGATGAATGAAAGAAGAATAGCAACGAATATATAAAAAGCCAGTGTGAATGGGATAGTTGACCAGCGGGTCGACCTCGTCGAACGTACTGCTAAAGTTCTTAAGAAAGGAGATGTAAGAAGTACCCGAAACTGAAGAGCACACATGGGGAGAGTGATTAGTGTAGATGAAGCTAGAGGGATTTGTTCGTAGCAAGTGGAGATCTATAGTCTCTGCCTACTCCTATGGACAAAGGCGTGATAATATGTATGTATGTATGGAATTCTATGTTTAATCTCTTTTATCCCCGGTCAGGTCAAGATGGAAAACGATCGTTTTCAGATTGACCTGGGTCTTGGATGTTTATCTATATATGTATTTGTTATAAAATATAGTATCGTTGAGTTAGTATCCCATAACACAAGTCTAATAAGAACTTACTCTGGGGCTAGCTCAGTCTGTGTGTTTTGTCCGTATAGGTATATTTATTTATTTATTTTTCTCTCTATATCTCTAATTGAATCCTAAACCAAGCTTTCTATAAAGGAAATTCACGAAGACCCGGCAACCAAGCAATTAAATTCATTATGTCCCATCAGAACCAAAGACATACGAGTATAATTTGAGGCGTCCGTTTTAGAGTTGTATGTTTGTTGGATCCTTTGATTTATTCCCATCTAAAGATTTTAAATCTTCCACGAGATCCATACAAATCTCACTAAATCCTTACAATTTATAACCTTAAAATGAAATTTTAGTTAGATATTCGCCAATAGTTGTGAAAAACAGCTCAGAATGATATGAAAACTTGGTGTTTTTGGAATGGAACAAGAAAGATTTGTTAGTAGCCATATTATATTTAATATGCCGTGTGGTTCCCGGCGGAGTAGAATAGGACTACTCCAAGTCTTCCCGTGGATGTCGTAAGCGACTTAGGAAACACAAGCTAAATAAGCTTATAAACATCAAAGAGACGTCTCCGACCCGTCTGGCCAGCATGGAGAATGTAGGCCAAATTTTCTCACTGCTGTGACTGTAGTATAGAGCTTTTATAGTAGAGAGGGTCATGCTCCTGCAGTGGAGATAAAAAACGACCTGATGATATTTAAAAAAAGACTAAACAGTTTTTTTTCTAAAAGAGCCAAAACATCATGGAATGAAGGGAACCGCGCAGTTTCGTCCAATTTCTAAGTAAAGGCTGGGACTGAAATTTCCCTAAGCCCGGCCATTCACATGGCGCTAAACAAAAGGAGGCGTGTACGGAGATTTATGGACAATTCACGACGCAATGATATGGGATATCTATTCAAATCCTCCCTTGAATTCAGGTACTCGAGATGATGTATGTCCGTCGTACACAAAAGGTACTTTAGTTGGGACTCTAGGCGGAATAAAATGGTTTGGGATAAGTGGGACAAAAGGTTTTTGTTGTTGAGTAAACAAAGTAAATACAAATATTTTAATATGCCTCGGACGTTATAAATAGCAGTTTGATTATTTTTTTCACTCTTATGCCAACTGAATTTCATGAATGATGCATTCATACTATCATATCTCTGCGGGGCAACAGAGTCCAGCGTGGGGGCTACTCGTTTACTTTTGAAAACTACGATTTATAACTTTTTGACGGTCGCTTCAATATTCTTTAGGCCGTGTTCAGACCAAACTGACTGTCAGCCATCGACTGTGAGCGAACGTTACGCAGTGTATTGTAATTCCATACACATACAAACCGACAATACGCCATTACTATTATATGGGCCAATTGTACCTGCTCACAATCGGCGGCTGACTTTACGTTTGGTGTGAACACGCACTTACGGTTATTTGACCGAGCGAGCGCGAAGCATCTCTGTATTAGCTTCGACGAAACGTACTTGGTATGTCTGTTCGGCTGTTCTCTTCTACAGGTCACAACCAGTTCTCACAAAATTTTGTGAGCAGCAGGTCGAAAATTATACGACATTTTTTTATCGACTCAGTTTATGAATTTTTTTAGAAATGCCTGAGTTGGCACAAAGGACGTCATCGCCACTAAGGTTAGTGGCGCAGACCTTTGTGAGTTTGTGGTCATAATAAAACAAAATTGATATCCCACTATTGAGTATCTTGAAGATCATACGGATTAAGTAAGAAACCTTGCCTTCCGGTGATGGTGGCGTTAGCCAACACCTTCCGAGGTGTACATACAGTAGACTTCCTAAACGGGAAGGAACTGGTAAACAAGAGTTTCTTTGACATACATTATAAAAAATAGTCGAGCTCCGTGGCGCAGCGGTTAACACGCTAGCCGGGCTACACGGGGGTCCCGGGTTCGATCCCCGGTCAGGTTACTATGGAAAAAGATCTTTTTTGCATATTGACCTGGGTCTTGGGTGTTTATCTATATAAGTATATATTATAAAATATAGTATCGTTGAGTTAGTATCCTGCGACACAAGTTCACAACTTACTGTGGGGCTAGCTCAATTTGTGTGATATGTCCCTATATATTTATTTACATACTTAAGGGACGTAGTAGGCTCTTCCAGATTATGAAAATACAAGACAAACAAACAAGACTATATTCTAATGATAAAAACAAATCTTTTTATATGTAAAACATGATGATGAAAATTACACACAGTTCACACTGATAATTAGCTTACTTTGGTGTTAAATACTTCTTTAGGATTACTGATGAAAGAAATATTATAAAATTAGAGCAAGGTACTTTGCAACATAAATCAAAACATTGTCCATCACCTACGCCTACCTCTTTAACATAAGCGTAAACATTTCTGGCCTTCATGACGTGAATACTAAACGAAGTAAAAGCTAGGTACTCAGACAGAATTCTCGTGATATTTCTTTGATTTTCTCTAACTTTAGATTTCGACAATCATCCGACATCATAAATTGGACGGTGTCAGTATCAGGACTTCTTGATTATTTTCCGACCCGGAAAATAGCGTTATTTTAGTCAATTGTCTCGAATTCTGATAACTGTAGTTGAAATTTCCTTGAGTTGTTTAACAAAATATCGGTAATTTAGATCTATTAAATAAAACTTCATTTTGAACCTACCACCACCAAATCAAAAATAACTATATTGGTACCAATACAGCCGTCTTCCTTCTCAAATATCCACGTTTTTATTTTTCAGTAATAATTACTTTGGTTTATTTTTGAAAAACATAATTTAAGGTATAAAAAAAAGGTGTTTTGATGAAATACTCGTAGTTTGTTCATTAATTTTAGTGGTTTGGCCGACACCTTACCTCCTGAATGTGGATTATGTAGGTGAAAAGAAAACAATGGCAGTTTCCAAAATCGTTGTTATGATGTATTTTCATTTGCATATTCCACCCAACGGTGATGGCGTACTATCATGAATGGTTTACAATCTTTGCGGCTTTTAACATGCCCGCGTGATACACTTGGATTTCTATGTTCGATAACAAGCGTGGCCAAATACTTGAACTTCATTATTATAGGTATTTTCAATTTGGAGCTACACAAAGAGAATGAGCGTGAGGCAGAAGGCCGGCTGCGAAAATTTTACTAAATCATATGACGTACAGTATAGTTTTTGATTAAATCTAACGTGAGATATAAACATTATTAAAATACGTAACAGCGGGTTACTCGCCCCGAGAAAAATCTCCAAATGTGGGTGGAACATGTCAGCCAGTAGCTGACTATTTACGTGAGTAACCCGTGTTATGTATTATAATAACGTACAGTATAAATGCTGTCAAAATAGTAGATACCGGCTTCCTCCAAACCATAGCTGGGACCACAAACTGAAAACCGCACAAATGGTGAGGGTTTATTAAAATAGTTAGTACCTATACATACATACATATCATCCCTTGTAGGGTAGACGGAGCCCATGGTATTGAAACCACAGGCCACGTTTTGAGAGTTAATGGGCGTAAAGGTGGACAACGGAATCAAATTAATGATGGGTTGCTACCCGCATCGCCTATTGATGTGTTCCTTCAGATTTTCGTCCAATCTCTTGAACTTTCTCTAAGTTCAATATTTTTATAGGTGTTTATGCATTTACAATAAAAAAGGGTATGATATGAAGTGCGGTCACCTAATTGGCAAGGCGTTAGACGTAGAAAGTCTAAAGATTGCCGGTTTAAACCCTGCCTGCGTGAAATTTTTTCCCATGTCTTCTTTCTTAATTTTAATGAGAAAATTCCTATAAGTATGTTTCTTGTAATTTGAAATATTCAATAAATTCCACTACAAACCTATAATCATTACCATAAACTATGTTACAAATATAAACTATTGCTAGCGGAATATTGCGATGTCAGTACAAACAGATATATACCGCGAAAATTAATCGCGCGAAATACTTGGGAC
The DNA here is from genome assembly GCA_963082605.1 of Rhodophaea formosa. Lineage (NCBI taxonomy): Eukaryota > Metazoa > Arthropoda > Insecta > Lepidoptera > Pyralidae > Rhodophaea > Rhodophaea formosa. The sequence goes on from OY720211.1 coordinate 13,475,098, forward strand.
CGACTTCAAAGGCCTGAGTAATGATCAGACAATTTGTATTGCGGCACACATCTATTAATAATACCCACATTAATGCTGGTATAGCACGCGAAATAGTGATTTCACTAAAAGCATCTTCGCCTCTTAGCTATGTTACACGCATTCTCTATGCCGAAAATTTTTATTCCAACGCCGCACGCCGACTGAATAGTGTTTCGGCTTCTCAAAGAAATATTTCCTTGGAATTCGTGGGGAAGCATTAAATATTCAAGGCAATACGGTGCGCGCGTTTTCGAATAACTTATGCAAATATACAAATGTTACTGTGGTAAGGCATGACTAGAACGAGGCGATCGGCTTGCGGGTACGATTTTGATTGCAACTGCACTGTAAGGATTGAGCTACATTTGGCCACATGAAATCGCACTCTATCCTTTTCTATCATTTAGAACTGTCATATTTTAAAGCACGACGACACGGCACGACAAGAACGACGGAACGCGTAACAGTCAATTGCGCCGCGTGCGGCTGCGTTCCATTTCATTTTTTAAGGGGGCACCCTAGGCACAGTAGCGACGCCAATCATTTTATTTCTAATACTTCACAAATAGAAAGAAATTCAAGAATATCAATCATATAAGCACTTGTAAATTACTTGAAGTATTTTTGGAATCATGTTTTATCATTTATTAAAACATGATTCCAGCCTTAATAGCTCTAGTAAATAACGGTGCTGAGTTATCAGACAAACATGCATATTATCTCTTCTTTATCGCTTTTCATATCTTTAACCATGTTTCACGTAAATATATATTTTTTTTGTCATAGGACGGCAAACGAGCAGGCGGGTCACCTGATGGTAAGTGATCACCGCTGCCCATGGACTAATGTAACACCAGCCAGGGGTATGACAAGAGCGTTACCGGCTTTTAATTTTTCCCTTCTTAGAGGGGAGGGATAAATCCCCAGAGGGGAGGGGGGATGGGCCTCCAGTGCTCTCACTCACCGAACGAAGCATAGAAGCTGTAAAACTACTACTCAAACGTCGATTTTCTGTGAGTGTGGTAGGTACTTCCCCGGACAAGCCGGCCCATTCATGCTACCAGCTAAAGTGATAAATAAATAATTTCATTTTGCTGGGTAGAGAGAGCCCAAGGTCACTAAAATGCAAAGACTACGTTTCACGTGAAAGCGGATCCATAATAGTGATGGGTTGCTAGCCGCATCGCCTATTTACTTGATTTTTTAATTTTTTGCTCAATTCTCTGACCGGCTTATACGGTCTGCTCGAGTAGAAAAGCAGCTGTATATTCCATGTTTTTTTTCCCCCGAACTTGCATTGAAGTATAGAAAAGAATATACGTAGAAGCCTAATAAGGTAGAAGCATTACAATGAGTGATTTCGTGCTACTAGATGTAATTTAACCTTTAGCAGACCAATGTCATATACATCAACACTCAGCTGCTTTGCAGCACGAGGGGTACCTTCTCTATTTAAAATACAATGGTGAAATTTATCGAATAATCAATAAGGCAATAACCTTTGTAACGCCTAAAGAAACTATCTATAAATTTAGCTACTGTAATAACAAAATTGTAGGCCCCAAAGAGTTTTAATGACATTATTAATTATTTCAAAGAAACATTGTTGGAAGTACTAGGTATAGGGAGGTATAAAAATATAGGGGTAAGACTTGCAAAAAAAATCAATAGCTTTGGATTACACTTTATTTTAGTTTAGTAGGTATATTTTAAATGGTAATAATTGATATGTTTATGTCATCTGGTTTTTATTTATTTGTTCAAGCCTTGAGATTGTCACTTCCAGATAGGAATAAAACTCCATCGTTTCATCAGGGCGCAGGTGGCCTTTTTTACCTATATGACGAATACAATGAATACCTCACACATCACCTGCACACTCGTGAATATTTACACCTCTGATAGGTACATAATTTTCTCAGTTATTTTACGACCAAAGTGACTTACTTATTTTTATAAAAAAGGAGGTGTTATTGTTTTACGTGGTATTCTAAAAAATTAACATGAATGTGATGTATTTGTACATGGCAGTTGAAAGAAAAGAAAGTTTAAGTAGTAGTAACTAAAAAATGCCTACAACTATTGTAACAACGATTTCATTTTGTGTAATCCTCGGTAAGTAGGTATCCTTGTTTTGTAAATTTTCTGATTTTGCTTTGCTCTCTGTTAAAAGGGCAAAACATACCCTACCTACTCGAAGTCGCTTATGTGTATCCACCTTATATCGGATGGGTTTTAGGTAATTATAAAAAAATTGACTTGAGTTCTTAAGGTCAGGGGTTCAAACGTCTGATGAGTAATTGTAATTTTTCATGTAAGAGTGGACCTCGTAAAGGCCTAAGAACATGTGGTTTGTAGTGGGTGCGAGTTTATGAATAATACATTTTCCACGAGTTAAAAAAAATTGGGCACCTATAGTAATAAATAATAAGAACAAAAAAATTTAAAGCCAACATTTCAGCTTCAGTAAATGTAAGGAGGTTTTCAGCAAAAGAGTATCGGGTCTCATAGGCTATTCAAGTGTCAGTGAAAGGTCCTTTTCAGGCGAGGACATTAACGTACCCTTTTAACTTGGCGTTTGTTTGTCTAGTCACGTCCCCGCAAAACATAAATAACAGGAAAGTTTATGTGCGAATAAAATTGTCAACCCTACGTAATTAATGAAATTACCATAAATCTAGCTTAATTTTTGGGTTGTTTTTCGGGATAATAAAGACCTTTACTGTTAGTGGGAATGTACTTGAACGAATTAAAGGTGTCATTAGATAGATTGTTTAATTAAAGTTGGTGAGCGGAAGCGACAAGTTAATTTAGTAAGCGAGTAAAACTCTTCAAAATTTTGAATGTAATATTTTTAATGTAAAATTTTGTTGCATATTCCGAGGTGTCATTCCTCAAAAGATTAGAACTAACCTTTGCAGGATGATTCTGTTCTCCGTTTGCCTTGATTTGTTTTTCAGGTATGGAGATAACAATTTTAAATTTGTATCAAATACTCAGATCCTTCAAAACAGTTAATGATGTTTTTGGCCATTAATGTGGCCCATTGCGCAATAGGGAATATGCATGAAAAAAATATCTGTTATCTTACCAGTTTATCCAAAAATATTCAATAGTAAAGTATTGAAGGTGAAAACAGAATAAAATTTGGTTGAAAAACGAACGAGATAAAATGACTTTACGAAAATATGTCTATCTCACTCGCGAAAACACTATTTTATATGGCAAATGTATGCATGACATATACTATGACGTCACTAGTCCATATCGGACTTCTCTTTCTAATTTAAACTTTAAAGTTTCATATCTTCGTCGTTAATTAAGATATTTTAAAAGTTCTTACATATTTTTTTACTGTGGTTATTAAGGATTATACTAAGCAAATAAAAAAATTACGTGCATACCCCATATTGAGCTTAAACGTGTACTGGAATTAAAACCTATAGCGTACTTTATATTGATCGAGAATTATACAACTGGTCAGGGGTGTCATCCTCACCTGGTTGTTCGATGGTTGCAAGTATGGCATTGGGTATGCGCACCCGGCCTCCCGAGGTGCTACTTTCTCATCCCCAATCCATCCGAGCAAGTGGTACCCCAAATACATTTATCCCGGTCCCTCAGTCCAACAAACTTCTACATGTCTGCCAAGCATGCTGAGTATGGCAAAGCCCTCATAATGTTTATCCTAGGGAGAGGCCTATGTGCAGCAGTGGACTCCTTGCGACTGAGATAAATAGCACCAATAAAAGGAAAAATCACAAACTCTAAATTTGTAATTAGAATGTGAGTTAAATTAATAAGTAAATTTTTGTACAGTATCCTTGGTGTGCAAATTCAACTCGCTTTTGGCCGGTTCTTTGTAATAAAATTTAATATTTTCTCTTTGTTTTAATGATCACAGTATTCTTAATTAAATTAGCAATTTGAATTAAAATCTTCAAAGCATTTCCAAAAACTAATTATTTCAAACGATTATTGCTATGATTCTTAGATCTGGTAAAATATGCAGCTACTCTCTTTCCAGAAATTCTAGTAAGAATTGTATATATTTTTTTTTTTAACATAATGAATTATTTATTCAATATCCTAAGCATATTATCAAAGAGTTTTGAAATACGTTTGTTTGTTTACTCATAATGTTAAAAATAGGGATGTGTGTGATAATTTTATTGTGTTTCGATGGGGAAAAAGTTTTTTCGCATTTCATAGACATTTTTTTTTTCAAACTTTATTTACATTTGATTATAATATATATGTTCTTTTTGATCCACAACTTGTTGCCATTTTGAGGACAGAGACATGATCTCATTGCTGAAAAAATGTGGTACTTCTGGTTAAAAAAGTGTGACAAGAAGTTTTGACAGTCCTCTCTTGATGTTAATCTTGGACTGCCTAAAGTATTTTAAAGAGCCCGAAACAGATGTTAATCTGAGGGTGCAAGGTCAGAACTATATGATGGATGCATTAAAACTTCCCAGTCAAGCTCTCTTAATTTTCGCTGAGTAATCAAAGATGAGTGTGGCCTGGCGTTGTCGTGATGAAAGACCGCACCCTTTCAGATGATAAATTCTGGTTGTTTTTTTCCGAATCTCTTGCTCAAGTCTCATCACCTGCTGGCAATAGAAGTCAGAATCGACGGTTGACGGCGGTAAAAGCTCATAATGCACGAAGCCCTTCCGATCCCACCATCCACACAGCATCACCTTATTTCGGGTTGACCTCGCCACAGTCTGTGGAGCTTAACCGACTCTTGACCAAGATCTTTTTCTCAAGTTCTTGTCATACGTAATTCATTTTTCGTCACCAGTAATCAATCTTTTCAAAAATGGTTCGGTTTCGTTATGTTTCAAGAGGGAATAGTATATGAAAATTCGGTTCATTCGATTTCTCCCAGTAAGTGCATGTGGTATGTACCTAGATGTCGAGCTTTGGTTAAAATTGTTTTGTGATCAATCCTTAGTTCTTCAGCTATGTTGTAACTACTAATATGTCGAAGTAATTCTACTTTTTTAAAAATTACATCCATTTTTTTCGTAATGGAACGACCAGAGCGAGCTGCATCTTTGACATTAAAATTCCTAGACTCAAACCGCTTAAACCAATTTTGTGCTACTCGTACTGACACTGCATTAGGTCCATAAACATCACAAACTTGCGTGGCTTGTGTCGCATTTTTCCCTTTTTTGTAATAAAACTTCAAAATATATCGAATTTCTTTATTTGAGTCATTCATTTTAATAGACCGAAAAACAATATAAAAATTGCGGGTAACTTTTTTTATGTTTTTAAATATTTATATTTTAATCAATCTTTTTAATGAAATCAAAACCAGCCAAAAGATACAAACAGCACAATTAAAGAAATATTAATACAACTTTCGACCCAACCTAATATTATCATGCATGAGAGGTTCCAGACATGACGTAAAATTCGTCCAATTTATTCAAAAATAGCTAAATTTATTTCTTTATTTTAATGTTTTAGTGAATTATTTTTCCTACTTTAACCTGCAAACTTATCGCATGTAAAGAGTACTGTCAGACGTAAAATGAAAAATACCTGTCAGTATTTACCACAATTTGATATAGAAAAAAAAGAAAAAAAGATTTACATATCTCAGTTCCCTTTAATGACTAAAGATTGTAAATTTAAATTGAGATTTATCTCAATATCTTTTATATATGAATCTTGAAAGTTTTCATTAATCGCAAAATAAAGTATTGAATTAAAGCTCCTGTCTCTAAATAAAACGCTCCAAACTGCATATAAATCACGCACATTTGAGTATGCCGAGCCTAAATCGAAACAAGATAAACCAGGGCATCGCGAAAATCCACATAAAACCCGCAAAACATTCGAAAATGATTTATACTGGCCCCGATCTGTTTGGGAGGCTTCGCGGGAGCAAAAACAGATTATCGAAATCCCAGTTATTTCCAACAATCGGTTTTGGACGAGGATCCACGAAATGTTGCAAAACAAAGCTTGTGTACGCACGATTTCCTTATTTGGAAGTCAAAAATACATCTTGGCTTAAATCATTTATTTTTTTAAACTACGTATGTTAAGCATATGCAACAGGATACTACTCAAAAAAGGCAGGATTTACCAAAAGTTGCCACCTTTCAAATACCATTTAAATTTTAGTAAGTACAGTTTTAAAACTACAGTAAAAGCATAAAATACGCCATCTGATTCTATTCCTGTGTTTAAGTCACAAACTTTCGAATAAAAACCGACGTCAATCTAAGTACTGTAGGTACTGATTAAAAAAATGGTGTTAAGTAATAGGAACGTGGTGTATCATACCATTAAAAAAAGTAATATTCGAATAATTGGGGAACATAGATACAAAATAAAAAAGAATCTGACGAATTTTTTTCCTATTACGGGTGGACTGTTCCAGTGATTAATTTTAAATTCAGCAGCTTATATTTTTTTACAATAACCCATCAGTGTTTTAAGCTGACATGAAGTTACATTTAAAATTGAAGTCAATATTTTTATTTATTTTATGATTAAGTTTAAGTACCTATTAATTATTCTATACATACATACAATTATTACGTCTTTATTAGTTGCGGGTAGACAGACCCCAAAGCCATAACACCCAACGGCAACAAAGTATTAGTCTATCTTGTAAATAAAATGGTATGATTGTTTTTTTACTTTAATATTTTAATAATTGTTTCACGTCAAAGTGTTCGATTGGGTGCGAAGCCAAGCGTGTTGCGGTCTGCCTACCGTGTAGTGGATATTATCGATTCTGCATAATCTATAAAAATAACTATTGTCGAACTGCATTGTTGTATATTTTTTTAATTAAAATGAATCAACCGCTGTTCATAGAACCCGCAAAAGTTTTTTCCCAAAGTGTATCCATCGGACACGCTTATGTGACCAATGCATTTTATATGAACTCTGAATATGGGCGGGAAAAACACTTCCGGAAAAAGTTCTCTCAGCGACTAGGGCTGCCGCTTTGCATAGTTTAAAAATTTAATGTTGCTTTTTGACCTTTTTCATAGAAGGTTTTCAGATATACTGATTACTATAGAAAATATGTGTAGACCTATTCTCAGATTAAATTTGCTTCAATCTTCAATCTGAGACATGATAGAGTGTCCTTCAGAGCAATTATTTTTCAAGAAAAACATTTAAATACTTAATTGTCTTAAAAGCTGAAACGTAACAATTTATAACAATAAATGCGTATGTTCATAACAAGTTTGAAATAAGTAACTAATTTTTCTTTTGACGACCTATATGGCGCAGAGGTAAACACGCTATTCTGCCACACGAAAGGCTCTGAGTTCAAAGCTTAGCACGAGAATATAAGTACAAAAATGGGAAATCATAAAGTTAATCTGGAAAATTTAATGTACTGTAGTCAAAGTGCATATATGTAATTTTGATGAAAAGTGACTTGTCGATTTATTTTTATAATTACGGCATTTTTTTATGAATGGCTGCTTGTGTATCCCTCAGAAAATGACGTAGCAACCCTAGCAGAAATGCACGTCAGTCCTTAGAACCGTTATTAATGGTAATGTATTTGACTCCCCTTTTTTTCCTAATTAAAGTCGAGGGTACCCGTTCCGGGCAGACCCGGTATTTACTGGCCGCAATACGTTAGCTCCGTAAATGTTATCTTTGTCTTGAATTGCTTTGAAAAGCTTAATTCAGTAGAGAAGCACAGTTTGTATTGTATTGTTTTAGATTGAGAAAGTTCATGGACTTAATCTTTTTAAAAAGGTTTTTTTTCGGTATACTGTATTTTTTATTGTTTTTTAAAATTTCACGCTTCAAACACATAACTATTAATATATACTGGAGTTAGCACTAACCTTTAATTACCACTAACATTTTAAATGATTAATTTTTTTTTCGAAGTTTAAGACTTTATTCAAAATGAATAATAATAATTAAAACTACTTAAAATTAATTAAAATATTTACAAATTATATAGTCCCTGCAAACCATCACCTCGCAGGCCTGGCAGCATTGCCACGTTGGATGGCAATGATTAATAATATATGCTACATACTACATTTAATGTCTACTCCATTTAATAATAATTTTCACGCCTCCACGGTTCGAGCCGCATCTGAACACTTGTGTCATAAAAGAATCGACGTTCTGTTTATATTAATAATTATAAACAGCATTTTAACCAAAAAGCTTTTATTGTCTATTCCATTTAACAATAATTTTCACACTTTCACGTTTCGAGCCGCATCTGAACACATGTGTCATAAAAGAATCGACGTTCTGTTAATATTAATAATTATAAACCGCATATGTACCCAAAAAGCATTTAATGTCTACTCCATTTAACAATAATTTTCACACTTCCACGATTCGAGCCGCACGTGAACACTTGTGTCATAAAAGAATCGACGTCCTGTTAATATTTATAATTATAAACCGCATATTTAACCAAAAAGCTTTTATTGTCTATTCCATTTAACAATAATTTTCACACTTCCACGATTCGAGCCGCATCTGAACACTTGTGTCATAAAAAAATCGACGTCCTGTTAATATTATGAACCATATATTTAACTGACAAACATTTAATATCTTCTCCATTTAATAATAATTTTCACACCTCCACGTTTGAGCCGCATCTGAACACTTGTGTCATAAAAGAATCGACTCGCATAAAAAACGGTCAGGCCAAATCTGCTGGGACCAGGCGATATAACTACGTATTTAGCTGTGATTTTATCGTTTTGTTGTGATATATTGTTGACGTCAATAAACTGAGATTTACTACTACATTTTTAACGAGATATAATAATAGATCGATATTGTATTTTTTTTTGCTCTGATTTTTCTTTATGCAAAAGCAATTATAATTTTTTTTAGTCAGTATAGTGTTTTTTATTTAAATGTAACTGTTACCACTGACTGTATCCGCGGTGACTTCAGGATTGGATGCAGAAGATTATAAAACTCTACATAGCGGAAATAGTAACACACTTTCACATTTATAATATTAGATAAGATTATTAAGTTATAAAAGATACCTTCTTTTGATAATTTTATTGTAAAGATAGGTACAAAAAGTAGTTAATATTATTTACTTCTACAAGTTCAATGTTATCTTGTTTTTAAGTTAAAGTACCTTTTATGTGGAAACTACAGAATTGACCACGCTCGATCTAATTCAATAGCTACGACGGTACATATTAATGTACCGTCTTAGCTATTGAAATAGATAACACTTGTGTATTCATTTAAAATTGAATACAAGAATATCAAAAAAGGCTTCATCATCATGTTAAAATTTAGAAAAAACTATTTACTTCGCAAGGCTCTCATAAATTACTAACAACCTTGCGTCTCGTCGGCTGAAAACTGCGAAGTCGCGAGCACATACCGACATAATTTGAGTGGCGTAATTAGTGCGACCGAAAATGAGCCGGCTCGTACTGGACTTAAATAACTTTGTACGGTTCGGCCCTTTCCGCCGTTAGCCGAATAATCCCGACCGCTCTATTTAGACTCCGTCGTAGACAGCGACGTAGCGGCAGTCGCTCGTAGCTGTTCGTAGCACGAAGGTCTACGCGCTCTCTACGATTGCTCTACGCGTTTAGTTACCTTTAACATAACAACCAAAAACAATTGAAAGAGACAATCAAGTAAGTTAATACGAATAATTTAAGTGGCTTTTAAAGCAAGTATTGATACGTGCATTTGGATGTACTTCGCAACAGGTAAGTGTAATAGATGTTGAATGACAAATGTGTTTATTGGTTTTCGATACGGGTGAGGATGTATTGCATTATAAATATCACTGCAGGGTGCAGCTTTGGTTCTCGCGATATTGCATAACAGCAAATATATATGAAGTTTAATTTACTCAGATTAACATTTCTAAGATTATGAGCGTATTATCAAATGAAACACATGAAGCTTATAAAAAATATGATTTCAAAATACATTAGGCTTAACAAAAAAGATGTCCAGAATTTAAGAATGTTTTATTTTATTATGTAAGTAAATTAAAAAAAAAATGGTTACCTAGCTTATTAACACAATCATATCTTTATATACGTTTTTTTATATTTAAAAAGATTTTCAGTATACTAGCAAGATAATAAGTAAATTACAAACCTATTAGCTATCACAACTCTATTTGCGATAGATTGAAAGTAAGCAGATAGTTATTTATCTGAGGGATTACAAATTATACAATGTATATGTATACTTGTGTGTATACTTATGTAATACAGTATTACAGCAATTTCACATTTGATGAATTTCGTTCTTAACAAGCCAGGAATGTATTTTTATCTCTTGTACACATTTGGGCCTGTATTTAGGACGAGTACCTGAGGTAATTTATTACGGTCTTTGATAAAGTCCGTAACATAATTCCTTGGAAATGTTGTACTTGATATTTTTGTGTAGTTTACGGTCTTCTTTTTTATGCCGATTACTTTCGATTTACACGACTGTTAGAGAGTGCATTGTTTTACGAGATCATATTATGTATGTTTTTATCCGCACATATGTATGAATGAATTGAATATATCTATGAATGTAAGTATGTGTTCCATTGTTGTATCTGCCTTAACGGCTTGATCGACTAAAGTGTGGGGTGTCATTAGATTCGTATTTTTCCCCAAATAATCATTTGCTATCTTCTTCTTCTTCTTCTTAGTGTGTCGATGGTACGATATCATTTGCTATGTGATGTCAGAATAAAAAATAATCTGACGACCTTTTTGAAACTTTTAAAAAAGTGGTCGGATTTTTTATTTCTTGAAATAACCCACTTATTTATTTTTTGTCTTTTGCACGCCTCTGGGATCATATTCGATTCGATCCCTTGTTTTTATTAAGGAGGTGTTCTGATTATGCCTTCAAAAGAGGTGGTTTTTGCGACTCTCCAACAATGATGTTTTTATTAGGACTTTTATACGAGTGTATGAAGTATAAGGTAGGAAAACCTAGTAATGTTGGGCGTTAATAATGAGGTGGCTTTAAAGGATGATACGAGAAGTAGAAAGGACATCAACCGTAAGAAAACTTAGTAAAAAGACCCATATTGATAATACAAGAGGGAATGCCATTTTTCAGACATGACTTTTTTGCACTACTACTTAAATGCGTAATTTGAAGTCTGTACTCGTCATCATCATCATCATCAGGTATTTCTAGTCTCCACTGCAGGAGCACGACCTTTTGTGTACTACCAGAGCCATATACTAGCCTCTCTGTACTCGTATATAAAAAAAATGCAAACTCATGTGTCTGTCGGTTCATTAGTGTTTTCTTTGACTGCCTACATTTATAGACCATACAATTTATCGTATACAGTAAAACCTAGTTCGTATTTTTACTTTCCTTTGCAATTGTATTTTGCACGAGTACTCAGTTGATTAATTAGGCCCTTTGATAATGCCTCCAACAGATGTGGTCTTTGTGAGTTTGTGGTTCTTCAACAATGAGATTTTTGTGTAGACTTCTATAGCATTCAGTTTACGTAAAGGCAGGGTAAACTAAGTCAAAGACAATATGTGGAAACAAAACCCGTTAGGTATTGGCTGAAATATGTACCTTGTCACTATGATAGATAATTATTATGATATAAGAAAAATACAAAATATGTCATTGAGGTGTCGCGAACGGATGTTATGATGTGGGATGTCTCAGTGATTATTTTTGGCATTTTTATACATTTAACAGTTTTGAGACTTGGCACTTGAATTAATAATTAGGCCTCTCGAGAATGCCTCCGATAAGCACCGTGTTCTCGTTTTGCAATAATCACCGTTTTTTATTGGTACCTATAACTTTTTAGCCTTTTTTGGACGCAATTTGCGCTCCTATCTTATTTTTTTTTATATTTTATTATAAAGTCGTGATATAAGTAGATCGCGATCTTATAATAATACAAGATAGTATGTTTATAATTTATATGTCGTTTATCTCGTCTTTATTCCTTACGAGTTAGACAGAACGTAAATCCAACTACGTTTGCTGTGATGGTGCGGTTATGAAGAAGGTGGTGGTTTCATACTTTATCATAAAGCTGGAAGGTGGTAAAAAGCTTCAAAAAGAGACTTAGTTATATCACTTAAGCTATCTTATGTACGTTTTACGGATAAACAACATTTAGACAACAACAACAATAGATAAAGAGGACTATAAGGGTTTCACGAAACTGAAAAAAAAAACGTTTGTGATGACTATAGATAAAATGTGGATATTATTGGATAAAATCAATGAACGAAAGGACGAAAAATTATGTTTACGTGAACAATATCGTGTATGACAGTGATGTTTGCTGTTTGCTGTATGTATAATAAGGTTAAATTTTATTGAAATTTACCCTTATTATTGGTAATACAAGAGTTTTTCAAAAACCTATAATTGTATACATAAACTTTCAAATATATTTAAATAAAACACCAAAATACATTAAATTTTCCGTATCATGGATACCGTAACCACATACATCCCTGAGGTCATATCCAGAGTAAGTGCTTGAGTTAATTAATTAGGCCTTTTGAGGATGCCTCCAACACACCCCGTGTCTCCCCTCTACAACAATGGTTTTTGTGTGGGCTCCTATTCTCATTCGGTTTTTTTCTCACATTTTGGCGTATTTCTCTCTTAATGGAAATTAAATTTCCATTAAAAAAATAATAATACTTAGCAAGCGAAAACATCTAAATGTCTTTGCTAATAAATGTTAATAAAGAGAACGATGAATATATGGTATATCACACATAGTACTTACAGTAATTAATATGGATGTCACATTAGTTTCTTGAGTAAAACACTTGAATTATTGTACGTTAATACCTATATCTTTATGCTTCGTAAAATATTTTATTTGTAAAAAGGTTTATTATTTGTAATTGCAATATTTTATTCGAAATAGCCATTCGTCTCTGCCCTAGTCAAGACAATAAATCTTAATTTTGTAGTAATTAAAGTAGAAATGAAAATAGATTTTCAATATTCTCTCTTTATGTGCCCTTGGGATCACATTCGGTACAAGAGCTTGACTTTAATTTATTAGCCCTATTGATAATGCCACTAACAGTAGTTTTTGTGAAGGCTCTTATGTAACAATTAGTATTTTTTTATTTGCCGCTTTAACTCACACTGGTGCTAGTATCACGAAGCTGACTCTGAATATTAACCCGTTCACAGTCCTTAAATGAGACTCTTTTTTCGTATGTGAAACAAAATAGAGTTCTCACATTTTGATGATTTCTGAAGTTTGAATTAACTTATGGCGCGATTCCTGCCACAGGGTCAAAAGCTTGGGATGAAAGACCCAACGCAACAATAACACGTCACAATATGTGTGCTGCGGGTAAATTTCAGCTAATAACGTGAAAATTCACACGTCAACAAATACGTGCTTAATTTCAGGCTGCACCGACGGACACGTGGTCAATGCTCGCATACAAATTTACTTTACTTTTGCATTGACACACAACGATGTAAGGTTTTATGAAATACTAGTAATTTTCTTGTGATTCTGTCCGCGTAAATTATAACTGTGATAACCACATAGGTTATAATTTATGCGGACACCTGAAAATAAATTAGTTTTCTATAGGTGAAAGAATTTTAAAAATCGGTTTAGTGGTCGGTGATTGGCCACTAAATACTAAAAAGTAGAAAGACTCTTAAAGCTCAACTGAGGCTTAGCCTAACAAAAAGGAAAAAATCCGTCTGTAGTCGGTGTAACATATCAATAAAAGCAACTTTTATGTTGTATATACACGAATATTTCAAGCAAAAAAATAGTAATAAGAAAATGTGTTAAATAAGTATTAAATATTATTCACTTCATATCTAATCTCACTTTACATAAATAACTAACTGACCATTTTTGTCGGTTAACTGATAAATGAGTGACGATACCGTCCGTTAAATAAGAAAATAATCACCATTTTAGACCACTCGAAGAACAGTTTAGGAGTTTATGTATAAATCCTTATCTGCCGTGCTTTCATACTACTGTGCTATGGTATTGGCAGCAACTGCCTAGCTACTGACAGTTTGGCAGACTATCCGTATTTTCCGAGCTGTCTAGTGCAAAGCCTGGTATCTGTTAAATTATCACTGATTTAGTAGGCCAACACATACAATTAATGCTAATAAGAGCGGTATATATTTTTTTGTTACGCAAACAATATTAGGGGTTAAACCGATGCGATGCCTTAGATGACTCTAATTTCATTTACATAATGTGAATCTGAAAAAACACATTATTAATATTTCTATAAATTTATAAGCATTATATCGAATTCATATTTAAATAGGGAATCAGGTTGCAAATTGGGTAAGAGTCAATTTTCGATCCAATTTTAGCATGAAAAACGTAAAAACTTAGTCAGATTCTTTTCCACTAAATTATTTTTATTTTATTTCTTAATTTAATAACAGTCTATAAGAATAGCATTGTGGATGAAAAAAAAAACCCTTAAATACATCAATACTTGGATTATGATTTTCCATTACGCTCCTTCCTTCCTTGACCTAGGCCCTATCTACATCGTAAGAAACACGTTATCATATCAATTCAAAAGTATTAGCAAGAAACAATAAAATGTGCTATTATGACGAAGTTTTAGTGAAAGCCAACATATTTCACTTCTAGAGTTTACGAGTATTCTATGTGGTGTCTACCACGTAGCGCCAACCTATTTCATCTTGTATCGACACTTGATATTAATGCTCCAGCCGTTATAAGCGAGTTTTTTTGTTATGCAAACAATAGTAGGGGTGAACCGCTGCCTCTGGCGACTCCGAGAAACCGTTTTTTGTTGAAAGTCATCGTTTAATCGATTAACGTCGTCGCCGATACGCCGAAGTGACGGAGGCTGAATTAATTTTATTTTTCCCGTCACTTCTTGTAACTTGATGTTTATTGACTTTCGGAATAACTAAATATAGGCGCTTTTGTAATGATTTTAAGGAACGTTTTGTTTTTTAAGATAAAAGTGGTTCTGGTAAATTCGAGATAAAAATAGCTTTGTTTTCGTGTTCTTATGCAAAATTATAATTGTAAGCCTTATGAATTTTCATCAAAATCCAGCAGCCATATTCATACATACATAAACATTTTAGAATAAATATTTTTTATTATTGTTTTCCCATCAACCTGCTCGATACAAATACCCTTTTAGACCATCACCGTAATGTGTTATTGAAATTCTTACTTCGTCGCTGGGTGAGGTGAACCTCGAAAGCAAATTTCTCTAGTTCGCAGTGTGGGTGGATAATACCTTTTCTGTAACGTTTCATACAACATTGTTGCTTTAGTTTTGTATATTTCTAAATTACTACATATTACTAAATAAAGTTCACCACAGTGTCTGCTGCTCGCAATAAATACAAAAACGACTGCACTGATGTTAACAACGTTTTCACCAATAGATAGAGTAGTTTTATAACGTATGTACGCTACTAACATAGTATGTAATGAACATAATAGGAACAGATGTTTGAATAAACAAAACTACTGAATGGGCTTTGGCCTTAGTCGAAGAATAATTCTATTTCACAAATTTTACTTTCCATTGCTGTAAGTTGTTTGTGAAGTTTATAGATATGACGGATTATCAGCTTCAAGCTTTCAATACGTTTAGTGCGCTTTACTTATTTATAGCCAGATCTAAACCATGAGATTTATGGCTAGATCCATTCGTTCAATAAATCCCGCAAAGTACGGCGTTTGGCTGCAGGCGTGACTGTAAACTGATAGTTGATACTTTAGCTGTTGCCGCTAAAATTTGCGCAGTAGGATTAACAAACAGTAATTTGTTGGCTATCAGCGAAGAAAAGCCAGTTAAGGAGAAGTTTATCAGTGCATAGAATAAATTTTTACATTATCATCATCATTTCGTATAGGTGAGATGGTCAATCGACCATGTACACCTTGGTGTCAGAGTTCTTCGGAACCGCCTCTGACGTGGTTACTTTAACGACTACCAGATGGCAGCCGGGACCAACGGCTTAACGTGCCTTCCGAAGCACGGAATCATCTTTGTTTTCAGACAATCAGGTGGTTCATGCCTGCAATGTCCTAATCAAAGTGTAAACAACTTAATTTTACATTTATCACGGGAAATGCTCAGAGGAATCAGTCGACCTAATACCTGCCGCAATATTTTATCACCGTTCTACCCGACTTAGATTGAAGTTTCATGCGTTAAACCTGGATAACTGGCAGTCAACCACTGTATGTTTAAAAAGAAACTTCCTGCCATGTACGTAAAATCTTCAAAAAACGAGTCTGGTGATGCAGTTGTCTATGGACAGCGATGTAAGCATAGATTAAAAAAAAAATCGTCTCTCTGGGTGAAAGCATAGATTTAAAAAAAAAAATTTTTTGGTGTAAGTTATCACCAGGTGAGCCGCTTGCCCGTTTTCTGTACGGTAATATTATAAAAAAAAATTAAATGACAAAGCTCTTCATTCATTTGCTAAAATATCAACCAACTGTGCGTTCATTGCACGGTGCCATAAAAAAAACCCTAACATTTCATTACAAAGGAAAAGATAAACTAGCGTGATTACTTGGTTTAAAAATGATAAAGATAAACTAGAGTAGCCTTGCAATCAACGGCGTTTGGCAGCAAGCGTAGGTAAAAAATGCTAGTTGACACTTTAGCTGTTGACCCTTAAATTTGCTATTAGTAAAAAACTCTTTAACCAAATCTCGTATGCTTCCAGAAGAGTATACATATAGTCAAAGGCTTTCAGTTGCATATAAAATGAAAAGAAAGACGTACTGTTATGAGGAAGTCCCGGTCGGTCTTTTTAAAAAAAACGCGCACTTAAAAACACCAACACTTTATTCCCGAAAAATTACATAGATTAAATTCGGCACTGTATCCCGACTTTGCTTCCCGAGCTCCGAGTACTAACTGAATTTTACTTAGCTGCGGAAAGCCATGAGGCGAGCAAAATGCTGACTCGATGGAAAAAATAGTAAAATGCTTATTGCATCTTAACCTACGTTTTAAAGTAGGGTATAACAGCCCCCCCCCTTTTGACGGAGCTTTATCCAAAATTAAGATGAAGCGGAGTTAAGAGAAATAGAAAAAGAACTAGAAAGATATAGTATGTTTAACTAAGTGAGTCAGGGATGCAGCGCTTACAAACATAAGAAATAGAAATGAAATAGTAGTTAAAACTTAAGATAAAAATAAGAGTTACGTATTACATAGTTTAAGAAAAACATAATTATTATTAAGTTCATAGCTTTAACATTTAAATGTTTATATTTCTAGTAGAACTATGAAAATCGACCTTATGTTGCTGCTGATGATAAGTTAGAGATTTAACTGATTGCTTATCTTCATCAGAGCTAGACATATTAGACATCTCAATAGAATTAGAAATCTTAGATTTACTCCTTACAATCTTTTTATTATTGCACTGATTAAAGATTTGAATACAACATCCAGAACTAGTATTATGATTTTTAAAACATTTATATAATTTATAAACAGAATATAAGAAAATACAAACAATTAGGATATAAGTAAATGTAGAATAGTATGTGCCATATTTAATAAAATGAGACTGACTTTGTACATTATCGATTTCATTCTCCAAATTATCTAATTGATGAGTAGCATATTTTAAATTATCTAAATTTATTTTACTTAAGGATAACGGAGATAAAGACGGTATTGTCTTATTAAGGATGTCTCTGTTGCAGCAATCGTCTGCAGTTATATCGAAGCTTATATTTATAGAAGACTTAATATTAAACGTGGAATAACTAGTTGGAATTAGTTGCATGGTTTTAGAATAACCCAAACAATTATCAGTTAATTTAACTATCCCAGTACCTACAATAGAATGATCGCTTATGTCGTCATCACATTTTATTGTTAATTTATTAACATTAGATTGAACAAAAATCCATTTATTATTTAATAGCTTCTGCCAAATATCTATCTCACCATATAAGAGTTTAGAGTTACATTGAGAAGGCAGAGATAAGATAACTTCAGTTAGCAACATTGACTCGCAGCTTGGACTTGCAATACAAGAGTACACATTTATTAATTCACATATAGAGTATTCGTCACTAACCTTCTTACATATATCTAAATTATCTAACATAGCATAATGCATTCTGTCGTCGCTTAAAGCAGTGTACACACTGGAAGGTTGAATTAAAGCAAATGTTTTCATGTATGACTCATTATGAGGTGTAGGTAAGGGTATGTTCTTATAGAGAATGTACTTAGTATCACTTATTAAGGGGATTTGCAAAACAAAAACAATCTTATTATTATAGTAATAGCAACTAAGTTGAGAAACATCCATTATAGAATGAATAGTAGTAATATTTAATTGCAGCGGCAAGTCTAAATGCTTCTTTATTTGATTGCTATGCTTACTTAGTTCATTATATAAACTTAAAGGACTTAGTACACTAGGATGTAGAATATTAACCTTAGAAAATAGTATAGCATTTAGAGTAGAATCTAGTAAGTTAGAAATAGCTAATAAAGAGCTTTCAATTAAATTTAGTAGATTATTTATCTTAGACATATGATATAGTAAGTTATTCATTTTTGTTGATTGAGACAAGATTTCATTCATAATGTGTATTTGATTGTTTATTTTATTTTCATTTTGATTAAGCTTAGATATAGTAGAGTTAAAATTATTAATAGTAGATTTTACAATATGTATGTTATCTCTCATGAGCCGGTAGCTCTGAAAATAGTACGAAATAGTAGGTATAAAATTAGGATGTAGCAGGCTTGATTTCATTAGTATGATATTTAATATGTTTACGGCCTACTTGCAATGTTACGTTATGTTTATTATGAACCTTAATTATCTTGTAAGGGCCCTTCCATACTGGGGACAGAGCCTTGCGCAATCTGTGATGGTGTTTCAAGTACACCATATCACCTGATTTATAAGAAATATCGCGAGAGCTAGAATCATAGTATTGTTTTGATTTTTCTTTGCTATTTATAATATTTTGTATAGCTTTTTCTCTGCTGAAGCGCATTCTATACTGTAGAGCGCGAATATATTCATTATAGGTAGTATTATTACTAGTATCATATAAAGAATTGGGAATAGAAGGTTTATAACCGTATAATAACTCGTATGGAGTGAAATTAGTAGTACAATGTGGAGTAGTATTATAAGATAAAATAGCAGTAAATAAATAGCAATGCCAGTCGTTCTGGTTTTCATTAACAAATGATTTTAAATATTCTTTAAGGGTAGAATGGGACCGTTCAAGGGCACCGTTTGTTTGGGGATGATAAGGGGTAGTAAATAAAGATTTTATTTTACAGATTTCGGCTAACTGTTTAAATAGATCTGAGGTAAAACATGTGCCTAAATCAGTGAGAATAGTTTTTGGAAAACCGAATAGAGACATAAAATGAACTAGGTTTCTAGCAATTTCTTCACTGGTAGCAGTTACCATAGGATAGGCACTTGAGAATTTGGTAAGATCGTCTTGAAGAGTTAGTATAAATTTGAATTTTTGGAAACCAGCTTCTGGTAAGGGACCAACTACATCGAGAGCTAGTCTCTCGAGAGGTCTAGTAGAAGTAGAAGTAATCTCCATTGGAGCTTTGTTAGATTTTCGTAAAGGCTTATTAATTTGGCATGACTTGCAACTTTTCACATAATTTTCAATATCAGAACGCATGCCTTTCCAGTAGTAGGCAGCTTTAATTCGATTATACATCCGTGTTGAGCCGGGATGTCCCGCGATAGTTGAGTCATGATTTTCTTTTAATATTTTAGGGACCTCAACAGGTGTAGGGTAAATTAATTGATTTTTGTAAATATAAATTTTAATATTAGTATTATGAAAAATATAGGATATCATATTATATAATTTAGTATAAGGTATTTTTGAAAAAGGGTCCGTAAAGTCGGACATAGCAAGTTCAGTGACCTCAGGATTTTCAGTAATAATTTTATCTCTTAATTTAATAAGTAAGTTGTATATGTCTTTAAATTTTGTTTCTTCATAATGATGAATTTTTGTATAAAGGAAATAGTAAGTTTTATTTTTATTGCATATCACTTGAATAGTATAAGGCTCGCGCTCGGAATTTACTAAGTCAGCGGGAGCGTCGAGCTGCGATAGTATTTCTTCGCAGTAAGGCATAGAATAATCAAAGTCTAAAGAGACTGGACAAATGATTGATTTAATTTTAGTTAAGGGTAAACTTTGACTTTGTTCTTCAATAGTAGTATTAAGGGTTGGTAATTTATTAGTAAATTGCATTTTAAAGTATTTTTCATAAGATAAGTTATGTAAATTATTTATATCAATAGCATTAATAGGGTAACGAGATAGTGCGTCAGCATTAGAGTTAAGGCGACCTTGTTTATATATAATCTCGTAATCATACTCTTCGAGTTTGAGACGCCAGCGAATGAGTCTACTACCTGGGTCTTTATTATTGAATAGCCACACTAAGGGCCTGTGATCAGTAACGATCTTGAATTTACGCCCAAATATATAGGGACGGAATGTTTTAACAGCGAAGATAATGGCAAGGAGTTCTTTCTCCGTGGTAGAGTAATTTCCTTCAGCCTTATTAAGAGTTCGTGATGCGAAGGCTATAGGTTTATCTTTACCTATATCACCTTGAGAGAGCACTGCTCCTACAGCATAACTTGAGGCATCCGTAGTAATTATAAACGGAGCGGAAAAATCAGGGTACTGTAGTAAAGGAGCTGTTGTAAGCTTATCTTTTAGAAGATTGAAAGCAGTGTCTTGCTCGGATGTCCATTTAAAGGTAACATCTTTCTTTAGAAGAGACGTGAGAGGCTTAGTAAGCTTAGAAAAATTCTCAATGAAACGGCGATAGTAGCCTACAAGACCTAGAAAAGATTTTATATGTTTAACATTAGTAGGGGTTGGAAATTCAGTGACGGCCTTGACCTTGTCGGGATTCGGAGATACACCTTTATCGGTGATAATATGGCCTAAGTATGCAACCTCGTGACGTAAAAATTCACACTTGTCAGGCTGTAATTTTAAATTAAATTTACGTAGTCTATCGAATACTAGCTTAAGTTTTGTAATATGGCTAGGCAAATCGTGTGAGTATATAATACAGTCATCTAAATATACGTATGCGTGGAGACCTTGAAGGCCTGAAAGGACTGTATTCATGAGCCTCTGGAATGTAGAAGGGGCATTTTTTAAGCCAAATGGCATCCTGTTGTACTGATAATGACCAGAAGAGCTCGAATTAGTATTTACACTAAAGCCTGTCTTTTCAGCATCATTAGGGTTCATTTTAATTTGGTGGAACCCACTTGACAAATCGAGGGTACTAAAATATTTTGAGTGACCTAATTGATCGAGAATATCAGTGATTAGAGGCAGTGGATAAGTTTCAGAAACAGTGACGTCATTGAGACGGCGATAGTCTATGACTATTCTCCATTTGCGCTTGCCAGACGCGTCTAATTTTTTGGGAACTACCCAAACTGGGGCACTCCATGGTGAAACAGAGGGACTAATTATATTTTGGTCAAGCATCTTTCGAATTTGAGTATCAACTTCCTCCTTATGGCATTCAGGGAAGCGATATGACTTGACATGTATAGGAGGTGCATTACCTGAATTAATAGAGTGTTCAATTGCATTAGTATGAGACAGTGGTTCATCTGGAAGATGAAAAATATCTGTATATTGAGAGCAACATTCTAAGAGCATTTTTTCTTCTTCATTATTTAAATGAGAGCAGCGTATAAGCTTTAACACTCTCTGAACACGATCAGAGTTAGAATAAGAAATAGAATTAATACTTTGATACTCGTAGGTACTTAAGTCATAATCAAGTGGTAGCACTTCTGCGTAATAATCTTTGATCCTTACGTCAGAGTCAGTGGTGTTCAATACTGAGACATTTATTCTTTTATTAGGTTTAATAGAGACAATAGAATTTGCAATATAAACACCATTGCATAAAGTTTGATCTAGTACGAGACCTTCATTATTACGATAAGACTTGGGAGAGTAATTTGATATCGCACATTCAATAACAACTTCTGAGCGGGCAGGAATAATATAAGTTGGTTGAGTGTAATTTATTTGTAAATTATGCCCTTGTATGTTTAATAATTTAGAGTCGTAATTAATGTTAGCTTTAAAATAACCTAGAAAATCGCTACCTATGATACCGTCATAGTTTAGTGAGACGTCATCATTAACTACGTGAAATTTGTATTTAAAAATATTATTGGATAGTAAGAAATCCATTTGAAATGTGCCTAAAGTCTCGCAACAGGACTCAGTGTTATTTATACCTTTTAGCTTAACAATTTCGCGAGATAAAAGGGGTGTCGTGTTCATGCTTGATCGTTTTATCAAGCTTATTGAGGCACCAGAGTCTAAGAGAAAGCTTAAGGGTTTAGAAGAGTAGCTTGATTTTATGAATACGTGAGGCAGAGATATCTTTTTAATCTTAATATCTGTCTCATAAATAGGAATAGTGCTATCGACATGACGAGATTCAGAGATTTTATTTTTGTTACAAGATTTAGTAAAAGATTTAGTATGACTCAGTTGCTCGGACTGAGATGAGGATTTAGTATGACTCAGTTGCTCGGACTGAGATGTAGATCTAGTATGACTCAGCTTCTCAGGCTGAGATGACGATTTAGAAAGACTCAGTTGCTTGGACTGAGATGTAGAATTAGTATGACTCAGCTTCTCAGGCTGAGATGAGGATTTAGAAAGACTCAGTTGCTTGGACTGAGATGTAGAATTAGTATGACTCAGCTTCTCAGGCTGAGATGAAAGTTTAGGACTCAGTTGTTGAAACTGAGGTGTAGATTTAGTATAAGACTTAGTATTAGATTTAGTGTAAGATTTAGTATAAGGTTTAGTATAAGATTTAGTATTAGAATTAGTATAAGGTTTTGTATAAGATTTAGTATAAGATATAGTAGGTATAATCGTGTCATTTTCGACATTCGATTTCGGTAGACACGCGCCCGAAATCGGGGTTAGTTTAACTGTGTGTCGCCGGATTCGAACCGCGACTCGATTGCATCACATGCATTCACCGTGCCAGTGGTGTTATTGTTACCACGCGGCGACTGATAGTCACGTTGTGCATAGTTAGCGTTTCCTCGGTGCTGCATGTTATATTTACGCTTACGGCACTGGTCAATTGTATGACCTAGATTTTTACAATAATTACATGATTTTACGCTGGAATTCGGATTAGAAATAGAGTTAGAATTAGAGTTATTATTAGAGTTAGGACTGAAATGATATGTTTTCTTAAAATTATGATGATTTCTAGAGGTTTTATTCTTCAAGAAGCATTCAGAGGAAGTATGCCCTGATTTATTACATATAGAGCATTGTTTGACATATTTATTAGAATTAGATTTAGATAAGTTAACTATTTTTTCTTCCTCAATTGCGTGTTACACCGCCTCATTTAATGTTGAGGGATTTTTGCACCGGACAACCGCAGATATAGAGCTATTTAATCCTAACATGAAAGTATTAAGAGCAAGGTCCTCCATGGCGGCTATTCGACCAGGAAGCTCTTTTGTATCCTTGCAGCTGTAATGGATCTCAGAGTGTATCCTAGCTAATATATACTCGATTCTGAGGGAATACTTAGTAACATCTTCACCGCTTAATTGTTTACAATTTTGCAAATCAACTAATAAGTGCGTAGAATGCTTTTTCTCGCCGAATGTATTTTTTAAGAACGATTTAAGTTCATCCCATGTTTCAAATCTCCTTAAACTACAAGCTGCTTGAGCTTTGCCCTCTAACTGAGATAAAATAAATTTACACAAAACACTCTCCTGCTCTTGAGTGGCTAGAGAAATAGCATTATCGCAATTTGTTAAAAAGGCGGGAAGTGACTCTCTCTCACCATTAAAAGTTTTGATGAATTTTGATAAAAATGTTAATGGGACCTTCTCAGATTTTTCTGAGGTAGAGGTCTTGCGACCATCTGATTCTGCTTTGAGCGACATCAGGGTAAAATATTAAGAAATAGTAAAAATATGGAAATAGTAAAATATAGAAATAGTAAAAATATAGAAATAGTATAGAATTGTATAGATCTTGTAAAAATAAGAGTCAGTTCACGAGTATGTAAAGAAATAGTAAGACACTCACAGAATCACGTAGATCACCTTCACTAGCACTAGCATTTCCGATGCTGGATGATGAACTCGATGATGAAGTGCTCTCGCCCTAGTGGAGCGGGAACTCGAACACGCGGCAGTCACGTGGGCAGCCTATGCGTCTGGAGCACCTTGTGGTATGCTAGAGGGGTGCTCGTGATGATGTAGATGGTGGTGAGTTGGTGAGTTAGCACTGGAGTAGGTAGTGGTGCGGGCTCAGGCTACACCTGAGGCTGAACGTCGACCTTGTGTGGGAATACAGCGAAACACGTGGTGCGGGCTCACGCTATAGAGCGGAGGCTGACCGTCGACCATCCAAGGGGTGTGGAGAACACGTGGTGCGGGCTCACGCTAAAGAGCGGAGACTGACCGTCGACCATCCAAGGGGTGTAAAGAACACGTGGTGCGGGCTCACGCTATAGAGCGGAGACTGACCGTCGACCATCCAAGGGTGTAGAGAACACCTGGTGCGGCTGATGCAGGCTTGACCTTCGGGTCGAGTCTTACTGTCGATCAGAGACCGTGCTGGGATCCTCGGGTTCTTGAAAGGACTTCAACGGAAGCTACTTACAACATCCCACTTCTGACACCAATTTGTTATGAGGAAGTCCCGGTCGGTCTTTTTAAAAAAAACGCGCACTTAAAAACACCAACACTTTATTCCCGAAAAATTACATAGATTAAATTCGGCACTGTATCCCGACTTTGCTTCCCGAGCTCCGAGTACTAACTGAATTTTACTTAGCTGCGGAAAGCCATGAGGCGAGCAAAATGCTGACTCGATGGAAAAAATAGTAAAATGCTTATTGCATCTTAACCTACGTTTTAAAGTAGGGTATAACAGTACGTAAGAAAGCAATGACGTACTTACTTCATAGCTAACTTACTGTCTATGTAAAAGTACAAAGGTTCGCAAATAAAAGCTTTTCATAAAATATCATGATACACAGGAGAGCATTGGTTTTAGATTAGATAAAATGAGAGATATGTAAAGAATTAATTCTGTGCCTGGGGCTTCATATATTTCGCTAAAAGTCTGTGGGTCACTTTTTCAGCTAATCTGGCCAAAAATAAGTAAGAGACAGATTATTAACCAATCCCAATACACACTGCGATCAGACATTGATGTACGTAATTCTTATGATTGTATACAAAAGTTGTCAGTGTCGTATGTTTTTTTATATGTAAAACCTTCATGACACCTGACAGAACCTCTAATCTAGCTCCTAAATACTAGATTTCTTTGTCCAATAAATCTCGCAAAGAGTGGCGTTTGGCACCGGGCGTGTCCAAAAAGCCGCCGGTTGACACTTTAGCTGTTATCGCTAGAATTGGCGCAGTAGGATTAGTAACGAGGGTTCCTAATCTGATTGCCTGAACGAGATTCTTTGCATAATTCGCTGGCAGGCGTCTAACTTTAAACTAAAAGGTTGGACTTATAAAAATATTATTTAAAACCTTTAAAACGAGCAAATGGTTGATAGATAATAAAAATTAAGAGAAAAAGAAAGTTGGAACCGTAATAAAAGAGCACATGTAGGCAGCTACATGTGCTCTTTTATTACCATTCTCTTCTTTCTCATTTCTTATTTTAGCCCCCAAGCACAAAAGAAGTGATGTTAAGTTACAGTACCTTACCAAACTTATTTACTGATCTCATTAAATATATTTTTTAGCTTTAGATTACAAGTGTCTTATGATTATTAAAACTTGATAACTATAAAGAGATTTTTTACTTTGTGATGATTTGGTTTATAACAACATGTATTTGGAGTAATTACATTTTATTCCAAAACAATGAGAGACGCTTTTGCATAGAAGTATATATTAAATGTTTTGAATATATTATTTGAATATAGTAAAATATAATGCCTGTTGGAACACATTTGCGAATTTCTCTTGCCACTGGCACTGTCAAACGTCACCAAGATTTGAGGATTACGCTAATTCTAATAATCCGATTTGGAGGAGCACGGGACATGTTTTTTCAAGGGATAAGTGCTGCCTATTTTAACACGTCGTCCTCACTTCCTGAGTTAAGGCACGTATTCACTGAAAGAGTTCGCTTTTCATAGTTTGTGGTGAAAATGTGATATCTTCTAAATATAACTGACTAATTTATATATAAACGCACATCCGAAACTAGTAAACCTAAAAGCTTGAAATTTGGTACAGGGGTTCATTTCATGATGTAAGTGAGAAATAAGAAAGGACTTTTTGAAATTCAATCTTTAGAGGTGCAAAATAGTGGGGTGAAGTTTTACGTGGACGAAGACTTGGAAAAATATCTAATTTGCTTATAAAACATTGTGGACGGGTTTTTCTGCGAGAGGTGATTTTGAGCGTGTTGTTACGGATCATCAGGCCTCAAGTGACAGAACCACAAAAAAGGCCACATTAGAATATTAATGTGTGAAGATGAAAAACTAAATCAAAATAAGTAGTTGTGGAATCTTGCCGTATTGCGTATTTATATGGTTTCATTCCTTCGATCGGCTTTTATGATCTGTGATTCACGCTGCAATTCAACATCTTTCTGCCCATAATATCTCCAGATATTACTTAAGATTGGGCTTTTGTTCGCATCCGATTTTCATATCCGAATTTGAGTCAGTGCAATATTTTTTAGAGCTACTTACCTGATATTAGAAATACTAGAATCGTTTTTTTAACTTTGAATAATTACATAATATCCTTGAATATACTTATAAAGATATCTGTAAGAAATATATCGTTCAAGCACAGTACACGTCCCTACAAGAGAAAGGTCTTTTGTTCTAACACGTTCGCCTCACTTTTAGTTAAAGCACGTATCCACTTGAAAAGTCCTCTTTCATACTTGCTGGTAAGAATTCAAAATGCCCTTGTTTTTTTTTTAATCATTTCGTGCTTCCTTTTATTATTATATATTAGTAGTTTTGAAAAATGAAGAGTATTTTTGAATGTAAAAAGTATTTATAGAAATAAATATAAGGCTCATATTTATGTTTATAACAATGTTTTTTTATAAATTCATGAATCCCAACTAATATTATAAATGCGAAAGTGAGTTTGTTTATTTGTTTGTTTGTTTGTTACGCTTTCACGTCGTATCTAAAGAACCGATCATCAGGAAATTTTGCATACACATAGGTTAGGGTACTGAGAAGGACATAGGCTATAAATCACGCGGGCGGAGCCGCGGGTAACAGCTAGTTATGATATAAACTGTTATATTTTGGGGACAAAAATATAATATAAACACGAGAGATGTTTTTTTAAGGGATAAACTCAACTTTTTTTAACAAGTCTGCCATACTTGGGAGTTAAGGGCCCACAATAGGCACACTAGCGACGCCAATCATTTTATTCCTAATACTTTACAAATAGAAAGAAATTCAAGAATGTAAATCATATAAGCCTTAGTATATAACCTGAAGTATTTTTGGAATCATGTTCAAATATTTTGAGAATTAGTCATTAAGAGAAAAAGTGATTACCGCCAAAAACGGCCGTTTTTGGCGGTAATCTGATTTTCATAATTCTCACTGATTCTGATAATATTAAACATGATTCCAAAAATACTTCAGGTTATTTACTAAGGCTTATATGATTTACTTTCTTGAATTTCTGTCTATTTGTAAAGTATTAGAAATAAAATGATTGGCGTCGCTAGTGTGCCTAGTGTGAGGCCTTAAGGCACGTACTCACTCGAAGCGTTCTCTATTCACACTTGATGGCAAGAATTCTGATTTAAGTGGGCACTTATACGCACCCTTAAATTTTCTAAAACATTATTATTGCTCACGGTTTAGTTAAGAATTAAACTATAATCTATAATCCTGAATAATTTGAATAAGGAACATGTATTTTCAAGGGATAAATTCTACCTTTATTTTATCAAGTCTCCCACATTTGGGAGTTAAGGCACGTTTTCAGATGAAGCGTTCACTTTTCACACTTGATGGCGAAAATTATAAACTGAGCACTTTAAAAACATTATTGTTCCTCACAGTTTAGCTAAGAATAAAACTATATGCTATAATTAAGTCATCATCATCGCCATCGCCAGGTCTTTTTAATCTCCACTGCAGGAGCATGACCCTCTCTGTACTACTAGAGCCATATATTAGCCAAAGCAGTCAGAGGATTTAGCCTACACTCTCCACGCTGGCCAGACGGATTAGAGAGGTCTCTTTGATGGTTATTAGCTTTGTTTAGCTTGTGTTTCTTAAGTCGCCTTTTACGACATCCACGGGAAGACTTGGAGTGGTCCTATTCTACTCTGCCGGGAACCACACGGCGGTTAATTACAATAATTAAGTCAATATTATATCCTAAAGACAGAATAATTTAAATAAGGAACATGTATTTTCAAGCGATAAATTCTAACTTTATTTTAACTAGTCTAACACTTGGGAGTTAAGGCACGTATTTAGTTGAAGCGTTAACTTTTCACACTTGATGACGAGTAGATATTAATATAATTAGGCACTAAGACCCTTACAGTTACAAAAAAATACTATTCCACTCGATTTAGTTATAAATTAAACTATAAGCTATATTAAAGTAAATGTAGCCCGGAGACACAATAATTCAAATTCGAAACATCCTTTAAGGGATAAATTCTACCTTTATTTTAACAAGTTCGCCAAACTTGGGAGTTAAAGCACGTATTCAGTTGAAGCGTTCACTTTTCACACTTGATGGCGAGAATTATAATTTAAGTGGGCACTTAGTTGCATCCGTCCTTTCCATAATGTGGCGTCATTCAATATTGTGGAAAAATAATGTGAATGGACCCATCACGTTGAATAATATGTTTTATTTTGTGTTAAAATAGATTTTTTTTTCTTTATACTTACGTGTAAAAAACTTTCAGATAACAATAAAAAATCTGCCAAATTAAATTATAATGACATTTGATGAAACTAGAAAAATCACACACAAAAGTTCCTTATACCAACCCACCAACCCATTTAGTAGAATTAATAAAGGTATCCAACATTACTTAGTCATGCTTCAAAACCTGGTCATATTTTCTGGAATTATTTAGGTAAAGGTTTAATGTTTTTGGCTTATGGAAAATATATTATTATTATTATACTTTTAAAAGAATATTTTATAAAATTTTATTCTACAGTTTAAGTACTGTCATAACAAGAACATCAAAAGGAATAAGGTATCACAATAACCAAATCAAAAGCTGTAGGTAAAATTTGGACAAAATCGTGTTTCGTACTGAAACAGAATACTCTATTGAAACATCGGAGAGTCCGTTCCCTTAAATATACCTAAAATAAATGCCATCAGAGGACAGGCGGCATTTCAAACATTTATTTTGTTATTCTTGCTGAAAGGGACGCGATATTTTCCTTCTATATCTGGCTCAGCTGTTTGGCTTTGCAACAAAAACATTCGGATGGAATTGACATTTTGGTATTTCTACTCCATTTTCCGCAGTCGTTATTTTGTTAATGTACTTTTTTCGTATGAAAACATGCTGTTAGTAATATCGTGATTAAAATTTTCTCTTTCCTCGTCATGATATTTTTCTTTGATAGTTCGTTTCTTTTATGTGCTTGCCAGTTATAATATACAAACAGAGCGACCAAACCAATTACATTCTAATAATTAGAGTTTTTGCTAATGCTTACTGCTTGATAATAATAATATTAACAGCAGCTACTGTCACAATGTTGTTCAATGGATCTTCTTAGTACTAAGTTATTTATAAAACCTCATTACATAAGTCTGATTTCACTATGCATTGCAGGACATTATTACTTTATTACAGTCGGAAATATGAAGTACTAGCTGTTACCGCGACTTCGCCCGCGTAATATATAGCCTATGTCCTTCTGGGTACCCTAACGTATGTGTATGCAAAATTTCATGATGATCGGTTCACAAGATATGGCGGGAAAGCGTAACAAACAAATAAACAAACAAACTCACTTTCGCATTTATAATATTAGTTAGGATCAATTAAAAATACCTCAAGTTTCCTCAAAACAATACTGCTCTTAGTATCAAAATATTATCATGAAAAACATCTAATAATAATAATAATAATAATAATATCCTTTATTTCAGGCAATAATATTGTACCTACAATTACGTACAATATCAGAGGCCCATATCATATATACCTTAGACTAACATACATATAATACAATATAACTTAAAACTAGGTCACACGTTGTGTCGGCGACGTGAGGCGCGGGGCTTCAGCAGGTAACCGTCCTCGGAATTTCCGGTACACGACTCCCTGCGGCCAGAAGTCCTCCTTCATGAAGGTCTCGAGATGTTGGGTCGGCACTCCTACCACAAAGGAACTAAAGTTTACTCTATGGCGAGATGCCAACCGTTCGACCCTCAATGTCAATTTGGATTTCTTCAGCACGTAGGTTACGACGTCTTGAACCGTCGTATTCCAGTGCAGTCGGGACACATACAGTTGCGTACACTTGACCTCTGAACGCAACTGATTGGGTCCAGTCGGTGCGGTGCCAAGATGGTTACGGCTGGCAGGCTTCGTTTTCCTCCGCTTAGCTAAAGTGAAGCCCTCCTTATCGCACTGATCTTTATGTTGACCCGACGTCACAGGCTTGCGAGAGCTTGCCTGTTTAAAACTGCAGGAAATCGTTAACCAATTAAATCAAATCAAATGTTTGTACAATTTCAAAGTAATTTGTCGGAAACCCTTTGGAAAGTTTAATAATTACAAAGTTCTATGAATGATTAACTTGTTGTTAAATTGGTGTTGGGATCTAGTATGTTTTATATTATACCAAAATATGTATGACGGGGCATATACGAGTAGTGTGAAGAACCGATGGCTGTGGGGTAGAAGGGCTCTTGAATGGCGACTACTTACCGGCAAGCGGAGCGTCGGAAACCCACCGACCACCGTCGGTCAACCAAGGTCGCAAAAAGACGCTGGATGCAGTCTGCTTCTAATAGGTGTTGGAAATCCTTAGACGAGGGATGTGACTTTTGCAGCTGAGTTGATGTGTAAACCGCACAGTATAACAACTATGAAATAAAACAAAACAGCAAGTCACATAAAATTATTTTTAAAAGTTGGTGACAGAAGGAAATGAATGTCAGAAATCATAATCATTTGTAACGTAATTATTTTAGTTGTATCTTGCCATTAGTAGATATGGTGGTAATTTGACTTTAATGTCCATAATGATATTCAGTTTTTCGACCAATACGAAACAGATTCTCAAATGATCTTTAATAAAGTGAAAAATATTGTAACTCCTAATATGATTAAAACATTACGATATGAAACTTACTTTTGACGTACGCAAGTGAGTAAAGAAGACATAAAAAACCAAATAAAAGAAATGCATCAAATATATAGTTTTATGTAAACAAGGAAAAACATTGCCTTTCGGCTCACTCACTGATATCTCATCTTCAAATCTAAAGTAGAAAATAATTGCCAAGAATATTAAAAATAAATTAAGAATTCGCGTTACTGAAAGGGCGAGATTTTGAGTGATGGTTTATGGTAATGATGATTAAACTAATAAATTTGTACTGTTTGTTTCATTTTGTAAAACACTTAATGACTGCCTAATATTTATATGAAGTAAGTCATTACTACCTTTTTCTCTACTTTTCATTCGCGTGAACGACGCTCCCTTGCCTGCCTTTAACTAGATAAAAATACCCGAAGCCCTTTTCAGTAATTCCCATCAATTTGTGTGCAAAATTTTATCATTTTTACTCAAAGGCGTACAGTACATAAATCGGACTAAAAAAACAAACTCATTATCACATTTACAACAAGTTGGTATTTTTATGTAAGTATAAAAACATGAATTTACACATATTGATTTCAAGTCGCTTCAAAGAGAGTTAAAAAGTAGAAACCAATTAAACAAACCTGCGCTACAGTCAGTTCGCAGTTGGAACGTTGCCAAGATCTAAAAGAGGCTGCTTCCGGTCTCTCACTTCCGCGGCAAGATGCTTGCTTCACGGCAATTTTCTGTGGTTTATTCTAAATAGGTATACCTGGAAATAAGGCAGAATATATAGGTTTGGAGAAGTAGTAAGTAAAATAAGATTTTACTTTAAAAGTTCTATGAAGAAAGTTCTTGGTAATTTAAATCAGGCACAAATATGGTTAAGTTTTTATTT
The DNA here is from genome assembly GCA_963082605.1 of Rhodophaea formosa. Taxonomy (NCBI): domain Eukaryota; kingdom Metazoa; phylum Arthropoda; class Insecta; order Lepidoptera; family Pyralidae; genus Rhodophaea; species Rhodophaea formosa. Next base: position 13,507,420 of record OY720211.1, read on the forward strand.
TATTTAAACCTGCAAATATTTATAAATACTGGAATTATAGCGCCAAATTAGTTAAAGAGTAGAAACCAATTAAAGGAACCAGCTGCCGCAGTCAGTTTGCAGTTGGAACATTGCCAAAGTCTAAAGAGGCTGCTTCCGATCTCTGACTTACGCGGCAAGATGCTTTCTTCGCGGCAATTTTCTGTGGTATTTTTTCAGACAGAGTTTATTGAACGGGTGAAGCTAAGTATGCATTTGCGGAAATATAATATAATATATAGGTATAAAGCAGTACTAATAAGAATTTAATTAAAAAAAATATCTTATTATATAAAACTACTAAATAAAAGCTCCATGAAGAATATTTTTGATAATTTAAATTAGGTAGAAAAGTGATTAAGTTTTTAATTTATTTAAAACCAAATATTTATAAATGGGTTGACTAGAATCATAGCGTCAAAGTTGGTTGAAGGATAAAATCAAATAAAAAACCTGTTTCGCAGTCAGTTCACAGTTAGGGCGATTTAGGGATATGGTTTTGCACCTAACATGTATTTATTTCAAGTGGCTTCAAAGTTGGTTCAAAAGTAAAAAATAATTAAATAAACTTGCTCCTGCAGTCAGTTTGCAGTTGGGACGTTGCCAAGGTATAAAGAGGCTGCTTCCGGTCTCTCACTTACGCGGCAAGATGCTAGCTTTACGGCAATTTTCTGTGAAAACTCTTCTGTCGAGTTTATTGGGTAGGTAGGGTTTGCGGCAATATGATCGAATAAACGGATAAGTTAATATTAGTAGGTAATTCACAAAAAGTGGTCAGTTGCTAATGAAGCTTAGAAAATTAAGTGTTAACCTACATAAAAAATATTTGTAGAGCACATAACCAAAAAATTATACTTTATTTAAAACTAGCTTTTACCCGCGGCTTCGCTCGCGTAATATAAAGCCGTCTTTCTCAGTACCCTAACTTATGTGTATGCAAAATTTCATCGGTTCAGTAGTTACGGCGTGAAAGCGTAACAAACAAACAAACAAACTCACTTTCGCATTTATAATATTAGTAAGGATAGGATATTCTTTTTTCTTGTTCTATTGAAAGTATATTTGTTTTCTTTTAATTTGGTGAGCAAAGTAAGAAATTCAAATATTCTATCTCTGACTATCTGACTATCCTTTCCTACTATTTTTCAAAATGTTGGTGGTCTTTTTTTGTATTATTATGTTTTAAAACATCATAATTTTATTTTTTTAAATATGTTTTTAAAAATGAATAGTTTATGGTACCGACTGTCCACAAAAATCTATTAAGACATAGATTTAAAACAATGGGTTCTATGCATCAAGGCTTTTGTTTTAAAAATTGCCACTTCAATTTTCAACCCAAATTCTTGTAATATGGACTTCGAGTGGTCTATTTCCCAAACTATTTAAACATAACATTCCGCAACTAATGCCACGTCCTAACTAACGCTAAGGCTTCCAAATTTGCTCACTAAACTAAACTCGGGAACTTGTAAGCCATCAGATTTAAGGCTCGCACAGGTGTTGCATACCAACTTAACACGGACACTTTAGTTAAGGCCTGTAAACTACAGTTGTTAATTTAGTACTTTTAAAGAAGAGGTTATTTTGACTACTCGTAGTATAATTTACTGTGACATTTATTTGGTGATCTTTCGGATAATGAATGTATAACGATATTGTAAAATGAAAACAGATGAAAAAAAAAGTAAAAAAGAAATATAATATAATCATTAATCATACAAAGCCCTTCAGGCGAGTAGGCGACCTATACTGTTGAAAAGAGTTTCTTTCGGCATTTCTTCTCTGCAGTGGTCGGTTCCGAAATGCTAGTAGTCTGTAGCTTTTGAACAATAATTAGTAAATGCATTATACTTAATAAGATAATTTTAAATGTGATTTGACGTGAAAAACTGCCTGCAAGGGCCTATTTTCTGAATAAACGCTTTGAATCTTGAATCTTTTGGTGAACATAGCAAAGTGTTGACACATTTTTTTTATAATAGTGAATACTACAAAGAGGATACTTTTACTTTTATAATTTAACTGTACTTACTAGATTACGTGTCTATCAACATATAAAACTTTTCCTTTAGAATAGGATCAATGCTGTGACTTAACTTTTGTTATGAACATATTTTTTTTTAAGTTGCTAGCATAGTCCCAGGCCATTGGAGAAATAATTTATTTGGACGGACGGAATTACCCCTTAAGATAATGTACATATTATATACTGTCACGTCTTTTTCCGTTGCGGGGTAGACAGAGCCCAGGTCTACAAACCTAAAGGCCACGTTTACCATATTTGGGGGCTTGTAGGTGGAGAATGGGATCAAAATAATAATGGGTTGTTAGCCGCATCGCCTGATAACATGATTCCTCACGTCTATTCCCTCGATCGGCTTTAACGATCTGCGCGGAAAGATAGGCAGCTGACATATTATAAGTTATTTCTTTTCTCCCAGACCATCGTGGAAGATAATTTCGAGGGTCAATTTACTTGCTTTATACAATTATTATAATTTATGAGTATCGATGATGTATGTGGAATTGGAAATTATTAATAATCTTTTATTGTTTGAAAAACAATAAAGTTTTTTATCATGACAAAAAAAAGATTATTATTATGTTATCATGACATTCTAACTTTAAAACAAATAAAGATATTTGATATCTCCAGAAAAATATCCGTTGACTCGTACTTATAACAGTGTCAAATTTTATTATCTTAATTATTAATATTATAACTTTTTTTCTAATCCAAAAGTTCAATGATGGTAAAAAGTCATAGCCAACACTTACGGGACCAAAACTCATACTAAGTACCTTATTCTATCATCGACTAAATTTCTACCAATATAATTTAAGATTTGACGGCCTCCGTGATGAAAATAAAACACAGTATGAATGATGTCATAAAGCAAATCTCGAGTTCCAATGAAACACAGTTGAGGACGCATCCGCAAAAAAATCTTGAACGAGAAGGAGGATGTATCAGAATTTAGGATGTCTAAGTTACTTGCGGAAAGGAGCAGTTAAAAATCTTGACCCACGTATGAATTGCCGGGTGTAACTATTTTCTGGTAAAGATCGTATTGCAAAGTCATGTACTCGGTATTATATATTTTTGTCAAAGACCTAAAAAAGTTAAACACATATTACATCTGAAAATCAGCCGTAATCATTTCTACAATATTTGTTTTATTTCCCTCAATTGCACCAGCACTTGCGTGATTCTATTATCGCCCTATCACAACAAATACAAATGCTAGTATAACAGATAAAAATATATTATTTTAATAATTGAGTTACAATTCAATTTCAGTATTTATCATCATCGAACAATGGTATTGGCACCAGCACTTGCGTAATTCTATTATGGCCCTATCACAACAAATACAAATGCTAACACTACAGATAAAAATAATTATTTTAATAATAGAGCTACAAATCAATTTCAGTATTTATCATCATCGAACAATGGTATTGGGATTGGAAAATATTAATAATCGAATACACCCGCGAGCGTCGGCCCGACCGACCGTGCGGCCGACAGCTCCGTTATATTTGGCGTTGCAGGAATTTATCTCACTTTGCTTTTGGTTGTCTGTTAATTATTCACTTATTTGAGAAATGTTGAAGCTGAATCTGAAGGTTTTATAGCGCAATGTTGATTGCAGTATACGGCAGGGAGTAAAATTCATTGATTAAGTACGAAACAAAAGAACGCGCTTTCAGGATCGATTTGCTGATGAAGTTTTAAGATATGCAGACTTGAAGTATAACTGGGCAGGATACATCACATTAACGCTTAATGATAGTAACTGGTTGACTCAATGGCCAACAGAGAAGTGAGCGGTCCAGAAATAGGCCACGATCTTAACAGCTGCGACAAATAAGAGAGAGTAACGGACATGAAAACAAGAGAAGACATTTTCTTAATTTTGAATTAATTAATGACTTATTGTCAAAATAATCTGCAAAATCGAAGTCTGGGTGGACTTATCCACCCAGAAGAAGATAGTATTCTTCCCCGAAGTGTGAAGTGTAGTAGTTAGTGTTCCTATGTAACGTTATTAAAAATCAATATGGTATAATAAAAAACTCTAGGCAACTTCATAAAAGCGCCACATTTATTCGAAATAGGTAAAAGAAATTATTAACAGTAATGGACCTACATATTATCTTGTTATTTATCATCATTGAACAATGGTATTGGATTGGAAAATATTAATTATCGAAAATACCAGCGAGCGGCCAACCGACCGTACTGCCGATAGTGCCTGGTCTGGTATTTACATTTGAAATTTGATTATATAACTCACGTGCTCTTACAGGCTCTTACACACAAATGAATAAAATCACAAATAGTGGATGTAAACTACCATAAAACGGCATGCTATAAAGTGTATAAGTATCTTAGCAATAATACAAACAAAAGTATAGCTTGAGGCAAATTCACAAAAGCGCGAGCGTTATTCACGATAAAAGGAATTATTTACACTAATGGACCCACATATCAACTTGGTATTTATCATCATTGAACAATGGTATCGGATTGGAAAATATTAATTATCGAAAATACCAGCGAGCGGCCAACCGACCGTGCAGCCGATAGTTGCATTATATTTTCCGATACAAAAATTTATTTCATTGCGCTTTCGGCTATATATATTTTCAATACTTACAGTTGCTAATAATACGGTTCTTATGACATCTAAATCTGTATCGTAATGATGTATTTTACAGCACTTGCTTTTTACTTTACACCAATCACAACCGCTCTATAGCCCAATGCCACAAATGCAAAATTAAAACATTTTCATAGAATCCGAGCAAAGAGTTTCAAGTTCAGCATGAAAACTTTTTCTGATTTGTGAGATGCGATTTTTTAACCGAATTCGAAAAGGAGAAGATTATCAATGTACTTTTTGGAAAAAAAAGCCTTGATTAAATGTACCTGATTATTATAAATGTATGTTTACAAACTGCTTTAGTTCCTAACTTTTATAAATTCCTTATTTGCTGATCTTCAATCTTGTTTTAGTTTAAGGTAATCGCAAATGTATTGAAAAACGTCGTATGATACTCGTACGGTAAGCTGTCTATTATAGTCGTCGGTTTATTATAAGCACTCGGCTTGGCCTCGTGCCTATAAACACCTCGACTATAATATCCAGCTTACCGTACTTGTATCATAATGTACTATTTCATCTCACCTACCCTTAAACAGTGTCATTAAATGCAAGCAAAGTGGGCTGGATGGTCGCTATCACAACCACGGGCTATAAGATTTCATACAAATTCCATAAAGCCGAGAGCGCATAAAGTATTTTTTTAAATTTAATAGGGCACTGTACCATGCGCAAGTGTCAAATCTTTTACATCCAAAAAGTTTTCTAGTCGAATATTCAAATTTGGAATTGCCAGTGAACCCGATAAAAAAAAAAGATTTGAACTATACTGCGAGATTTTTGTGCTTAATTCAAATTTGTAATTGTTAATGGCCGTGGTGGCTGGCTGTTTGTATTCATCGATCTGAGACATCCACTTTTTGGATAAAACATTTTCATTATCTGTAGAATCCTCGGATACATTTTCTGCTCATTGCAGTTTGTCGCTATTTATTTTTAGGCGAAATATTTTAATCGTAATCTTCATTAATTTGCATAAAATTCATTCCCTACGATAAATTAATAGATGGTCAATAATGTTGATATAGGTAATATAATCAGCCAGCTTGCAGACGCATAAATATTAATTTTCAAGGTAAACTATACTCATACTATACAATTCCAACCAATATAGTTTGAAAAATACTTTTTTGCTCTACTATTTACTCGGTGAGATGAAAAACATTGTGTGTATCACGGCCGGTATTAGACATTACAAACTCGGACTACTAAAAGCTTGTTAGTAGTCGCTCGTTTGACGTAATGTCTTCTATACCGCCCTTGCTACAGAATGTACTATATAATATGTATGTATGTAAGTTTTACGCCAGCAAAGGGACGGAAAAATTGCTAGTTATAAATATGATAGTCACAATAAGATAATGACAGATTTCTTTTTTTGTTCGCAGGGCTAATGAATGAAGACGAACATGAAATCGAAGAAGGTTAACAAGCTGAAACGAACACCGAAATCAAACACGATAGAAGTGAAATAGTTTGTGCTAAAGGCAAATGTAACAGAAATAACGATGCGTCGCGAATTAGTGTGCGTGCTGACCGCAGCGGCACTGCAGATAATTGGGGCCTCCACGCTGATGTGTCCAAGTGACCCTAACTGCGTTTGCGGCGGCACGCTCGCTGTCGAACTCGATTGCAACATCGACGGTGAGTGCACTTAAATATTCACGTTTTGAAACTGCCTTTTACAGTCTGCTAAAAGCGTGAATTCCCAGCACGCCCTCAGGCCTTCAATTTCGATAATTGGAAAGAGTTTGGAGTTATGGACAGATATTTTGCTTTTCTATTACGATCATGATTTTCTATTAAAGTTCAATTACCATGAACATGCAAAATATTTGTTACATGTATGATTTTTATTATTATTTCAATCTGAGTCACGAGTTTTCATCAAAAGATAAAAACTCAGCGAGATTAGACACGACTTAGTTATGTGAAAAGAATGATGAAAGAACTATGTTTAGGGTCTGCTAGAAATAAAGAATGCGTAAATAATATTTATATAATAAATACCTATGTGATGAAATGTCGCCGCTAATGAGTATCAAATACTTGTAAATATTTACTGTAGCTGATACAAATGATTACAGAGAAACGGAGGTTTCGTCTAATAATAATGACAAAATAAAATATATTTTTTTCCTAACAACTTATTGGTATAATAAACACTATTAATTAAATTTGTTTCAGGTCGGATAGTAAAAATAAATTTACTACCAAATACTTACTTAAACATAAAATGCGAGAATTCAACGAGTCTCGACTACAACAAATTACCTAAATGTGCCAATCATATGAATTCGTTTAAGTCAGTCAGCTTTAAAGACTGCCCATTGCCTACTTCGTCTTTTAAAGATGTCTTGACGAATTTAGGAGTGTCTAAGACCATGGCACTCATATTCCAAAACGCAAAGAATCTGTCTGGATATTTTGACAGAAAACATTTTGCGGGATTACAAGATTTGACTAAATTACTATTGTCTATAAATGGGATCACACGGTTACCCGACAATCTCTTTATGGATATAAATAAGTTAACGTGGCTTAATATAAGATCAAACAGCATTAATCTGTCAGAAGAGCTGTTCAAACCACTCGAAAGGCTGGAAACTTTAGAAATAAGTCACAATCACATGACCAATATTTCTTCAAATTTGTTTTCTCATTTAACTTTATTGAGGAAACTCTCATTATGGCAGAGCAATGTAACTTGGTTCTCTGAGGACTTTTTCAGCGGGGTCGACGTTCTTGAAGAGTTAGATTTGAGTTCTAATGGCCTTAACGAACTTCCGTGGTCGATATTCAAACCTTTGAAGAAACTGAAGAAACTGACATTATTATCAAATAAGTTCTCGGCGCTGCCGGCGAATTTGTTCAAATACAATGATGAGTTGGAAACAGTCGTTATTCTGAACAATGACGTAAAACTTAAGGAACTTCCGAAATACTTGTTCGGGAACTTGCAGAATCTGAAACAGATATACATACAAAGATGTGGGCTTGAGTTATTGCCGTACGATGTTTTTGCAAACTCGCCTCAAGTGACGAACATATCATTAGCATACAATGATATCTCGACGTTGCCAGAGTCAATCTTCAATGACCAAATTAATTTACTGGAATTAGATTTGAGTCATAACAGTCTGAAAAAGTTGGAGCCGAAAATATTTTCGTCTCTAGTAAGACTAGAAGTGCTTAACTTACGTTACAATTCATTAGTAGAGATTTGCGGGTATAGTATTTTTTTAACTACTTTTTATCACAATATTACTGAACATTTACCTTAATATTTCGTTTTTAAAGCTTGATACTAGATATATCAGTGTGAACTCCAATCGTGGCATTAAATTTTTCATCTATATATATAAATAATTTCTAGCCTTTTCATATATGATATTTTATTTCCATTTCAGGTCAACGTTTGCATCGCTTCTAAGCCTGATAGATCTTAATATGGAGAACAACAAACTGAAGACAATCTCAAACTTTTTATTCAAAAATAATAAACAAAGGATGTCCATTACACTGGCTTATAATCGTCTTTCCTTCGAAAGAAAAGAATATAGGAATAATACTTGGGGTATTGCAAGAATGTCTCCTTTTGCCCATACATACAACTTGAGACTTCTAAATTTGAGTCACAATGATTTTAGACTCGTTTTTGATGACTGGTGGCTAAATGGTCACGACATACTGGATTTCAGTTACAATCGTATTAAAATCCTTTGGGTATGTTTTTTTTTTATTTGTAATCTGTCGTATACTTGCAAATATGATCTTAAGATATTAAAATTTAATTTATTTTTCAGGATGCCGACAAGCCCACTTCATTGAGGCCTAAAAAAACGTATCATGATTATCTCAAGAAGCCTTTGAAAGAAGTGTGGATTGCTCACAATCCACTGAACTGTGAATGCAAAAACTTTCACTTCATTGATTTTATTGAGGAACAAACTAGAACTAAGGTCTTTATCTTTCACTAGAATTTAATTACTAAAGTATACTGAAGAACTGATTAGTTTTACTGAATACAACATTTTATTTCAGATTCCTGATTCATCGTTGTTCCAATGCCCGATATGGACCAAAGAATCTTGCTACATGAGATACATCATTTTCATCGCCCTCATAATAACTTTGGTGTCCCTTTACATAGTTATGATAATATTATTCATAGTCTACAGAAAGCAAGTTAACTTGATCGTAAAGAGGAAACTATGCGAAAGAAAAAATAAAAGTTCGCTGCCACCACAAAATTTATGTAAGGATAAGTCCCGCAATATCGTCGTAAGATATTGCGATGATGACGAAGAATTTATTTTGAAGGAAGTGGTTCCTGGCCTGAGGTGTCATAACTTGAAATTACTTATGAAGCCAGTAAACAGCGACAAACAGAACTTCGTGAAGAACCTCACCCGATGTGTCAAAGATACACGCAACACGACGCTCGTTGTGTTTTCCCCAAACTACTTAACGTCGACTTACAGTCACGTGAACATAAAGAAAATTCACGGCGAAATGTTGAAAGCGGAAAATACAGTTTACATTTTCGTAGATATCGGCCCTGAAAACTCTATATACGCGTTCTTGAAGGAGCAGAGGGATGAAAGCACTTCAGTATTGTGGAGTGAGGTCGATTTTTGGAACAAAATTCTGAGCATGCTATCTGTCGATCACAAGAAAAGGGTCGGTGCAGTCAGCAAAAAAGATGAAGTGAATCTAAGAAAGTTTAAGTTGTCGAAGGCAAAACTCCCAGGGAATATTTCGTTTTCTAAACTACCTGACTGGTCTACTCTGTACAATGTTAACCCATTTTCTCACAGTCACGTTTAGTTACATTGTACGATAATTTAGTGAGGTAAAGACTGAATCCATCACACTCAATAGTAAAACTCACATCTTTACAGCGGTTCTTTTTTTGTCTGATTCGATATCCACAGAATTTATATTCAAGATTGAAAACAAATCAAGGTTATGGCAGGTAAGTGGTAATTTATAAAGATAATTTAACATAAATAGGTCTCGCATTACGTAACGACTTTCATGGTGTTCACTTACCTAGCCAAGGCCTGATTATGGCCTGACAATGATTTCTCCTTAATTCAGTCAATGTCATTACCGGATATCAAATCAGATAATGGAAACCCGCCTTTAGTTTTGACATAGACAGTACGACAAATGATTTACTTTGTGTGACTATGTGTACAATTGTTTGAAAGCGCGACATGTGTAAAATTTTTACTTATATATTTCACTGTGTATAGATAGTTTAAGGATATTTTATTGTTTGTAAAGGTAGATGTAATCTGTAACGGTAAGATATTCGTTGTTCAGTGGGTAAACCTGCATTTATTTCACTCAGTATCGTACTTCAAAGAAGTTTGTATGACACCAGGACGTGGATATTGTAATCGACATTTAATCTCTTTTTTGTTATGTAAGTGTACATATTATTATTAACATATGATACAAAACATTTACGTTTCATGGAAACTGCATGTTGTTAAGAGTTGTAAGCTGCAGCTTATAATAAAACGTATACTTTACAAACTAAAGTGGTTTTGATCCTTTTATTCGATTTAAGGTGTAAACAAATCACTTTATTAAAACAGGCACTTTAAAATGATATTTGTAACTTGATGATAGCTTAGATATATATATAACTACCCAATCATTTTTTGCTTCATTATAAACTAATTAAGATGGCATTGAATATAAGTGAAAGATTTGTAATAATTACTCAAGAAAACGTCTAACATTAAACTCATTGAAGAACTTTTCTTAGTCATAAAAGTAGATAATAGACTCATTATTTAAAATGAAAATTTGCCACACCCATAATACCGGAAAAATAACATTTTTCTGTACTGTGCGTCGTTAAATTTTGCATTTAATAAATATTCATCGCAAAAATTTAAAATAAGTAATTTATAAGATTTATTTGTAGTAGGTGTCAATATCCACTATAAATACGATAGCAAAATGATAAAAGGGACTGAATTGCAGGCGGTAACAGGGGGTTTTTAGATATTATATAAATCAAAAACAGACCTAGATATTCAATATCATCAAGTCTTTTTAGTTTCCAATGCAGGAGCACAAACCTCTCTGCACTACCAAGCCAGAGCAGTCAGAGGATTTGGCCTACACTCTCCACGCTGGCTAGACGGGTTGGAGAGGTCTCTTTGATATTTATAGGCTTTGTTTAGCTTGTGTTTCCTTAGTCGCCTTCTACGACATCCATGGGAAGAACTGGAGTGGTTCTATTCTACTCTGCCGGGAACCACACGGCATCTAGATATTATCAAGGTTTTATTCCTTGCATCGGAAAATAGATCCAAGGTCATGAAATGGAAAAGTTTCGTTTAGCGTGCCAGTGAAAATAAGGCGTAAGGTTGAAAGCGGTATCAAAATAGCGCTCGTTTGCTTGCCGCATCGCTTATTAACGTGATTCCTTAGATTTACACCCGATCCTTTGACCAGCTTTTACGGTCTGCGTGGGAAGAAAAGCAGCTGGTATATTCTTTGTTTTTCCTATTCTGATAAACCAGCATGGACGTACTCTTCCATGTAATAACAAAACGATAAAAGTGGTTAAACTGGAGCCTGTAACAGAAGGTTTCTAAATAATAAATAAATATATAAATATACACGGACAAATCACACGGATTAAGCTAGCCCAAAGTAAGTTCGAAACTTGTGTTATGGGATATCTCAACGATACTATATTTAGTAATAGAGACTTATATAGACAGACAGACATCCAAGACCCAGGTCAATCTGAAAAAGATCTTTATTTATTTATTTATTTACCTGACCGGGGATCGAACCCGGGACCATCCGTATCACAGGCAGGCGTGTTGACCGCTGCGCCACAGAGCTCGTAAAAATATATATATTTTCTCGAGGTTTTTACCCATTTTAGTCTGCGTCGTAGTGAACAAATCTCAACGTGTCACCTACTGCGGATTTTCCGGTCGTCGTCAGCGGCATAGCGGCTTTCGGGAGACGACGAAAAAGTTGGAAATAAAAAAGGTGAATTGTACATTATAGAAGTAGTTTGACTTACCAAAAATATTTTTATAGCAAAACGGATCTAGATGAAACTTAATGTAATGTAAGAATACACGTTTTTACCACTAATATTATTACTTTAGGACTTTGCAATATTGCAGCTACCGATTCCACGGACTGACACAGCTGATAATAGCTGCAATATTGTCAAAATACTAGACGTTTTTCAATAATATTTAATCAATAATTCCCGGCTACGAATGGATTGGCGGCCTAATACTAGTATTTAATGTAATTTTTACTGACGAACAAAAGTTGATACAGTGTTTACACTCATATTTTTAAAAATATGTAATAGTATTAGTAAGCAAGTATTATATTTGATATTTGAACTGTTTTGAAATAATAAAAAAAAAAATTACAAAAAGATATCTACTATAACGACCTCCGTGGTGCAGTATTTAACACTATAATCTGTTACACAATACATAAACCCAAAGTTCGATTCCAGCGTCAATTAAATTTTTGCCCACTTCATTTTCGCAGAAATTTGTCAGCAGTTCTGGAGCTAACCAGTTAGGGTTGGTGTAAAAACTTTTGCCAAATGATATCATGGCATAAAAGCTTTTATATTAACGGTCCTGGAGCTGGTATAGAAGGGTAAGTGTCAGACAGTAGTTAGCTAGGTCATGATAGAAAACGATCTTTTTCAGATTGGCCTGGATTTTAAATGTTTATCGATATATGTATCTATTATAGTTAAGTATAAATGCAGGCGAGAGGGTCGTGCTCCTGCAGCGAAGACTAAAAAAGACCTGATGATGATGATGATAAATTTATACAGACAAATCACACAGATTAAGCTAGCACGAAAATAAGTTCAAGACTTGTGTTAATGGGTACCAACTCAACGATACTATTTTTCATTACAAATGCATATGTAGATCTATACTAAAGCAAAGTATCATTGAGTTAGTATCCTACGTCACAAGTTCATAATTTACTCTACGGCTGGCTCAATCTTGCGATTTGCCCTTTGTATTTATTATAGCAGATTTTAGGCTGTCAGACAATAGAAAATGGACACATGAGAACAAGAGATTAAGCTATCACAAAATCAGGCACTTTTTGTATTCCAACAACACGTAACTCTAACCGGGAGTGGCAAAGTCCGCATTATTTATTTCACGAGAACCTTAATTAATTTTGAATTATTTCTTTATGTTTATACTCAAAATGAGGAGAAAGACTTTATCTTCATTTTCACATGAGTCATCTGCGGTCCAGCGTCAGGTATGATTGCTATTTTAAAGCAAATCCCTGGCTGTAAGATTTTGAATACAAAATGCTCAAGTGAAAACTAGAGAAAAAGCCATCACACAGTCATTTTTTGCACTCCATCAACACGTGACATCAACCGGGAGAGGCGAGGTCCGCATTATTTATTTCTTTCGCTACCCGCATCCTGCCTGTGGTCACGTAAACCTTAATTAATTTTGAATCATTTATTTATAGTCTGTTTATGATCAAAATGAGGAAAAAACCTTCATCTTCATCTTCACAGGAGTCATCTGCAGTCCAACGTCAGGTAAGATTGCTATTTTAAAGCAAATCCCCGGCTGTAAGAATCAGATATAGAATAGAAAATACTCATGTGAAAGTAGAAAGCCATCACACAGTAATTTTTTGCACTCCGTCAATACGTAACTCCGGCCGGGAGAGGCAAAGTCCGCATAATTTATTTCTCTCGCTACCCGCATCCTGCCTGTGGTCACGTCTACCTTAGTTAATTCTGAATCGTTAATTTATATTTATGCACAAAATAAGGAAAAAAACTTTATCTTCGCTTAATTAAATATACTTACATAAAGCAAATCCCAGGCTGTAAGAATCAGATATAGAATAGAAAATACTCATTTGAAAACTAGAGAGAAAGCCATCACACAATAATTTTTGCACTCCGTCAACACGTAACTTCAACCGGAAAAGGCGAGATCCGCATTATTTATTTCTCTCGCTACCCGCATCCTGCCTGTGGTCACGTCTACCTTAATTAATTCTGAATCTTTTATATATAGTCTGTTTATACTCAAAATGAGGAAAAACCTTTATCAATTACATATACAGGTATTGAGTTATTTCATGAAGTAAAAGCACAGTTGGGGAAAAAATTACCAATCGGTAGTGGTATTTTACTTGATAAATTTTGAAAGATTCAAGAAAATCAGCGTGCTTTGACCAACTTTTAAATTAAAATAATATAAAAATACGGTTTAATATTCACATATTATCGAAATTTTAATCATATACCTGATTTAACTGATGAATATAAAAATTTTGCATGCATAATTATCGTGATGCTTTTGGGCAACTATGGTTCCTTTTGGTTATGAAAAGAGTACTACTGAATTTTCAGTAATGTCATCATCATCATCACATTCAGTAATGTGAATGATATCACGGGCAAAAGCAAATAGCTAGTAGAGGCGGGAGTAGTAGATATTTTGCTAATGAGTCAAAAACATTTGCATGAATTGAGTTTAGTGATCAAAAAACAAACAACTTTATATCATCCACCTTACTATAAAGAAATGTTACGTAGGATCAGCTCACACACACATACGCGACGCGACGATGCTTGAACAGTCCGGTAGTGCCATGACGTCGTGAGGTGTATCGCTAAGATACTGGCCGTGTCTATCGTCGAAACATTGCTGCGTTGTGATGCACTGCGCTACGAGATATGGGGCTTGTCTCAGCACGATGTAGCGCAAATCACGACGCTGTCATAGATCGAAGAATAATAAGGATAGGCCTATAGATTTTATAGGGTAATAGGCGAGAGAAAATAAAAATAGATTAAATAAATACGTTAGAACGTATATTCAAAATTATAACAAGGATGGTATAACGTCTGTCTCCTACCACAGCGTAAATCGAAAATGAGTGAGAGAGTGGGGATGACGATTGTATTTATATCGAGAATATTGAGGGTGGCCATAATAATAATATTACCATCAATAATTATTAATTAATTTTTGTTATATAAATTATAAAAATCAACACGCCCCCTCAAAAATTAATCACTAATTATTTACAATCATAATTTTGACTAACCAGAACATTAAAACCATCCAAGTACCTATTGCTGGGAAATCACAATGTAATATGGTCCAACATTTGTTGCAAGGATTAGGGAAACCCAGTAAAACCTAATCAGACCAATAAATAAGCAAATCTTAAACTATGCACTTAAGTATAAATTATGCATTTATCAATAGATATAAACAAATAAATCAACAAAATGTAGTTACAAACATAAGTTCATCTCATCTCTGAACTGTCTAAATGCGACGACAGGTAACGGCTTGGTTAATGCATCCGCAATCTGTTTACCTGTGTGGAGATACAACAATTAAATAACATTGTTTTCTACTTGTTCTCTAGAGAAGTGGTATTTATGTCTATATGTTTAGACCTTTTATGACTCGTAGGATTATTGGCTATACTTATACAGCCATTATTGTCTTCAAAAATAGGTATCGGATTATTAATATTTAAATGTACACTTATAATTAAAGACTTTAACCATAACGCCTCTTTCACAGCTTCAAACAAAGCCATGTACTCAGCTTCGGTCGAAGAAGCTGCTACAGAAGTTTGTCTTTTAGTATTCCAAGTTATAGTACAACTGTTAAACAATTTAAACAAACAACCTGAGGTAATTTTTCTATCGTTAACATCACTACCACCCCAATCTGAATCTACATAACCACACAAGATATCTTCAAAATTATTACACCTTTCGTATTTCAATTTTAACTATACTTAGTACCTTTTAAATACCTAAGTACTCTTTTGAGTTAACTTACTTTGCCATAGCTCTTTATTATTTTTGTTTGTATACCTGCTCAAGATATTGACACTTACGCTTAAATCAGGGCGCGTACACAACATAACATACATTAAGCAACCTATAAGGCTACGACAAGGCGCACTATATTCACTATCTAAATTTAGAGCTTCATAATTAGGCTTATTCTCTAAAGAAGTACTTATTGGATGACAGTCAGTCATACTGACTTTATCCAAATAGTTTTAATATATGAACTTTGATCTACAAACATAATTTTCCTTATTAACTATACCATCTGGCACTTTCATATAAATTTCTTCCTTTAAAGTGCCATTTAAAAATGCGTTTTTTTACATCCATATGATGTACCAATAAATTAAATTGATTTGCAAAACTAATTATGAATCGAAAACTTGCTATACGAGCAACTGGGGCAAAAGTCTCATTATAATCTGTCAAATACTCCTGACTAAAGCCTCTAGCAACTAGACGTGCCTTATATCGAGATGGATTACCAAACTGATCATTTTTAATACTAAAAACCCATTTACAGTCGACTATATTCTTATTGTCAGGTCTAGGCACTAACGTCCAAGTATTATTTGCTAAAAGTGAATCTAATTCTTCCTTAATTGCACCTTCCCAAAGAGCTCTATCGTTTCGGTTATTAATCTCATTGAAAGATGTAGGTATTACGCAATTAATTGACTGAGCACACAAAAGAACTTCATCAAGTTCCTTATAAGATATTGGTGTATGACCTTTTACTTGAGCCTAGCGCTCCTCCTCAATTGACAAGAATCATCGATATTTTGATCAAAACTACCAGTCGATACCAGTTCGTCTACATTTACCTCTGGCATTTCATATGACTCGTTTAGCTTACGAATCTTTCTACTAGAAACAGATTCATCAGATTTTAAACTATCTGATTTTTGCTCAACTGATTTAACAATATCCGATTTCGTACTAACTGATTTCATACTATCGGATTTCGTACTATCAGATTTTGTACTATCCGATTTCGTACTAACTGATTTCATACTATCAGATTTCGTACTATCAGATTTCGTACTATCAGATTTTGTACTATCCGATTTCGTACTAACTGATTTCATACTATCAGATTTCGTACTATCAGATTTTGTACTATCCGATTTCGTACTAACTGATTTCATACTATCAGATTTTGTACTATCAGATTTTGTACTATCCGATTTCGTACTATCAGATTTAGACATATCAAATTTAGGACTGTCACAGCCTTGAGGTTTTATTTACTCTGACTTAGGTGTCAGTTCAGTATTTTGGAAATGTTCGATGACATCTCCTTCAAATCGCTACTTAGGCCTTGACTGCAGAAAATTAACCTCATCTACTATGACATCCCGAACCGTTTCATATTTTTCACGTTCTATGTTCCATACCTTATAGCCATTCGGTACATATCCTACAAGTATACCCTTCCATGATTTTTCATCAAACATAGTTATTAGCAAAAAAACCTTTTAATATTTAATTGTAGGCTTTTTATCATACCACATTTCGAACGGGGTTTTATTTTGTGTCAAAACGCGGGTAGGAGAAAAATTAATAAAATAAACTGCAGTTAATACTGCATCTACCCAGAAACATTTCGGTAATTTAGCACCACTAACCATCGCACATGCTTTTTCTGTTATTGTCCTGACCATGCGTTCGCTAACCGCATTCTGCTGCGGTGTCCTAGTAATAGTTAAATGGTATGAAATCCCTCGGGACACACAGTACTCTTTCATCTCATAAGATAAATAACAGTATAAATTAACCAATTTTAAATTGAATTGTGCTTCACTTTTGGCTACAAAATCTTTAAAAGCTGAAAATACATCTGATTTATAGGCTATCAGGTACGTAACACAGTAATGGGTATATTGATCGACAAACAACACAAAGTAATTCTTGTTATCGATTGAGGTAGGAGTGATCGGCCCACACACGTCAGTATGTTCAACAAATAATGGTCGTTTAATATGGCTTTTATCCTTAGATATATTAAATGGCAATCGATTTTGTTTCCCATTTATGTATGCTTCGCACAGTTTTTCATCAGGCGTTATTGAATCAATTAAACCAATGTCATCAATCATAGAATTCCTTTTTAAATCCAAAAACTTTTGTTTACTTATGTGTCCTAATCTCTGATGCCACAAGTCGTAATTATTATTATTATTAAAGCACAACTGAGAAACAGATCGATTAACACACACTTCTAAATCTATTGAAAATAAATTATTAATTGATTTACCTCGCATCAGTACTGTACCGTCCTTACTGATATAAGTTCCGTGTTGATCGAAGGTGACGGTCAACCCGGCGCGCTGCATCCTCGATACGGTTGTACGGCACCTCCGGACAGAACAGTACATCCTCCAGAGTTTCTTGGATGCCAGAGTCACTAATTACTTGCAGTGTTCCACGTTTGGTGGCTGTTAACAATGTGGTCGGAAGCTCCGGAATCCAACAGGATTGTTATTTGTTTCCTGTTTTCGCCAAATTGGTAATCACCAGCTATGAATGCAAACCCGGGGACTGGAAACCATTGCCTCCTCAGTCAATTCCACTGCTTGAACAATTCGAGGTCGTTCAGCCGGTTTCTTCGAGCTTCGCTCCAGCAGCCAAAAGTTCCGTCATCAAATCATCAAAAACCGTGAAGTGTTTGACTAGTAGAGTATCTCCTTGTAGTTTCAAACTCAACAGCTTCTTTCGTATAGCCAACTGCGTTGCTAAGCTTTTCCTTTCGTACAAGGCATCCAGGCTTCTAAATATGTCTTTTGCGGTCAGTTCTTCTTTGGCAAAACTAAGAAAGGAGTCCGACAAGTACTCGACAATAACGCTTTTAGCAATACGATTATTCTTCTGCCATACCACCAACCAAAACCAAAACTGTAACACCGGTTCTTCATCGATGACCTTGATGACCTCCAATTCGGTTAATAGCGAGCGGATACGAAACTTCCAGATGCTATATTTTTCGCCGTTAAAAGGTTGGATGTTTCGCTTAGTTTTCAGGTTATCCATAACGAAAATGGTTTTGGTTAAAGTTGATTGGAGGACACGTGTGTTTTTAGAAAACAAAAAGAAATGAATTTAAGGAACTACAGCACAATACTAAAGGTAGTATGGCTGGGCCCATAACCTATAGATTTTATAGGGTAATAGGCGAGAGAAAATAAAAATAGATTAAATAAATACGTTAGAACGTATATTCAAAATTATAACAAGGATGGTATAACGTCTGTCTCCTACCACAGCGTAAATCGAAAATGAGTGAGAGAGTGGGGATGACGATTGTATTTATATCGAGAATATTGAGGGTGGCCATAATAATAATATTACCATCAATAATTATTAATTAATTTTTGTTATATAAATTATAAAAATCAACAAGGCCACTAAGATACGTAACAATGACGTAAATACCAATGCACGCAAACGTCATCAACAACATCAAAATCATACGTATATATTACATGCAATTTTCCTTACATTTTACTGCTATACTCTTATGCTTCGGTTGGGACACCAAATACGATATGACGATTTGGCCATTAACATCATAGAAGAAAAAGTTTTATGAAAGAAATAAAAGAAAAAAAAAATTCTACTTATAGATGAGTGAAAAAACTGGCAAAATAAAGAGAAGAATGGAAGAAGCTGCACTAAAAAGAGCCCAACTCTTTAATTTGATTATGATGACTGCTATATTATTAATGCTGCATGACACATGTAACGTGAAATGCTTCCGTTACTTGTGACGCCCTCATCAGCGCCCGGTCTATATTATTTCTAAGGTCACGGATGCTGCGGAGTATTTGGTAATCCCCCGATTAAATATGTATGGTTTTTTGTAGTAAATAAAGTCATATTTAGTTTGGTTGTTTTTAAAAGTGGAAACCGCTTTCCGTCTCGGTGTGAACTGCCCCTATCCGGAATTTATTTCATCAAATTATGTGAATAAGTTTTAAACTTAATAACGATTCAGACACCATTAACGAGTTTCTGAATTGGCCATAATTCTGAAAACCGATACACATTTACCATGTTGATTTATTGAAAGTAATTCGGTAACGCAATAGCTCAATATGACGGTAGCCATTAATATAATGTTGAGGTATTTTGGAATCCAATTTGCGTTAAATATGGCGTTGTATTTTAATAATCATTATTGTGATGTTGCAAATATATTGAAATATTTGAATCTCACAATTATGTTATTAATATTTTATATACTTCGAAGAAACGAGTCTGCGTTCTCTTAAAAGGCCGGCAACGCTAAAAGCCCTACAGGCCACCTCTAGCGTGTTAGTGGGCGTAAATGTGAAAAGTGGAATCAAAATAATGATGGGTTGCTAGCCACACCAATTGAATACCTTAGAATTTCGCTCAATACCTTGATCAGCTTTCACAGTCTACACAGAACGTAAAACTGCTGGTATATTCTGTGTTTATTCCTCTCTCTCAAATTAGCATGGAAGTATGTATGTAGTAAACCAGCATGAAAGTAGTACGGTTCAAGTTTTAACCAGTAATTAACTGATGCATAAAAAAGTTTAAATACATGAAGGTGCATAATGTTGATTATGACACCTTTCATATATAGTAATATGCCTATATCTTCATGGATAAAGCGTATAGGCGATGTTACACGCAAAACCCTAAGAGTATTTTGAACCTACTTAAAACAATGAGGAACGTTCGTATTATTCGAAATATTCGAATATAATATTGTCAGAGCCGCATAGTTTTCGTTTATATTAGGCTATACTAACTGCCAAACAAATGTGCCAAATTAAAAAACAAATATGTGCACGCATGTCTCGAAAATAGAAGTCAGGTTACAAAAATAGCTTCTTTAATTGATCTTGGCATACTCTTACTTAAAAAACAGTGCAAGATTCATCGAAATTGGTACAGTAGTTTTTGAAATAGAGAGATAAGTGTGTATCCGTCAATAGGAAAATTTTAAAAGTCTGTTGCTTGTTTTTCAATTACTACTAATCTAACTCCAAAGATATAACTGATAACTTAGTTTTTCTATTATGCATTACTGCAATAAAGTTTAGTCGTAATATATATTTCTGTTTACCAGTAAGTAGCTCTAACTCAGAATTGTATTGACTCAAATTTCCTTCTTGAAAAAAGAAAATCGGAAACGAACAAAAGCCCAATCATAAGTAATATCTCGAGATATCGAAACCGTCAATCCCAGATATTAAATCCGTCATTTGGTAATGCTTCTCTATATTAAACTGGTATAATAGAGTTTAAATTAGAAGATTGAGTGCCGCAATTTATCGCCATCATGGCAATCGAGATCCTGTTTTTGTCTTATAGATAAGCATACAATATCAACGTATTAGCAATAATTATTCCTTTGCACATCCAAGACAAGACAGGCAGGCATAACATTAATTTAAGTAGTTGCTTTATTCATACAATGAGGGATCTACAGTAGTTAGGAACTTCCCTTTAGCATCAAAATTCTTAACATGCAATGGCCCAGCCATTAAAGTTAGACGAAATCCTCATTAAAATTGTTTGAATGAAGCCTGGCTCTGTTAAAATAAACGTGTAATAAAAAAACGAATCGGTTAATATGTTATTACTGAGTTAAATGTAATACTGCAAGTATTACTATACTCTGTATTTAATTTTAATGTAAACTTTTGTTTTTAAAAAATATTGTATTATTATTTTCGAAATTCGAAAATAAATTACATATAAATGTGTTCAGCAAGCCGGGCTAATTGTATGAAAATGACATTTTTTAAATTTCCAGCAATATTCTCGTAGTGAAATTTGTTCATGTTGACGGGCTAAGTCATCCTTTAAAGGACTAATGTAAGACCTTAATGGATAGACTTTAATAGATATTAGATTTTAGTAACATTTTGTACAGATTTTAGTGACGATGTGGTATCCTGTATATTTAAAGTAATGAAATACACTCATTGTCTCATAGCAACACTACATTGTTTTGCCGCGTCTGACATCAGACTGTATAATATTATTCTCTCCACGACCCCGACGTTCTCTGTCGCGCATCCGACTAGGCGAGACGAAATGAGATCCCTGTATAGTGTATACCATCTGACACCAAAGTAAAAGTACTATAAAGTATAATATTGAGTTTAATGTTAGATTAAGGTTTCCTGAATACTTAAACTAACGAGATACTTACAATCATTGTCTCATAGCAAATATGTTCACTGCGTCGTTTTACCGCGTTTGGAATCAGGCTGTATAATATTAGGCTCTCGTTGTTGCGTGTCCCACGAAACGAGACGAAATGATACTCCTGTATATCATCTGAAATTACAGTCAAAGTAAGTAGGTACTATATATCAATAAAACTGCATCAATATGACAAACTTATGACAAAATAATTTTGTGCATTCATTAATAATAGCGTAAATTATCTGAATTGATACAAATTATTACATTGAGTTGACATATTCAAGGAAAGGCTATTATTGCCCATGTACATTATATCTTTATTGTAGAGTCGCGACTGACAACTGACTTGATAATATTATTCTCTCCACGACGAATCTCGCTGTCGCGCGTCCCGCGAAGCGAGACAAAATGAGATCCCTTTATACCATCTGACACAACATCTGACACAGCTCAATGAAATCAAGTACACTGTGGTTCTTTCTCATCATTAAACAAACTTTTGACGAAATAAGTAAAAATTGATATACACATTTCTTTTTTATATTCATCAAGCAAATAACAGCGTAAATAATCTTAATTGATACAAATTGTTACACTGAATTGACTTACTTTTGAAAAGGTTTTTATTGCCTCATAGACGTTATATCTTTACTTCATTGTTTTGCCGCGTCTGGAATCAGACTGTATTATATTATTCTATGCACGATGCCGATGTCTCTCGCTGTTGCGCGTCCTGCGCGGCGAGACGAAATGAGATCCCTGTATACCATCAGAAACCACAATCAAAGTAAGTACTTTGTAGTAAGCTCAATAATATTGAGTACACTGTTTTTTTTTCCTCATCATTAGGACAAACTTTTGAAAAAATAAGTCAAAATTGATATATAATATTATACGTTGCTTTTTGAATGTTCATCAAGCCAATAACAGCGTAAATTATCTTAATTGATACAAATTGTTAACTTGAATTGAATTTTTTATGAAATAGCTATTATCGTCTCAAAGACATTATATCTTTACTTCTAAGAAGTAAATATTGCTATATACGTTACTTTCTGTATATTCAACAAGCAAATTGCAGCGTAAATTACCTAAATTGATAAAAATTGCTAAATTGAATTGACTAGTGAAAAGGCTACGAATATTATCGTCTCATAAAATATAATTTAGGACACACTAGCTAAACAAAGCTTATAAACGTCAAAGAGACCTCTCCAACCCGTCTGGCCAGCGTGGAGAGTGTAGGCCAAATCCTCTGACTGCTCTGGCTAATAATATGGCTCTAGTAGTACAGAGAGGGTCGTGCTCCTGCAGTGAAGACTAACAAAGACCTGTTGATGATGATGAAATAATTTATTTTCTGTATTGTAGCGCCGTGTCTAAAGTTTGTCAGACTGTATTATATTATTCTCTGCAGGTTGTCAAAGTTGCTCGTGGTCGTGCATTCTTCGACGCGAGATAAAATGAGATCCCTTATATACTGTCTGGCACCAAAGCCAAAGTAAGTACTACAGCTAGCTCAATAAAATCGAGAACACACTGGTTCTTCCTCATCATTATGATAAACTTTCAACGAAATACGGAGGTATTCTTTCGTATATTTATTAAGCAAATAACAACAGAAATTATCTAATTTGATACAAATAGTTAAGACGTATTTATGAAAAGGCTATTATCGTGTCTTAAATCTTATCTTATTTCTTGACTTCATTGAAGAGCCGCGTCTAAAGTCGGACAGACTGTATAATATTATTCTCTGCACGTTGTCAAAGTTGCTCGTTGTCGTGCATTCTGCGAGGCGAGACGAAATGAGATCCCTGTGTACCATGTAATGGACACCACATTCAAAGTAGGTATACTGTAGCTAGTTTCATAGAGTAGAGTAAAATTACAATATTTTCATATGATTATTACTAACTTTTGAGAACATAATTTACTTCATGTTGATAAATTATCTGATAATCTGAATATAAACCTTTCAGTAATAAATGATTTTACTTTAGTATTAATTCTTTACTGAGTATTTAATATTCAAAGCCGGTAATCTTGGTAAATAACGTAACTTAGATATTTTTTTAAAGAGTTAAAGTTCATAATTTAATTATAAACAAAAGAAACTATATTCTAGTGCAGTCTTAACTATTGCAATAAAATTATATTTTCCTTAAAGCCACATCACTTCGAATTGTTTATATTTGTTGTTTATAGTTTTTTTTTATTGAGACGACTGTCAAAATAATTATGGTTTATTTTTGTAGGGTTGTAACTACAATTTTATGCTCAACCTGTCAATCTTACATCTCCAGTAGAATAGCATCAAGTATTGCTAGCCAGTAACGTAAAGGAAGCATCTACTTTTGAATTTAAACTCATCGTCTGAAATTCCATTTCAGATGTCTGATATCCTCGGAACTGCGAGAATTAATTTATTGTCTCCCATACAGAGACCTACCGTCTGGTCTGGTACGGCTTTGTCTCAAAACGTCGGACATAGTACTGCTGCTTCTTAGTAGTTACTTACATAGTATATTATGTTATGTTATATATTTTGTAACTAATCTTTATCTTATTATTATGTATCAAGTGGTTTTGTTTATCAACGTAATGAGAAAGAACGAAAACTTTATTTGGCAACATACAAAACAACAAAAAAAAATTTTGCAATACTTACGAACTAAAAATAAAATGGTAACCGCCGAAAAGGCGGCCAGCTCAGCTTTATGCTGATAGCGGGGTGCTGCAGCGCTGATTTTCAGATGATGAGCAGTTAAGATTTCAAAGATAATACCATTTAAGGGTTTTGTTTTGAAAGAGACAGGTGCAGGAAAGTTTTGGCGAGAGGTACCTACAAGACTCTTTGTAAAAGAGTTTGACTTGCACTTGATCGGTTTTTCAAAACAATCAGGAAACGAATTACTACAAATGCTTAAATGAGACTAAGGGGGAACTTGCAGGGTGTGTGAAAAAACAATAAATTGTTACTCAAATTAAGCTGAAAAAGATTGTTATGGACACTTTTAATATGACATTGATACATTAACTTTGGTTAGAGTTGGGTGGAAATAGTACATTACTGCAGAGGCCGGGAAGTAAGGGATTGCCGGACGAGTATAGTTTTCAAGGCCGAGCGTCAGCGAGGCCTTGACAATAGTTACGAGTCCGGCAATTCCTTTCCCGCCGAGGAAAGTATAGAGATTTTCTCAATAAATGTGAGGAAATTTAACTTAAAGTTACACATAAACTTACATGCCTTAAATATTTCCCCTTACTAGGTATTTGCCGGTAGTAATTTTTCCACTTTCAAGTTTCAAATTAGGCGAAGTAGGTACTTAAAATCCATTGCAGTGTTGCTTTCATCACTAAAACTCATTTTGAACCGTTTCATTTCGAATAAATAACCAACTTTGCACATATTTACCGAAAACAATCAATGTCAATCAATTACTGCAAAGCGTTAATCACAAACTACGAAGAAGATACTATTACTAGTATCAGACGACCGACTGCCATATGTTTTCTCTAGGCAATAAGGATCATAGACAAATAATGGAGTGAGGGTGAAAATGAAAAAAATGCCATACAATTCCTTTTGAGTTTCTATGGGGGGCCATAAATTCAAAGTCAATTGACGTGTGTTCTATGCCCTAAAATCCGTAAAGGCAGTTTTTCGGCAGTGGCGTTAATCACTACGGGTATAGTGAAAATAACAGATCTCCCGAGTTTTTAATTTTTTTATTTTCAGTTGTCAATTCCAGCAAAGGAAACAATGCCCATAGAGCCCAGTCATATTTTTCACAAAAAATTTAATAGATCATAGATTATTGTTTTCTTCTCTCGCAACGAAAATTAAGCATATTTTCGTATGATCACATATCGATATTTTAATGAAATTGTAGTTATATTCACGTATTATATGCATTTTTTAAAAATGCAGTGGTAGTAAACTGGCTGTATGACAAGTGACATAATTTACGTTACATAGATTAATTAAAAAGTTTTGAGCAGCGGCCGGGAAGTAATTTTCATACTTATTTCCTGGCCTAGGCCGGCAATGCGATGAATGAGCCAAGAATTACAAACTTCCGGTCTTCTTTTTACTACAGTAATGCCTACATTTCCGAGCATGTTTGAGAAAAACTAATTTCAATACAATAAAAATAAAAATGACATGAGAAATTTAATATCCATTTAAATTTAAGGCATAGCCTTTAAAATGTAAAATAAGACATAGAGAAACTATTTTTGAAAGCTTTTCATAGCACAATGACATTAATGTCCCGTGATATATGACATTTGAATAGCTAACTTGCTTGGCTGTTAACAATTTACCAATTGTATGGTCTAAAATCATTCATGATCATACCATTCCGGCATCTGTGTAATATTGTCAATGCAACAATGTCCCTCAGGGACGGTATACATGCACGAATCTCATTTCGTCGCATCTCGCGGGACGCGCGACAATGAGCCACATCGTGCAGTGAATAATATAAATTTTGATTTCAAACACGGCATACAAAATGGCGTAAGCTGGTTTTTCTTGTCAAAGTCAATTTTTTATTCATTGTATAAGATATTTTAAATATCATTTGGTAAACGTCAATTTAATTACAATTTGTTTACAATATTATATTATAGTTGACGTCAATTATTTACTTATAGCGAAGTTTGGGGCCGCTTTCCAAAGCGGAGTGCAGAAGAAGCGGCAACAAACTGCTCAGAGCATTTTCTCCAGATGACGTCAACTTACAATCTACAACATACCTACTTAGAACATTATATGGACCTGAGCTTACATTGTGATGTGATAATTTAAAGTCCAATTAGTTATGTCAATTAATAATTTAAATTCAAATAGTGATATCAAAATAATAATTTTCAATCAAATGAATTATAGACCAACAAGTTATGTATACCTCTTCAAATTGTCCATTTTATAAGCATATTACCGGTGGTATCCTAAGCCTAAGGAAAACAAGATGTAACCCCAGAGATATACTTTCCCACTCTGCACGGTTTTTGGCAACGTTTGAGTTGATCAAGTAGCACTAGGATAATCTTAGTTCTATGTTTGTGCTGGCCGCTTGCAATATGAAATAAAACTGGTTTATGGTTAGATTTGCATGTAAAAACGCTTAGTGAGAGAAATGAGGTACATCCACCACTTGATTAGCATTAACACAGTTAAACATCTGATCAGACAAGGCATGATTTAAAAAGCTGACGGCCAACCGCTCCACAGTAAGGTCCAGACAGGGACGCATACAGTGGTCAAAACAGGCTCATGAAATATTCATCAGATCGGACGCAGCAGCCGATATTTACCTGCTGGAAATACAGGACTAATAGATAACAGGAAATATTAATTCGTTTAAAATTAGCTATTATGGCGTCAATATTAAGAAACTTGATGACCTAGGAGGCATAAGCAATGTCATTATTTTTTCCATACAGAACAACCCCATGGACTAGTGACCACAAGTAGCTTAATTAATCTTGAGATCTTCTGCATTGCGTTAATCTGCTCTAATGGTACAGTCAAAGTTTAGCTACTTCCAGTATCTTCAGATAGCTTAAAAATTAAGATACTAGAGTAAAACACTTATATAAATATAAATAAAATCAGTATGTTTATATTTTACCGGAGGCCATTACACAACGCTCTTGTCATATCCCTGGCGTTGCATTGGTCCAAAGGCAGCGGTGATTACTTAACATCAGGTGACCCGCTTGCTCGTTAGCCGTCCTATAACATAAAAAAATGCATACATTATATTTTGATACAATCTCTCAAATTATGTAAATAGCTTGACACACAAGCGTCAAGATCGACCGCTCCACAATTAGACCTAGACAGGGACGCATGCGGTTATCAGGGCAGACTCATGAAATATTCATCAGATCGGACGCCGCAGCCTATGTACCGCTGTCTGTTTGCAACAGGAAATAATAAAAACAATTGTATTTTTATTGCAATCACTCTATATATAACGTAAATAGCTTGAGGTTAGGGTTTAGGGCTTTGAGAGTCAAGCGTCAAGATCAACCGCTCCACTATTAGACCTAGACAGGGACGCATTCGGTTATCAGGGCAGACTTATAAGAAAGACGATTCCGTGCTTCGGCCGTTGGTCCCAGCTGCCATCTGGTAGTCGTTAAAGGAACCACGTCAGAGGCCGAGAGTCGGTTCCGAAGAACTCTGACACCAGGGTGTGCATGGTCAACTGACCTTGTCACCTAAACAAAATGATGATGAGGGCAGATTCATTAAATATTCATTAAATCGAACGCCGTAGCCTATATACCGCTGTCTGTTTGCAACAAATAATAAAAACAATTGTATTTTTTATTGCAATTTCTCTATACATTACGTAAATAGCTTGACCCACAAGCGTCAAGATCGACCGCTCCACAATTAGACCTAGACAGGGACGCATGTGGTTATCAGGGCAGACTCATGAAATATTTATCAGATCGGGCGCTGCAGCCTATGTACCGCTGTCGGTTTGCAACAGGTAATAATAAAAACAATTGTATTTTTATTGCAATTTCTTTATTTATGTAAATACCTTGACCCACAAGAGTCAAGATCGACCGCTCCACAATTAGACTTAGTTAGGGACGCATGCGGTTATCAGGGCAGACTTATGAAATATTCATCAGATTGGACGCTGCAGCCTATGTACTGCTGTCTGTTCGCAACACGAAATAATAAAACAATTGTATTTTTATTGCAATTTCTTTATTTATGTAAATAACTTGACCCACAAGCGTCAAGATCGACCGCTCCGCAATTAGACTTAGACAGGGACGCATGCGGTTATCAGGGCAGACTCATGAAATATTCATCAGATCGGACGCTGCAGCCTATGTACCGCTGTATGTTGGCAACAGAAAATAATAAAAACAATCGTATTTTTATTGCGATTTCTTTATTTATATCATTAGCTTGACCCACAAGCGCCACGACCGTCTGCTCTACAATTAGATCTAGACAGGGACGCATGCGGTTATTAGGGCAGACTCATGAAATATTCATCAGATTGGACGCCGCAGCCTATGTACCGCTGTCTGTGTTGCAACAGGAAATATTCATTTCCTGTACAAGCTGTTTAGAATTTGATGTAGTCTACTGTTTCAATAGTGTAAAAGCTAACTTTTAAGGGTTCCGTAGTAAACTAGGAACCGTTATAGTTTCGCCATGTCTGTCTGTTTGTCGGTCTGTCCGACTGTCTGTTCGTCCGCGGTTTTACTCAGAGACTATAAGTACTTTAAAGCTGTAATTTGGTATATGTATGTGTATATATATCATGCCAAAAAAATGGTAAAAAAATGTAGAAAAAAAATTTTTTTTTACGGTAGCTCCCAAACATTGTTAAATAGGTTTTAAAAAAAAATTGTAAGGTTGAAAACACCATTTTTTGATTTAGGGATCCGGTTCCGAAATATTTGGTTTTAAAGTGGTAAGTGTCACCCCCTCTTTCTGCTAAACGGTTATGTATGGATACGTGAAGAAAATTACAGCAATATATATACTGAAGTTGTAAGGAAAACTATCAGAGCTGAGTACTAAGTACAAACTAAAAAGTTATATCAACCAACTTATAAAATGTAAAAATGTAAAATTTCATACAATCTTTATTGTTAGATGTTTTTGGTCGTTAAACTGTGAGGTACGAGTGTAAACTCAAAGTTGTCATTCGCAACTACGGAACCCTACACTGCGTGTGGCCCGACACGCACTTGGCTGGTTTTTTATTCTGTGTATGGGCTCGTGTTTTTGACTTTAAGAATATCTGAATTGCGACTATGACAATGAGTAAGAAGATGTCTAATTTATTTATGCAAGAGATGGGAGTCTGTGGATGGGAGTCTAGTCATTAAGCAACGTCAATTACTCTACATTTATAAAAAGGTTTACCTACAAGTATTACGAACGACCGCTTCATTATTAAGTAAGTCTTAACAGGGCCGTATGCAGTAATAAGAATAGAGTCATGAAATATTCATTAGATCGGACGCAGCAGGCAATGTACCGCTGTCTGTTTGAACCAGGAAATAATAACTTTCTTTACAGGTTGTCTAGATATGTATCTTGCCTAATATATATGTGGGATTCGAGGTAAATAAAAGGTGGCAAGTCGGAGAAATGAGCTGTATTTCTTCAAAAAAACCTTACAAAATTTTAGTCGTCGTCCGTCGTGTGTGCGTGCCGTAGCGAGAGAGAGCGAGTCCCGCCCGCTCATTCAAATCTTCACTCGTTCCTTTTTCCATTCATCCCTTCATTCTATCGCCGCGTTCAAGCAATACAAGCGTAGAGATGCATTCAAAAAAACAATCCCACACTCGGCCATCCTACTCTTTGTCTGCCCTCAGACAATCATCGTCATCACTCATCCATCATACGTCATCTGCTTCCGTCATCGATCTCAACCATGCAACCAACAACTTCCATACAATCTCAATCTTACTACATGCTTACGTCATCATGCGTCACACATCCACCTCCTCAAAGTACAATACCATACGTCATATGCATAAGAACTAAACTTATAAACAACAATGTTCATTAGTATGACTAACTGTAAATAATTGTTAACAAAATGAACAATTTACATCAGAGCAATACAGTAAATATTGATACCTGTTATCGTTACAATACTTATCCTAAACGACGTGACGTGACAACCTTTTACACTTATAAATAACTTAAAAGTAGCGAAAGTGAAATTTACAATTTCTGCTTATGACTACGTAATATCATCATAGTTACATCTGGTATGAAAAAAAAACAATCTACAAATACATCAGCTGGTAAGTGGTATGTATTTAGTAAAACAGCGTCTGTTGGGAACAGCATTTATTGCGAGACTGCGGGTTCTACGCCCCGTCCTAGCTGTCACAATTTGTATGCTACCTACCTCCTAGTACATATATAACACCTCACCACTTAATTAATACAATACATAAACACAAAAAAGAAAAAAAAAAAAGAAACAATGCAAAAAATATTTTGCTTATTAAGTTAGGCAAACGTACATCTTACATACAAATAAATGTAGTAACATATATATTATTATTCTACTAATCTCTACTTAATCTATTTCAAAACCGTAACGTTTAACCGGGTATCGTACACGTTTAATTTGCAGACTGTGGGGTTCCGTAGGTAGCTCTGAACCATTAACACACTGCGGTGATAAGGGTTCGGTGCGGGCGGGCGCCGTTGCAGGTGGAGTGGCGCTGCGGACCGACGGGGAAACGGCTGATGCTTTGGAACTACAATGCGGTTCAGCTTCCTGACAACATTCCGTATTCGGCAATGTTTGAAACAACCGCTGAGTTACGACTGAACCTGATGAACCTTCCGGACTAACCCGACCAGAAAAAGATGCATCTACGGCTAATGACCTCCTCTTTAATTGGTCGATGTGTCGATGTGTTTCCCTACCTACACTGTCCCCTACCTTATAATCGGTCGCCCCTAATTTTTCTAAAATCCTACCAGGCGTCCAATTTCGTTTGTTACTAAAATCTTTCAAGTACACCGGGTCGCCTACTTGTAATTCACGGTGGGAACCTTCAGATTTTTCTGCTTGATCCCGTCGTGATTTTGTCACTTTCGTATCCCTGTCTGGTTTTAATGCATCTAATCGAGTTCTTAAATTCCTACCTTGCAAAATACGAGCAGGGCTGTCACCAGTCGTAGCATGCTCTGTATTTCTATATAGCAATAAGTACCTATGTAACGCAGTTTCGACATCGACATTGTCTTTGATAGCTTTCTTGATAACAGACTTACATAATTTGACTGCGTTCTCTGCGGCACCGTTTGAAGATGGATGGTACGGAGCCGAAAAACATTGTTCAATTTTATTACCTTCTAAAAATAATTTAAAACTATTACTAG
This sequence comes from Rhodophaea formosa, assembly GCA_963082605.1. Classification (NCBI taxonomy): domain Eukaryota; kingdom Metazoa; phylum Arthropoda; class Insecta; order Lepidoptera; family Pyralidae; genus Rhodophaea; species Rhodophaea formosa. Next base: position 13,539,107 of record OY720211.1, read on the forward strand.
AAAAGGGAGGGCCGTTATCCGAAACAATCATTTTTGGTAGGCCAAACTGCGAAAATAAGCAACGTAGTTTTTTTATAACTTCTGAAGCATTAGTATTAGTCATTTTAAACGCTTCAACCCATTTCGATGTGGCGTCTACCACAATAAGAAATTTGTTATCGTTTATTGGACCTAAAAAATCAATATGTAGTCGCCGCCAAGGCCTGCTGCACCAGGGCCAGGGTTTGGGCGCGTGCGCGGGCGGCGCCGCAGCCAGCGCTGCGCACGTGCCGCAGTCGCGACACACAGCCTCGATCTGCTCATCCAGGCCAGCCCACCATACATAGCTCCTAGCTAGCCCTTTCATTTTAACAATACCCAAATGAGTTTCGTGAAGTTCTTTAAGCACCTTATTACGACATGTTTCTGGAATGACAACCCTATGACCCCACATCAAGCAACCTAATTCTACGTATAACTCTTTTCTACGATTATAATAAGGTTGAAATTCATTACTAACCAATTCTACAGGCCAACCATCCTGAACATAGCTTAGTATTCTGCCTAAAACCGGGTCTTTCTTTGTTTCCTTTTTTAATTCTTGGTAATCTAAAAGTAACGCATCCCTAGCAAAATGTAAAAACGTTTGCTCCGGTTCAGGTAACTTATTAGTATTCTCATTTGACGGCAAAGGTAAACGCGACAACGCATCGGCATTATTTTTATCCGTCCTCACATATTCTATATCAAATGAGTATGCTGACAAAATTATTGCCCACCTCTGAAGGCGGCTGGCGACCATACTAGGAATACCGGCCTTTGGCCCTAATATAGTGACCAGTGGTTTGTGATCCGTACGTAGCAAAAACTTTCTACCGTACAAGTATTGATGGAATTTCTTTACTGCAAATATAATAGCGAGTGCCTCGCGCTGAATTTGACTGTATTGTCTTTCTGCTGGCGCAAGCGCTCGTGACGCATAACTGATGGGCCGCTCATGGCCGTCCGGCGCGCACTGCGATAGCACGGCCCCGACGCCCTGACCACTCGCGTCGCACGTCACTATCAGCTGCTCATTAGGATTATAGTGCAAGAGCACGTCTACACTAGTTAACATTTTTTTTACAACGTTAAACGCAGAGTCACACTGAGCATTCCAATTCCACCGTGTCGCTTTCTTAAGCAAATTATACAATGGAGCCAAATGAGAACTCAAGTTTTTTATAAATTTAGCATAAAAGTTAACCATTCCTAAAAATGATCTGAGTTCGGATACACTACTGGGTCTAGGTAGATCGACTATGGCCTTTACCTTTTCAGGATCAGTATGAATACCATTTTTATCTATAACGAACCCTAGGTAAGAGACTGATTCCGCAAAAAATATGCACTTCTTTTTGTTTAACTTTAAACCGTTTTGATGTAATCTTTCAAATACCCTTTCCAGAGTTTTTAAATGTGTTATTCTATCCTTAGCTGTTATTAACAAATCATCCATAAATATGGCTACCCCAGGTATGCCCCTCATTACATTCGTCATAATACGTTGAAATATCGCTGGGCTTGATGCTAAACCATATACTAAGCGATTGTACCTAAACAAACCTCGATGGGTATTAATAACAGTATACTTTTTGGAGTCGTCTAATTCAATTTGGTTATAGGCTGATGATAAATCAATTTTAGAAAACTGTGTGCCACCGTTTAAGTCCGCAAATAACTCTTCCACTCTAGGCAACGGATACTTATCGACCAACAAAGAGGGGTTCAATGTTACTTTAAAGTCTGCACATATTCGTAATTTACCGTTAGGCTTACTTACCGGAACCAAAGGCGTAGCCCACTCAGAGAATTCAACAGGTTCAATCGTACCGTTTTGCAACATGGCGTCAAGCTCCTGGTCTACCTTCTCTTTGAGCGCGTATGGTAGCGGGCGCGCGCGGCAATAAACCGGTCTCGCTCCCTCACGCAAGTTAACTTTCTGCGACGGAGTTTTCCGAAAAAAATGTAAACTTTATTCACACATTTAATTAATTAAAATTTGATTATACAGAGTACCGCCGCGGATGGCGAGTAGACTAATAATGAATCTATACAAAGCAAAGTTCGTCTTATATAGTAAACATATCTTCGGGGTGGTGGTGTGTCTGGCGTTATCATAATTGCCTCCGTGGGAGACAGGACTGATGTCGACGAGTTGCATTAGAAGTTATTGTTTGTTTATAAGATCCTGGTGGTCTTCAGCAGGGCTTCTGGTAAGGCATCTGGTGTCTGTCCATTATCGATAATAATTTATGTGGCACTGGGGGTCTTGTGGGATTTTGAGAAATACAGGCAGGGTGTCTGTTTAACTCCTCTCCCCTGGAACTGGAAATATCCCTTCACGACGAGGGGGTATTGAAGGTGAAGTTTCGAGGTGAGCTGGTACAGTGGTCAGCTCAATATCGTCATTCCTCTGGTATGTGTCACGTTTCTTCGTGCGTTGTAGTTGGAACTTCTTGAAAGCTTTTATTCCCAGATATAGACTTAGTATAATTGATGTGATATATAAGACAATGTCGTAGGGAAAACTTGTGCTAACGTTACCTTCGGGTATTCTAAGGTTTCTTAACTGTTGTATTTGCTGTTCCATTTGATTCTCATTGTTGCTAAACTGGATAGGTGGCAGTTGTTCTATAATCTGCATTTTTAATTCAGGTATCCGCAGGATTTCTTCAGGTGTTTCAACTGATTCCATTGTATGTTCTTGGAACGTGACACGACAATTTTCGTTCCTTATAAGGGAAGATCCTTTGATTTTTGTTTGTTTTACTCCATCTCTGCATTCTATTTCGACTCCTTCGGCTGCCGTCGTATAGACGAGGTATATATTATTGCTGATTTTTGTCCACATATTTGCAGGGCATTGGATTGTTGAAAGTTTGCAGTTTTCCTCTTCTAGTTGTAATATATTCTCTTCGCATGATGATAACTTGATTGCCTTCTTAGTGCATATATACTCGTCGTTATTAGTGCAGTCTGTTGCCTCAAATACTTTGTCATGTCGCAATAATTGTCTCCGTTGGGAGATGGGATAAGTACAAAGGGTATCATTTAAGGGTTGGATAATTGGGGTAATATCCAAATATTCATATTTTACTTCTTCTACTAAAGGCAAAGTAATTATAAAGTAATAATGATTTTCTAGTTTATGTAGTTGGACACTTAAAAAACTACTTAGCATTAATAAGTTGTCAGTGATTAACTGACCCTTAGGTATAAATTTTATCGAATCTAAAAGCACATCATGTTTAATAATCGAATGGTGATACATGCCGTGTTGGGCAAATGTTATCGCTGTAGACAGTCTTTCTAGTAAATTATTTAATGTTTCTACATGATATACTAAGTCAGCGTAAAGCAAGAAGGCATTTATCTTGCCTGCTATTCTATTTACAATATCGTTGAATCTCTTCTGATTTTCCGTGAGGTTGAATAGTTGTTTGTGAAAATCATCTAAAATAGAGGCAGTTAAAGAGATTTGCTCTTTTAAGATATGACGATTCTGATTGATTTCTCTTGTTAAACGTTCAATGTCATCATTATCGGCGTTTCCTGTGATAGATTTTATTATAGAGCCCAAACCATTAATTAAACCTCTTTTGATGCGTTTGTTTAAGTCGATATGACTTATTATTTCGTCATTTTGTTCTAAGAGGTAAGTGATTTTGTTGATCGACGTATGGGAGATATCGTTTTCTTCCGATTTTTTATTTAACGAGTAAAAATTTTGTTTTGCCAATTCTTGTTGTTTTACGATGGCTTCTAGGTTTAGTACGTGAATTATTTTCCATTCTCCTGCTCTTACTTTGGCGTTTCCCAGACTGGTTATCGCAAAATGTTGGTTGTTTTTTAGTTGCTCGAAGTGGACGGTTCCTCTTGCGAATCCGACACTGTACCTGCAATTTTTATTTCATTAACGTGGGTTTTTAATTTCGAATTTCGACGTTGATATACAATTGTGTTACGCGGTTCTATCGCTAATACTTTGAAAGGGCCTATAAATTTATTTTTATTTTTTCCACGTTCTGTGTTTTTTATATATATCATTTGACTTATTTTAGGCATTTTTAAGTCAGACTCGGAATTTCTTTGCTGAATCTTATTTTTAAGTAAATCTATATCATTATATATTTGTGTATATACCTTTGTCATTAATTCTCTATGCCTAGACACGTATTCCGTTACTAATAAATGTTGAGATGGTTCATATTCAAACGGTATCCTAATTCCAAAATGTACTTCAAAAGGGGTAAACTTCGTCGTACTATGTGGGGAATTATTATACGCTAAAATCGATAATGAAATTATATTTTCTATTGACAAGTTCGGATTACTTTCTGTTTGCAGTCTTAAGATTTCAATTAAAGTGGAATGAAAGCGTTCAACGTCCGCTTTAGAGGTGGAATGTTTTGGAGTAGTTATGTGACAATTAATTTTATACTGTTTCAAAAGCTCTTGCGTAGTGACCGATGAGATTCCTTTTTCACCATCTGCAATAATTAATTTAGGAGTACCGATTATGCTAAATACATCGATAAGTGCATTGCAAATATCGATTGAATTAACAGTTTGTAATATTTTACATAACGCGTATTTAGAAAACTTGTCAATTATTGTAAGGAATTTATGGTTTTTAAAGAAGAATATATCTATCATCCATTCCTCCATTGGTTTCAGAGGAGTTGAAGTTCGTTCTAACGGGGCTGTGACAGGGTGTCTATTATATTTTGCACGATGACACGTTTCACAGTTTTCTACGTACTTGCGTACCATTTTCTTCATTTGTTCCCAATAATAATTTCTTTTAATTAGTTCTATCATAGCAGTGATACCAAGATGTCTGTTGTTTTCCTTGTGTGTATTAATGATTATTTCCATTTGTTCTTCGATCGTTGTTGGTTCTTTTAATATTTTAGTGTATCTTATTAATTTTAAAGTTGATTTATTTAGTTTGGTACGGTATACTTCAGAGATGATTTGAAACAGGTCTTCATCAGGACAAACAATAGCATATTTATTTTTGTCTAAATATTTTAAGGCAAACTCTAAAAATTCTTCACCCATACTACTATCGCTCAACGTAAGATAATGGTCGCGGTTAATTTTTCTATGTTCTGACTCTATTCCTAGCTTAATAAAAATCCTATTCATTTTTCCACTAGGATGTTCACTTTTTATAGGTATACCTGACTCATTATCATCCGCGTTACTATGGACAGTCGCGTTATCAGATTCACTTCCGGTTTCTACTATTTCGCTTTCTGTTAAATTGATTTGAATTCGAGAGAGAGCATCGGCTACGTGATTAACGCATCCCTTTTTGTGTTTTATATCAAAGTCATATTCCATGAGCTTCAGTCTCCATCTAGTTAATTTTGCATTAGGTTCTTTTAATTTACATAACCAAGTAAGTGGTTGGTGATCCGTTTCTATCACGAATTTCCTACCGTATATATATGGCCGGAATTGTTGCAATGCCCATATAATACCTAATAATTCCTTTTCGGTGGTATTATATTTTCTTTCTGTTTCCGATAACGTTCGTGATACGTAGGCTATAGGGTGGTCTTCTTGGCTTATGACCGCACCTAATGCTTTATCGCTAGCGTCGGTGGTTACTACAAATAATTTGTTATAGTCAGGAAATTTTAATACGGGTGCATTTATTAAAAGTGTTTTACATTTTTCGAAGGCGGAAATAAATTCTGGGGTATGTTTTATACTTGCATTCTTTTTTGTGCATTCGGTCAGAGGGCGCGTAATCTGACTCATATTTTTAATGAATTTTCGGTAATAACCTACCATTCCCAGAAAGGATTTTATTTCTTTGATTGTTTTAGGTATAGGAAATTTATTTATAGCTTCGATTTTTTTTGGATCTGGTTTTAGTCCGTCTTTACCTAATACGTGGCCTAAAAACTTTACTTCCGTTTTGAAAAATTCGCTCTTACAAAGAGAGACTTTGAGGTTTGCTTTTCTTAATGTTTCGAATATGAGTTTTAGATTTTCTAGGTGTTTTTCCTTATTTTCTGCGTATACTATTATATCATCTAAATAGACCATGCAGATTTTTCCTATATGTTCTTTAAGTACAGAATTCATCATTCTTTGAAAAGTACTTGGCGCGTTCTTCAAACCAAATGGCATGCGCAAAAATTCATAATGTCCGTCGGATGTCGCGAAGCTAGTACACTCAATACTGTTAGGGTGCATTTTCACTTGGTGGTAGCCACTAGTTAAATCAAGTGTGGAAAAATATTTATTACCATTTAATTGGGAAAATATGTCTTCGATCAGTGGTAGAGGGAATTTGTCACTTCTTGTCTGTTCGTTTAATTTGCGATAGTCAATTACTAACCTATACTTTTGGACTCCGTCCTTATCTAATTTTTTTGGAACTAGATGGACGGGGCTTGACCACGGGGAATCGCTATGCCTAATTATCCCGTTGGCTAACATCTCATCTACTTGTCGTTTGACTTCCTCTCTTTGTATTTGTGGCAACCGATAGGCGCGTTGATAAATTGGTTCGTTAGAGGTGAGTTTTATTTCGTGAACGACATCAGGTGAACAACTAGACGATAGGTCGCTCGAAAATATGTCTTTATATTCTTCAAGTAATGCATTTAAGTTGTTAGTTCTGGGCTTATCCGTATAATTTAAATCAATTATTTTATGAGGCGTCCTTAGTTTGTTTTCATGAATTTGTATCTCAGCTCTCATTAATTTTAATAAGTCCATTCCAATCAAAACATCGTATTTTTCACTAAAATCAAACACATAAAAGGTCATTTTTTCTGTACCTGGCCCAAATACTTTTTGCCAGAATGGCGTTTTAACTACCCCTTTATGCGTAGTCGTTTGATGTGCCGTCCTAACAGTAAATATCTCAGGTACATATTCCTGATCTGGAAATAACTTTTCATGAACTTTATTTGTAATAAAAGATCGACTTGAGCCCGTATCAATTAATATTTTTAAACCGTAGTGCGATTCTACTACATATGGTAGATCGGAAAAAGTAACGTTGTTTAGTAATATCACGTTGGTATACGCGATAGATTTTCCACGTGAAAATCCTCATTTTCATTTTCCACAGGCTGAGGATTGTCTTGATTGAATAATTCTTGAGCTACCATGCCTCTTCCTAAATTTATCATGGGACCCCGACTATTGGAGGACCGATTGGCTGTACGCATGGTTACGTCACGGTCTGCTAATTGCGTATTGTCCCGATTTACGTGATTATTATTATTGTTAAAATAGTTGTTATTCCGATTTAAATGATTACGGTTGTTGTTAAAATAGTTGATGTTATTATTATGATTTGCGTAATTTTGATGCCGCTGTTGTTGCTCATTTCTTTGCCATTGTTGACGCATTAGAGATTGCGGACGTGGCGGATAGGTGTGACGTGGTGATTGCGCGAATCGCTGATTATTAGGAATTGGCGGTGTATGCTCTTGAGCTCGATGCAAAGGGTAATTATTTTGAGGGGATCGCATACCGTATTGAATTTTATCGTTTTTAAAGTGGTGGTTACTGCTATTTCTGTTTAATAAATTATGCGCGCAAAGTTGCTGTATGTGTGTACATAGAGAGTGATAGTTTAAGGTAATTACTTGTGTCTGAATAAACGATGGTAAATGTCTTAAAAGAGCAGTTTTTGCATCCTGCTTATAAATTTCAATAGCAAATCTGGCATGTTCACGACCATGTAGATCAATAAGCATAGATTCCATGGCAAATAATTTTCTATCCAACTTCAGAATCATGTCAGTAAAGTCACCATTTACAAGATTCATATTTAAAATTTCGTGTTTGTATAAGTCGATGGTTTTTCCATCGCCACAGCGACTTATCAAGGTGTGTTTTATGGTATCCCAATTATAGGAATGTATCACCATACAGACTACATCAGCAGCTTTATCTCTCAGTCGTGACAGTACATGTTCAATAATTCTAGGCGTATTGCCGTGCGTATCTATGAATTGCTTTGCCACGTTTAAAAATGGGTATAATCTGTCAGAGTCGCCATTGTATATTGGTATGGCGTGCAGACTTTGACCAATATCTACATATACGTTTTCTACTGCCATTATAAAAAAAAGAAATTAAATGTTCAATAAATAGAGAAAAAATATACCTATTATAATTACTTTAAAGAAGAAGCAGAAATCCTAACAATTCGGATATTGTAGGAAAAGGAAAGGCTCTGGATTTTAGGAAACAGAGACAAAAAATTGGCGAACACTTACAGTATGAGCGTCGCGACGATTTGGAGAAACATCACGTCGGCAGCTAACAATTTTGGGGTTCTTCAGTGGCGTCACCTTCGTCTTGAAAGACTGCGAATTCTTCTGCGATGCAGAGTTCACGGAACGCGAATTTCACGATGACGCCCCACGTACGGGCGCCAGTTAACTTTCTGCGACGGAGTTTTCCGAAAAAAATGTAAACTTTATTCACACATTTAATTAATTAAAATTTGATTATACAGAGTACCGCCGCGGATGGCGAGTAGACTAATAATGAATCTATACAAAGCAAAGTTCGTCTTATATAGTAAACATATCTTCGGGGTGGTGGTGTGTCTGGCGTTATCATAATTGCCTCCGTGGGAGACAGGACTGATGTCGACGAGTTGCATTAGAAGTTATTGTTTGTTTATAAGATCCTGGTGGTCTTCAGCAGGGCTTCTGGTAAGGCATCTGGTGTCTGTCCATTATCGATAATAATTTATGTGGCACTGGGGGTCTTGTGGGATTTTGAGAAATACAGGCAGGGTGTCTGTTTAACTCGCACGTGCAACGTCGCCCGTCCGCCCGTGTACCTGCCCAGCTGACTGTCGAACAATTCCTTATACCTATCGAGTAAACAAAATATATCTTCATTAGATTTTTTTTGTATGCATAGATTATTATTGTTAAGGAATGTAGGAATTTTTATACATAACTCCGATAACCACTGCCGTCCTAATAACGATGTTGTTCCACCATCAATTACATATAAATCTAATATTTTTTTACAATTGCCAAACTTAACTAATGGCTTAATAATACCTAATGGCCGGACTTTACTACCATTATAAAATCGCAAAGTAACTGTACATGATTCTAACGGTAATTGCTTGAAAAATTCGTTGTATGTAGTTTTACTTATACATGATAATGCACTTCCGGTGTCTACTTCCATCAATAATTCTCTATTTTCTATCAGTACTGGAACGCTTACCGCTGGATAATTTCTCAACGACATCTGATAAATCGCCTCCTCGTCGGACGAGCCTCCTTCATTGCTGCTACTACCTTCCTCGGGCTCCGCAAAATGTTGACCTGTGCCGTTGTTACGGTTCTGCGTATGCTTTCCTTTAACCTCTTTTTTTTGGTTTTCTGGGGGCCTTAAAACTGCCTTTCTTATTCGGGCACATACGCTGTAGGTGACCAGGTCGCTTGCACAAGCTGCAAACATATGCACGGAACCTACATTCGCTCATTCTATGAAAGACTGACCCGCACGCTGAGCACCGCTCCGATCCGTTTATGGACACGTTATTCAGCTCCTCACTTAACTTCACTTCAGTTGGTTTTTCTACTGCTGCCGCGTCCTTCTCTGCCGATTCTAAGGCAGTAGCTAACGTAATTGCCTTCGTATACGTTAGTTCCATTTCCGCAAACAGTCTCTGTCGAATGATATCGTTGGCTAAACCACAAACCAGTTGGTCTCGCATGTTTTCTTCTAATGAATTCCCAAAACCACAGAATCGCGATAGCCGTTTAAGCTCTGCCACATAATTTGCCACGCTCTCACCTACCCGCTGTCGCCGTTGACGAAATTTGTATCTCTCCGCCATTACCGACGGTTTTGGCTGCAAATGGTCGCCGACTATCTTGACCACTTCGTCAAAAGTAAGGGATGATGGTGCCTTTGGGCTTGTTAAATTAACCATAAGTTCGTACGTTTTATCACCAACGGTTGCGATCAACGTTGGCAACTGCAATTCTGGCTTAATACTGTTCACTAAAAAGTACATTTTTACACGATCACAATATGTTGACCAATTCCCTTTGTCTAATTTAAATTCTGTTATCTTTCCGATAGACATTGTTCGACGTTGCCACCAAAAATAGTCTATGCACGCGAAAACACTCCGAATAATTTCCAATCGTCGCCACTTGGTATGTATTTAGTAAAACAGCGTCTGTTGGGAACAGCATTTATTGCGAGACTGCGGGTTCTACGCCCCGTCCTAGCTGTCACAATTTGTATGCTACCTACCTCCTAGTACATATATAACAGTAAGTATGAAAATACAACATAAGTACATAGGACTAAGTTCCTAAATGTACTAAATCTAGATGGGTTTTATGGATACAAAAAATAAAAACATGACGGCCGTGGGCAATGGTCCTCACAACAGCAAACATCCATCTCCAAACATCATAAAAAAAACAAAATAATAAAGAAATAAAATTAAAGAGGTACCTGCTCACTCTGGCCACACCTTCATGTGGTCTGCAGACGAGGAAGTCTTGCTTGGACCTTCAGTTGACGAGTCTACCTTCTCGACATCATACCTGTCATGATATTTGACCCTTGTGACCTTGTAGGGCCCTAAATATTTTGGTTTCAGCTTCATACCCGGACCAAACTGTGTGCGTTTGATAGCTACTATATCACCTTCTTGATATTTTTGACTTTTCTTCCTATTCTTGTCAAAACTCTTCTTATTTTCTTCTTGAACGTCTAATATTTGTTGTTTTGCTGATTTCCTCAGTTCCTCCCTGTCCTGTGTATATGCAATCTGGGCTTCAGCTTGCAATAAGTCCAGTATTTCAACGTCTTCTCTTTGTTTCATCTTCTTCCCAATCAAGAGTTCAAAGGGTGTGGTACTTACGCTTCTCTGGAATGTGCTATTCAAGGCCATCTGTACTCTTCCTACATGACGATACCACAAGTCAGGCTTTTCAATGCACAACTTGGTGAGCACTGATATTATTATTCGGTGTGTTCGCTCGACTTGCCCGTTTCCCCTGGGAACTCCCGTTGTAATTGTGACATGTTGTATCCCTTCAACCTCACAATATTGCTTGAAATCATTACTTGTGAAGGCTGTGCCTCTGTCAGTAATAATTCTATCTGGATTTCCAAAAACTTGCCTGTGGAACTCCATCTTGTTTAAAACTTCCTTTGTTGATGTCGACTTCGTAGGAAACAGCCATGTGTACTTCGTAAATGCATCTATCACAGTAAGAATATGGTTGTATTGCTTACGTGTTTCTGTCAGAGGCCCAACGTGGTCAAGATGAAGTGTATGCAGCGGTGTATCGCCTTTATCAATTGATTTCAGGAATCCCTCTTGTTTACCTTCTTTTCGACTAGCCAGCAAGCATGGTATACACGTCTTGATGTAATCTTCAACCTTTCTTCCAACATTGTGGATGTAGTAGTCTTTACTGATCATTTCTAATGTTTTCTTTTTGGCAAAATGACCGTTATCATGAGCTCTTTTGATAATACTTATTTCCATCTTCTCAGGTATCACCAACTGCTGCTCCAATCCTTTGTAGAGTAAATCTTGATAAAGATAATAATCATTGTAAGTTTCTCCTCGTCGTAATATCTCTGAGATTGCTCGTAAACCTTCATCAGTTTCTTGAGCTCTTCGTATATCGTCGTGTAAACTCCTCGTCATCACCGCAACATATGGAGCTCTGCTTAACGCATCAGCATGCCTCATTCTCGTACCACTCCTATGCTCAACTGTAAATTCATAATCTTGCAATAACAAAATCCACCTTGCAACTCTCGTAGAAATAGCCAAATCTCTTTTCCGAAGTGTCATCTCAAAAGCTTTACAATCTGTGACAATTTTGAAATGTTTTCCAAAGAGATAGTGTCTGAATTTTTTCACTCCTTCAATGATTGCTAACGCTTCGAGTTCATAACTCGTATACTTGCTCTCTGCGTCGGATGTACGTCGACTCATATAGTGGATGGGGTGTAACTCTCCGTCGTCGCCCTTTTGCATTAATATTGCTGAATAAGCAACACTGGAAGCGTCTGTATGCAGTTCTGTCTCTGCCCTTGGATCAAATATCTTCAGAACTGGTTTTGTCACTAGTTTCATCTTCAAATGCTGAAAAACTGCTCTGTGCTCATCTTTAAATTCAAATTTCGCATCTTTTCTCAGCATGTCGGTGAGAGGTTGGGCTATGGAAGCGTAATCAGGTATAAATTTTCTGAAATATGAACATAACCCCAAAAAACTGTGCAGTTGCTTCAAATCTCGGGGCTCAGGGAACCTCATGACAGCATCTGTCTTCCCTGGTGATGGCATCACTGTACCGTCTTCAATTACATGTCCCAAGTATTCTACTCTTCGTGTTAATAGCTGCGACTTGTTCCAATTGATCTTGAGGCCATATTCTGATGCTATTCTCAAAACATCATGCAGTCTTACTACCGCTTCTTGCTCGTCTTGGGCTGGAATTAGAATATCATCGATGAAAACAATAATTAAACCCTTTTCAATCAGTTGCCTGAAGATTATCGTTATATATCTGGTAAAAACCTTTGGACAGGTAGCCAGACCAAATGGTGCTCTCAAAAACTCATACTGAGAGGTCATCGTAACAAAAGAAGTGTACTTAATGGAGTCTTCATGAATTGGTAGATGAAAAAAACCATTTTTTAAATCAAGTGTGCTAAATACCTTTGCTGAAGCCAATTTATCGATGTGGTCATCAATATTTGGTAAAGGATACTCGTCTCTCACCATCTTCCTATTTATTTGTCTGTAATCTACACAAATTCGTATTGAACCATCTTTCTTCTTTACCAATACTAATGGGCTAGCATACTCAGAGAAACTCACCCTTATAATTCCCTCCTGCAGCCATTCACTTATTTGTTTATCCACTTCTTGTTGTTCCCTTGGTGATATTCGTCTAGGACGCTGGGCAACTGGTGTATCGTCCTTCAAAATGATTCTGAGTTGGATGGGTGCTTCCCTTACTTGATGTGGCCGGTAGTTGTCCACCAATTGTGTCACTTCTTCCTTCACCAACTGGTTGCTAATGTGACCTAAACAATCAGAAACACAAGCAACTAAATTAACATCGCTCAGCCATTCCGGATTTACCCAAACAGAACCTCCTTTCATCACAGTCACAACCTTTCTCAAAAACTCATTGCCCAAAATGATATTATATGGCATACACTCATCTGGAATAATATGAAATGAGTCGCTATACACATTATTATCTACGCTTAATGGGACACAAGACGTACCCATCGATTTAACCTTTGATGAACCAAAGCCTGACATCGTGATTCTAAAGTCTTTGTTTATTGATAAATTTAACTCACTACAACACTCACTAGACATTAGATTTAAATCACTGCCCGAATCTACTAACGCCGTGATCGTTCTTCCGTTGATGCAGATTTCTTTTAATGGTCGTTCAGATTTCGCAAAATTCTCGGCAATGTTATTGTTTACGCCGCCATCTTTGTCCTCGTTTCGCCCCAGGAAAACGCCGCTTGCGCCAACCATCGATTTCTCCGGTGACAGATGAACAACGTCGTGTTGAACGAAGCTGTCACTGTCACTCGATGACAGTAGCACTTGCTTCGTTTCGTTCCTGCTTCCGTTGCCAATGTAACGTTTATCGTTCCCGTTACCCGTACGCGCCGCTGAAGATTCCGCTAGGGGGCGCGATCGTGCATCGAAGTTTGTCGATTCCGCCATCTTGCCGTTGTTGTAATTTCGCAACCTGCAATCCGCCGACAAATGCCCAAACTGGTTGCAGTTAAAGCATTTTCGCCCCTGTGCTCGATGAGGACACTCTGCGGAATGATGCTCAGTTTCCCCACAGTTGTAGCACCTGTTGATTCTGCCAGATTTATGCGTAAAAGCTGGCCTTGATGCAACACTGGGTTGAATTCGCCTGTCAGCCGGCTTCGTTCTAGTACTGATTGCCTCGTATATTTTCAGCTTCTCTTTCAGATCGGCGTACGTCGTGACACCATATAACATCACCTTGTTGATCTCCGCATCCTCAATGCCCTCAACGATGTATTTGATTGCTACGTAGTCTGGCAGCTTTCCACGTTTTCCCAGCGCTTTCATTGTGAGCATATAGTCCAGACAAGACTCACCGCGACGTTTATGCCTAGTGCTCATCATCTCGTGTATTTTCTTGGCGTCTGTCGTATCCGGGAACTCCTTGCTTATGGCGGTTTTCAGCTCATCCCACGACTTAAATGTTTTTTCAGCCCGTAGCCACAATGCAGCCGTGCCAGTCAGGGACCGTCGTGCCACCAAAAGTCGCTGCGTTTGTGACCAGTCGAAAATGTCGCCGTTGTCGTCGATGTCTTGCACCCAGGATGATACAGCATACGCACCGTCATCGTTGCCGCTGAACTTTTGCACCAAACCTTCGGCAAGGTGAAGCATCTGGCTACCATTACCTCGTGGTGACCTGGCGTCGTCGTAGGTCTCGTCGTCGTAGTCTGGTTGCCTGCTGCCTCGCCTGTTCTCCTTTGGCATGGTTGTTACAAGTGTGTAACCGTCGTGCCGTCGTTAGCCTCACTTCGTGGTCGTGGCCGCGTGGCGGCGTGTCGTCGTTCCGTCCTCTTTCGGCCAAATTTACCTCGATCCCGGACGAGCCCCCAAATTTGTGGGATTCGAGGTAAATAAAAGGTGGCAAGTCGGAGAAATGAGCTGTATTTCTTCAAAAAAACCTTACAAAATTTTAGTCGTCGTCCGTCGTGTGTGCGTGCCGTAGCGAGAGAGAGCGAGTCCCGCCCGCTCATTCAAATCTTCACTCGTTCCTTTTTCCATTCATCCCTTCATTCTATCGCCGCGTTCAAGCAATACAAGCGTAGAGATGCATTCAAAAAAACAATCCCACATATATGAAGGATTTTATAATATATTTATAAAAATCTTTCAAGGTGAATACCAAAGGGCTACCCATACTTAAATTCCCGGGTTCGATGAACAGGAATAACGCTTTATTCCTGTATATCAAACCCGGTATGCACGTAAAGAAATTACAAATTTACTTATGCAGGAGGTGGGGTCCGTTTCACAATGAGTTCTGCATAAGGCTACATGCGGTGATCAGAACAGACCTATGAACATTCATCATATCAGAAACCGCAGACAATATACCGCTATCTGCTAGCAGCAGGAAATGATGGCTTCCTTTATGTCAGGACAAAAATAGGTAGTATATCTTTTAATTACAAACTATACTCTCTTTTCAGTTTGAAAAGAAAAACACATAAGAAGTAACATAGTTGCTTGCTATGAATAAGAAAGGTTTTCCCATGTTTAAAACTTTCAAATTCAAGACATCTTTTGTTACTAACTTTTTTATATAAATATAATAACAAACCTGAAGAGTAGTCACTCTTTGGGTCTAATTTTCAAGTTCTTTCCCAGCTGGTTGCCTACCTCACATGCACCAACCACCCTTGATAACTTCAGAATTGCAGAAAAACACGCGTGAAAATTCAGAACCGTTTGATCATGCCGGTGTGTCAGTTAACTAGTGTGCCACGAAGGCCATCAAAATTGTATTCTGGCGTCTTTCATAGTAGTCATAATAACTTAGAGGGGAAAAAGCTCCTTCCAGGCGGAAACTATACATAATACCGGATGACAGGAAATAATAACTATGTTTACATTATGGCTATGCATACATGAATGTTATTCGCTGACTGTACTTTATTTGGTGGCGTGGTTAGGGTGGAGGAAAAGCTAAAATAGTTACTTGTATCTTACGGATTTTTTTTGTGCCATTTGTAGTCACTCATCTTAGTCGGGACCGCACCCAGTGCTGCTTTACTTGTGTAAGCACTAATAATGCGCACGCCACCTGAACCAACGAGTTACATAAATTAATTTCCTACACGAAACACCCATCGTACAGATGTTCTACAACTCTAGAGATGTAATGCGTCATGAACTAGGAATTGCAAATGCTATTAGGCAGTGGTCAAGCGGGAAGATACTCAACTACCCCTACTTTACTGTCTGCTGTATTCAGCAGGTAGTTGTCAAATCCGCCCTAGGTTCAAGTGTTTAACACACGTAATAACGTGTAACACTGGAATAATGTCAGATATATTTGACGGAAGCAAAAGTTTACTTTTATATTGTTACAAAAATCTATTTCAGTTCGTGTATTAAGAATAAAATATAGGAAATTTAAAACTTAAATGAAACTGAAAAACCTGTGCGAATGCAAATTTACCGAAGTATCGTTCAAGATTTGTGTAAAAAAAAATTAATTAATGAATTTGTCTCCCTCCAATGGATTGGAAATGATAACGGTTCTCAGAAAAGTCTTTCCGAAAAACATAATAATTAAGCACATAAGTACATAATTTAAGCTATCTTAAACATTACAACATCTTTAACTAATTATCATATTCTAACATCGTGGGATCAAAACATAACACTTTTTTATTATGCGATTAAACTTACAGGTCAAATTTTTAAGGTAAGTAAATAAAGTTAAAAACTTAATCTGACAGAAAAACATGGTCCGATAATAAACGCAAAAGCTAATCTATGACCGACGGATAAATCATATTTTTTTCTTTTTCCTATTATCGGAAACGAGCGTCCAATCAAATTACGGGGCTACATCTGCTTCTGATCGCTCCACATTAAGGTCTTCGGAGGTCATCGTTTTATTTATAGCCAATTTATGTAGGAAGCATTTAGATAAACGCTTTATGTAGATAGCATTTAGGTATATGCTGGAAATAAAACTGTATTTGTTTAAGATTTTTATTTGAAACACGCAGCAAAGGCCTCTCAATTTTTGTTTTTGTAACAAACAAAATATCTTTCAATCTTTCTTCTCACTTGCCTGTAATCTGTGGAAGTGATTTTGTTAAATGGGTCATAGGTGATGAGAAGCCGAAGAAGTGCGCGCTATTTTAATTGACCTTTGAGCACGCAAAGTGGTAGAGTTAGTTCTGTCTTGTCTTTCTTTCAAATTTCATATATTTTGATACGTATTTCCAAACACGTCATTGTTATTAATATTTAGCGCCAGTTAAATCTTACAGCTTCGGCATTTAACAGCTGGAATCATAACACCCAAGAAATAGATAATTCATCTCTGCATAGCTGATCAATTCGCTGATGCTACCGACGAATGCAAACATCATCATCATCGTCTCGGCCTTAAAAATCTACTACCTATAACTAAATCTTCCCCAACGATAACATTGTGGGGATTTGCCATACTAACCACGCTTATCAATCAGGTTGGTGAGCTTTATTTGACTTATATCGGTCTTGACACAGCTACCTATCAAAACATTTTTTTAAACATAAGAATGTCAGATGAGTTGGTCTGGAGATAGAATAAAGGTATTTGGGAAGTACGACCATGTGTACCCGATACCATACTCGCAACCAATGGATAAGCAATTGATATACAAGGTGACTCAATGTCCTAATTCATATAAGAGAAATAGGGTACTGTGAAGAAAATTGTGGACGTGTAGGGTCGAAGCGTGGTGGCATAATTGGTAAGGCATTGAGGCCTAGATTTTACAGCTCTCATCATAACGCTCTGCAGTTAAATAATGTAGCCCTTCGAGGCTAATTAATTCGCTCATGCTATCGACAGATACAAACAAATACACATCTTTTAGTATCTATGTAAAGAAGTATATATTTTCCTTCTAATTAGTGTTACGAGCACAAGTCATATCGCGCGGCACCGGCTGCGTTTGATAGCTCGAATCAGAAGGCGCTGCAGGCAGATAATTCAACGCTGAGTAGATGATTGCTATACAAGTTATTTTTAATCAATATTAATAAGCAGTATAGAAAGGATAATTTAGCGATTCATTGCTTTAGTTTTTATTTTTATTTTACTAAAAATAGCTTTGGAAGCAGTATAGAAAGGATAATTTAGCGATTCATTGCTTTAGTTTTTATTTTTATTTTACTAAAAATAGCTTTGGAATTTTTAAATCAGTGATAAAAAGAAGGTTGTAGTTTAGAGATAATTTCCCGTTTTAATTAGAGCTTTTGAAATTGCATAGCGCCGACTGCGTTTGATAGCTCTCATCGGAGTGCCCTGCAGTCAGATAATTTCGCGCTGAGTAGATGATTGCCTTACAAGTCAATTTTAGGGTTCCGTAGTAAACAAGGAACCCTTATAGTTTCGCCATGTCTGTCTGTCTGTCTGTCCGTCCGCGGTTTTACGCAGAGACTATAAGTACTAGAAAGTTATAATTTGGTATGGGTATGTATATTAATCATAGCAAAAAAGTGGTAGAAGTAAATCTTAAAAAATTTTTTAGTGTTGCTCCCATACAAGTACAGTGGGGGAGTAATTTTTTTTTCTCTATTTACCCATCGTGTGGGGTATCGTTCAATATGTCTTTGTAGTTTAGAGATAATTTCCCGTTTTAATTAGAGCTACGAGTGCCAATAAAATTGCATAGCGCCGGCTGCGTTTGATAGCTCTCATCAGAGTTCCTTGCAGTCAGATAATTTCGCGCTGAGTAGATGATTGCCTTACAAGTCATTTTTAGGGTTCCGTAGTAAACAAGGAACCCTTATAGTTTCACCGTGTCTGTCTGTCTGTCTGTCTGTCCGTCCGCGGTTTTACGATGTTAGATGGTTTTGGTCGTTAAACTGTGAGGTGCGAGTGTGAACAGTGTGAACTCATAGTTGTCATTCGCAACTACGGAACCCTACACTGCGCGTGGCCCGTCACGCACTTGGCCGGTTTTTAATTTTAATTTATACTTTTTTGTTTCAATAAGGGAGGTTATCGTACAAAAAGGCAGGGTTTCAATTTAAGTTAGAGGAAAAAGTGTACCTGCGTTTGATAATTTATATCAGAGCATTGACGAGCTCCGTGGTGCAGCGCTCAACATGCCTGCCTGCGACACGGATGGTCCCGGGTTCGATCCCCGGTCAGGTCAAGATGGAAAATGATCTTTTTCAGATTGACCTGGGCCTTGGATGTTCAACTATATTATTATAAAATATATAGGTAGTATCGTTGAGTTAGTATCCCATAACACAAGTTTCGAACTTACTTTGGGGCTAGCTAAGTCTGTAAGATTTGTCCGTATATATTTATTTATTTATATAATTTATTTATTCTAGACTGGATAATTTAGCGAATATTGATAATTGCTTTAGTACTAATTTTTATTTTACTAAAAATACCTTTGAAATTTTTAAATCAGTGATAAAAAGGAGGTTGTGATGTTAAGATAATTTTCCATTTTAATTAGAGCTACGAGCGCCAATCAAATTGCACAGCACCGGCTGCGTTTGATAGCTCACATCAGCGCACCCTGCAGATAGATAATTCAGAGAAGAGTACTTCATGATTGCTTTAGTCCTTATTTTCAATTTAACTGAAATAGCTTTGGAATATGCAAGACCTGATGATGATCCTATTTATCAAAGGCGAGGTCCAGATAAGATATAATCACCCTTTTAAATTAGAGGTCCAAGCGCTAATCAAATTGCATAGTGGCAGCTGCGTTTGATAACTCACATCAGAGCGCCCTACAGACAGATAATTCAGAGCTGAGTAGATTGCTTTACAAGTAATTTTTTTATTAAATGTTAAATGTATAACTGATGCAATAAATGAGGTTCTGCTACAAAAATGATAATTTTTCAGTTTTAGTTAGAGTACCGAACGCCATTTGCATTTGATAGCTTACATCAGAGCATCCTGGACGCAGATAATTTAGTGAAAAGTAGATTATACCTCTTGTTAAGGACAAGAGGTATAATCTACTTTTCACTAAAAATATTTCTATTTCAGTTCAACTAAAAATATTTTCTTAATTTTTTTTTGTTTCTTAATTAAACTTTAATGAATAATGAAAGATAAATAAAAGATAACTACTCATAACCAATTTAAGGCGGCTGTGTTTAGTAGCTTACATCAGAGCGCCCTGCAGACAAATAATTCAGTGCTGAGTAGATGATTGCTATATAAGTAATTTTTAATTAATAATAATATTCTTAACTGATTCAATGAAGAATGTTCTCATACAAAAAGACAGGACTTCTGTTTAAATTAGAGGAATAAATACCGCCTGCGTTTGATAGCTCTCAATAGAACGCACTGCGTGCAGATAATTTTGTGTAGTGTAATTATTGCTTTAGTCCATATTTCCATTCAACTAAAAATATCTTTATAACTTAATTTTTTTCCAGTGTAATAAATTCATATTTCATTTTAGAAATAGATTTTGTTGATTATTTCCTCTTTTAATTAGAACAATGAGCGCCAATCAAATTGCTTGGCGCCGGCTGCATTTGATAGCTCACATTAGAGCGCCCTGCAGTCAGATAATTCAGTGCTGAGTAGATGATATCCTTACCAGTAATATTTTATTTAAAACAAAATGTATAATTTTTAACTGATTCAATGAAGGCAGTTCTCATACAAAAATTATAGGGTTTCAGTTTAAATTACAGTAACAAGAGCGACCTGAATTTGATGGCTTTCATCAAAGCATCTCGGAGGCAAATAATTTAGCTAAAATGTAGGATTGCTTATAAAGCAATTCCACTGCCGTTTTCACATGTATTTTACGTAATATTAAGTGCAATACTATATCTAATTTCACTTTGGTTTTGCACCCACTCGTGCTCAGCAAAGGATTAAGAAGAAATATTTTGCGTTTTTATATAAGTGCACTTCATACAAACAATATTACATTCAATAATGTTCATCCTTGGTTTTAACGAAAGTTTCAACCATATTAGAACACTGAGCTTAAGAAATTTAATTAGGGTTATTAATTTTCTAGCAATTTTCCAAAACTTCATTGCGACATATATGATAAATTTTCTATTTTTTATCTAAATACCAAGTAAAGCGACTAGTTACTTAAAACAAAGTGTATGAGGTAGGTTCTTGGAATGAAACCGTACAAGTATAAGTTTAACACGGTTTATTGAAATGTTATTCACTTCAGGGTACAATAAACGTGGGTGAGTCCTAATTTCACAAAACTATGCGTGTAACGCGGCAAGTGGCTCTCAGCGGCGAGCGATATAGAGACGGGACGACGTACTATCGGTTAGCGATCGGGCGGCGGACTGGGGCGATGACACGCGACGCGGGCGCGCTTGCGATGCGCGGCCGCCTAGTGAGAAAGGAAAGAACTACATGCGTCTCTATAACGCGCGGGCAAGCACCCGCGAGACTCTCTGACTGGGCGATGGGTTGCTATATACTCCCCCTCAAGTCCGGGAGAACGCCCTCGCTCCTGGACTGGTGATTCTACAGGATTTACTGGTGACTTATCAAAATTGTCTGGCAATTTACCAGAATCAGCTGATGATTTTTCAGGATTACCTGGTCGTCCTCGCTTTCTTTTCGGAAGGACTGGTTTTGGGAAGGAGTCGTTACTACCTTTGTAAGGAGTGAGGTCATGGGTATGATACTTACCTAAGACATTATCGGTGTCATCAACAGGAGAGATAGCGTAAGTAGTTGGGGATATTCTCTTAACGATACGATAAGGTCCGTCACGTTTAGGCACAAATTTGGCTGTGAGCTCTTTTGAGCCTTTACTTAGAACGTGTGATTTTAAAAGGACTAGATCCCCTTCTTGAAATGTTTGTGCAGGACGTCGCGATTGATCCGCGTATTCCTTTGTTTTGTCCTGAGACATTTCAACGCGTTCTCGAACCGCTGTTAAGGAATTTAAAAAGTTTCTAAGATAGGGAGTAATCTGAGGTAAGAAGTTATCCTTATCTAGGATCGAACGGAGATCGTGCACTACTTCTGTAGGGGATCTCATCTCCCTGCCAAACATGAGGTACGCTGGTGTTTTGCCAGTTGTACGGCACTTGGCGCTATTGAGGCAATAGCGTATTACTGCAAGATGTTTTGGCCAGGTCGTATGATTTTCCCCTACCAAATGGGATAATAGGGCTTTTAAGTCGCGATTTTTCCGTTCGGCAGGATTTGCCTCTGGGTGGTACAAAGGAATGAAATTCTGCTTAATACCCAGAGTATTCAAACATTGCTGCATCACAGCTGATACGAATTGTACTCCGTTGTCGGAAATAACCCTGCGAGGCAAGCCAAATCTCATGAAATATTCCTCTATGAGGATATGGGCACACGCTTCAGCGGTAGCTTCCTTGAGGGCATACAACTCCGTCCAACGGGTGGCTGTATCTTCGACGAGAAGGATCCATCGCTCCCCCTTGTCTCCTGCTGGTAATGGACCAAATAAATCCATGGCCAAAACCTCGTTACGCTGGTTCATAACTGGTGTTTGGAGTAAACCTGGAGTTTTGGCGTTAGATGCCTTATAGCGTTGGCAGTGAATACAGGCTTTGACATAATCGGTGATTATTCTACGCATGCCTGTAAAGTAATATAACTGCGCTACTTTCTGATAGGTTCTGTCGATCCCTGGGTGACCGGCTGTTGGAGAGTCGTGAAGCTCCTTCAGAATATCCGGTATTTGGGCGGCAGCGATGACTAGTTGAGGGGACTCGCAGTCGGAGTCGGGATTAAAACGATATAGGACACCTTGGTCCATGAGATAACCCCTTTCTAGCCACCTTTGAGCAGCGACATCGTCAAGGCCCTCGAGCTCTTTGATTATCTTTTCTACTTCAGGATCCGCAGTCTGTTCCGAGCGTATCTGGCTTGGATTTTTCGTGGGCAGATCGCATATGACAGAGCAGATACCACAATTGTCACGAGAATCGCTGGCACAAACAGGTCTGCTCAGAGTATCTGCCACGACATTTGCTTTTCCTGGAGTATATTGGAATTGGATATCAAAGGGTTGAAGTTTCAGGGCCCAACGGATCAATCTACCTGATGGTGATTTTAATGATAACAGCCAACGGAGAGGTTGATGATCGCTACCAATTATTACTGGTTGGCCGTCTAGGTAAGGTCGGAATCGCTCTACCGCCCAAACTACAGCGAGTGCCTCCCGTTCCGTGGTGGAATAGTTACGCTCAGCTGTGCTCAGGAGTCGGCTAGCATACTCTATCGGCCTTTCCTGATTGCCGTCGCCCTGTAACAAAACTGCGCCTAAGGCGTAGTTACTTGCGTCTGTGCGCAGGACGAAGGGACGACTAAAATCGGCTTGAACCAGTATTGGAGCTGTGGTTAGCAAGCGCTTCAGCTCGTTAAAGGCTTGGGTCTGCTCTGAGCCCCAAGACCATGTTTGGTTCTTTCGAGTCAATCGTGAGAGTGGTTCCGCGACCTTTGAGAAGTTTGGTATAAACTTGCGGAACCAAGAACAAGTCTGTAAAAAGGTTCTCAGGTGCTTTAAGGTACCTGGTTCCTTCATCTCGAGTACAGCACTCACCTTCCCTGGGTCGGTGGACACGCCCTCTTGCGTTATAACATGGCCTAGATATTTAACGCTCTCTCTGGCAAAAGAGCACTTCTCCCTGTTGACATGGAGGTTGAATTCGGCCAGGCGCTTGAAAACTGCCTCAAGGTCATTCAGATGGCGTTGATAGCCTTCAGATATGATGAGCAGGTCATCTAAGTAGGCCAGGATTGTGACCTCCTTCAGAGCCGAGCACGAGCGCAGACGGTCGATGAGGCGCTGGAAGGTTGCTGGCGCGTTACGGAGACCGAAAGGCATCCTTTTGAACCTGAAAGTACCCAGGCAGCAGGAGAACGATGTCTTGTCTCTGTCTGTCTCTTTTACGCTTACCTGCCAGTAAGAAGAACGCAGGTCCAGCGTACTCATATAACAGTCGCGCTTAGTGCTCTGAATTAAGTCATCAATGCGTGGCATTGGGTAGGCATCAGCTTTGGTGATGGCATTTAGGCGCCGATAATCGACGCAAAAGCGAATATTCCCGTTAGCCTTAGGTACTAATAGTGCAGGCGAAGACCAAGCCGATTCACACTCTTCTATAATGTCTTCCTGCAACATCTTTGCAATTTCCTTTTTCATCAACTCCTTTTTCGCGGGATTAAGGCGATAAGGCGGAACTGCTATTGGCGGGTGTTCGCCAGTGTCGATGCGGTGTTCTGCATAAGGGGTAGGACCTCCCCCTGCTTTAAACACATGTGCGTGCCTGGTGATGACATCAGCCAATGCCTGTCGTTGAGCCTCATTAAGGTGAGAACCTTCATCCGATCGCAGTACATCGGTGGATGCGCAAGACACGGCACGAGAGGTAGGTTCAAAGCAAAGGTTATACTTTACCTTATCATCACCACTGAAGAACCAAATTTCCTGAAGAAAATCGATGACGATGCCAGCGCCAGTAATAAAGTCAATACCTAGTAAAGTTTCATTATTATTTGAATCCGGGAAAATCAAAAATGAAATTGTGATTACTTTTGTTTCTAAAAACACGTCTAAAGTGGTGGTGAGTACTTCCATGTTACGCACTACACCGTCGGCAAGTTTAATTTCGAGCGTCGAGGAGCGTAGGGGATGTCCCTGACGAAGGAGGAGAGAATACAGCGTATGACCCGCAATACAATGCTTGGCGGCCGTATCTATCAACGCGGTGCCGTGAAACCCTAGAATTTTAATATTAAAAATAAGCCTCAAATCACGCCCTATGGAGGGTCTCGCAGGCTCACGTGTAAAACCTCCGCTGCTACATACAACATTATTAAAATGCCTATTCACACTTTAACATGATTTCTGGTTATCATTTGGAAAATAAAAATTATTACAATCATTTTTCATACAACCAGATTTACAGCAATCCCTTTGTAACATTTTAGTTCCCGATACACAACAACCCCTTTGCATTTCAATACTATTTAAAGATGGACAAACATTGTTCATATTAATATTGGACATACAACATCCCCATTTTACATCGGTAGAAAAACAACATGCCCATTGCTTATCGTTATCAAAATAGGGTTCGTCACTAACTTTTTTCACTGTAACATCAAACATCGAGTAAAATGATTGATTTTTCTCACTTAAGTCAGTTGGCACATTGGAAAACGACTCACCTGGGTTCTGCAACTTACGGCACTGATCACGGGTGTGTCCAAAACGTTTGCAGTAAACGCAGTTCGGACGATTCTTTTTGACCGTCGAACTCGGGGGTACCGCGGCAGGCGGCGGCGGCGACGTCGCGGTGGACGGCTGCGGTGCAGGCGAACGCGGCACTCCGGCACGCGCAGGAGCAGCCGAGCTGCCCGTGGCAGCCGGGGTGCCCGCGGCAGGCGGCGCGCGCGTTCTCGCGTTCGCACTCGCCGTAGACGTTGTCGGCGCCGGGACCGAAGGAGCAGTAGGTGGCGAATTAGTTGATAACTCGTTGGTTTTTTCCTCGTATGCATCTTCAATCATGCGTGCCAAACGCAGGAGGTCGGAAAAAGTTGAAAACTCCTCCCTACGCAGTCTTTTCCTTACTCTACTATTGAGGAGGCCATAAACCATATCTAGTTGTGCAGACATAGTCACGTCGCCCTTGGGCAGCCGTGCTAGAAGCGCGCGGATACGCGCCACAAAAATGTCCGTGTTCTCGTGTTGTTGCGAGGTGGCGAAAATTTGTAGGTATATACGGTGTCGCGGACGGCGGTCGCCATACGCGCTAATTAAATTTTCTTTCACTTGTTGCCATGACGACACCGTGTCTTTAATACCTTTCCACCATGTGGCGGCTTCCTCTTTAAATATGTATGACAATCCGCGGAGGATGTTGGCATCCGTCACTTGAGCGCATTGGCTATATGCCTCGATCGCGTCGATGAAGGCCTCTACGGATTCCTTTGGTTTTCCGGAGAAGGTAGCCTTGCAGCGCGCCAGGGTCGACAGGCCAGGCGGTTCTGCTGCTAAGGTCGAGTTTGTACGTGCAACGGACTCCAGTAATTCTTTGAAAGCTTCTGTCTGAGAACGCTGGAGGGACGCGATTATGGAGGCCACATTCTCGCAAGAAAATGTAGCATTCGCGTCGGCTCGTTGTATAGGAGAACACGCGTCACCGCCATCTTGCTGAAAGTAGGCGGATGCGGCCATCGGCGATGTCGGTCGCGAGGGGTTGTTTAATGCTTCTTCTGCAGCATCATCCCTGCGCGTCAGACTTGCCGCTCTACTTCTAGTAATCGGCATTATATCACTTTTCACTGTATAACCACTGATCACCGTAAAATACCTAACAGTTACACTGCACGAAAACGTTGGAGCGCCATATATGAGGTAGGTTCTTGGAATGAAACCGTACAAGTATAAGTTTAACACGGTTTATTGAAATGTTATTCACTTCAGGGTACAATAAACGTGGGTGAGTCCTAATTTCACAAAACTATGCGTGTAACGCGGCAAGTGGCTCTCAGCGGCGAGCGATATAGAGACGGGACGACGTACTATCGGTTAGCGATCGGGCGGCGGACTGGGGCGATGACACGCGACGCGGGCGCGCTTGCGATGCGCGGCCGCCTAGTGAGAAAGGAAAGAACTACATGCGTCTCTATAACGCGCGGGCAAGCACCCGCGAGACTCTCTGACTGGGCGATGGGTTGCTATAAGTGTTTATTCTTCTTATTAAGATCTTGAATTTCGTGGCAGCTAGTTGCGAGTGACATTGACGTCGTCTATCGCATAAATTAGGACTTGGGGATAGGAACAGATGCGACATCTTAAGGTATGAATTACCTGGACTGGTTAACAGAGCTTTAGTGGGAACCCATTTCACCCAGACGATTGACTAAATATAATTTTTGCCTGTTAAAAATATTATCAACTAGCTGTTACCCGCGGCTTCCCCACGTAATATATAGCCTATGTCCTTCTCGGTACCCTAACCTATGTGTATGCAAAATTTCATGAAGATCGGTTTAGTAGATACGGCGTGAAAGCGTAACAAACAAATAAACAAACAAACAAACTCACTTTCGTATTTATAATATTAGTTGGGATACTGTCACAGTATGTTCAACTAAATCATTATAGCCGTTTCCAACATGCCCGAAATATTATTTTCAAATACCTACCTACCTAGTTATACCATGTGATTTTTAAGCCTCATACTCTGGTTCTAGGTGTACCTATGGCGAGAAGTTTTAATTAAAACCACAGTGACCGGTAAAATAGGAAATATTTATTTAAGAATATCAATAACTTATATACAAAAGTAATAATACAGTAGTAGGGGTGAACGTGCCATTTAACATAAAGACAGCAAAATCATTGGCACGTACCCTTAAGACGTGATGTGCTTAATTGACATAATACAAATTAAATAATTATATTTCCTAGTTAATATCACGTCGCAATAGTATTCCCCCTTTTAGAAAAAAAACAAAAATAATGTAACAAAAAATATTAAACTTAGACAAAATTATAACAATCACAAAACAAAGAATGAATATCTATAAATAGAAATAACAAATGAACATAAATATCTTAATCAGCAATAAAAATGATACTTGATACTTCATGACTTGTGTGTGGCACGAGTCGCACGCGCGGAGAAACGCTGTGTAGGCAATTCCCAGGCTCGGTATTTGTGCTTGTCTGCATTTAAAATCGTTATAATACTCGTAGTAATGTTGAACTCACGTTGAACTTGCCGCTGTGTGTTGATGCGATTTCCATAGTCCCACTCCATCATCCTCTTTAAACATTTGCATTTGCCTTCTGTATCCTTCTCTCTATCCAATGCCCGTACCAAGTCCATAGCCGCCGGCCCAGCAGAATGATGACAATTATTACGAATGCGGAGGTGATGGCGCCGGCCCAGTACTGCACTTGCTGAATGGATTCCAGCAGTTCTGAAAGTCTTTCACTTTTTGATAGATCTTCTTGCGGATTCTTGATATTTTGCACCATGTTAATCTGCTCGTTTTGGTGACTCGAGGAAGACCCCATCGTGGATGAATGCTGCTCGGAAGGATGATGGATAAATACTACGACATTGTATATCACTAATTAGCTTTTTATATCTTGAATCTTACGGTTCTTCGTGATTCTCGCCCCGAACGTGTGATTTTTATCTCTTGCGGACACTCAACATCTTGCTTATTGATCTCACGTTCGCTTGTTTCTCCAGACTGATTTATTAAAAATGCTGGCTTCAGACGGTTTATAGATACTGTTATTTCCTTGTCGTCACGAATTATAGTGAAAACCTTTTCGTTTCTTCGAATTACCAAATATGGACCTTCATATGGTGGTGATAAACTGGGGCGTAATCTGTCGCATCGCAGGAACACATGAGTGCAATCCTTTAGTCGGGGATGAACGAATATATTCCCGTTTGTACTTTCTCTTGTTGGCACAGAAATGACTCTATTAATATTTTCTTTAATCTCCTGAATACATTCAGGGTAGGTAATCCTGGGTTCTTCTCCAAAAAAACTTGCTGGTAACTTAATGGTAGTCCCATAAACGAGTTCGGCGGCGCAGCAACCAGTGTCTTGTCGATAACTGGAGCGGAGTCCGAACAGTACTGAAGGCAATTCTTTTGTCCAATTTTTTGTATTTGTTCTTGCTATTAACGCAGCTTTTAAGCTCCTGTGAAAGCGTTCAATTTTTGAATTTGCTTCTGGATGATAGGGACTAGTGCGTAATTTGTCGATTCCCATTAGTTTGGCAAGTTCTCTAAAAATTTCAGATTCAAACTGTCCTCCTTGGTCGGATGTAATGTAATCCGGGCATCCAAAACGTACAATCCACCCTTCGTAAACTGTCTTTGCAACTGTCTCTGCTGTGATGTTGGAAACAGGAAAAGCTTCTGGCCATGACGTACATCTGTCGATCATAGTTATTAAATATTGTTTATTTTGAGACGTCGGTAATTTGCCAACAATATCAATGTGCACGTGAGAAAAGCGCTTCGCGGGCAAATATTTCCCCAGTGGCGATATCGTATGTCTATGCACTTTCGCTTGTTGACATTGTAGACATGACTCACTCCATTTATTTATATCCGCATTCATTCTCGCCCATATGTAATTTTTTCCAATTAATTTTCTCGTTCCATTTTTTCCAGGGTGGCTCAAATTATGATAGCTGTTAAAAATTAGTTTCCTGAATTCTTGAGGTAAATATGGACGAGCAGTTCCAGTTGATACGTCGCAGTATATCTTGTCGTTAGAATGCGATGAGCGAACAAGCGAAATGCGTAATGATTTATTCTTCTGTAGCTGTTGCAGTTCGGGATCTTTTTCTTGGGCCTTCCTTAAATCCGAAAAATTGATAACTTGCGGAAGTGTTATTGTTTCCACCACTCTTGATAAGGCATCGGCAACGACGTTCCTGTCCCCGTCTACATGACGTATATCGGTGCAAAATTGCGATATGTAATCCAAGTATCGTATCCTCCTGGGGCTCTCATCAATGCTAGGCTTCTTGTCGAACGCATACATTAATGGCTTATGATCGGTGTAAATTGTGAAAACACGTCCTTCAATTAATCTTCGAAAATGCTTCACGGCCATGTATATACCGAGTAACTCTCTATCGTAGGTAGAATATTTCATTTGCGCCTCGGAAAATGTTTTGGAAAAATAAGAAATTGGTTTCCAATATCCATTGACTCTTTGTTGGAGGACTGCGCCGGCACACTTGAGACTAGCGTCCGTCATTAAGGCGTGATGTGCTTAATTGACATAATACAAATTAAATAATTATATTTCCTAGTTAATATCACGTCGCAATATACCTAATACCCAAACAGGTATTAATAGTAACAAAAAACATCCAACTGACTTTTAAAAAGGTCCTCCTTTTTATAAGTCGGTTCAAAACCTAAACCCCAGGTGATGTTTTAATTTCAGGATTAAGTTTGCTTTCAGAACACAAAATTTAAAGAAAAAGAAGTAAAATGAAAAGAAATATTTACCTTCCTTATAATTCTCCAATCATTCGATCATTTGAAAGAGTATGTATTTCGAAAGGAAATACTTTGATTTGTATATAGTCAAAGGCAAATATTAGACAATATTGCATGCTCATATTGCTCATAGCACGCATAATTTCTGTCAATGTGTGCGAGCTTATGACACCACCATAGAGTTAAAATAATCTTGGGCGTGACACATAAGGTATTACCTAGGCTAACATAGTGAAAAAGACCAAATATTCAAAAGATATCCTTCTATTCA
Source organism: Rhodophaea formosa (assembly GCA_963082605.1). Taxonomy (NCBI): domain Eukaryota; kingdom Metazoa; phylum Arthropoda; class Insecta; order Lepidoptera; family Pyralidae; genus Rhodophaea; species Rhodophaea formosa. The sequence goes on from OY720211.1 coordinate 13,569,229, forward strand.
AAGAGTATTTGATGACGTCTGTTGCTCAGACGACGCCTGGTAATTTGCAAATTAGTATTCTCTTTGTGTTCAACCCTGAAAGGGATCTGCAAACACGCCGTCGCTATCCAGTCGCAACCCTGAATTAGGATTGACACATTTTGTGAAAATTACATTCATACAAATAGTAGAGTACAAGTAGAATAGCTACGTACTCAAATGAAGATCTTTATCATGTACCCTCCGCGTAGAAATAATTAATTCTTTGAAAATAAAATACCTAATAGTAAGTTAATTTAATTAAAAGAGCGGCAAAGCAAGTAGTAGACTTATGTCATCATCATCATCGGGTCTTTGTTAGTCTCCACTAAAGAAGCACGACCCTCTCTGTACTACCAGAGCCATATATTAGCCAGAGCAATCAGAGTGTGTGTCCTACACTCTCCACGCTACACTCTCCAGACGGGTTAGAGAACACTTTTGATTGTTTAGCTTGTGTTCCAAAGTTGCCTTCTACAACTTCCACGGGAAGACCTGGAGTGATCCTATTCTAATCTGCCGGGAACCACACTGCAAGATTAACTTATGTACTCGTATTGCCAATCACCTGGTGTTTCTTTTTTTAATTTTCAGCATTAATACCGAAGGAAAAGTGGTTCATATAGATGGATTGAGTTGCCATTTTAATCAGATAGGGTTGTATTAACATAATGTATACAAGACAAGTAATTAATTAGTCTTCTAAATGGGAACTGACACACATTTTTAAAGTTTTGGTATGACAAGTTCATAGAATAGCCATATTGAAAAAAAACTCCCTGCCAACCCAACATCGTTTTAAGTAATACAGGTAACAGTCACATTCACATTAGTGACGATATATTTTATGCATTTGTATGCGTGATTTGAGAACTTTATTTGGGGGCTATGGTAAATATTGCATATGTGGAATTAGTATTATGTACAGTACAAGTAGATATCAATTTAGAAGGCTTTTCTATCGTTACATCATTAATTTTAATTTTACGAGCAATTTTAACCTAACCCAATTTATAAACATCAAATAAAAAATATCATACTAGTTCTTATTTAGAAAATTTGATTTTAAAATATTAACCACAGAAAATATATTGTCAGTTTAAAATATATGTAGTTAGCCTGAATTTCAATTTAAGTGACTAGATGCCGCAATTTTTTCTCTCCCTCACACATCACATGCCACTCGTATATTCTATCGCCCAAAACGGACTTTGATGGATTGCTTTGATATTTATTTGTTCAACGGAGATAAACATCAACCAGCTCAATGGAACGGTTTCATTCGATTGATTTTCTCTGTAGATACTGATTGATTTTTACAGGTTCCATTTTAATTTATGACCAAAAAAAGGATCTATCAACTTTCAAAGTGTGTTTGTTTTGAAATAGTAGACGCATTACTGGTATGGTCTGAATGCTCATTTTTTTATTCGTAAAGTTATTCAAAGGAAAGTTCCGTTTATAGATATCTAGCTGTTACCTGCAGCTTTGCCCGCGTGATATATCCTATGTCTGACTATGTCCTTTTCAGTACCCTACCCTGTGTGTATGCAAAATTTCACTATGGTCGGTTTAGTAGATTGGGCGTGAAAGCGTAACAAACTCACTTTCGCATTTATAATATTAGTTAGGATATTAAAATGATTTTATTAAGTTTGAAACTAGAGAGCTATGGGTTTCTTTGCTATAGTGCCTGAAAATGGTATCACCATAGGAAGCCAAGAGCAAAATTGTTTATTAAACAAGATGAATAATTTAAAAAAAAAACTTAAATAATTTTAAAATGAGGTATATCTACATTGAAATATGAAAGCTGTAAAATTTAAGGTTCCATTTTAATATTTTCTGAAATTTTATGAAAGTCTAATATATTATAAATGCGAAAGTGAGTTTGTTTGTTTGTTTGTTACGCTTTCACGCCGTATCTACTAATCCTAATACTAATGAAATCATGCATACACATAGGTAAGGGTACTGAGAAGGACATAACGCGGGCGAAGCTGCGGGTTAGCTAGTATTTTATATAAAATAGAAATTCAAAAAAAATCCATGCATATTCAACTGAAATTCCCAACACGAATTCTGTTTTAAATATTTTATTAATTTTTCTTCAATGTGCTCGATAGTTCCCTATATTTTTCTCTTGATTAAATTCACAAATTTCCCAGGAGAGCTCCAGGCGCTCAGAAAAAGCGAGAAGGTGTCATGACTGAACTTAGCCACTGAGGGGCCAAAGAAATATTATTTTTCTACTTTAATATTACACAAAGATGGAAGACCTTATCGATCTTAGTAATTGGCTTTGATGAAGTATGTTAGATGTGAGAAAATGTGCGGAGAAAACTAAAAAATATTATGAGAGATAAAAATAAGTTATTTTAGATTTTTCTAGACCTCATTACTACTTTCAAACCATCTAGTCTAAGAATATGTAATGAGGATGGTTAATCGCAAGTTCATCAAGTTTAATAAAATCATACATGTATTAATTTCTTTTTATTAAATACAGCAAAAAGTATTCGATAATTTATTCAGAAAATACTGCCTTACAATTCCTTTTATGACACTTTTTCACGTCATTTCATATTTCAAATAATTTTAATTTACTAACATAAGTTTAAACTTGCTTTTGCCCGCGATTTCGTCCGCGTGGAGTTCGGTTATTTCTCACCTCTTTTCTTCCTATTAGAGGCTGAATTCTGAAAGAGCCTGAGCACTTGTTTACTCATTTATTGATTGCAGTACTCTGTAGTGTCGAATAAAACAGACTCATCTTGTTTTCCCATCCCAAACTTTCAAGCAATTTTCACACCCATGGGAGTTGAATTTTCAAAAACCCTAGGATACGTAATTGTTTATTTATAATCTTCAGGCTAAAAACAAAATTTTAGGCTTCTAGCTAAAATTACGGACTTTCATACACAAATTTAACTCCTATTTCACCTGCTTAGGGGATGAATTTTCAAAAATCCTTTCTTGGCGGATGCCTACGTCATTACATTCGTTCAGTAGTTTTGGCTGTGCGTTGATAGATGAGTCAGTCAGATTTGCCTATTATATACTTATATATAGAAGATAAATTAAGATTATTAATTCGTGTTCAAAAGCAACACAGTACTAGCGTTTTGTAACCAACCACTGCAGAAGAAGCAGAAAAAGCGCCGAAAGAAACTCTTTTCAACATTATGAGTCGCTTATTCGCTTGAAAGGCTTTGTGGATGTCATATAGCCAATAAAATTACAGAAATGAATACAGATACCACACCACACGTCAAAATTGCAACAATGGAACACATACTTACAAGTACAAGTATACATACATTCAAACATACTCGTGAAAAGCATTACTCTAGAGTAATTTTGTTGATAAGCTCTGAAATAACTATTTTTCAGTATTTTTTTCATTTGTCCTTTGGTCATTACATGCGAACAACGAGCTATAGGCCATAAAACCTATTTATGCCCGCAAAATATAATACATTTAGAAATAACATTGTTTTCACAAAATTCCAATCACCATAAAGAAAGTTTTACGAAAATTTATTTCAACAAGCCACAAGGCCAGTCACGAATTATTCATTTTGAAACAAAACGATCCAGAAAAGAGCCATAACTCAATTTAGCCCCTCCTCGTTATCCTAATCCCCTAATCTTACGAAATTTAGAACATACCCCATTATGAACACGAGAGGACAATGGTAGTCAGCTTGACTTTATAGCTCCCTGGACTCATAATAAAGACGACAATTTACAATTACACTGATCAGTCAAATTATAATGTTCAAGGGTCGGCACATAGGTCCTGCCACCTACTCATTTTGTTCATCGATAAATTTAAAATCTGGTCAAGATTTTAAATAGCTTTTCCAAAATTACGTATATTGTTGAACATGATAGTATCCAATCGAACAATTTCAATTGGATTTTTTTTTGTCTTCAATAGATGTTCTTTGGAGAGATTTGTTTACAATCTCATGGAAAGGAAAGAAATGGAAAGAATTGGCAAGAATATTCGTTTTTATCTGAATCACGACTTACATGTTTGGTTGTTTTTCGAGTGTATAAGTGGCCAACATTACACTGATGTAAGATTTTTCAAGCTGACAAAGGCATCTGATATGGCTTAACGCCATCAATGATGACAGCCGGGACCTACGGCTTAACGTGCCTTCTGCAGCACTTACTTACTTATATATAAAGAAACAATAGTTAGGTTTTGTTAGTTGCAGGAAGAGATAAAAAGTTTAGATCAAATAAAAAAAATGGAGACAAGATGTTAAGCAGCGTTAAATGTGGAGAAACTCGAAAGAAGTAAGTATTATGGATAAAACTTTGAACGAAAGACGAAAGAAATTTTAAAGTATATTTGACAAGCAACGTTAAATTTGTTTTAAATTAGACGAAAGAAATTTAAAACTTCATTTAATGAGCAACATTAAATATAGTTTTAAATTTCTCTCAAAATATACTTTTGTTCATATGCATAGCACCCTTAAAATACTCGTTTAAAAGATAAAGTCCATCGTTACGCAATTTTATTTTCAAAAGAAATTTAAGGCATCATTATATTGGTAAAATACTTATCGTTTTTATCCAAATTGAGCGTTGTTAAATTCTTACAGACTTAAAAGTTTCAGCTTATAGTAATTTTGGGGTAAAAGTACATTACCAAGTCAATAATAGGCTTATATTGTCAAAAATTATTTTGGTTCGTTGCAAGTGAATGTAGTTTAGAAATAAAATTGGAAGTCTTTTTCAAGAATATAAACCAAATGAAGTAATTATATTGAATAACATTACATTGAGGGCTTTTGTTTTTTTTGAGATTTTAAAAAACTGAATAATTTGATTTTTGAATTATTATGTGATCTACAAATGTGAGGTCTAAATATTGTATGATCTATTAGTACATTTGGACATACAAACGGGATAAAATCTGGAATTTCGCGTTTATATAACACTTATTATGTACCTTTAATAAACTGCAAATTCTTTTGTATTCAATACAAATAGAATAATATGTTCTTTCATATAATTTCTAGGAATTTATCGATGACTGACAATCGAACTTATACCAAACCTACAAGTACATGAACCTACGGAATCAACCATAGAAAATTATTATAAGTATACCTCGGTATACATACATTACGTCTCTTTCCTTTACTTACATGCAAAATGTTATAAAGTGACTGGTTCATAATTATTTGACACTATTTTTCAAGCACTTTTGACCACGTTATTTATAGCATATTTTACTCGCTGACAGAATAGCTAAAGGAATTGAAATTTCTAAATAGATTAAGTAGTTTTTAAGTTAATTTATAACAAACACATAGAAAAATATTTCTTCTTTAGTGAATAGTGAAGCGACCAAAAAATTACTTGCGGAAAAAAAGTATTTGGGATAGGTAGCGAAATCTAACATGATAATTAATACCTAATTGTTTAAAGAAACTTACATTAAATAAACGTTTGAAATCTAGAAAATCTAAAATACCTACAAGAATCAGCCGTGCAAAATCCCATAAGGAAAATCTGAGACATTCCGTCTCCGCATTGATATACCCCACGACATATATAGTGAAGTGACCAAAACTAACTGATATCATCTTTTTTTTCTAGTGAAAGTTGTGTAATCGAATATGACTAATTAAAAGTGTCCAAACAAACCTAACCTCTCCAACCCTTCTGGCCAGCATGGAGAGTGTAGGCCAAATCCTCTTACTGCTCTGGCAGTACAGAGAGGGTCGTGCTCCTGCAGTGGAGACTAATAAAGACCTGATGATGATGATGATGATGAAACAAACCTAAATCATATAAACGTTTGAAATCTCATAAGGAAACTCTTAAATATTCCCTGTCTTTCCGCATTGATTGTCTCCGCGAAATATAAACCTAGTGTAGTAATGGAAAAATTACTGAAGACAACATTATTTTGTGAAATCATATATGCCAATTATTAAATGTTCAAATAAACCTATGTATAGTAAATGAACGTTTGAAATCTTAAAATCATGAAAATCTAAAATACCTGCAAGAATCATCCATGCAAAATCCGATACGGTAACTCTGAGTCATTCCGTCTCTTTCCTCATTGATATACTCCGCGACATTAATATAGTGAAGTGACTGAAAACTTACTAACGTCATAATTTTTTTTGTGAAAGTTTTGAAACAATTAATAAGAGTTTAGAGAAACCCTTAATAAAATAAAAGATAGATATCTTAAAAATCTGAAACACCTGCAAAAATCAGCCATGTAAAATCCCATAAGGAAAGTCTAAGACATTCCCTCTCTTTCCGCATTGATATACCCCGCGACATATATAGTGAAGTGACCGAATAATTTGCTCATTTGTCAACGTCTTCGCTTTGCCGAGGAGAAAAATGATTCAGTGAATCTGTCAGGGTTTCACGTCGCTGAATTAATTGAAATAAATTACCCGGTCGCCGTCAACAATTTAATCTTGGGCGGAATAATCCGCGACGTGTCGTAATTACTCAACGTTATTAGTGCGAAATTAGCCTAATGGAGTAATCCTAATGACAGTTTAAAACTGCTCTGATGTGCATGACAATGCAAACAAGGAAATAAGAATGAAAATTTAAGACTCAAGGGGTGATAAACGGCATTTATCGTACCAGGCAAACGGTGAACGGACTGAATACTGATCTGTCAGGGCCATAAGAGATCTTTAGATATGTTTTATCAGCAAAACTAGCACCGCCCGTCATTTTATTCTTTTTTTCCTAAATCAGATAGCCAAAAAAAGCAGTTTCAAAAGAGATACATGTAATCTTTTTGCTAATTTAAAAAAGAATGAGTGAATCGTCAATCATCATCATCATCATCAGGTCATTCTAGTCTCCACTGCAGGAGCACAACCCTCTCTGTACTGCTAGAGCCATATACTAGACTGAGTCAGAGGATTTGGCCTACACTCTCCATGCTGGCCAGACGGGTTGGAGAGGTCTCTTTGATGTTAATAAGCTTTGTTTTTTAGCTTGTGTGTCCTTAGTCGCCTTTTACGACATCCACGGGATGACTTGGAGTGGTCCTATTCTACTCTGCCGGGAACCACACGGCCTAATCGTCAATCACTAAATTCCATTTCTTTAGCTGTGTGTCATGTTTTTCTGTAAACTTTACACTGTTAGTACTACTCACCAAATTTACAGTTAAACTGAGAGTTAAAAGCAATTACCATATCAAGTGGCTTCTCTTATGTTTATTTATTTCATATGTGTAAAGTCAAATTACTAGTAATTAAAAAACTATATATATTTTAACTGAGCTCTTCAATAAAAGAAACTGAATTAGGCGCTTCGTTCGCATGCAACATAAATATATAGCTTTATATTTATTTGTACCAATGCATACCGACCGTTAAAGACTTTTTGGCATAAGCTTAATTAACATAAAACTTTACGCTAGGCTAGGCCCGATAAACCTGATATGCGCAGAAAAGCTTCATAACTAGACCCTAGCAAATCCCAACTTCATAGTTCTGAACTTTCAGACAACTGAGCAAACGAGCCCAAGTGTTCTGTTAATAGGTAAATAAAATCAGAAGGTAACTATTTCAATTTATCTCAGTTTGACTGTAAGAGAATGCTATGTCATATAAATTCCAATTTTCGCAGGTGACATTCCTTACGTTCAAAATGTTATCTAAAGGTGCTCCCACACAGCAGTTAATCCCAACTATCCCATCCCAACTAATATTATATTGCGAAAGTGAGTTTGTTTGTTTATTTTTTTGTTATTGTGTTACACATTGTTATATAAAGATTTTTTTTTCGGTGTGTGTTTTGTGTTTACGGCTGTGTGGGAGCACCATAAGGATAATATATGACTGTTGTTTGTTTTCGTATGTCTATGTCACCAAAGATGATAATGATTGTCAGGCATACAGTAGATTGTAAAAAAAAAATGTTTCTTTACATAACAAGCTGGTATAGAATGACATCTAACATAGAAGATAGAACTTAAATGTAAACCTCGCTCAAAAGAAATAAAGCTGTGGAAGCAACCGGAAATATACTTACTAGACTTTATGTTCAAATTTATCTGCCTATGATATTTTTGTAACTTTTTAAACTTTCACGGTTATCAACATTAGAATTAAACATTTCGGGATATTTACCGTGATTATTGTGGTTTCTTTGAGTTTTCGATATTTCAGTCCAGTTACATGGACCATGATCACGAAGGAACTCTGATCACGAAAACTCAAAGAAACCACAATAATCACGGTAAATATCCCGAAATGTTCAATTCTAATATGATATTTTTCATATAATTTTTAAGGAAACTTAAATACTACGTTGAGGTCAAGGCAATACACACTTAGGACGGTTTCCGTGGTGCAGTAGCTGCGAGGCAGGACACGAGAAGCAATGCAGGGTTCGATTCACGGCGGCTAAAGATTGTATTGAGATTGAGATGGCTCTGACGCGTCACAGCTGATAGTGCTACCGGGAAACTGTTCAGATGAGAGAGAAAAACACCCATTTTTTGAATGAAATATAGTAGGAAATCACAATCTGCATGCATGAATCACACGAACCGTAGCTTACTGTATATTTGTATTTTTTTGCTGTTATTATCTGATGTCAGCTGCGTATATTCTCACAACTAATAATCAACGATGCATGTTACTGCAGAGGGGAGCATACAATTGCGTACAAACACGATATTTATTTAATTGGCTATATCTAATCCGCTTAGCAGAGGCTTTAGTCAATGCTCCTGGGGAGGGAACTTGAGGGAACTTCCCGCATGCAGGGCTAGTCTCATGTATTAAACCGACCAGAATGTTGCATAATCAAATATTTTTAAACTAAGTTTTGGGCCATACAATCTTGATTGTAAGCAAATAGATGAAAATGAGGAATTAAGCTAATCACGGCCTGGCCGTGAGAACGCGAGACGGAAGGAACGGAGAATCTTTGTTTACGCGTTTCACTATCGTTCAGCGCCTGATCTTAGAATCATATTATTTATTGTATTAAATATAGAGGTCGCTACCATTCCTTAGATAACTGGCCTCTGCCTATTGCAACTTTTTTTTTTATCGGCTCGGAAAAGAAGCAGCTGGTTTTTTCTTTGTTTTTGTTACCTGTAGACTTATACTTAATCATTTTTACATCATGAAGTACTTGAACATGTTGTATTTACAGCAGAATTGGGATGAGCGAAAGGAAAATGTTTTTTAAATGTGCATTTTAAGTGTTCTTATTATCTGCATTAAAATTTTATACTAAATTGATGCAAATCCGATATGAGACCCCAATACAAGGTGATTCTAAAACCCTGGCAGTATTCAAATGTTGGAACCCGATTCCTGAAAAGAATAATTTACCCGCAAGAGAAAAGTTAATATTAAAAAATATATTTGGCCCTCCTATATAATTTTACCTACAGCTGGTCAATATTATATGGGAATTATTAATTTTTTTTCTAGCGTGTCTTTGTATTAAGGTTTTAAATTCCGACATAAACATATTACCAGAGTTTTTAGTATACTAATAAATTTGATGTAAGTTCATGTTTCAAATTCTTACAGGATTTGAAAAAAAAATACTTTCATTATATAATAATACTAAAACTGACGCGAAACAAATACTTATTATTCGTACGATTTATAAAACTAAAGCTAACTTTCTGTTTTACTTCAGTTACGGTGATACTGCCCGGAGCAACTAATAAGCTACAAAAGCAAATATCGCTTCATAGTTAGAAACAAGTTTGTACATCCGTCTAGGTTTTTAAACTCCAATCGTCTGTACGATGAGCAAATGGATATAAAAATTTAAAGCATTTACTTCATGCTTCTACTATATTTTTGAGAAGGTTCTTTATTTTACATTTCATTTTACGATTCATTTGTCTGCTTTAAATCAAGGTTCAGATTAAGAAGGTAATAATAATAATCATTGATGGCAGTCGTGAGGCTATGTCAGATGCAGGCAGCTTGAAAAATCTGACACCAGTGTTGGCCACTTACGTACACGAAAAACAAAATAACAGGATTTAGAAGAAACTCGTCATTGGAATGAATCCCAATGACACGTTTCTTGACGATAATCTATCATATTTATTAACCTAGCTTTCACTATACACAAATTGGAATTCAGTTTTATCCCACAGTCTATCTGAACTCCTAGGCCGATCACCGGTTTCCGGGTTACGAAGTATCACAGATGTGGATATAACCAGGAACTTTCTTATTTGTTATTATTATACTTTATTACTACTTTTAAAGAAACATATACAAATAAACATATTACGCATTACAAAAGAAAACCACGGAGGTTTGTTAGGTACTAATGCAAGATTCCACATAAGGTATCATATCAACTTATTATTTATCTACAAACATATAATCCAATTTTGAAAACACGTGAATATACTTAATACGAAAAAGAAGGCAAACACAACAATAAAATAGCACGAATACACCTACTTACACAAAAGAATACTTATATAAATACTGATATATGACAGAAACATCAATAGTTTAGCAAGCGCTTTCCGAATAATGACGTTACATAGGCAATTTTTTTATATCTTAGAAACCATTAATGCAATTTTCAGAAGGATCTCTATTTTTTGAAGTGAAAACTATGCCCCTTTTGTGATGGAGAAAAAATGACAAACTCGCGACCAACAAATTTTTCAGATTGAAAATTCGTAAGACGGACACGTGACCTGATAAAGACAATGTTAATATTCAATTTTTCACTTCTGCCGGCACTCCCGGAATTCCAACTTTTTTTTTTCAATGAGCCTTGGTTACTAACTGATTTTAGAATTTTGAAATCCGTCCAGTAGTTATGTAAATATGATTCAGCCCCGTCTTTTCTTGGTTTGGAAATAAGCATATTAATTTAAATTAAAAGATGTCCTGACTTGTTACAACAAAACTTGAGTTCAAATGAGTAAAAGCCATTTAACATACAACGATAAAATTTATTATTCCAAAATCAAGCAACACCGACAAGAAACTCTAGTATTCTAAACTCCAATGCTTTCACTAAAGTTAATGTTAACTGTGCTATAGTTTGCTTTGGAAATACTCAAACAGTTCGGTCAGGGGCCTTTCAACCCCAATGGATTCAAAGGTCGACAGAGAAAATATGGCTCAATTGGTTCCACGATCCAACTGGGGTTTCCGCTTTAATATTCAGGCGATGAAAAATATCCTGCTATAAAACCTGGACCGTATGACTTTTTAGAGCCATGTTTTTGAATATTGATGTTTATGGAAAGGCATATGAGTATAGCCTTTGGTGTTGTAAAAAGGAACTGTTATTTTCTGTATTGTGTTATAAATTTTCTGGAATGTAACTAAGGTATCTCGCGATTACCTACTTTTGTTCTTTCTTGGGTATTTCGTACATATTTATTGTTATTGCGTTGTATTATCGTTCGCACTTGTTTTGTAAGAAGGGTTTTGTGTAATTATCACCTTTTATATAAGATCATTTGTGTAAAGATAGTGTCTTTGTTTATTTTTCTATTCAAAACCCAACATTTAATGGTAAAAAACGAAAAGAAAAACTTAAATTAAAAAAGTGAGGTGACAAATTTATAGCATCCCCAGATGGGGTACTCAACATAGAATAATTGTTTACTTTATTTCATTCTGCTTCGACGAAGAAATTTTCACATTTAGGAGAATAAAGCAAAGTATAAAATTTCTTTAAAAATGACACCTACCTTAATCCCGCCTCACTTATAATATATTTAAAAACCGGCCAAGTGCGTGTCGGGCCACGCGCAGTGTAGGGTTCCGTAGTTGCGAATGATAACTTTGAGTTCACACTGTTTACACTCGCACCTCACAGTTTAACGACCAAAAACATCTAACAATGAAGCTTGTATGAAATTTTACATTTTCCAGTACATTTTATAAGTTGGTTGCCTATAACTTTTTAGTTTGCAATTAGTACCTAGCTCTGATAGTTTTCCTTTCAACTTCAGTATATATACTACTGCTGTAATTTTTTTCACGTATCCATATATAACCGTTTAGCAGATAGAGGGGGGGGACACGTACCTCTAACAAAATTTTGCACTTTAAAACCAAATATTTCGAAAACGGATCCCTAAATCAAAAAATGGTGTTCTTAACCTCACAATATTTTTCAAAGACCTTTTTAACGATACCTCACACGATGGGTAAATAGAGAAAAAAAAAATACTCCTCCACTTTACTTGTATGGGAGCTACCCAAAAAAAAAATTTTTTTCAAGATTTTATTCTACGACTTTTTTGCCATGATTAATATACACACTCATACCAAATTACAGCTTTCTAGTACTTATAGTCTCTGAGTAAAACCGCGGACGGACAGACAGACAGACAGACAGACAGACAGACAGACAGACAGACATGGCGAAACTATAAGGGTTCCTAGTTTACTACGGAATCCTAAAAATGCAGCAACCATCACAATGTTGATCATGATTTCAAACTTTTTGCAAAAACGTGTTCAACACATTTTGCCACCAAAAATTCAGCTGCAAGAACGAGAATAAAATATAAATTGTTTTAAAAAGTGGTCCATTTGAAATTGCTTACGTTATATTATCCTACAGTAAAACACAGTGTTAACAATAGGCCTGTGAGAAAAAAAGGGCATTAAAGCGCGATTTATCACGGCTGCCGCGCTATTTAGCAGTATTAGGACCTGCTTGATATGATAAAAATATGATAATAATTACCGATGTTCCTTTATAATTTTCTTTTAGGCCGTTTGGTTCCCGGCAGAGTTGAATAGGACTTTTCAAAGTCTTCCAGTGAATGTCGTAGAAGGCTTCTAAGGAAACAATAGCTAAACAAACCAGACGGGTTGGAGAGGTGATGTTTATAACATCAGTGAGAGCTCTCCAACCCGTCTGGCCAGCATGGAGAATGTAAGCTAAATCCTCTAACTGATCTTTCAGATCAGAGAGGGTCGTGCTCCTGCAGTGGAGACTACTTACTAAGACCTGATGATGTTGATGATATACATTTTTCTACTCCTGTTTATCTGCCATTTTTATACGGTCCAATACACAAACATAATAACATGCATGATAAATCTACCAAGAAGTCTATACTATCATCAACATTTCAGTCGTTAAACATAGGCTTCTCCTAGGAATTTCCAAAACGACTGGTTGGAAGCTGGAAGCCCGCATCCAGCGTTTATGTATTCCGTTATTAATTCATTAGGATAAATCATATACTTTGTTTTAAGGTGTCGTTGCATTTATATTCAAATAAATAAAGACGTATTTGATTAAAAAAACATCATAAAATTCTGCCGTAAAACAAGAATAAAATATGAGTAATAACGAAAGCGGTACATTCCAAAATAGCTTGCGTATTAATATTATCCCACAATAAAACACGGTGTTAACGATAGGCCTGTGAGAAAAAGGGCATTAAGGCGCGATTTATCACGGTTTCCACGCCATTTAGCAGGAGACTAGAACCTGCGCGATAAGCTTCGTGAGAGCAGAATTGTCTGCAAATCATTGTCCTTAAATACATATGTAATAAGAATTATTTCATTTCTCATATATAACACTGTAATATTTCTTCTTTACTGTTATTTACAGAATCCTTCTAATTTTCAGCGAAGATAAATCATCATCATCCGAGCATATTCCTATATGAACAACTATTCTTATGGGACTAACTGCTGAAAATTCGAAACAAAATTGACATTCTCATACAAAAGTGTTCAGTCGGACAGACAATCTGTACGATAAGATTGAATTTGTTTCGAATTTTCAGCATTAATTTCATGGGAAAAGCTGTTCATATTATTAGACTGAGTCGTCTTTGTAAGGATTGGACAGGATTTTATTAGTATGCGTATAAAAACCACATTCTTGTTATATCATTGAATCATCGTCGCGCATCCCGAACTCGCCTTGAAAATGGACTCCTGATGAGTCCGAAACTATAGTCGGCAATCCCGACAAAGTAGCACGTGAGTGACCCGTTTTTAAATATAACACATTCTTGTTACTTTAAATAATTCCTCAAAGAAGATCACTTTGTTTTTAGTTCCTTCCTACCAAAGTTGGTACTTTGACATAAAAACACATTTATGTAATGTCCCACCAAAAAAGTAACAAAAAGCCACAGGAATTCTTCAGGGACGATTCTTAACGACATCTCGGCAAAAAGTATGGAAAATAAGAAGGTATAAAAGGGAAGTCCTTTGAAAGATTTGTTTTGATAAATTGAACAAAATAAAGAAAGGCTGCCATTGAAATCACAAGAATTCGGCTCGGAAAATAAATTTGTACCAAATCGACATTCAGTGTTTTCTTTGCGGGCGCATTAAATTTTTAAAAGCTGAACCTCCTTTATTCACGTGGATGCTCTAACGCTTGTCGGAAAATGTTTGAAGTAAAAACGGTTTTTGTTCAGCTTTGGTTTGTGAAAAAGTCTTAGATTGTTCAGTTCCAAGTTTCAACGAGAAAAAACCAACCTAAAATGTTAGAATGTCATTTTTATTTATAAAACTCATTTCCTAGCAGTCCTCCCCCCTGCGCCTGAATTATACCTCTACACCTTTCTAATGACTCACTCTATTTATTGGTGGAAACCGTATAAAAATATGTACAGTAGTTTTTAAGTTTATCGTGAACAGACAGACACACAGACAGACAGACAGACGTGACAGGGTAATTGATTTTATATATGTAGTGATAGTAATAGTGAAGATACAAATTATTGAAAAAAAAAACATGATATATTTTTATGTGATATCATCGAAAGAGGCCTAGGTCATGCTGGCTTGAAAAAGCATGCCTATAATTCCAAAGACCTTTCGAAGTGGCGAAGAAAAGTAAGAAAGTGGACCCAGGCTTCAAAAAAGTTATCTGAGAATGCAACCGGGAACATACTTAGATGAGTGAGAACTTGAAATGAGAATATCACTTTTGAACTTCTATCCTATTTCTTATCATATCTTTCCAATTGTTTATTTAGTTTGGTTATCTTCATTTCAAGATTTTTAAATAGATTGAATGAGTTTTGCGTAGGGCCGATTGCATAACGAGTATGCTTGTGCGCCTAAATCGCAGACACAATAGTTTTTTCAATTGTTCATTACATGACCAACAGTTTGCTGTGTGGTTCCCGGCAGAGTAGAATAGAACCCTACTTAGGAAACACAAGCTCATCATTCATTTTCGAGTAGGTGACACGGTCAGTTGACCATGTACACCCTGGTGTCAGAGTTCTTCAGAACCGCCTGTCGGCCTCTGACGTGGTTCCTTTAACGACTACCAGAAGGCAGCCGGGACCAACGGCTTAACGTGCCTTCCGAAGCACGGAATCATCTTTATTTTTAGACAATCAGGTGATTCATGCCTGCAATGTCCTAACCAAACTGGAAACAACTTAACAAAGTATGCTTCCCGTGGGAATGGAACCCACCGCCCCCGGGTCAACAGGCAAACGCCTTAACCACTGGACCGCGGAGGCTGCACACAGACTAATTTCTCTGACTGCTCTGGCCAATATTTGGCTATGGTAGTACAGAAAGGGTCCTGCTCCTGCAGATGTGACTAAAAAGGACCTGATGATGATGGTAAGTGACCGACGCAGGCTTTAATGGCATCTCATTCGGCATCCACAAGAGACACAGAGTAGTTCACTACCTATCTCGAATCTATATAACGTTTCAGTTTCTAAAAGTTGTATGAACTACCTGACTTAATCTAAAATAGATTTTGACTAAAATAGCGATTTGCATAATACATTAAAATTTACGTACCCATCAAAAACTAGGAATGGTCCTATTCTACTCTGCTGGGAACCACACGGCAGGGTAGAATGGGACCACTCCAAGTCTCCCCGTGGATGTCGTAGGAGTCGACTATGGAAACACAAGCTAAACAAAGCTATAAACATCAAATAGACCTCTCCAACACGTCTGGCCAGCATGGAGAGTGTAGGCTAAATCCTCTGACTACCCTGGCTAATGTATGGCTCTGCTAGTACAGAGAGGGTCATGCTCCCGCAGTGGAGACTAAAAAAACCTGATGATGAAAATCTAATTCAGCGTGTGATAATACACGTTGCACGTGAAATAAATATTGTGATAAATTAATTTGTGGCAATATCGTGATAATGTCAGGATAATGCGGCCACTAATATGGCGAATAGCCCCTAATTTGATTTTTATTATCAGACCTTTACTAATAGCCATAATGTAGCAGATGAAATATGATAGATGGCGGCGCATTTTGTTAAAAATAATGTTATGATAATAATGTTCAGTAAATTATGAAAATAAAAAGATCCTACAAAAGGTCCAATATTCTTATTATTTATTGCACTAGATATTTATTAATATAAATGTGAGAGTGAAATTGTATATTTGTTTGTTTGTCGCCTCTTCACGCTTTTTCTAGTGAACTAATCTTCTTGAAATTTGGTATGCCAATACTACGTAAACGTTGATCATTGTACGGAGAAGAATATAAGCTACTAGCTTTTACCCGCGGCTCCACCCGCGTGATATAAAGCCTATGTCCTTCTCACTACCCTAACCTATGTATATGCAAAATTTCAAGATGATCGGTTCAGTAGATACAGCGTGAAAGCGTAACAAACAAACAAACTCACTTTTGCATTTATAATATTAGTTAGCCGCGGGCGACGGCTAGTAGAAATATGTAGGGATCGAGCAGGTAGCTTGTAAATTTGCAGATAATAACTCAATAATCTTAGATTTTTGTAACTAATAGGTATTCACATAGCTAAACATTCAAGACTTAAGCTAATCTAAAAAAGATCGTTTGCCATCATGAGCCAAATACAGATTGATTGAAAGGCACGCCCTGTGATTCACAGTTATCACTGAGATACAGAGATCGTTACAGGTACCATTCAAATATAGATTCAGATTAAAAGGACACATTAAAAATTCTCATTTTTAATGTATATATATAACTCAGCGGCTAAAAACTAGTGCTTAATTGAATGCTGAGTGTTGACTTTTAAAAATATGGAACCATCAACATTAACCCAAGCACCCAAAACTCTTTGCATTTAAATTAATCTACTTATGAAACATAAAAATTTAAGTGCTGGATATTACGCAAATGTCCGAATTTCGTTATTCTCTGTCGCGCAGATATGAAGCGTTCGTGTCTGTTGTAGTCTTGGCTATAATAGGATTGACTGACTTCTTGTGTATGAAATTAATTCGGAGACTTTATCAATAAGAATGAACATGCAAGATCAGACAAAATTATATATATTTTAATAAAATTATTTCTATCAAACAAAGAAAATAATGGCTAATATTTGGCTCTTGTAAAACACAAAGGGTCGTGCTCCTGCAGTGGAAACTAAAAAGACCTAATAATGATAAAGGCAAAAAACTACCACGTACAAATAATAGCTTTTCAGGATAGAGTACAAGATGTTAGCGAATAAGGAAAATTATAGGGTGGAAATAGTAGACTGGTGTAGTCATCTAACACAAACCGCGAAAGATCCTTTGCTGCGCACCTCTAGATGTGCCTCTTTCTTTATTGATGCCTAAAAAATAGTTCCAGTATTTTTCTTGCACACAAAAACATTGACTTTGATCCTTTCAAGAGTTGTTTATGTTGAAGACCATATAAAACTTTAATTTGTAGCAATGTGTTTTCTCCTCAATGAGCATTATAAATTCGACAAACAATTTTAAAATGAACTAGACAAAATGCAAAACCGATTCTCACCAAACACTGCGGCTTGATATGAAGCACGGGAGTCCATCGCATTGTCTTGCTTAAAGGCTAATAGGGTCCGCCGAGGTCTGCGTGTTATTCAGATGTCAAGAAGATGAATGTCACGTTATTTATGAGGTCGGCAAACTGCCTTTGTGTAAACCAAGCACGCTGTTGGTATTTTAAAACTCTGATGAAAATTGCGCTTTCTAAGTTTGTATTATGTAGTGTTGTTATAGATTTAAAATAAAGAGCCTTGTGTCATTTATTTTATAGACATCACAATATTGAGAAGTATTATATTTACATACAATTAATATTTAAGAGAACATTTATCCAGTCGGAAAATTGCCTATAATAATATGATAATCAAGCATGCTGTTGACTATTTCAAGAATACGCAGGGCTGTGTAGGTTATGAAGCACGCGAGTCCATCGCATTGTCTCGCATAAAGGCTAATGGGGTCCGCCGAGGTCTGCGTGTTATTCAGGTGTCAAGAAGATGAATGTCACGTTATTTATGAGGTCGGGAAACTGCCTTTGTGTAAACCAAGCACGCTGTTGACTCTGCGGCTGTGTTGGTATTTTTAAAAACTCTTATGACAATGGCACATTCATAGTTTGTTTTATGTGATGGAGCTGTTAGGATTTAAAGTATTTATATTTTTTTTAATCTAATGGATATTTTAATCATTTAGGATTATATATATACACACACACACACAGACATACAAATTCACAACTTACTGTGGAGCTAGCTCAATTTGTGTGATTTGTCCCTGTATATTTATTTATTTTATTAACCTTATAAGGATTCTATTTTAGTATTTGACATATGGAAACCTTAAAACCAGTGTACTACTCGTAGTTCAACATAAACTGCGCATTAGGCAAGCAATTTTTAACATTCGCAATAAAATATAACATTTGAAATCGGGGCTAATAAACTCAAAACTCAGAAAATAAAATAACATTTACATGCGTCTGTGTTGAATATATTTCATTAATTTTCAACTGTATTTAACCGAGTGTAATACACACTCGTATTTAATCAAGTAATGTACACTAAGAGATCATAAGTGCAGTCATAGCTCAATGTTTATATTGCCGTACAGTGCCGACCGTCCCTCTTTGTGTGAGTGGGCTCCATAATACACACTTACAAAAGATATACCTTAGTGACTAATCACGCACACATTGTTGTCAAATAATGCAAATAAAAATCAACCTTGATTCAAAAGATATATGGCTCAATACGCAGTTGGCACAAGAATCCCTTATACAGGAATATTATGTAGATATCCATAGTTTACTTAGTATAATATTGTGCACACTGATTTCTTATCAATCACGTAAACCGGAACAAATAAAAATCAACCTTAACTGAACGTATATAAGGTTTTACAACAGAATAATCGCAAGGCCTATATTGTAACTAACCTCACAGCGGCTGTTGTTTTGCTTTCGGACATGATTAGTCATATTCCTTATTTCGACGAATGAATCATAGATGCAGTGGCCTGTCGGAAGGTTTACACATTTAAACACCTTCTCCGAACATTTATGACCACGGTTCAAATCAGGCTATAAACCTTTATTATTGCGTTTTTTTATTATTGTTCGGTTTTTTTTATATATTTCAATATATTTTATGCCACGAAAAGCGTAGCACTATATTTTGAGTAGACAGGTAGTAAGGTAATATTATAAATATAAATATTTAAAAAAAAAAAACAAAAAAAAATATCGAATGACATTTTATTTCAATGTTTGAAACCAATTGTTAAACATATATTTTCCTATCTATTTCATATGGTTAATTACAGCTTAAGTATTCGTTTTCGTGATGAAAAGAAATTGAAGCTATCTAACCACAGAAATATTACAATTGTTACTATCACGCGGCGGCACTAGAAATTTTTTAGTAGACTCATTAAAAAATATTAACTTAATATACACTATTTTTTACCTAATTTTACTTTACACAAAATATTTGATAGCAGTCTTAAACCTTTTCCTCAAGCAAGCGCCGCCGCATTGACCCAGCTATTTTTCATTACGCATTCATTATCATTTCGTAAACAGAATTGAAACTAATCCGCAACGATTTATATATTTTATCAATTTATATATTTTATATATTTTACTAACTTGATACAAAATGAATAATTAAAAAAAGGAAATGATTACACGGTTGGTAGTTATAACACTTTTAACAGTATGTGTTTAATATTTCGTATAACCACCGTTATTATCTATACATGCCTGTAGGCGTCTACGCATGGAGCCTACAAGATTTGCGCATATATCTGTCCCAGTAAAACTGTTCCAGACTTCCATGCAATGAGATACTAATTGTTCTGTATGTCTCTCATCCCTTGCTTTCCACCTTTGCACCATCAGGCCCCATAGATTTTCTATGGGGTTGAGATCAGGGGATCGCGCTGGCCACGGGATTACTTTCACCTCGGGATGTGAATTGAACCACTCACGCACAACACTCGCTCGGTGTATAGGGCAATTGTCTTGAACAAAATGTATTTGTCTCATTTCGTCGAAAGGATATACAATTCGCACACTAGGCAACATCGTGTCATTTAGCACTTCGACGTAGTCCAAACTGGTAGCACGGGAAGTAATGCACACTAATTCACCAGGTCCTGCTGCACTCATCCAGCCCCACATATTTACTGATATTCGACCAGATGAAGTATTGGGAATTACATTTTGCTCTGTCCAACGTGTGTTATTTCTACGCCATAAGTGAAGTCTACCCTTCTGGTTAGACATAAATGATTTCTCATCCGTAAAAACAGTACTCTCCCAATCAAAATCTATATATTCTCTTGCGAAACGTAGCCGTTCCTCTTTGTGGCGCATTGACAAATATGGCTTTCGTGCAGGTTTTCTATGATGCACACCATCTTCATGCAGTGCACGACGAACAGTTGGCAACGACACGTTAAATAACTCCGCGAAATGTCTGGTGGGCATGAAACCATTGCCTTCATATTCGTTTAACATCAGACGTCGCTGAGTTTCGCTGAGAAGCGACGGCCTTCCACACCGCTGACGACTAGCTAGGCTGCCCTCATCACCAAATCTCTGCACCCAACGTTTTACTGTCCTCCACTATAACAAAAGAAAACTAATTAAGTTTATTAGGAATAGATTGAAATTCGATATTTTTCTTATTGTAGGATGACTTTGGCATTCACACAGTAACACTATAATAAAATACTTATTATAACAAATTGAATTTAATTGCGGTGATTTCACTACTAAAATGTATAAATCAATATTGTTACATATATATAAATACAATAGGTATTACTCACACTTAATCCCGTCTCATTAGAAATTTGAGATATATTTTGACCACTATTATGCAAATCAATAATTTTTGCCTTTGTTTCCACATTAATGTTCGCTTGCATTTTTAAAGGTGTAATGTAAGGTAATCACAAGAAGCAGTTATAGTTAGAAAGCACGTCAACTTGTCGTCACAATTCAACTACTACAACGAATAAGAAACTTGATTGTCTCCCGTCTCATATGGCTTTTTTAATTCACCGTCAACTTACCATTTATGATTTATGGATCTGTGACCGTCAATTATTACTTTAGTTTAGAATAAGAAAACAAACTAGGAAAAAAATTCTATGGATAAAAACATGACATCGCCAACCAAGATTGGAACCTGCGTCCCCTCAGTCGCTATCTATGCATTAATTTCGAAGCGCTTAACCGCTAGACCAACTAGCTACTTGATGAGTTGACGAATTGATCGTTAATATTCCTTTAATACACTTTTGTGTGCATGTGTGCGTATTCCATCTTATTAACTTGTGAAACGACATCGTAAACGTAAGGTCGTAAGTACAATTTGTTCTTTATGCTAATGATTACGGAAACTATGACTGCACTTCTGATTCTTGACTGTACATACAAGTAATGAATTGTGAAGTTTCACATAAATAAAATAAAGTAGAAAACGTCATTTGCAATTTATTATTGATAGTGAATTGATTGAATTTTGTTACTATAAACTGGTAGGTATTTTCATTACATCTTTTTGACTCACTAATATACAATAAATCACATTTAGTATTGGCATTGGAATTCGGTGTGTCCTTTATTATTCAAAATAAATGGCTGACGAGCTCCGTGGCGCAGCGGTCAACACGCCTGCCTGCGACACGGATGGTCCCGGGTTCGATCCCCGGTCAGGTCAAGATGGAAAATGATCTTTTTCAGATTGACCTGGGTCTTGGATGTATATCTATATAAGTATTCTAATATAATATAGTGTCGTTGAGTTAGTATCACAAGCCTCGAACTTTCTTTGGGGCTAGCTTAATCTGTGTGATTTATCCGTATATATTTATGTATTTAAAAAAGAAGAAGAATAAATAAAAATAAAAAGTTTTTTTTTCATATAAAAATTGACTTAATGTGTGAACCGATTTTGATGAAATTCAAATAGAACCAATTTGAAATCAGGTGAAATACAAGGAGTTAGGGATTTCGACGAATTGAGAACCTTTTCCTGTAAGATGTCTTAAAATGTAATTTCAAATACAGTTTTTGACTCGGATTCGGTTGCTGGGTACTCTTGTGCTATCGGGTTTCGCATCACATTTCAAGCACACTTTTACTACTTCTATTTATATCTAATTTTTGTTCAACACAGTTAGTTACAAACAGTCATCTTATATAATAATACAAAAAAAATATTGCAAAAGAAAGAAATATTTTTGAATAGATGGAAGACACCGAACGATACTTAAGAAGAGAATCCCAGCATTTATTTTTTATATTATACTCTGTACAAACAATACAGTCCATCACTCACCAATACTAAGAGTACATAAATTTCATATTCTAAGCGTCATAATAAAAAGCTATCGTTGAAAGAAAACACAGAAGACCGCAAATTAAGAGAAGTAATCGGTTTTTTCTGCGCAATTTCCAGTTAAACCATGTGTGTGAACATTATGCAGCAACAATAACTAAATGAAATCCACCGAGCCAGCAACAACGGCCCATTTCACACTGATGTCGCCAGCATAATTTAAGACGGTATTCCTACTTAGCCATAGTCTCATTTGAAACTACAAAAAATATAAAAATACTGCTCTGAATATTGAAAAGGCATCATTTTAACGAAATTGTTATTATTTTTTTCATTTATTTGTCATTTATTTCGCAGTTGCAAGTTACTGGTCAAGGCAAATATAAAACTAGCCATCTACGACTCGAAAGAAGAAGAGGATTTATTTGTTTATCACATCAGCAGTAAAATTAAAAGGCCGGCAACACTCTTGTCACAACCCTGGTGTTGCATTATTAAATGGGCAGTGGTGATCACTTATTGAATCGCATGCTCGTTTGCAGTCCTTTGTCAAAAAAAAACTACTGCCTAAATTTAACAGGGTTATTTATATGTCTACACGTGTATCATTTTATTTCTGGCGTATACAAACAAGCAAATTTTGAAGTATGAATAGTTTCAAAAACCATTCCATAAGTAAAACTGGCAGTTAAAAAGAAAATATTAAAACAAGGTTTGAAGTTTCACTTATCATCTATATATTTAGGGAAATCTGGAAATCGCTTTGCTGATTAGTCCCTGGCTCTTTAATAAGACTAATTTTCTTTCATTTTAATACTTTCTTAACAAGATGTATTTGTTAAGAATATGCTTTTAGCATTTGCTTAAACATTAAAGTTAGTCTTTATGTTGAGTATTTTAAGCGTAGCGAATCAGAACTGTTGTGAATACAAAACTGCCCTTAAGATATATCTGCATGATGTTTGTGGGACATAGAATATATCGGGCAAATTGCCGTATTCTCGGCCCATGAATATTTCATGAGAGTCCGTGCGACGCGATCACTTCATCATAACTCTGGGGATAAGCAACGCGGTGTAGGGTTGCCAGACGCTGCGCATTGGCGATGATATGGGAACAAATAAATAAACTCGCGCTGGCAAAATATTTTTACTCCAGTATTTAATATTTTCAAGGCTTTCATATTAAGTCTTCTGATTGTAGATTTATTTTATTATACCTCTCCAACTCGTCTGGCCAGCGTAGGTGAAATCCTCTGACTGCTCTGGCTAATTTTGGCTCTGGTAGTACAAAGAGGGTCCTGTAGTGCTCCTGTAGTGGAAACTAAAAAAGACCTGATGATGATGATGATTGTAGTTTTACAGGCTCAATAAAGTTGTTTAAAAAAAACATACGCATTATATTAAGTTCAATATCAATCCAATAAAAACAATAGGGAAAACAATAGGGAGTATGCACGTAATTTTTTTATTTGCTTAGTATAATCCTTAATAACCACAGTAAAAAAATATGTAAGAACTTTTAAAATATCTTAATTAACGACGAAGATATGAAACTTTAAAGTTTAAATTAGAAAGAGAAGTCCGATATGGACTAGTGACGTCATAGTCTATGTCATGCATACATTTGCCCTATAAAATAGTGTTTTCGCGAGTGAGATAGACATATTTTCGTAAAATCATTTTATCTCGTTCGTTTTTCAACCAAATTTTATTCTGTTTTCACCTTCAATACTTTACTATTGAATATTTTTGGATAAAGTGGTAAGACAACAAATATTTTTTTCATGCATATTCCCTATTAATAGACCCGGCGCATATAGTCTCCGTTCCGCGCCGAAAAAATAATGTCAATGTCAAAAAAAAAGCTGTATTGCCAACTTACAAAAATATTGATAAAAGCATCTAAACACATTCAGCCTTATGGCAATTTCTACTATAAATCAATGATATGTTAACAATACTAACGTGGTACCTTTAAAACAACGCAAGTTTTAATGGATTTGTGATATTAAAAACTCTTTTGTCCTTTTTAAATGGAATGATAAACAAGCAATAAAAGTTTGTACTAGGCACAAAATGTGTTTTATAGTTATTACATAAAAATACTAACTTTTCAGTATCAATTTAAATATGGCCAGGTAAAAATGACCGGTGAAATGACGATTCTAACACAATCCAATTTTTAAATTTCTAAAACAAATTGTAGATCCGGGAAATTTCTAACGCGTGGTTTCCCTGATTGGACGCACATCATGTATATTTATCTAGGATGGGCTTATCAACTGCCCAATATGCATAGGAAGCCTTTCCTGAGCCTTAAGATAGGATTAACAGCCACAGACATATACAAAGAGGCTTATATCCCTGAAGTTTGATGCCGGACATGCCTCGGAATATATGCCGACAGGATAAGCATGGAATCAAGCGCTTATCATATGGAAATGCTACCTCCGTTTCGAAGCCTATCATGGCAAAGGGTAAGAATGCAACCGTTAAAAAGCTAAGATGAGGTAGAGGAAGATAAGTATGGGTGTGTATGTCTTGTAGAAATGTTACACCCTGTATAACAATTATTTTAAAAAATAAACTGAATTATAAATATTAATAATAATTATACCTTATTTAAAATAACTTACATAGTCCCTACGAACCGCCTACCCGTGACAACCTGTCCAAAAGGCTGGCAGCATCGCCACGATGGATGGCATAGCTTATCCACTGTAATTACATAAACAGTTTAGAGTTAAGTGTCTGATTAAGATTGTCATCTATAATTTTACTCAAAAGATTTTTTTTTTAAAGTTCTTGCGTCAATCTTTTATTTTTTACAGAAATTAAATCTTACATAATTGAACTACAGATCCTTGAACTCATTCAAAACTTACACTTTAATTTGAGTAATATGATCTTTCCTATTATTCACAAAGATAGACAGCTCTCCAACATACGCTGATATTAGTTGACAAGAAGTTTGCAACCCATTATCTCTACATCAGAGACTACAATGCTTGACTAAACATCAGATAACTTCGTGTTAGTTTTGTCTTGTCACACTTACATAAAATATACATACATACTATCACGTCTTTCTCCCTTGCGGGGTACACAGAGCCCAGGTCTACCAAACCTTAAGGCCACTTTTAGCATGTTGTTCCTTTCTCACCTACAAAATAGTGATGAGTGGCTAGCCGCATCGCCTATTGACATGATTCTTGACGCCCATTCTCTCGATTGGCTTTTACGATCTGCGCGGGAAGAGAAGCAGTTGACACATACTACGTTTTTACTTCTCTCCTAAACCAGCATGGAAGCACAAAGAAAATATGCTTTCTGTAATTGTGACAAAACATTTCTTTGGTAAAAGCGAGTACGACTACCGATGGATGTACTCGATAACTCCATTGAAACTTCAACGTAAACAAATAAATAAAAGATTCAAACTAAGTCCTGTTAATTACATAATAATGTGATTAAAGCGCGACAGATTAAAAAAAATCTTTGGTAAGAGTGGCCAACGCAAGCGCCAGATTATTCAGGGTACCTGAAAAAACATCTGATATACGAGTGGGTAGGGAAAGGACTGCCATGGAATGATAATAACTGAGGCGGATTTACTTGCTTCCAAAAGCAATGAGATAATATAAATTTAGTATTTGCGAATGCTTAACTTTTTAAATGACGATAAAGAGGCTATTTGCTGACTTATAATTTAAATTTTTATGCAATCTTAGCTTTCAATAATAATAAAAAACTATTTAAATAAACGTTTTGCATGATTGAAAAAAGAAAAGCATACAAAAGGTAGATTTAATGCCTTATGGTAGTCTCACGCATAAAAGAAATTTCACTTGCAACTAACTATTCATTCAGTAAGCACCAGACACCCATCTAGGAAAAATATTGATATTACTATAAATTCTTAAGCGTTTACATATCCATATTTTATACAGTTTATATTCACCAATTCAGCAATATTGATGCTATGGAGCCTCGTATTATATAGTCAGATGAACATTCACAGACGGATAACTTGATAATACTCCGCCTACTGTATGTGTTATATGGGCATTTCTTTAAGAATGTGCATATTGCCTCATGTTAGGAGATTGCATAAAAATTGTGACAAAATGTAATCTTTGAGTGAATTTTATATTGCTAGAAACATACCCTTTAAAAAACCGTAAAAGGCAATGGTGCAAGTCTTTTAATTTTTGACTTACAAGCATTATAATTTTTGAGTGAACGGTAATGATGTTTACAGTTACTGGTAATTAGATAATGGTAAAGGTAATGAGAAATGGTAATGATAAATGAAATAAAAAGTAGACAAAAGCTAACAATTTAAGAAACAAATATGGTTTCAATGATCTTGCCTGGATCTGCTTAACTTATATTATTAAATTAAAGTTACGCAAAAGAAAATATTTGCATTGTAGAAGATTCTTTACCGCCCGCCGCGCAATATGCACATTCTTAAAGAAATGCCCATATAAGTCTGCTGTTCATTAGTTAACAAGTAGTTTGACAACTTACGTAATACTTTTTTTTTCTTTATATATGGAATTGTTCCGCAACATCGTACAACACTAGCTGCAGAATTTATTATTAGGAAACATACACATACGTACATAACCACAAGAAGTGCCTAGCATTCACAGACAGCTTTGATATTAGTTGACATGAAGTTTCAAACAGATTAGGCGTCGTTCATCAGTTACTACTACGTTCTCGTAGTCTACCTGACTTATTAGGACAATGACACATAATATGTACTCCTAGCGTTCACAGACAGCTTTGCAACACTCCAATAAGCTGATATTAGTCAATATCAGCTTATTCGAGTGATAGTTGGCGATCTACTTACGTTACTTTGTCCTCATGCGTCCTACAGCGATAGCTTCAGAACTTCTTGGTTTAACTTGCTTAAGTTTTGGACAATAAGTAAGACATATATAATATCCGTATACTTCACATTTGATGCAAAATACAGTCTGAAAAGCGATAGATATTTTCATCGACATTTATTAATACTATATTGTAGACGCATAATCGTCAAGTAATAAGAGGGATCATATACGTTCACATGTTAGTCTGTCGAGGTATATTGAATGTACTGAGCATACAATAATTTACTTTTTCAGTAAGGGTTATTACTTAATGCTGAGCATTATCACTAGTTTTACCTTAAGAATACAGTGAAAAGATTGACAGAAAGGGTGCAAGTTTAAAAATTAAATTTGACCAATGAGACATTCATATACATTAACGAAATTAAAAATAGACTAGCAGCCCTCCCCTCTTGAGGATGTATTATACTAATAAACCTTCCTCATGAAAATCCGTGCAGCAGTTTTTGCGTTTATCGCAAACAGACAGACAGACATGGCGGAGGACTTTGTTTTATATGCAGTGATGGGACAAACATAATGGAAGATATGGCACTAACTAGCAATGCATTATGTCTGGGTCTGGGGAACGCCCGGCTAGAAAGTAATCGATACGCTATTAATATTTTAGCAGACACGTATGCATATTGGTACTTGTTACGCTAAGAGATTGTTTGTGATACATAAATGTGTTTTATTTCTTTATAAAGTTTAACTAATATAGTCATCATCATCATTTCGTGTAGGTGACACGGTCAGTCGACCATGCACACCCTGGGGTCAGAGTTCTTCGGAACCGCCTCTCGGTCTCTGACGTGGTTCCTTTAACGACTACCATATGGCAGCCGGGACCAACGGCTTAACGTGCCTTCCGAAGCACGGGATCATCTTTCTTATCAGACAATCAGGTGAATTATGCCTGCAATGTCGTAACTAAACTGGAAACAACTTAACAAAGTATGCTTCCCGTGGGAATGAAACCCACCGCCCCCAGGTCAACAGGCAAACGCCTTAACCACTGGACCACAGAGGCAGTTACTAATATAGTAACCTACTGTCATCAAACTATTTTCATAGAGTTTACCAAGTGATATTTTGCTGCAAATTTATCCACTACAAAAATACAGTGTATGACAATCGGGTGTTAGTCGAAATAGGCCTCAAAGTACACACTCCGTTTACTCTATTAAATTTCTTATTTCTCAACTTTTGCGTTTATTATGTATAGAAAGAAGAAGGATTGAATAGCCCCTAAATAGCGTGAGTTTAAGATTTATAACACGCTATCAAGTCCCTCAAACCAACACCAGGTCAACACTGGCTTTCGAACCATCTCAGGTGAAAATGTATCCAGGAATACGCTAAGATGACAGAAAAATTAATGGATTTCGCAAAGGCGGCAATAATGACGTTTATAGGCAAAATATTGATACTTTGGGTTACATCACGCAATTTTCGTACTAATATCTATGTGATCTATACTAATATTATAAAGAGGAAAGATTTTATTGTTTGTTTGTTTGCATTGAATAGGCTTCGAAACTATTTGACATATTTTCACAGTTTTTTCACCTGCAGAAGCTAATTTATCTGCAGGTAAAAAAGCTTTTAATTAATGCGGTCTAAGTCACGGTCAAAATTGCTAGTTTGCATCAGGTCTAAGTTAGTCTCCGCTGCAGAAGCACGACCCTCTCTACACTACCAGAGCCATACAATAGCCAGAGCAGTCAGAGGACTCGGCCTACACTCTCCACGCTGGCCAGACGGGTTGGAGACGTATCTTTGATAAGCTTTGTTTAGCTTGTGTTTTCTAAGTCACTTTTAATGAAGACTTGGCGTGGTCCTATTTTACTCTGCCGAGAACCACACGGCACATTTGACAAAATTGCTAATTTAACCTTTAAGTATGGACATGTAGTCTCACAGGCTCCGCGACAATATTGGTTTCTTTGTTTCATTCACTTCCCCCCACTCCCCGTGACTGAGCCGCCCAGTAGCTTCAGTTTTATTGCAAAAACGACTAGAGAAGAAGGAGGTAGCGTCGCCCGGTGCATAGGACGTGAGTATTACCTTTTGAAAAATTGGCTGGAGCCTGTGAGACTACATGTCCATAGTTGCCGTATAAAAATATTTACAAAAATTTTTTGTTTGTTTTAGTTTTATGTGTAAAAAATGGCAGAAAATGTGAAGCTGGTTGTTCTCGTTCAGAGGGCAAGCGACAAAGTTCACTTCATAGGCCGGCAAACAAAATATTACGAGTTAGTAATCCATCTTTTGTTCCCGTTCTCTATGTAATGACTGTCAATCATTAGTCTTACAAAGATGGTTGTGATTTTTTTTGTTTTTCTCTATCAGAAGTTCATTTAATTTTTTTTTAATTCTTCATACAGTAGATTATAAGAAAAAGATTTGATTATTACCAAATATTTTAGTAAAGTAATGTTTTATGTTTAAAAACTAACCTATAGTCAAAATTACCAAAAATGGTGACTATGCTCTTATTTTTAATATTTTAAAAGATTTTAAATAAAGAAGTTGATTATGCACTAACGTCATTTTATTTTTAGTTTCCTTCGATTTCATCTAGTTATATTGTTCAAGCAATTTGGAATAATTATGGTAAAAAAAATCGCATTCTTATATCGGAGTCTGACAGACTACATGTCCACGGTAGTGTTATAAATATAAGACGTCCATAGTTAAAGGTTAATATAATATATCAAAACAATATATATATAATCGTGTTCACAAAATCATAAGTTTGTTTAAAATATAGTGTAAGGTACTCATTGATACGTAGCTTTGTATTATTGAAACAAAGATAGTTTCAGTTTTTTTTAGTTTATTCATTATCAAACAAAAACAAAAGTTATATCTTAATAAAATGAGCTATCATTAAATTATTCGTGGCTGCCAGTAAAGTAACAACTACGAATGCTAAAACTATCTCCATTACAGTGTTATTTCAGTCCAAGAATTTTCTACTATTTAATGCTGGCAAGAGGCTCAAACTTCATATATAAATCAGGGTCATGGTACAGAAGGTTCGCAGATAACCCGCCATTATAAAGAGAGCGGACGTCTTCCAGAGCAGCAGCTGTGCGTTACATTCCATTTTATGGGGTGGAAGACCTGAAGAGTCCTCTACAATCTAATGCAAATGGTTTAGATATCCTATTCTTGACTGATCAAGTCAAATATTACAGAGCACAAAGGCACCATTATAAAGATTTTTTGACCGAGTAAGCGCGAATCGTCTTAGCTTCAGCTTGGGCTAAAATTTTGTCGTTTTTTGTTTTGATGTAAGAAAAATTAACATTCAATTTTATCCTAATCAAACAAACACAAATCTGAAAATAAAACGTCTTTATAAAATTAGCCTACTTTATCAATTATTTCTGCATTATGCCAGTATAGTGGAAAATACAAACGGTGAAACTATTTCTACTAACATTATGTCAGTCCTAGAGAAAACCAAGAATTTCCTACTATTTAATGTCGGTGCGAAGTTCTCAATAAATTTGGCTTTTCATATATAAATCAGGGTCATGGTACAGAAGGTCCGCAGATAACCCGCCACTATAAAGAGAGCGGACGTTATCCGGAGCAGCAGCTGTGCGTTACATTTCATTTTATGGGGTGGAAGACCTGAGGGTTTTCTACAATTTAAAGCAAATGTAAATGTTTTGGATATTTTATCCTTGACTAATAAAGTCCAAGATCACAGGATGAATTTTTTGACTGAGCAAGTGCGAATTGTTTATCGTTCAGGTTAGGTAAAAATTATTTTGTCTATAACAGAAATAAATAAATACTTGTTAGTGTTTAATATCATGCAAAATATGTTCATATTTTTTTTTTATTTAATAAGAATGAATAAAAATCATTGTGAATGCATGAAATACCTATAAAATTATGTTATACCTTAAATTAATCTGAAAGAAGTCATGGAGACTCAGATCTTTTTATTTTATTTCTAAAAATATCAGTAGGATTACAGTCACCATTAAACAAAACCAAACCAAACCAAAAATATCCCGCTACTTCGTGCCGGCACCGGGCTTACAATAAATTTGGGCTTTTCATATATAAATCAGGGTCACAGTCCCAGAAGGTCTGCAGATAGTAAAGAAAGCGGACATTATCCGGAGCAGCTGGCCAACTGTCGACTTATACTCCATTTTATGTGCTGGAAGGACCTTCATCCCGATAATCTACCCGTAAACGCAAATCAGAAATATCTTCAGTTTTTGACGGATTTCAAGATTTCAAAAGGTACAAAATGCTTCTTGATTATAAAAATCCAGATTAAATTACTCTTCTAAAAGATAGTGCAACAAAATCTAATTTTAAATATATTTGCATAAAAAATTTAAATAATGAGTTTTTAATATTACTGCTTGGGAATTCAAAAACTGTGTATTAAACTCCATCCGATAGAAAATAGTCAGAAGAACGCTGCATTTTCCGCTATCTACAATACAAAAATTTTAATTTTATAAAATACCAACTACTAGTTATGGTGTATTAACGATCTATTTAACGACATAATATTATCTATTCAGAAAATTAGAAATCCCTGGTCTGGATATATAATATGTCATGCAACCATGCAAATCATGTATCTTATGTTTTAATTTTATACATAGTATTTGTATATGTTTGCGCAACGACGTCATATAGCATTTAACACATTATAAATGTGCATTTTGTATACAGCGTGTAAAATAAGATGATGTTGTTTGTTATCGATCACAAAATTATTTAAAGACTTTGAATAAAACTACACCGTGTGGTTCCCAGCAGAGGGATAACTTGGAGTGGTCCTATTCTATAGGACCACTCCAAGTTATCCCGTGGATGTCGTAAAAAGCAACTAAGGAAACACAAGCTAAACAAAGCTTATTAACATCAAAGAGACCTCTCCAACCCGTCTGTTCAGCGTGTAGGCCAAATCCTCTGACTACTCAGGCTAGTATATGGCTCTGGTAGTACAGAGAGGGTCGTGCTCCTGCAGTGGAGACTGGAAGGACCTGATGATGATGAAAACTTAGCTTCCGTAGAAAGCATCCTTAACTTTTTCCTCTACATATTGGCGGGCGTATTAAATGTCAATTTTAATACACAACAATTCAAATCCTTCCCTAAAATATTAATAAACATTTCAAAGTTTCTTTTACAATTTGCTAATTAACTTCCACCGAACAAAGCAAGTAACGGAACGACCGACAAACGTAATTCGTAAAACCAATAATTCGAAAGTGCGGTGTCTGAGGGAAATTTCAATTTGCGCCGTGGTTGACTCGTGATCCCGCGGAAGAAATGAAATATTATACTGCTCAGAGCGAGGCCCTGACCCACGTCAAATCAGCATTCGCAGGTATGCCACGAATTATTTACGGCCAACTCACGGCTATGAAATTTTTTATCGCAACGATAAATCTTTATTAGCTAACTTGGAATTTACCGAGGAACGGATATATTTCTCTTTACGTTTTTTTCTTTTGTATTTTAGGCCAATTGTTTGTGACGCCTGGCTTGTTCGCGGTGATTTACGCGTAAGCTAATATTGACTTTAATGAAAGAATATTATTTATGGCAGAGAAAACGATAAAATATTGTCACGTGTACTGGCATAAAAGGTTCTCAAACAAAGTCTGACGACGAATAAGACCACAGGAAGTGATCAACATACAACTAAACATAATAGCACGTCTTTATGCCAAATAGGGTAGACAAAGGTCATTAGAATCCAAAAGCTACTTTTAGCGTGTTAGTAAGCGTAAAGGTGGAATGTCGAATCAAAATATTGATGGGTCACTAGTTGCATTGCATATTGGCGTAATTCGTTAGATTGTCATCAAATTCCATATCCAGTTGTAACGGTCTGCGCAGGAAGAAAACACTTGGTATATTTTATGTATTTTTTATTTTCTTTCAAACCATTATGAAAAGGAGCTGACAAAGTTTTTCGGAAACTGCTGGATCAAGGTGCTTTTACAATGAGACTTTGGAATTTCTTATAGGAGTATGTGAAGCCAATCGTCTTGCAACTAAAATGATGGACATTTAAAACTCGTAAAGTTAAAGTCAGTATTGTACATATTTATTATTTGTTTTCAAACAAAAAAATTCACTCGAAGTTGAAAAGATGTGTAGTTCACATAGTAAATGGAAATATTTTCTATACAAATGTCACGTTATGTATATTTACGATTATAATACAACGCTCTGGTTGCTTTTGAAAAGTAACTATGGCTCACATTTTCTTATTTATAGATAGCGACCCATCCCGGTCATTGTTGCTGCTAATTCAGATCTTAGACTGTCTAAGAAAAACGAAGAGCATAGACCGGGAAACTACCCTGAGGGATTTTGATGTCTTCATGTACATAGTACGAATAATTTGATATCATTATCATTTTAGTACACTGCAACTACAGAGACGTTCTCACACCCTTACGTTAATTCCCAGAGGAAGCAGGCAAGTTACCAATTTACCTGCATATGGGCAATGTTGAAGCTTACAGACAGTATAATGGCGGTGATCTTATTACAGCTGCTGCTTCGTTGACTGCTAGCAACGGATCTGGATCAAAACTAACGTGAGATGTTAACATTATTAATATGTAAAATACGGGTCACTCACGTGGACGACATCGTGCGCGCGTCTCGGTTCACATTCGCCCTGAGAAAGACCTCCGGATGAGGTTGAAACATGTCGGCCTGTAGCTGACTTCATACGTGAGTGACCCGTATTTTACATATTAATAATGGATCTGGATCAGATTATTTTTCAGACACAAAAAATGCATGACTTAGTTTTAAGGGATAATCATAGAGAATACGATGAAGTTGTATTCATTATCACTTTAGCTACATTACGTTAGTACACTGCAACTACAGAAACGTTCTCATACCCGTACGTTAATTCCTAGTGGGAGCGGGTAAATTAGCAATTTGCCTGCATATGAGTATTAGACAATTTGAAGCTTCAGACAGTACAATGGCGCTGATGTTATTACACCTACTGCTTCGTTGACTGCTACCAACAGATCTGGATCAAGATAATTTTTCAGACACAGAAAATGTATGACTTAGTTTTTATTGGATAATCACAGAGAGTACGATGAAGTGGATTTCATTATCACTTTAGCTACATAACCTTAGTACACTGCAATAACAGAAACGTTCTCATACCCGTACGTTAATTCCCAGTGGGAGCGGGCAAATTAACAATTTACCTGCATATAGGTAGGCAATGTTGAAGCTTCGGACAGTACAATGGCGCTGATCGTATTACACCTACTGCTTCGTTGACTGTTAGCAGCGGTACCCAATAGTGATCTGGACCCATGTAGATATATGTACACGTTCTGGATCAGATTATTTTTCAGAGACAGATAATGTATAATGTAGTTTTTTATAGGATAGCCAGAGTCAATTATGAGCAAATATGAGTTGTTAGAACATTGCCATTTTGTTTTTCTAAATAAGGTTTGCTGTAATCTGCATCATATTTGTAATCCTTAAGGCGAGGTGAGTTCGCACACTAGCGCCACCCAGCAATTAATTCTATAAGTCCTAAATCATATCAAATTTAAAAAGTCTAAATAGCTGAATGCCCTAGTAAATTACTTTTAGTATAATTGGTACAAGTATTCACTATTTTTAATTTGATGAATTAAGAGAACGAATTTTTACCGCCAAAAGTGGCCACTTATGGCGGTAAAAATTCGTTCTCTTAAACTTAGATTGTAAAATTTATGAAAAGTTACAAAAATAATACTACAAGTAATTTACTAGGGCAATCAGGTATTAGATTTTTTAAATTTGATTCGATTTAGGAGTAAATAAATTAATTGCTGGGTGTGTTTACTGTGTGAACTCACTTCGCCTTTAAAGGACAAAGTATCATAATAATCTGATTAGAAAACCAAAAGAAACATATAAATATACAAGCTTCCACAATGATAATAGAATAGAATAGAAATAGCTTTATTTAGTGATTTATAAATGGTACACTACAGCAATAGGTACTTTCATAATTGACGCATGGAATCTAACAGTAAGATCCCGTTGATCTGTTTAATCACTGTACGTCTTCTACAGAGACGTCCTAATACATGGATTCCTAGTTCCTATCTAATACCTGCATAGGGACACTGTTTGAGCTCACAGACAGTTTGATGTTGCTGATCTCATGATACCCGCAACTTCATTAACTTTGAGTGATGATGATATATAATAAACAGGAACAGGTTCTATAGCTAGTTTTATACATTTAAAAGTGAGTTTGTATGTTTACTTGCGGAGGTAACACACTCTCACAGAAAACTAACGTTTGAGTGGTGTTTCGTTTGGTGAGTGAGAGATCCGGAGGCGCATACCCTCTCCCCTATGGATAGGAAAGTAATAAGCCGGCAACGCTTTTGTCACACCACTGTTGTTGCAGTTGTTCATGGACAGCAGTGTTCACTTACCATCAAGTGACCCGTTTGCTCGTACGCCGTTTTATGACATAAAAAACAATGTTACGCTTTAACTTTGAATCAAACATTTTAAAATGATATGTACCCAAATCTAAAAAGTACTAAGAGACATAGTTTTTTCACATACTTATTACAAAAACTTTTGCATAAGAAACTGTAAAATCTTTTCTTTTTATCACAGGTTAAAAATAAAAATTTTAAGTCTTCGAAACATCTAGGTACGAAAACATTTTCGTTCGAAAGAGCAGTTTTCACAAAAGAGGGGAGACATTATAAATGAGTATCCACTTAAAAGTACTGCGCACTCGCCACATGGCAGCCATGTTTCCTTACAACTTAAACCCGGATGTCCGGATTTACCCGCAATCCACTTTACGCTGTCTTGAGAATGAATAGTTGGGGAAAATATGAAAACGGATTAATGGAATTGTAGAACGGTTCTTTCAGTTGTAAGGCGAAAACCTTTAACGAGTTATAGTTAGCGTACTTATGAAAAACACACTAGATGCGAGTATATTGTAAATAAATATATAGGGATATTAACCGACGAAAACATTTTTAGTTAGAAAGAGCAGTTTTCACAAAAGAGGGACAGACATTAAAAATTAGTATCCACTTAAAAGTACTGCGCACTCGCCACATGGCCGCCATGTTTCCTTACAACTTAAACCCGGCTGGCTGTATACCAGGCCTGTATTTTGTCTACGCTCTTGTACGGTGCTGAAGCGTGGACCACGTATGCAAAACAAGAACGTCGTCTCAACACATTTCATATGCGCTGCCTTCGTAGCATCCTTGGAATATCTTGGGAGGACAGGATAACCAATGAAAGAGTCTTTAAAATGGCCCGTTTACCGAGTCTCGCAACGCTTTTGCAGCAAAGACGCCTGTGTTGGTTGGGCCACGTACAGCGCATGGAGTCATCTTGCCTGCATCGTCAAATAATGCTCGGTGCTGTCGCAAACGCAAGGAGAGATGTTGGCAGGCCAGTGCTAAGATACAAGGACTGCGTCAAAAGGGATATGCATGATTTTGGAATTGACCTTGGTACGTGGGAAAGAACAGCCAGTGACAGGCAAGCGTGGAAGAGACGCGTAAATGAAGGAGAAGTTTTGCACGATAATGTGTGGTTCCGGACTTTAGAAGATCGGAAAAATAAGAGACACAAAACCAACGATTCGGCTGAAGGCGGTTTCTCATGTCCGGTGTGCGGAAGATCTTGCCGTTCTCGAATCGGGCTATACGGCCACGAAAAAGCGTGTCGTCGACGTGACATTGTTTAAAACGTCTGTAAAGATGGATAAGGCCAATGAGGATGATGATGATGAAACCCGGATGTCCGGATTTACCCGCAATCTACTTTACGCTGTCTTGGAATGAATAGTGGGGGAAAATATGAAAACGGATTAATGGAATTGTAGAACGGTTCTTTCATTTGTAAGGCGAGAACCTTTAACAAGTTATATTTAACGTACTTTAGCGAAGCACAGGTTCTGAAAAACTCCAGCCAAGGATGCAACTGGCAAAACGCTTAGATGAGAGAGAGATGAGGTGTACCTTTAACAAAACACACACAAGATGCAAGTATAGGTGAAAATTAACCGTACATATTAATTAATGCAGAAAACTTGAAAAGTTTTCGACTTTTTCATACAGAATTATTCGATTCAATTTGTATGTCCGAGTCTTCCCTTGAATGTCGCAGAAGGCAACGTAGAAAACACAAGCCAAACAAAGCTTATAAACATCAAAAATAACTCACCTACTCGTCTGGCCAGCGTGGCGAGAGTACGCCAAATCCTCTGACTGCTCTAGCTAATGTAAGGCTTTTCTAGTACAGAGAAGGGTCGTGCTCCTGCAGTGGAGACTAAAACAAGCCCTAATGGTGATAATCACAATGTCTTTCTGTGTTCTATGGTGATAATGATGTTGTTTTTTAACGAAATGAGTCTACGTTTTACAGGGATTTTGGGTTTTTTAAACTCCCAATTTCCCGTAAAATATAGAATACAAAACGTAAACTTTCAGGAGACTATAAAACTCACGCAATATTTCCTTTTTACCCGTAGCTAACTAATTAAAGGAGCTTCAATAAATTGAGTCCTAAATAAAAGAGAAACACATTTATAACTCCCAAATTCCCGTTTAACTGGAAACGAAACACGAATCGTACCCAAAACTCGAACGGCATTATATTATTACGTATTTAATAACGTACGCAATATTTAATTTTCACTGTAAGCTATGTTATATTAAATATTCAAATAAAATTGCTTTTAATACAGTTTTATCGCGTTTATTAAATTATTTATTACTTAACATTTCGGACTCTTTACACTGTTCGTAGTTTATAATGTTAAGAACTATGCAAACTACCTATAACTACTAAAAGCGGAACCAAAATAGTGATAGATAGGTAATGAGTTACAATGTTCGACTTATCCCTTGACTGGCTTTTACGGTCTGCGCGGAAAAAAAGCAGCTGGTATATTCTGTTTTTCATCATCATCATCATCATCAGGTCCTTGTCAGTCTCCACTGCTGGAGCACGACCCTCTCTGTACTACCAGAGCCAAATATTAGCCAGAGCAGTCAGAGGATTTGACCTACACTCTCCACGCTGGCCAGACGGGTTGGAGAGGTCTCTTTGATGTTTTAAGCTTTGTGTAGCTTGTGTTTCCTAAGGCTCCTAAGTAGAAGGCGTTCTACGACATCCACGGGAAGACTTGGAGTGGTGCTATTCTACTCTGCCGGGAACCACACGTTTTTAATTTTATACCAAACTAGCATAGACGCTAAAAAAATCGCCTAAAATATTTATGCGTATCTATATACGTATATTTAGATAATATCAGCACCCTGTATTATTTTTTACCTTAGGTGTTCAATAATAAGTTATGTAATACTTACTTTGTTAAATTATTTAAGTTTTGATAAGTTTTTTCTTGTCATGTTCAAGTGTTTGATTGTGGTGAGCAATAAAGGATTATTATTATTTAGCAAATTGAGTCTGAAATTAAAAAGAAACATATTTAAACGATCCCCGATTTCCGTGGAACTGGCAATAAAACTCGAATCGTTCCCAAAGAGCATTTTATTAATACGTTCATACAAAACGTCAATTTCACCGGGGCTATTAAATCCGGTTTTTTTCGCTGTAATATCGTCGCAATATTTCATTTTCGCCCTTAGGTATGTAATTTTATTACGGGATCAATTTTACGATGCTCAATACTTTTACGGTTTTTGGGCTTAAGGTTAAAAGGGTTACGGAGGCTATTACTTTGCCTTTGTTCTTGTTGGACATATTGAAAAACAGTTCCGGTTTTAAAAGAGATCTTTGATTTTATAGGCATCCGATAAAGGGTTACGTGGGGTAGGGATATAATATAAATCTTTTAGTCTTTTTCAATGGGTTTGATAAATGAGAGGTTCTAATCGAAAGATCTTAATGTTTTTCTATAGACGTACGATGGTGTATTTATAAAATACAGACTCTGTGGTCCAGTGGTAAAGGCGTGATCTTTACTGACCCTGACTAATCGTGGGTTCGATTCCCACGGGAAGCATACTTAATTAAGTTGTTTCCAGTTTGGTTAGGACAATGCAGGCTTGAATCACCTGATTATCTGATAAGAAAGATGATTCCGTGCTTCGGAAGGCACGTTAAGCCATTGGTCCCGGCTGCCATTGGTAGTCGTTAAAGGAACCACGTCAGAGGCCGAGAGGCGGTTCCGAAGAACTCTGATACCAGGGTGTGCATGGTGGACTGACCGTGTCACCTACTCGAAATGATAATGATCTATAAAATGTATACAAGAAATGAATACGCATTTATGTAAAAAGATGTCAGGTCATTAGATTAATATATTGTGAAATAAGATCCCTTTATGTTTTGGTGCGAGAATCGAATCGTACTAAAGGGTAAGGATCGAACGGTTGCAAACGTTACTAGTCTACAGTAGCAACAAGGCCACTCAAAAATAATCTATGCCCCTTCTACACAA
The DNA here is from genome assembly GCA_963082605.1 of Rhodophaea formosa. Classification (NCBI taxonomy): domain Eukaryota; kingdom Metazoa; phylum Arthropoda; class Insecta; order Lepidoptera; family Pyralidae; genus Rhodophaea; species Rhodophaea formosa. The sequence goes on from OY720211.1 coordinate 13,609,231, forward strand.
TCGATGTCGATGATCGGTTGTCATCGCGACTTCTCAATGTATATTGCTGCTTTGGATAAAACCTCTCAAGAGCTTAAGTAAGTTGATTAACAATATGCAATGATTTTCGCGATGACAACGATCAACGGTCGATAAAATAGTCAAGATTTAAATGCTATGAGTTTTCAATTCAAAGACTTTCTTCTCTTAAAACCAATATCGCTTTAGATTCAGTATACTTGTATTTGAAAATATATTGCAAACAACAGACAATAGAGCTATATGCTGTAATATGTATATTAAATAAAGAGCTATATAATATATTATTGCATATCCGCATACACTATACTCTTCAAAAACAGCTTAAATAAAATCGCATACGTATAAACAACTATTGGAAACTGCACTGCAATTTTACTGAGCCTTTTAATCTCGGTGATTGACGCAGCTCCAATATTGAACGTATCGGCAGATCAAATGGCTATCAATATTTTGTTTTCATTAAGCGACTGCCATAAATTGCAGATTTGTACGAAAATGTTTTTTTTTTTAAATCATACTTGTTTAAGTTAAATTTTGAAGAGCCCTTGGCAAGTTTTTACACAAACTCGATGCATTTAAACCTGGTTGAGTATGTTTATTACGTTAAATGGCTATAAATATAAATTTTTATATTGTATAATTAAATTTCCTTTTAATCCGAGCGTTTACTCCGGTTGCGTTCCCAGTTGTGATGCGTCAGATTCCCGGTTCCGCTATTACCAATTAACTTTACAATATCATTCAAAGTAACAAGATATTGTATATGTTAAAAAAGTTACAAACGTGTATTTGGTTGGTTTAGGGTTTCAGATGATGGCGATTTTTTTTTCGATAATCTTGTCGAAAAGGCTCTTGAATATATATCACGGTAGCAGACCACCCCGGCTTCGCTTGTGGTACAGACATAGCCTACGGAAATTAGATTTAACGTACCTATTCAACCTTGTAAGATTTTTCGAACCAAACAAACACTTCAGATTTAAAATATTAGTATAGATTTGTTCATTCATATACGCATAATTGGAAATCCATAGTCTCTGCCTACCCCTATGGAAAAGAGGCGTGATAATATGTATGTATGTATGTCATCATCATCATCATGTATATACACATAATATCGATCGTATGTATATACACATAATATCGATTTCAGTATCTTGCCTTTAGTTTTACAATCAATCAATATGCGTACTTAAATAAATAAATAAATAAATATATACGGACAAATCACACAGATTGAGCAAGCCCCAAAGTAAGTTCTTAAGAAAGACTTGTATTATGGGATACTAACTCAACGATACTATATTTTATAACAAATACATACATAGATAAACATTCAAGACCCAGGTCAATTTGAAAAAGATCATTTTCCATCTTGACCTGACCGGGGATCGAACCCGGGACCATCCGTGTCACAGGCCGGCGTGTTGACCGCTGCGCCACGGAGCGCGTCAAAGTCATTTAAGTATTGTATGAATATCACCATGAATAACACAAGTCAATACATACAATGTACTTTGAAAAAGCATTATTTTTAAACAGAAATAAGAAAGAAATTTACCATGCACTTGTAGTATTTCATAATTGCATTTCTCTGCAGTCTGAGAGTTTCAGGGCATTTCACGCCCGCATAGTCACTAAGCATCCTTAATAATGTTAGACGACGACTCTAATTCAATATATGAAAGACTCAAAATCAACCAAGGCCTTCAACGCCTTTATTCTCAACTATGGTAGTTTAAAGTAGAAGCTTGAATTAAAATCATAGAAATGACAAATAAGTTACAAGATTTTTTCTTGTAATGTAGTTCTGAAAGAAGAATCGACTTTAAACTTCTCATGCCAATAAAATTCATTTACGTTGTTTTTAGGGTTCCGTACAAAAAATGAAAAACGGAACCCTTATAGGATCACTCGAGCGTCTGTCTGTCCGTCCGTCCTTATTAAAATCATAGAAATGACAAATAAGTTACAAGATTTTTTCTTGTAATGTAGTTCTGAAAGAAGAATCGACTTTAAACTTCTCATGCCAATAAAATTCATTTACGTTGTTTTTAGGGTTCCGTACAAAAAATGAAAAACGGAACCCTTATAGGATCACTCGAGCGTCTGTCTGTCCGTCCGTCCGTCTGCCACAGTCGATTTTCTCCGAATCTACTGAACCAAATTAAATGAAATTTGGTAAGATGGTGTAAACCTATGACCCAAACACGGATGTGCAAAGTAAATATATATTTTTTTTAAATAAGGGTCAGTTTAGGGGGTCCAAATAGAAAATATTAAAAAAAAGTTTTGCAAACCTATCCGTGTTATATATCAAATGAAAGGGCTTGTTATGAGGATCTCAAAAATATATTTTTTTGTTCGGGAAAAATCAATACTTTTGATTGTATTCACGAAAGAAGGCAAAATTTGACCATTCCCCCCCTGATCTCCGAAACTACTGGACCTAAAATTTCGAAAAAATTACAATATATAGTTTATTGCTTGAAGATTACAGGAAAAATAATAAGAATTCTATCAGTTGAAAATAAAGTGGTAAACTCACTATAATAAGTTCACCTAGGGAAATAGTTCACTAAAACACCACCAGATAGCGCTAGTCAATTGAATATAAAATTTTTGTACATTGTGTGTTTATTAACGAAGCATATTGTACGGAACCCCCATTGCGCGAGTTTGACACACACTTGGCCGGTTTTTATTTACTAGCCTTTTCTATATTTTCTTTTTGGGTGCCTTTTTTCTTCTCTCGTTCACCGTATTCTTATTTCTTCAAATAGACATAGACAAGACAGTTATCAAGATTAAGTGCAAACATTTTTTTTTATCGTAAGTCACCTACTATACATTTCATCCGTACCATTTCCATTAATCAATATTGGTCCAGTCGTGAATATCGATAACTATACATAAGTTTGATTAAATTATTATTTTATTTACATCTGTGAGTATTTCTTGTGGTTTTACCGAATTGAAATGGGTTGATTAAATTTTTCGTTTGTTAGCCCTAACAAAGAGATGTCAATTCATTTATTATTCCTCATCTCAACTGCAAGGAGTTCACTGCTAGACACAGCCTTTCCACAAGGATTTCCAACATTGGGGACGTTTTGCCATTTTCAATATCGACGCTGCCGTTTTTTAAGCGAGGGAAGGTTAGGAGTTTGTTAGATTGAAGGAACAGGTAAAAGTATTTGGGATGCTCGGACAGATTGGGGCTGAGAAACCTTCAACCACTGGACAGTTAGTTGAGGATGATACCAATAACCATTCAAGACGTCAATTCCGTGTGGTTCCCGTCAAAGTAAAACACTTCAAGTCTTCCCGTGGATGTCGTAGTAGGCAACTTAGGAAACACAAGCTAAACAAAGCTTATAAACATCAAAGAGACCTCTCCAACCCGACTGGCTAGCGTGGAGAGTGTATGCCAAATCCTTTGACTGCTCTGGCTAATATAGTTCCGGAAGTACAAAGAGGGTCGCGCTCCTGCAGTGGAGACTAACAAAGACCTGATGATGACGTCAATTCTATTCATATTATGATATCCATGGTTTAACACAACAACGTTGTCTTCATAACGTAGCGATATTGCTATACAAGTCACGTAGTGGGCGAACAGCCGCGCGGCGGGCCGAGACCGAATTATCCGGGCGTGGAGCGACCATGCTTCCGGATATGTTCGGACAACCCCCGATTTGGACCATACATCCGATCAACCATGAATTTGTATTGCAATTATTATTTTTATAATATTGTTCTTGTAAGATGTAGGGCAGTTTAGATAACTTGGCTGAAGAAGACCAAATTATCCGGGTGTATATCGACCGAAAATCATAATTAATTCTATATTTCCTCGGTTTGGCATTCTATTATTTTTTTTAAAAGGATCTGTTTGCATTGAGTATTTATCAATGTACCCCGTTTTGATTTTCCGGAGAAAAATCTAGGCTTTTGTTTCAATATTGTGTAAAAGCATTTACTCTAGTGCAAAATCTGTCAAAAATATGCTTATTCCTTGAATTCAATGTTTATCATATTACTATGAAAAGCTAATTTTGCTTCAAAATTTTGCATGAAATACTACGAAATGAAATATCAGGAAATTTCGCAAAAAAATATGGCAACCCCAACTGGTCTGGCGCGAAACACGTGACTTTGCTTCACTACTGATACCCGGGTACTTGGGATCGAAAAGCCATTCTTTTGTGTTAATGCTGCAGCGTTTTAGGGATATTGTTATTTCGTATTACAGGAAATATTGGTTAATTTATTGTTATGGTAAACCAAAGATTATTATATTTCTGGGCAATGTAGAAGTATTTTGTTTTAAGCGAATTTGCTCATACGTAATAAAATCTATTACAATAAGTAATCTTAATTAGCATGACAAAATTTAATGGAGAAGAGTGGGTTACGGTTTTCAAACAGTCAATTATCTGAAGGGGGGATAGAGAGAGATGAAGAAGGCTTCACCGGCTAAGGCGTCGCTCTTAATTTATGCTTGAATGAAAAGAATGACCAGTGACCACCTACTACAAAGAAAATATCATGATACAAATGCATGGTCAACATTATCTTATGGTCATTCCTAAACAGCCTTAGCCAATCAATTTAATAATATTTTATTTGTTTTATGTTCATGTAGAGTAATAATAAGAATATGTAATATTTCAACACAATGTATTTTTTTGATTAAAACTAACGTGAGATAAAGACATTTTTAAAATACGTAACAACGGGTTACTCACGTAAATAGTCAGCTACTGGCCGACATGTTTCAACCTCATCCGGAGGTCTTCCTCAGGGCAAATGTGAATTGAGACGCGCGCACGGCCAGTAACATGTCGGCCAGTAGCTGACTATTTACGTGAGTAACCCGTTGTTACGTATAACAATGTATTTTGTTTACGAAATAAAATAAATGAAATGAAAATAAATAGGTCAATAATGAGGCCTAGTGATACTCAAACCTGATTGAAAAAATTATATGCAACCCGTGATACGAAAATACATCGAATTCCTTGTATATATCATATCCTTGCAAACGGCTGGACCGATTTTGATAAAACGTGTCTAATATGCACCCAATTCGGTTTAAAAAACTTACGTTACTACAGATAGATTCATAGACACACATACACACACACATACACACACACACACACACACACACACACACACACACAGCGGTTGAAATTATAATATCCTCTTTTTCGTCAGAGTTAAAAATGAATTGTAACAAAACATGTTAGGTCTAAAATACCATGTTTTTTTTGTGAGTTTACATATCATGACAAAACTTTTTCGTACCAACATAACAATGCAAGCAATTATGGAACTACCATATAGCTGGCTTCGTATTTAACAAGTTCAGTCGATAGCAAGCAATTACCAACGTCAGTTAAACGAAATGACCCCTGATTTAATTTACCCGCAGTCACTTTAACGAGCTATTTTATTAAAAACACAGGCTTCATCTGCTGCAAGTAATTGCTCCTTTATAACCGTGAAAATGTACTTTTCGATACGAAAACAAATTGAGCGAGTAATTAAAATGAATAAAAGATTTTCAAGGATTTTATATTGAATGGATGGATATACATTGAATGTTTGATATAGGTTTCTTTTAAAATGATAACAAAGTGATAAATTAATAAATAGTTCAATAATGTCTTACTAAATTATTCTAGCCTCACAATTTAAAGCTCGAGAATACATAATCAGAATATTGTTTAGTGCATATAAAATTCGCAAAGTACTTTAACTATAGCCATAGTTTCGAAAATTAAGAAATATTATGAAAATTAAAAGGTCTGTCTCTAAACTTTATTAATACACACTGATTATTTATTCGAATGTATGAATACACAGGTTTGTATATTACAATCTACAGAGAGCTATGATTGTGAGTTTACACATACATACTCATGCAATTTATGCCTGCGTGAGTCATCTTGGTAGCTGTTAATATCACCTATATCATTAAACTAGCAGAGAATATATTACCTCTTGCAGTTGCCTGAATTGCCTCTTTGCATGTGATTTCAAAAAGACGAGTAGGCAATAGTATGTAATAGTAGTGCAATAGCACCAAACACGAGTAATTTTAGTTTACACTACACTAAACTCTGAATTACCTCTTAAAGCGTAGTGATTTCACACACTAGCGCCACCCAGCAATTAATTCTATAAGTCCTAAACCAAATCAAATTTAAAAAATCTAATAGCTGAATACCCTAGTAAATTACATGTAGTATTATTGGTACAAGTTTTCCCTATTTTTAATTTGACGAATTAAGAGAACGACTTATTTATTACCGGCGGTAAAAATTCGTTCTCTTAAACTTAGATTGTTATATCCATGAAAAGTAACAAAAAGAATACTACAAGTAATTTACTATAAAATGCAAGGCAATCAGCTATTACATTTTTAAAATTTGATTTGATATAGGAGTAAATGAATGAATTGCTGGGTGGCACTAGGGTGTGAACTCACGTCGTCTTAAGTGCTACTTTCGCCGCCGCAATCGCCCTAACTCGTTAAATAGTATAACTAAGCTTATACGTATTTCTATATTTTAGAAAATTAAAACAGTATTTTCCCTTTAGAAACGTCATAGTTTAAATTATATCAAGTTACTTTATAAACTAGGCTTGAATAATTCATACTTATGAATTTTAATCAGCCTGAGTTTAAAACTTTCATAATTAAGTTAAAGAAGTTTGACTTAGTAACAAGAAATTTACCACAATGCATTTCGGCATGCAAAATATAAAGTTATGGAACAAAACTTTAGCCTTTTGGAAATTAAAGAAAAAATATATCTAAGAAAGTAAAACTCTGTAATTTTAGATATGTTAGGTAGAAATTTGGTGTGGTATTTTCCAGCATGACTTAAAACGCTTAATAATTACTTTAAGATGTAAAACGTGGCTTCTATTATGTGCGATTATGTAGTGTGCACCTCTTGAAAAACTTGACATATTTTGAATCTTATTAATCCTGGGTGAAAGACAAACTTACAATATTTATATTATAGTAATATGGAATTTAAACAAACATTATTTAAGTAATAAAAATAAATTAATGTTACTCTAATGTGACAGACTTTGTCTTATTAACACCAAGGGTTTTCATTATTGTTGTTTCACAACGTACAAACAGTAACATGGCTGACAAACTGACTGAAACACGCCTAGTGCCAAATTAAACTTGTCATTGAGCTGTTTATATTAGTGTTCAATTACTAGGCAAGTTCGTGTACTCGTGTTATGTTTCCACCACAAATACTCGTAATATATTCGCTCAAATCAGCAGAGAAAATAAATATTGTGATATACGACATTATATTTAAAAACGGGTCACTCACGTGCTACTTTGTCGGGATTGCCGACTATAGTTTCGGACTCATCAGGAGTCCATTTTCAAGGCGAGCCAATAGAGACTGACACAATTAGCTCTTTCCACACACAAGCACCGTCATCGGACACGGAAGATGACGAAACGGTGACCAATGCGAGTACTACCCTGACGTCACATCATCCACATCCCCCGCCCGCGCAGCCTCCTATCCCCACCACAAGGAGCCAGCGAGCAGCGCTGCGTGCGGCGCGCGCGCCGCGAAAACGCAGTAAGGGCCCGGGATACTTCGGCGTCGCGCATCCCGAACTCGCCTTGAAAATGGACTCCTGATGAGTCCGAAACTATAGTCGGCTATCCCGACAAAGTAGCACGTGAGTGACCCGTTTTTAAATATAATGTATTTATCTCACGTTAGTTTCAATGATATAATATACGACATTCCTTTTAGAATTAATTTATTAATGTCAAAATTTGCAAACAAATTTAACAAATTATTTTGAGTACCACTGATGGACCGCCGTGTGGTTCCCGGCAGAGTAGAATAAGACCACTCCAAGTCTTCTTGTGGATGTCGTAGAAGGCGACTTAGGAAACCCAAGCTATACAAAGCTTATAAACATCAAAGCGACGTCTCCAACCCGTCTGGCCAGCGTGAAGAGTGTAAGCCAAATCCTCTGACTGTTCAGGCTAATACTTATATATGGCTCTGATAGTACAGAGAGGGTCGTGCTCCTGCAGTAGAGACTATAAAAGACCTGATGAAGAAGATGAAGACCACTAGGAACGTCCTTATTTTATTTATCTCAATCTTTCTGCAGTAAGATACTAAGAAATACATATAACTAGCTTTAGCCTGCGGTCCCGCTCGCGTGGGTGTAGATCCCTCAGAAGTAGTACTTTTTTCTGAGATGAAAGGTACACTAGGTAGGTCCTTCCTCGGGCCATCAAGTACTTTCAAGTATCATCAAATCTGTTCTGTGATTGCAGCGTAAAAATATAACAAAAAGAGTTACTTTTGCACTGGAAATCTAACCTGGGGTTTTTATGTCGCGAACTTACCACTTTCACTGAAGAGCAGTGATGCAACCTAATAAATGTATGTAAAGGAAATACCAATTATAACATAGAGGTAACTAGCATATAAGTTCATGATGGGCTGAACAAGTTATAATCAACAATCTTTGGTTTGCCAAAAATCAGCTCACTCTACATACAGTTTTAATTTAAACTTGTAGAAGTCAAGCTCGAGACAAACGCTGGAAATGTTTTGCCACATTTTCTGCTGCGAGTGCAGCTTAAGTGTGCATTGGCGGGATCCCTCGGGATTGGAACTCGAGCCACGTCCTGCCCCGGGAATGCCCATTCCCGGCGATCTCTCAAATTATCCAAATCTGGACCCAGCAATATGCTATTTACCACATTCCAAAAGTTGTTGGGAATTTCTCCGCTCAACTTTAAATATTTTTACAGTGGATATCAAAAATTTATATTCAACTTAAAGAAGCATTCAGTAAAGAAAGTAAATATTAGAATGTTTGGCTACATCAAAAAAATGTCCTTTTGAAAGTTTATGAGCTGAACAAGCAAAATATTTTTTAACCATAAATCAGCTTACCCTGCATCCAGTTTTAAATTAAACTTGTAGAAATCAAGCTCGAGACAAACGCTGGAAATGTTTTGGCACATTTTCTGGTGCGAGTGCAGCTCTAGTGTGCACTGGCGGGATCCCTGGGGTTTGGAACTCAAGCCACGTCCCACCTCGAGAATGCCGATTCCCGGCGATCTCTCAAATTATCCAACTCTGGAATCAGCAATGTTCCTACTAGTTATGACATTCCAAAAGTTGTAGGGAATTTTTCCGCTTAACTTAAAATATTTTTAGAGTGGATATCAAAAAATTCTATTCAACTTAAAGAAGCATTACGTAAAGAAAGTAAATATCAGAATGTTTGGCTACATCAAAAAAATATCCTTTCAAAAAGTTTATGAGCTGAACAAGCAAATTATTTAGTAACCAAAAATCAGCTTACCCTGCATCCAGTTTTCAATGAAACTTGTAGAAAGCAAGTTCTGCTGGAAATATTTTGGCACATTTTCTGGTGCGAGTGCAGCTCATGTGTGCACTGGCGGGATCCCTCGGCATTGGAACGCGAGACACGTCCTGCCTTGAGAATACCCTTCCCGGCGATCTCTTTAATTATCTAACTCTAGACCCAGCAATGTGCTAGTTACGACATTTCGAAAGTTGTTGGGAATTTCTCCGCTTAACTTTTAATATTTTGGAGTGGATATCAAAAATTAATATTCAACTTAAGAAAGCATTCAGTAAAGAAAGTAAATATTAGAATGTTTGGCTACATCAAAAAAATATCCTTTCGAAAAGTTTTTGAGCTGAACAAGCAAAATGTTTAGTAACCAAAAATCAGCTTACCCTGCATCCAGTTTTAAATTAAACTTGTAGAAATCAAGCTCGAGACAAACGCTGGAAATGTTTTGGCACATTCCTTGAAGCGAATGCAGCTCAAGTGTGGTGAATTGGCGGGATCCCTCGGGATTGGAACGCGAGTCACGTCCCGCCTCGAGAATGCCCGTTCCCGGCGATCGCTCAAATTATCCAACTCTGGACCCAGCAATGTGCTACTTACGACATTTCAAAAGTTGTTAGAAATTGCACCAGCATAAAATATTTCGACACGAATCGCAAAAAAAAACCTTTTTTCAATTGCATTAAATAAAGCAGTTTTTTTTTTACTTTGAAGCACTTTGCTACTTTTGTAATTTAAATATTTTTGTTTAATGGAAAGAATGCCCATAAATAGGAATAACAGTGATAAATTACCTTGTTAATCTACTGATTTTAGAACCCCTTTAATAGGAGATACAACTAACAACGCGACTCTTATTTGATTTATACCCATGAACACATCCACAACTACGCTTGTGTCTTAGGACTATAATGGTATTTCTGCTATCTAAATGAAAATTCATGATTTTTTATCCTGAAATATAACTTATCCAAATCAAGCACAACCGAAATGAAAGAGGTAAATGCCCGAAATGTTTTGGCACATTCCCTGAAGCGAATGCAGCTCAAGTGTGCATTGGCGGGATCCCTCGGGATCGGAAAGCGAGTCACGTTCTGCGTTGAGAATGCCTATTCTCAGATATCTCTCAAATAATCTAGCTCTAGACCGAGAATTGTGCCACTTACGTCATTCCAACAATCGTCGGAAATTGTTTACGCTACCTACTTAAAATGTTTCAGAGCTGAATCGCAAAAAAAAAAAAACTCTTTTTCTTTCGAAATTAAACAAAACCGGCCAAGTGCGTGTCGGGCCACGCGCAGTGTAGGGTTCCGTAGCTGCGAATGACAACTCTGAGTTCACACTGTTTATACTTGCACCTCACAGTTTAACGACCAAAAACATCTAACAATGAAAATTGTATGAAATTTTACATTTTCCAGTACATTTCATAAGTTGGATGCCTATAACTTTTTAGTTTGCACTTAGAACTCAGCTCTGATAGTTTTCCTTTCAACTTCAGTATATATACTACTGCTGTAATTTTTTTCACGTATCCATATATAACCGTTTAGCAGATAGAGGGTTACCTCTAACAAAAATTACATAGGACACTTACCTCTAACAAAAATTTGCACTTTAAAACCAAATATTTCGGAAACGGATCCCTAAATTGAAAAATGGTGAACTCAACCTCACAATATTTTTTGAAGACCCTTTTAACGATACCCCACACGATGGGTAAGTAGAGAAAAAAAATTACTCCCCCACTTTACTTGTATGGGAGCTACACAAAAAATTTTTTTTTCAAGATTTTTTTCTACCCCTTTTTTACCATGCCTAATATACATACCCATGCCAAATTACAGCTTTCTAGTACTTATAGTCTCTGAGTAAAACCGCGGACGGCCGGACAGACAGACAGACAGACATGGCGAAACTATAAGGGTTCCTAGTTTACTACAAACCCTAAAAACAGTACTATTTGTTTACTTTTATAACTGAAAAATTTTAAATATGTTTTTTCACTGTTTAATGGAGAAAGAACGCTCATAAATAGGAATAACAGTGGAAAATTACCTTTTTAACCCAATGAGTTTCAACTTTTAGTAAACACCTTAGTAAGAAATATTATTAACGACCCTTTTCTATTAAGATTTTTTTCCACTTACACATCCACAACTACTCTTGTGCCTTAATACTATGGGGTATCTCTACTACCTAAACAAAAAGTCATGACTATATATTATCCCGAAATATTACTTGTCCAAATCAAGCACAACCGAAATTAAAGAGGTGGATGCCCGAAATGTTTTGGCAAATTCCCTGAATCAAGTGCAGCTCAAGTGTGCATTGGCGGGATCCCTCGGGATCGGAACGCGAGTCACGTCCCGCCTCGAGAACGCCCGTTCCCGGCGATCTCTCAAATTAGCCAGCTCTGGAATGACCTAAAATGCTGTACAAATCAAGCACAATAAATTAAAGAGGTGGATGCCCAAAATGTTTTGGCACATTCCCTGAGCAAGTGCAGCTCAAGTGTGCATTGGAGGAATCCCTCGGAATCGGAATGCGAGTCACGTCCCGCCTCGAGAATGCCCGTTCCCGACAATCTTTCAAATCATCCAACTCTGGACAGACTATATTGCCGTACAAATCAAGCACTACCGAAATGAAAGAGGTGAATGCCCGAAATGTTTTGGCACATTCCCTGAAGCGAATGCAGATCAATTGGGCCCGCCTCGAGAACGCCCGTTCCCGGCAATCTCTAGAATTATTCAGCTCTGGACTGACCATATAATGCTGTACAAATCAAGCACAACTGAAATGGAACAGGTAAATGCCCAAAATGTTTTGGCACATTCCATGGAGCGAGTGCAGCTCAAGTGTGCAATGGCGGGATCCCTCGGGATCGGAACGCGAGTCACGTCCCGCCTCGAGAACGCCCGTTCCCGGCGATCTCTCAAATTATCCAGCTCTGGACCGAGCATTGTGCTTACGTCATTCGAAATTGCAAGAAATTCCTACACCTACTTAAAGTATTTTGGAGTAGAATTCAAATGATATTTCTCTGCTTAACTTTAAAACTTAAAAAAACATCAAGTAAATACTTAAAAAAATATACTGCTTATTACAAAAGATAATGAATCAGAGTCTATATATATAAATCTCCACTATTGAGACGAGTGTACCGGCCGGTCAATTAGATCAAGAATGTCATTTAAAGTTTTCGTGATAGCACTATTTGTCTTTATTAACCAGTACATTTAAACCCGGTTTATATTGCGGTCATGATAAATTATCTTTTTTTGTAATGTTTTAATTTTTTGATAATTTTAATGAGAATTTTTAAGCATTTACAATGCTGTTCTTTCACAATCTTATATCATTATTTGACAATTAGTCACCCAATAAATAAGATTTGAAAGGTGAAATAATTTTGTAAATCGGTCTAGTAGTTTCGAAACCTATACAAATAAACAAAAAAATCTTTCTAATATTAGTAAGGGTTTTGATAATTTGCAGTTTTTATTTTAATATCGTTGGAATTTTTGAAAACTGGTATTTTCGCTGCTTGTAATAGACAATGCTCCTCTTGGTCACAATGCGACCGGACACTGTATTGTTCCGGTGTGCAGTAAGATTTATTGCAATCTCTTGTGCTTGTTGGAGATTTATGTCACGTCGTTGCTTATAATTCAAAAGTATTTCATTAATGCAACAACAAAAAATTGCCAATATGGTCAATCAAAATGTTTTATTTACCAATATCAAGAAAGAAGGTGGTTCTCAATTTGTCTGTATGTTTTTTTGCATGTTTGTTACGCGATTACTCAGTTAGTTATGACCCGATTTTGATGATTCTTTTTTTTTGTTCAATAGGCAATGCTTTAAAGTTGTACAATGAAGGCGCTTGGTTTAATTTTAAACCAAATTTCTGCTGTATTCTTTCGCGAATTAAGAGAAGTTTAGGAGGATGTTGTTCCTCTGTTTTGATTGAACTACCACACCGAACAAAAAAACAAAAACCGTCTTTAACCTGTACGTAACTGGAACTAATAAGTAGGAAATAATTTTATTACTAGAAATCAAGCGCAATAAACAAAACTATTCATACTTCTAATCAGTTTTTATTTGGAGTCGGTGCCGGCTAAAGTAAAAATAACCTTAAAGCTACCTCGAGTTGCCCGAAACTTACTTACTTACTTCGCTGGCTCAGCGACCCGAAGTAGATCTTGGCCTCCGATCTTGCTCGAAAGTTACATCATGTGTCCCACTGCTGGGCAAAGGCCTCCCTCCACTTCTTCCATTCAGTCAAGTCTTGCGTTTTCTCCTTCCATTCTTTGTTAAATTTTTCTAGCTCATCACGCCATCGCGTTCTTGGTCTACCGAGTCTTCTAGGATTATTAGCGATCCAGCAGGAAGTGATCTTTGCCCAGAAATCATTAAGCCTGCGGTAATATATGGCCAGCCCAGTCCCCCTTTAGCGGCCTTCAAAGCTACATCTGTGATTCCAGTTGGGGAGCGTTGTTCGGTGTTACGGATTTTGTCCATTAGTTTGACACCCAGGATGCTACTCTCCATCACTCGCTGGCAAACCTTGAGTTTGGACTTTTGGAGTTTTGTCAAAGACCAAGTTTGTGCGCCATAAGTTAATATTGGAAGAATGCAGATTTCCATTAGTTTGGTCTTACAAAGCCATACGCGTTATCAGATGAAGTTATTTCAAGTTTGGACTATGTTAAGATAAACCAGCATGATAAAATCGTATTGTCAATTGGGGAAAATGATTCTAACCCTGTAAAAATTATCTCTTCATTGTGTACAATTATTAATAAGTTTAGAAATAATGATATATTGTTGTTGAATGTTATTCAAAATGGTTCCCTTAATGAAAACAAACTTAACGAGCAACTATTTTTAGTATCTAATAACTACACTAATTGTAACTTTATAACTACAAGTACTAGTTCATTTAATGTGTTATGTAAATGCATAAATTCGACTATAGATTATATTGACTACAAACGTAATTTTTAAATTTTACCAAAATAAAAACTAAAATAACAAACCCTACATCTTTAACTCAAGTAAAAAACTTCAAACAAAAGTCTATATTGGATTACTTTTCTTTCATTCAGAAAAATAATAAATATAATGTCAATAATAATTCCAATCATCACGAACAAGTAAACTTGACGAATAAACATTCAAGTAGGTTTTTTCGTGAGGAATAATAATAATACTGATTTAACGATTTTGCACCAGAATATCGCAGGTTTTTTAAGTAAACAAGACTTTCTTCAAATAGCCCTAAATGAGTTATCAGAGCGTAGCGATAAACGGATTGACATAGTGTGTCTAACGGAAACCTTTATCAAATCAGGTACTGAAGCAAATATCCATATGCAAGGCTATATGCTTTCAGACTACTACTCGAGGATAAAAAAAGGGCGAGGTGGAGCATGCATACTCTGTAAAGATGATATAGATTTCAGAAGTGTTTCATTTCTAAAAGATATGGCAAAACCATATATATTTGAGTGCTGTGGTATAGAAATTGTCCAACATCAGATCATAATTATTTGTCTGTATAGAATCCCAGATCATAAAACATTATCGGATCCCTTTCTTTTTCTAACCTATTTTGATGCATTGCTAGGCAAGCTGCAATCAAAAACAAATAAGAAAATAGTGATTGCTGGGGACCTTAACATAAATATCCTCAAAAACAGTAGCCAAGCTCAATAACTTAAAAGGATAGTTCAAAACCATAACTACTACATACATATAAATGAAGTAATGAGAGGTAGGTCATGTCTAGATCTAATTATCAGTAATATTCAAGATGCCAAAGGTGCAACTCATAAACTTCTACTCTCAGATCATGATACCGCACAAAGCCTTAAAATTCCCATAAAAAAAAATTAATAATACGCCTAAGTTTTGGTATCAAAAATATCGGGATTACAGCTTGGAAAATCTTTTGAATTTTATGCATGTCTTAAAGAATTAACATGGGCTGATGTTTATGAACAAAGTGATTCGAATAGAGCTTTTGAAATTTTTCATGAGACATTTTTACTGTTTTATAATCTGTGCTTTCCTATCTATAATAAGAAAATAGTAAAAAATCAAAAACATATGCCGTGGATAACAAAGGGTATAAAAAAAGCCTGCGTTCGCAAGAGGTCTTTGAGGTTTGCATATTATCAATCTAAAAGCACTGAATCTAAAACGAAATATAGACAATATAATAGTATTTTGAAAAAATGTATTATTACTGCAAGGCGACTAAAAATTCAGAATTTATTAAAAACTCTAAAAATATATGTAAAGCATCTTGGAATATAATAAAAACAAATGTCGATGCCCGAAAACCCAAAGAAACGATAAAAAAAATTAAATGTGATGATAAAATATACGACAAGCCAAATGATATTGCGAACAAATTTATTCAATATTTTAATAACTTGACAAAAAATACTAACCAAGTACCACGACAAAAGAAGCCTTGCTCGATACAAAATAACGAACATAGTATGTTTTTGGTTCCGACGGATAGCTACGAAATCAAAAAAATTATCAGCTCATTGAAAGACACGAATTCTGTAGGTTATGATGACATTACTACTAAAGTAATTAAACTAACATCCAATTTAATAGCACCAGTCCTCAGTTATTTGATAAATTGATAAACGGTAAATTTCCAGATGCCCTCAAGATATTGGTTATAAAACCTATTTATAAGAAGGGCGATAAAATACTCATTGAAAATTATCGACCCATTTCGCTAATACCGATTCTTGCCAAAATCTACGAAAAGGCTATGTATTCCCGAATGTTATCTTTTCTATCTAAACATAAAATTATAGTCGAACAACAAAACGGTTTTCAGCGAGGTAAATCTACAACGTTAACTGCTTTTAACCTAATTAACAAAATATTAGAAAAATTAGACAAAAGAATTTCCACTACAGCAATATTTTTTGACATGTCTAGCGCATTTGATTTCGTTTCTCATAACATACTATTGACAAAATGTGACAAATATGGTATTAGAGGGAATGCCTTATGCTGGCTACAAAGTTATCTTTCGGATAGACCGCAATATGTTGCACTTGAAAGTATAAACAGTAATAAACATGAAAAAACCTATAAATCTAAAATTAATATAAACAATGTTGGTGTCCCTCAGGGAAGTATATTGGGCCCACTTCTATTCATAATTTATATCAATGATTTACCTAATGTAACTAATCACTTTTGTACGCTTTTTGCAGACGATATTTCTTTAATTATTCCTGACAATTATAATGATGAAACAAAATATAATAATGATATAAATCAGACTGTTAATGACATAATAAATTGGATGACTATAAATAATTTAAAGGTTAATTTAAATAAGACACAATTTATACAATTCCGGAATAAGCATAGTAATATTAAATACAATTTAAAAATCTATTATAATGGCCAAGACATTAACGAGACTAAGTTGGTTACATTTTTGGGAATTATTTTGGATAATAATTGTGCTTGGTCTAATCATATAGAAAGTGTGTGTAATAAAATCAACAGATTTTCTTATGCTCTCAGGAGGTTAACTAAAATAGCGGGTCGGAAAACAGCCATCCTTGCTTATCATGGTTACGTTGCTTCCAGACTAAGATATGGGCTCCCTTTATGGGGAAATGCATCTGATGCAAGCAAAGCGTTTCTCTCACAGAAACAATGTCTTCGTGCGATTTACGGTGTGTCGTCTTTAACTAGCTGCAAACCATTGTTTAAAGAGCTGAATTTGTTAACCTTACCGAGTATGTACATTTATGAACTATGTATACTAGTAAAAGCACACTCAAACCTGTTTACATTTAGTATAGACTTGCCAAGTAGGTATAATAGAAGAAATCCAAAAAGGATAATACTTCCCACAATGAAGACGGCACTATATAGTTCAAACTGTTTTCCGATGGCCATCAAAATATTTAATAAGCTACCTAATGAAATTAAAAATATACCCAATGTAAAATTATTCAAAAGAAAACTTTTCTGTTGGCTAGTAGATAAATGTTTTTATAGTGTAAAAGATTATCTGAAAAATTGACATTACTAATATAGAATTACTTAGATATTTAATGAAATAATAATATATTTTAAGTTTAACCATAAAATCTTACTTTACTAAACATAATAATTTGATTTGACATCGTTGTACGTAATTTGACAAATTTACTGTCTGTTGCATGTCAGAAATGACTAATGTGTGATACTTAAATTTTATAAAAGCCACCTATTGTACCACGTTTAAAGCAATAAAGTTATCATTCATTCCTTTTTAGGGAAAGAGGAAGATTTCCCTTTAATATTTTCCTTTCCCGGCGTATTCTGTTCTTCTTACAAATTCCTCTTTTTGCCAGTCCTGGAAGGATACCAATTGGCCCAGGTACCAATAGTCAGTGAAATACTGCACTACTTCATTGTTGACTCGGACAGGGCGTTTAGACCTGCGTTTGATTTCTTGAAATTAAGTTATTATTTTCTACTTTTTAGTTCCAGTTACGTATAGGGTTGAAATCGGTTTTAGTATTTTTGTTAAAAACATTTTTTAAATTCTCTAGTTTGATGATGTGTCGGTAATAAATTAGTAAGACTTTTGACACAATGAAGAATAAAGTTTCTTGGATGGGCCTGATTTTAATATATGGTATTTAGTTTAGCTTTTACCCGCGACTTCGCCCGCGTACCATATGGCCTATGTCCTTTTCAGTACCCTAATCTATGTGTATGCAAAATTTCATAATGATCGGTTCAGTAAATACGATGTGAAAGCGTAACAAACAAACAAACTTTCGCATTTATAATATTAGTTTCATAGATTTAAAAAAAAATTCTTGGTTTGGTTGGAATTTGTTGTTATACCAGCAAGCAATGCGTACTATGCTATACATACTTTAAAAAGTTTTAAGTACTAAGCCCTAAAATTGACATCAGTGTTGACCAATAGAACAGATAATACACACAGAAAATGCCTTGCCTACCGCCTAAATGCCTCGCTCGCATGCATACGGTCGACTGCACCTTCTCGCGCTTGAAATCATTTTCTCAACAGCATTAGCATAACGATAACCATCCATTTGAAATGGACGGACAGTAACAATGCATTTCCTTTATGTTCTCAATTTACATTTCTACACGTCCGTTGTTATTAGTTTCCGTGTTTCAGAAGGCATATTTAGTTGCGATTTCAGAACCAGGCTGACTACATTAGACAGATTTCAAATATATTAGACTTCAAAAAATGAGTCTATGTTTTTTTTAAGGCTTGCAATATACTCTTATCACATACCTGGTGTTGTAGTTGTCTATGGATAGCAGGGTGACCCGTTTGCTCGTTGGCCGTCCTACATCCTTCATGTTGATTTTAAAATGCCCGAAAATTTGACCAATGAAGAAAAAATTTTCTTGCATGGACCTCATTTTGATGTTTTATATTAAGATTTGTTGTTATACCAGCAACAGATGCGGACTATGCTGTACATACTGTGCAAAGGTATCTACGTTTTACGGCTCAGAAGAAGAATAGTAAAAGTGGACGTATGGATGAACGTACAACGGAAGCTTAGTAGTAAAGTCCTGTTGGCACCTTTTGAGTACCCTGAACCCTAAAATGATATCAGTGTTGGCTACCAACACAGATAATACAAATAGAAAGGTCTTGCCTACCGCCTAAATGCCTCGCTCGCATGCTTAACGGTCGATTGCACCTTTCCGCGCTTGAAATCATTTTCTCAACAGCATTAGCATAACGATAACCATCCATTTGAAATGGACAGTAACATGCATTTCCTTTATGTTCTCAATTTACATTTCTACACGTCCGTTGTTATTAGTTTTATTCCGTGTTTCAGAAGATATATTTAGCTGCAATTATAGCTCCCAACTGACTTCATTAGAAAGACTTAAAATATAGTAAGTAGACTTCAAAAAACGAGTCTATGTTTTTTTTTAAAAGGCCGGCAATGCTCTTTTAACTTGCCTGGTGTTGCAGTTGTCCATGGATAGCAGTGTTCAATTTCCATCAGGTGACCCGTTTGCTCGTTTGCCATCTTATATAATAAAAAAAATTTATCGGTAAGTTCTTTCATGTTGATTTTAGGATGCTTGAAAATTTGATCAATGAAGACAAAAGTCTCTTGCGTGGACCTCATTTTGATATTTTATATTAAGATTTGTTGTCATATCAGCAACAGATGCATACTATGCTGTACATACTGTGCAAAGGTATTTACGTTTTACGGCTCAAAAGAAGCCTTGTGAAATACGAACGTACGCATGGACACACAGCGGAGGCTTAGTAATAAAGTCCAATTGGCACCTTTTGAGTACTGAGCCCTAAAACTGATATCAGTGTTGACCAATAGAACAGATAATACACAGAAAATGCCTTGCCTACCGCCTCAATGCCTCGCTCGCATGCTTACGGTCGATTGCACTTTCCCGCGCTTGAAATCATTTTCTCAACAGCATTTGCATAACGATAACCATCCATTTGATATGGACAGTAACATGCATTTCCTTTATGTTCTCAATTTACGTTTCTACACGTCCGCTGTTATTAGTTTTATTCCGTGTTTCAGAATGCATATTTAGCTGCGATTCTAGGACCTAACTGAGTTCATTACATACTTAGTTGTCACTAAGGTTTTTCAGATTGATTTTAGGAACCTCAAAAAAATTTGACAGCCATGTACATACAACGAAATAAGTACACTAGTTATATCCATTTAATTTAATGGGTTGGATAAAAATTTTAAAGTTGCTTTATCCACCAAGATTTAAATGTTTCACAGTAGATGTTTAACCTTAGAATGACATAATGTAAAAAGTGTAAAGAACAGTATTTTTTTTTATCCATAGCTTATCTACAATACTGAATATTGAACATGAAATAAACAACAAGAAAAAATAATCATTACTTTAGCATAAATACATATCACACACAATGTCCAGCATATTTTTGACGAGCTCCGTGGCGCACGGTTTTGGTCCCGCGTTCGATCCCGGTCAGGTCAAGATGGAAAAGGATCTTTTTCAGATTGACCTGGGTCTTGGCTGTTTATTTATATAAGTATCTATTATGAAATATAGTATTGTTGAGTTAGTATCCCATAACACAAGTCTCGAACTTACTTTGGGGCTAGCTCAATCTGTATGATTAATAAATAATAAATATATACGGACAAATACGTTTATATTTATTTATTTATATTTATATAATTCTTCATCTCTATTGATAAAGTATATAAAGGCCGTATATAAATTGATACCACCCCGAACTCTAACTGACGTCGTAACCCTTAGCCAGCCAAACTGTAACGAGTAGCTCGCTCGCTGGCTAACGGTCAATTGTGCCTTCTAAAGCCTGCGCTTGGATTGCCTGTAATGGACTTTTCGTAACATTAACTATCTTTTGAGTAAGTATAGGTTTCCTTAAGGTATCTTGTTAGTGAAAATTATTTTGGTTTAGTTCATTGATTACGAAGACATAAATCTTATCAGACCGAATTGTAACAAGCAGTTCGATATCCTACAAAAGATCGGAAAAACGTTATTTAATAGGTTTTGAAATACTATTTACTCATGTATGGGAGATGGACGAAGTAAAAGTTTACAAAATTTATTTTTATTATAGTATAAATATTTTTGGTTTGTAAATAATATGAAAAGACATCACATACACTTTTTTTACAAATCGATTTAACGTTTAAAAAAAATAAACATCAAAACTGCTTTGACCATTGTACTTAGTTTTTTGCTACCATTTGAACTTTTGACATCTCTGTCTATAAAGGACCACATAGTTAAATATTTTAATTTGTACGCATTTATAACTGAGAAAAATCATCAAAACTGCCAGAAAAATCAATATTTTACCATACCAATTTAGTATAATTATGTACTATACTAAATTGGCTAAAATCAATATTATGCTCAACGTTATAACCCTTAGCCGCCCAAATGGTTACGAGCAGCCGGTTCGCCTGCTAACGGTCAATTGCACCTTCTAAAATCCCCGCTTGGCTTGCATTACTCAATATAATTTGCATAACGATAACAACAACGCACAAGGGGTGGAAGATAGCTATTACATAATAATATGCTTGATCAACATGTGTGCAATGTAATCAATTTATACAAAGCTACCTTGCTTAATACGAAGCCAAGACGGCTTCGTATTAATGTTAGATAAATCAAAATGTACTAATTTATGATTTTAAGCTTTCGCAGTCACAATCACTATTATGTTCACTACGGGACTTACCGCGATTATTTTTGAGTTCTGTCTGATATTTCGACAACATTGCAGCTGCCATTTTCACAGACTAGAAGAAGAGACTGCGGTGGTGTATGTTGAGCTGTCAAGGGAAACCGTATCGGTCTACCCTCTTTCTTTGTCTTTTATTACACAGGTTTTTACACAACACTGACGGTGTCCATTCGGGGATTGTTCACTAATGCGCGCGATGTACTAATTTGCTAGATAAAAGTTAGCCTGTGGTATGTTCTTCATGATACAAACATGATACTTAACAATTTGCACTTATTACAAATATTACGAAACGAAAACAAAACAAACAAACTAGCGGAATGTATTATAATCATAGATTGATGTCTGATTTTCGAGGCTTTATAACCGACGCTGCTTCTATGTGTTTTCTCACCTGATGATGACTATCTGCGTGGAACTGATTTAATCACTGGCTGCCAATCTCATGAAATTGTCGATTTCATAGTTCGCCTGACCTTAATTTTCGTTGCTACTTCTCGTCAAAGCCTGTCACAGACTGTATTCTTAGTTGTGGTACTAAGAAACCCAACGTCTGCTATTTTGTTCAATATAAGTTTATTTATACTAGTCGTGAGAAATACCTAAAAAAAGAAAATAGATTATGTCAACGATTTGTGTGAATGAGCAGGAAATGACTGACAAAAGCTGTGGTAGGTGAAAAAACAAAATGGCGAAAACTGTAATACTGCACCAACCCCGATGAAAACGGGGGATAAAGAGAGAGAGAACAAAAGGAAGAAAATGTTTATAGCAATTTAGTAAATATTTTCCTGCATTAAGGTCACTCGTAAAAATGGATCGGTCATATTTTAAGAAAAAGCAGGAAAGTTGGTTGGCAAGAGACGTAGTTAGCATATTCTAGAAAACCACACACCATTCATCATCAAATTTACAGAGCCACGCTCTTATCGATTAAGCTCTCTCCATCTTTCTCTGTCCTCCTTTTGCCATCTTGGTACGACATACATTTGTGTACCTAATGAAAATGAATACATTACTTCTGCTAACATCACAATGAGTATTAACAGAGCAAAGGCGAAAATTCCTCACTCAACTTGTTCATTAAAGATAGAGCAATACCGCTACAAATTAAGATTTCCCAGTAAAGTCCTGTGGAAACGCGAGTATGCTAAGCACTTAGTGCCGCTTCATAGAAATACAGTTCATATGCGACTAATAAGTTATACAATGGGACCTACGGAGAATATGTGATGAGAGAATTCGACGCGGTGACTTGAAGTCACGGTGGTGTAGTTGTAGCACACTTATGGCGCAGACCTAAGAATAGTGGCTTCGAATCTTACGTTTGGCGAATAATTTTAATCACATATTTTCAATTTTAATAATATACCGATCGTTGTAATGCTATTTAAAAACCATTTTAATGATTATTTGAATTTCTAATTATATTTGTTCACTTCATTAGCTGTAAATTACAATTTACTAGATTTAGGTACGTACTGCCTGCACGACAAAATTATCTATCAAAGGTTTGCTCCTTACTATTATTGAACACAATTTTTTGATTGTAGGAATATATTTAAGCATTTATCAGCTCTTTCTTAAAATATTTTATTTTTTATAGTTACAGTATCCAAAAAGAGCCTGTTGTCACCTTTGGTGGATCGTTGTCTTTCTGTCTGCACAACCATAGAAAATATTTTATTATATTTTGCCTTCCTGGCACCAAAAGTGTTAAGCTAGTTAGAGTGATTCTGTTCTAGGAACTCATTTAAATTTTATGTGTACCTACTTAAAATAAATACATCAGTCCTTTTTGGAATAAAAATTAAAAACATAGCAAATGCAGAATTTTTGAAGTATAATATAGGTACAGTAAAACACTTGTTTATCAAAAATAGAGAAATATCGCTACAAATTAAGATTCCCAGTAAAGCGTCCTGTGGAAATACGACGATGCGGGCGTACTAACTACTAAATACTGAGTGCTGCGTCATAGACGTACAGTTTATGTGCTTCTATTTATATGATGAAAAAAACTTGGCTAACCTTCTCACTAGGTTTATTTGAAATTCTAATGCCTACTAGGTTGGTTTGTTATTCGTCATAGTATTAGTATCTTTTTGAGGTTTAAGAAATCTTTTAATTTTCTCTTATAGCAACAAAAATCTGGTGTAAGTTCACTTTTAATTTATGAATATATACCAAGGCGTTGTGTTAGGGCATACCAAATGACCCCCCCGATGGTTCCCATCTTGTCGCGATGGGGGGGCTCTAGTAGCCGCGGTCTCGCCACCCGCGGTGAAGCTAAGAGGAACCGCGCGGAAGGCGCTCGAGGAGGGTCTGGGCAACCCACCTCGCGCCTGACGTAGAGGAAGACAACCTCTTTAAAAAATTACCGGAGGAGGCCCTCACTTTGAGTGGCCTGGCTGTGGGTGAAGGGGGTGAACTCTCCCTACACCCACAGTCGTAGTAGGGGTCGCGGGGGAAGAGGAGTGCCGGTATTTCGGTGCGCCGCTCTCCCTGTCCTCCGCGACCAAGCGTGGCCGTGGCGCTTGGCGCGGCATCGGTGGGGCCGCAGGGGAAGAGGAGTGTCGGTATGGCGATGCGCCGCTCTCCCTATCCTCTGCGGCCGATTTGGAGATGGCCTTGATCAGTCTCTGCTGCGCCGTGATCTGTGGTCCAAGGCGGCGGAGACTGATCAAGGCAAATGTGAGGGCCAGTTGGGTGGCGGAGGCGGGACTTCGTCACTTGACAGATGGCTCTCGAGTTGGAGGAGCGTGCTCGGGTGTCAGGCACGTCCTCCGGGGGCGGGTTGTCGCGGCCAGGGGCCTATGAGCCCTTGACCGCGATAGCCCGCCCGTTGTAGGTTGTAGGTGGCCGCTCCGATCCCTCTGCTGTCACTTTGTGACTGAGAGGGACTCGTGAGCGCGCCTTGGAGGGGTCGCTAAGCGCGACCGCCGCGCCGGGGCTGTGGAGCGAGAGTAGCACACGCCCCCGGCACATAGCGGCTCAGTAGTGACACCGTGGAGTTTAGTGGCCACACCACATAACCGCGCGTGGCTTCCCGTAGCCCGCGCGGTATCCGAAGGGATTCTCCACGTTAAAAAAAAAAAAAAAAAAAAGGGCATACCAAATGAAACACGTTGTTCAGGTTCGATGTGTAGTTTATTACTCTCGTTAGATACAAATAATACATAATATTTATGTTGGTGAGAGGCAAGTGAGGCGCGCTACACACTAAAGTTGATAATCATCAACTATTTCTTGCATGTTTTTTATTAAATTAGCTATTTAAGTATATTTTATTTTTATCTAAGGTACATACATTTACATACATTTGTTAGTTTCTTATTTATTACTCAATCAGTGCTCAGTGCTCATCTCTATTCATACACCTTTACTACTTACTCTTTTTATTAATCACTCCGTCTATCTCTTCTCAGACTTAATGAACTTCTTCTTCTTCTGTTTTATATTATGGCTTCCACCGAAATTTCAGTGATTCTGCCAATATCCAGTATAATGAGATACTAAGTATCGGTGTTGTGTAGTAAAGTTTTTTCAAGTAGCATCAAAGATGGCGTATGTTCTTTGATGCCTCGTGGGAGCTTCTGGCGGAAAATCTAAACGAGTCCATTTATCAGTCCACTTTAACTATTTCACAAATTGTTCATGAGTACAAGCATTTATAACACCAAACTACACCAATTTCATATTATAAAGTCCACTAAAATCAATTTGCAAAAATGTCTAAGGCAAACTTCAACTGTACCCTTGACTTCCCACCACAAACTCTCCTTAATGTACTTATTTTTTTTCTATTCTCATATAGGTTTATATATTGCTAAATTACCTCATAATTTTCTTTTTTTACCAAATCCTAAACAGGAAATCTCTGAATGAAACGGTAAATTATGATCAACTCGCGTAAAAATGAGTGCATCAATTATCGCTCGTATCGAACGTCGCATGCATTTAACATGAGCACTCGCAGCAGAAAAATCAAAGTAGAATGAAACACATGCTTCCCGTGGCTATATCCTAAAAAATATGAAATCCTGTTGTTGGTTCCATAGATTTGTCGCTTTAGATCTCAGAGTCTGCTTTTATACAAAGTACCATGAAAAAGCAATGAGCTGAAGTGGAAACGCTCTGATCGGTACAGAAAATTGCTATCACTAGGTGCCAAAATGGCTGCAGCAAATATTATACTATAGAACCCACACATGCATTATATATATACATGTGCACTCGCAGGAGAAAAATTTGATAGCGCAATCTTAGCGCAACGTAACACATGCGCTACGTGATGACACTGCGAGTTTCGAAGACCGATTTATTATGAGAACGCTTGGATGTAGGTACCATAACCATATGCCTTGTGATGTACTCCAAACAAAGTGAATTATATCAAGAAAAGTAATATTCCCAATAGATATTCGAGACAAAGCCAATGCGAGCCGAACCGAAAGTACTGGTAATTGTATTAATTCTCTTCATATTGCTGGTTCAAAGTTTCTAAAAAGACAGCATGAACCTAATCACCTTCCAGCAACGTGATAACACGTTAACTGAAACGGTAAAATACAATCACGTGGTGCAAAAATGGCTGCAGCAATTACATATCCTGCATGCATTTTACATGAGCGTTGGAAGAAAAATCAGATAGCACAGAGTAACACATGCTGCCCGCAATGACACTGCAAGTTTCCAAGACCGATTTATTACGAAAACGCTGGTTATAACCCAAATGGGGCAGCAATCGTCCACAGGGCTCACCACTCTATCACCGTAATTTGTAACCTCTAGCTATTTGTATAAAAATAGATGATGATAGATTGTAGTATAAAATCTCAACAAATAAATATTCCTACGCTCTATACTGTTTATTTTAGATGTGCTATAAGGTTTTTGTTACAAAAATGTTTACTCAGTCCACATCCGTGTATACACAGTCCTTGAATGATTAAGGTTATAAATAATAATTGTAAGTTGACGCAGATTAGAGAAAATGCGCTGTGCAGTTTGTTGCCGCTTCTTCTGCACTCCGCTTAGGAAACGGCGTTAAACTATTTAGTAATTAATAAGTGTTCTGGGCTACCTATACTAAATAAGCATTTGAATTTTAAATTTAAATTTTACAAAAGGTAGTCTTAAATCTTCTCTGATCACCAGTTACTGTGAATGCAAAATTTTATGCCATTTTGTTCTGTAGCAAAAAGTTTTACATCTCCGTATTTATATACGGAGATGTAAAACTAATATGAAACTTTATTCTCAATATATAATATTATTTTTTTGTTTTATAAATATATAAAACAAAAAAACTATAAGAACTTCAGCCGTAAAAAAGATAGCTACTTATTTTGCACATTTTTCTAAGACTGAATCGTCAAAAACACATTATGTAATAAACTTACTAACTAAATTTGACGGCCATTAGATGCGAATAGCAAGTCAGACATATCAAAGACATTTTGACCAATTTGAAACAACACTTCGCGCTCGCTCGGTCAATCAATGAAGATATATTATTGGATGTCTCTAAGAAGCATTGTACAATCTGTACGAAAGAGTAAATTACAATTACATGGCGCAAAATTTCTCTGGCAATTAGGAACAGATAGTACCGCATGCATTTTACATGAGCGCTCGCAGCAGAAAAATCAGATAGCGCAATGTAACACATGCTCCCCGTGATGATACTGCGAGTTTCCAAGACCGATTTATCACGAAAACGCTGGCTATAACCTAAATGCGGAGCGATTGGATGCAGGTTCCGACTGAATGATGCATGAGCGCTGAGAGCGCACATGGCGTCACTAGATGCCAACTATTCCAATATCAAGTTAGATGATGCCTAATTCAATACACTCGAGCGAGTGCCAACTGACGCAACATTATCATATTTGAATACACAAACAAAGAACTAAAATTTTGTTACAGTAGTTGCAAAATTCACAATTTTATATTTTATAATAACACCCTCGAAGTCGCTGCTTAAAAGTTTGCTCTTCAGACAGGGATAACGTCGCATCCCGCTGTGCTGGCAGGAATCCAGGAAACATCCTAGTCACGAGCTCGTTTTAAATTATTTTATTACTTTATGACTCTCGCAAAAATGTGTTCTACGTCTGAACTCACTTTGCTATTCGGTTTTCGTCGTTATTGTGACAGGTGTGCCGCACTCTGGAATATTACTATGACCCGTCTAGGGCCTGATCTAAAATAGACTTTAACGACTTGCGATAGAGCACACATCTGTCTGTTAAGATTTATAAATTGCGTTACTAAGAGCACTATAGATTTGTAGTGTGTGGTATCCTCCCATGTCGATAGTAATTCACATGTACGACTCACTCCGTGTCACGAATATAACCCACACGGCAATTTTCACGCGTGTAGGTACTCCACGCCCTTCACTAAAGATAAAGTATAATGGTAAAATGATTTTGGGAGCGTGACATTTCGCTCCTGCTCCTTCATAATAATAAAATACGAATATTGGATCCACATAAAATTGAGACTCATTTTGTTGAGGTTCGCGACAGCGGAGAAAGATTTTTCTAAGAACATTTTCTTCGTGACTTAGAGAAATCATATGAATAATTTGAACATGCTAACTGATGATATCAGGTTAAAGGGTAGGATCTCTTTCCTACTACCTTGGATATCTTATCTTTTAATACCCTGAGCCACTGAGCTATATGACTTTTATATTATACCGATCATATTGCTATAGGCTTCACTATAACTAGTTTAAAATTTCTACGGCTAAAAAGTTGTCAATCTTACTCAGTCTTCAACTTACTTTGAATGATGTCAGTACTTAACGTTTACATGCAATCTGTACGAAAGAGTAATTTACAATCACACGGCGCAAAATTCAATGATATTGAAAACTTACCAAGTAGAAAACCTGGTTAATTTTGAAACGGAACATATACGAGTATTTGCCCTTGCTGGGAATCATAATCAGAACCTATTCCAGAGCGTAATATCGAAGGGTGAAACGTCACGTAGCGTTGATAATTAACTAGGTACTAATAGTTTAATACACAAAGCCTTTCTATTGAATCAAAGCAAATCCTTGCCCTAACATAATACGGCGAGCAACGTCAGTCTGCCTTGGAGACAGCAATTTCACACTTGAAGGGAATTCCAATTATCTGCATTTAATAGGAAATGGCCAGGGTACAGTATAATGCATATTGCTCCACGACAGCCAGCGATAATCTAATGGGACAAAGCGTGAGGTGTGAATAATTTACTGCCATATCCTGCCTTGCTCCTTGTCCGGTAGATAGCCTGTAGGTGTGAACATATAGGTATCTTGTGTATCTTGTGTACTGTTTGTTTATCCTTGACTATAATGCGTTGGTGTCCTGGGTACGTTGTTATGATTAAATTTATGCTGTAATATTATTTTGCTAAGTTTTGATGACCGCCTACGAGATGAAAACTCTCCTTGGGTAGCACCAGAACTGTGGAAAATCCCAGTTAAATTGCAAGTATTTACCCAAGTCGGAAATTTACGGAGGTTGTCAGATTATTAATAATTTACTAACATATGGAACATATTATGTAGGTATGAAGCCTGAATGAAAAACAATGCAAAATTAGTGTTGCTTGAGCAAAGCAGTTTACAATTAAGTGCAAACCTAAAATGTCTAATCTTTCAGAAGAGACAGTAACACTTTGGCGTACGCGAAAGACTATCAGTATTTTAGACTTCTGACTACCGTGTTGCTGCTATATTGCGTTGTTTTGTAGACAGAACAACGATGGATATATATGAGCATGTACAATCACCTGCAAATGACCATAATAATATAGAATTTGCTTAAAAACTCGTATGTATCACGCTACATCACCCTTATGTAATTTCAAACTTACGTAAAAGGTTAATCTCTTTTGTATGGATCTTTGATATCTGAAATAAATGAATTTTAATTTAATTTAATTTAATATTGCTAAATTTTTCAACCTTTAGACTATGTATTTACTTTTTCAGGTGACCATACCTATTAAAATTTTTATCATCATCTATTTTTTTCTTTACATTTGGAATTAGTTCCTTGCTCATGTTAAGATGACAAAACCACACAATGGCGAAATTCCTTTGAACAACCAAACTCACTGGCTGTATGCTTCCGCCTGAATAGTCAATACATCTGTAACAAGAACTCAACATGAACCCGCCCTAAACTATTGCACATATCGATTCGACCAACCGACTTCTTATCCGGAGTTACGAAAATAACATTATTTTCCCCTCATGAATCCCTTTGATGTTTCCATGATGTTTTCCTTATGCCGGAATTGAATTTTGGATTCATTCCTTCCCATTATTTTGTTTCGAGACCATTATTTTTTGCCTTCATGTTGATATTTCGTTTATTTGAGAATCACTTGAATATGTAGATTATTTGAAAACCCTTTGAGATTACAAAGCTAGCAATTTATGTAAAAGGAAACGGAAAATGGTCTTTCTTTTATTTTTTCTAACATAAATTTGCATATCATACAACTGTATAATGCAGCGTAATCAAGCGTAACGCACTCTTATATATACCTATAGCAGGAGAAATATAAATATAACAAAAATTTGAATTAGGTACAGTGACCACATAGAAAATTATATTATCCCTATACTATTGGTACTATTACACAAGTATCATTGTTGGTATACTTTTTACCACTACTGTGCGTTTTTAGCTACTATCTCGTATATTGTCTAACGATAACTAATTAGTTCAAGGTGTAAATAAATCTGCGAAATCTAAGAAAATATAAACAAAATAGTTAGTACCTTTCTAGACTAAGAAAATAAGTGAAATAAACTAATAAGTTTTTTCTTTGAAACGTCATTTTTCGACGAGCTTTCACGTTGTAAGTATAAGGAATTATAATAATATGAGCGTGTTTATGCCGTTCATACCGTAGAGTGCTTTACCAACACAAGTCCAGTGAGCCCTTGTTTAATTGCAAAGTTCCTACGGCAATTTTCCATCTCTGTATTAAAGGAGATCGTTAATTTATAATTAAATTAATTAAAATAGAAAAAGTATTAAGTAAATCAATATTGAGCTAACCGTAACTGTAAGTTTTGAGTTTGCGACGTAGAATACAAAAACAACGATACTATTTTTTATAAAAGACTTTTATAGATAAACATCCAAGACCCATAATAACCCAGCTGATGATTGAACCCAAGATTCTGCGAATTGAATGCATTAATACGCAAAATTGTAAGTCCTTCAAACGTCAAAAATTGTTTCTTATTAGCGTACAAGATTTGACCCTCAGACAGTTTGTAAATGAGGCAATAACAATCTTAATTTTGTTTGACTCTATTAATATATTTGCAATTTCATCTAAATACCCTACAGGTTTTAATTTAACGCAGTGGTGCTAAACCATGCCACGCAAATTAATAATTGCCCTGGCAAAATCATAACCGATAAAATGTTAAACGAAGCGGAAAAATTAACATAAATCGAAATAAAAGTTAGCGGAAAACGCCGCGAGTTTGCTAATAAATTCAGAGCCAACTGATTTACGACTTCTGTCTGCTGGAACTAGTATCGAAATTAATATTTGGCTGAATTATTACTTGGTGCTTTTTATATGCTTATTTGTGCATCTCCAGCATATTTTATACAAACTTTGCTTTGATAATTTATGAATATTTTGATTTGTAATCAATATGGAAGGCAATATTCTATTGGTAAGTGACGTTATCAATACCCTACGTCTAAAAATATATCAATGTTTAAAAAACTCCGCAGTGCCTGTACTCTGCTGTGTGGTTCCCGGCAGAGTGGAAAAGAACCACTCCATGCTTCCCTTGGATATCGTAGAAGGCGACTTTGAAAGCACAAACTAAACAAAGCTTATAAACATCATAGAGACCTCTCCAACCCGTCTGGCAAACAAGTTCCAAAGAGAGGCATGGAGAGTGAAGGTCAAACTCTCTGACTGGTCTGGCTATTAAATGGCTCTGGTAGTAGAGAGGGGGTCATCCTCTTGCAGTGGACACTTAAAAAGACCTGACGATATTCAGTTTATGCCTACTTGAATATGTTGGTACTTTAAAACCTTGGGCCCTTAGAGTTAATGATTTAGACGTTAATATAAAAGTCCCAAATCATTTCATTCCTCCACCATTTTCATCGCGGAAATTATGAACACATTCTATAAAAAAATGCGTATATCAATCCACGTCACAGTTATACAGTTTCTTCATTTAACTAAAAAGGGATTTGGAACTTGTCAGTTGCTCTAGCTAAAATAATAACTTGTTTTACCTTTGAAAAAGTGTAAAAAAGGATTTATATTAAATACATAGTGCCCGATATTAGCCAGAACAGTCAGAAGATTTCACCCTTACTCTCCATGCTGGCCAGAGAGGGTCATGTTCCTTCAGTGGAGACTAAAACAGGACCATGATGATGATGACACTATACTGCACGCCCTTGAAGTACCTATACATTACCCAGCTATAAAGTTTAGACAGTGGAACATTGTATCCTATTCGTAGCATATATCCTTAAGTATCCTACAGGTAGTCTAGTAGTTGCATGCGTCAAACTATAAAATGAACTTAGTTCTAGAGTCATCTTTTAAGCTTTTTTGAAAACAACCAATATTGAAAAATATTTTTGAGGAAGCTAACAAAATAACTTCATTATTTTTTTAAATTTTTACCTTTTAAAATAACTGTATAAAACAACCAAAGGCTACAAAAGCTGCCTGTAAGTTGCCGCAAACTTCGTGACCAGACAAAGCTCCGTGGCGCAGCGGTCATCACGCCTGCCTGCGACACGGATGGTCGCGGGTTCGATCCCCGGTCAGGTCAAGATGGAAAACGATCTTTTTCAGATTGACCTGGGTCTTGGATGTTTATCTATATATGTATTTGTTATAAAATATAGTATCGTTGAGTTAGTATCCCATAACACAAGTTTCGAACTTACTTTGGGGCTAGCTCAATCTGTGTGATTTGTCCGTATATATTTATTTATATTTAACTACCCCGTCTATCGTTACGCTAAACGAGTGAGAGGCAGGGATGTTTAAGTGTAAATTTGGGGCGTTGAATATTCTTTTTTTTTAACCATAAATAAGTGCGAATATAATAACAACCCTTTCATAATTTAGTGGTTCAATAAAAAATACGGTCTCGAACTGCCAAGAATGCGTAAGTATGGTATAAATTTATATACTTTGACGTAATTATTTCCACAATAATTATAATTCAACCTGAAATAATACTTTCGTAAATATTACAATCGAACTTAGGGAACGGACTCGCTCACGCGATAGTAATAGGATGTGGTCTGTATTGGTCGAGCTGACTATGAGTAGTAGTAGAATATATATATTCTTTTCCGTATTACAAGCTTTTATTTATAACTATATTATAACTTGCAATGTTACATACATTGTTTGTCCAGGTAGCATCTTACAATTACATATCTTTAACAGATTGAATTAAATTGTGTGTCGAATGACAATACAATTATCGCTCATAATAAAAGCTTGTGACAAAAATGAAATTTTTGAGAAAAAGTTTAATAAGTTGATCCACGTGCAAATTGATCACAAATGGACTTCAACAGAAAATCTAAATCATTTCTGATGAAATTTAAATGGTGGTGCCATCGAAAGTATACATACCAATTCAAATAAAAAATACAATTTTTCATATCGTTGCATATAAGAAATATGAAAAAAAAACATGCAGTAAAATTGAGAACCTCTTTTTAATTCAGCTGATAAAATATACAAGTTGGTAATTCTCTAGCTTTTACCGTCAAATTGAAAAGTAAATCATTTGAATGGGTATAAAATAATACAACACTCTAAATGTGGGCAAGAGACTCTTCTTATCTCTACTCGTATTTATAAAATCTGTTTTCTTTATTCAAATAAATCATAAGGCAAAATTACCCATTATTATTTAGTAATTATTTTTTATTATTATTCTTTGCATGATCTCGTAATCTCAAAAATTTATCCTCACAACTCTGCTATCAACTCGCCTAGTGTAAAAATTTAGGCATAAGGAGGTAGCAATAGCGGAAATATATTAATAGCAGGATTATGTTAATGTTGCGGAAATGAAGCCAGGCATTGTAATTAATAATTGTTTTTATTACTAGGGCTTTAATTTGAGACCCACTTCTTAATTTAATATGAAATCTCCAATTAGTTTTTCAAAATGAATTTTATTCAGTACTAGATTTCACCCGCGGTTCCGCTCGCGTCAATGCCGATCCCTTGGGAACAGTACTTTTCTCAGAGATACAAGATAGCCTATGTCCTTTTCCGTACTCCAGACAACGTGTGTGCAAAATGTCATGATGGTCAGTTTTGTAGTTACGCCGTAAAAGCGACAAACACACAACCTTACTTTCACATTTATTATATTAGTTTGGAGTTGGAATAAATAAATCAAGTTTTAAGAAGTTTCTAACTTATTTATCCAACGAATGGCTAATGGAAACTATAAAGAAAAACAAATATTCAGCATTCTGACGATTTAGATTTACGTGGTAAGCCACCGCATCAGTAATGTTGCGCCGGACGGTACATGGTACCATGTATTTATTTTTTAAATTGCTTCACATTTCTCCATTATTTGAAAGTTTGTAAAACTAATCTTATTATTTTTCTTATTTTATTTTTCTGAGCTCACAGGCTGAAAAATAGTATAGCTCTAGGGACTAAGAACCTTCAGTTTAAACTCTTCTGCAGTGTTGAGAAATGATACGTTGAGGGGATGATGTGTTGCTGTTGTTGTTGCTCTTGTGGGCTCAGTTTTTACTCAAATCTTACTTTTTTGTCTGATTCGAAATATGAATTATTTGAAACAGTAGAACCCCTAGGGTCGAATGGTTAAAATGCAAGTAGTAAACGGCAGCAACTTTTCTAAAATGCAATTGGAAACTCGCGTTAGAAGCACCTCGTCTAAGTTGGAAGTACTCTGAAATGTTATTTTGTCTATGTTCTAGGTAGTCCAGTAATATATTTAGTCTATTGATGCATTTGGTCTAAATATCAATTCAATATTATATATGTTCGCCTTTAAGGTTATAGTCAAATAGATACGTAGATCATATTTTTGGCTCGAAACACTAGCAACTAAATCACAACCGCTGCATGATTCCACACAACATTCTTGTTTACCAAAAATGTTGTGGTAGGGTAAGTTTTCAAAATATATTTTGTGGTTATAGACAAGCAAACATTTTCGAGCTGCATTTCGTGGCAGGCCGGTATTCTTAATCACTTGGTTTCACGAACATCGTAGTGATACGAGTTAGGGTAAGTTACAAATGTTTCACTTTATAGATAGTGTCAACTAGGTTGCAACCAATCGCTGGTGTTTTAAAGTGAAAGGGAGTGAAAGTTCAGTAACAGGATCTCAATCAACGTACGTCTTCATTATTAAATGCATAGCTTGTCAACATTACTCAACTGCTTATTTTTTAAAAGTGAACCCATCGTCCCTTGCTGTTGCGTTGCATTGCCATCAAACAAATTATTTAGACTTGTGGCCTCAACACGGTACTGTAAGAATTCCAAACCATAAATTGATTTCAAAGCTACCATATTTGGGCTTAATTCATGTTCTAACTTGGAGTTCCTTGTCAAACTTAATTTAAAAAGTCCGCGAATATATTGAAATTGTTCATTTATTTTTCGGAATTTTTTTATCTAATGTTGCAACGACATAGTGGCTGGTGATATGTGCACTCACACTGTCTTAGGATCGCTGATAATGTGTATGCAAAATTTTATTCTAATCTGTTCGCGTGTAAATAAAAGCGTAAGAAACAAATTAATAAATGAAAGAACATAAAAATTTATTTTCACATTTTTATATGCTGTAGAAAGACAAAATGAGAAATTTTAATAAAAAGTCCGTGATTCTCGTTCTCAATGTAACAGAAAAATTTTGCTCTAATATGCCTATTTAAAATAATATTTTTTGGTAGGTAGCGTTTTTGGAATCTTCAAGAAATATTATCAGCTTATCTTTTAAAAAGTTGCACCCCTTAAACTCACTTTATTTTATGCTTTCACGAACATTGTGATAGACGGTGGCTGGTACTTCGTCTGTTTTTCAGTCATAAATAAAACCGCGCGTGTTTCTTTAGTAAAATGTTTACTTGACGTGTAAATTAGTCCTGTAATTTTTAATGCAAGACGTAGGCATGCAATATTAAACATTTTATTATGGAGTCACTTTAATTACCTGCATTAAGTGACTTTTAGTATTACACAGTAAGTTTAATGGAAAATTTACTAGCCATTAAAATAATAAAACCTTGAACTCACGCCGAGAGGGTTCCATACAACGCCAAAGCTAAATATTTGTTGTCTTTTTTTTTTTGTTTTTATTTCATTGACTATCGTCTGGTATTTTAGTGATTTATTTTCCGTATGTGAATGTCTAATATTGAGTTTATCACTTGATTTTCAGTTGTTAGAATTTATATAGGTTTTCTTGTAATCACCGATATATTAGAGAGCCTCATAACTAGCACTTTCATTTGGATGGATATATGACACAGTGGATGGATATAGATCACTTATTTGAACTTGGAATTGGCAATTTAGAAGATTGACGCACCTTGAAAATAATAGTTTTTCATAGTAATAGCTAGACAGTTGAAATTTTCACAGCTTATGTATTTCTGTTGCCGCTATAACAACAAATACCAAAAACAAAATAATCATAATAATTAGGGGGGCTTCCATACAAAAAAGTATTTTGTTTAAGTTAAGCGCGCGAGTCCGACTCGCACTTGGCCGGTTTTTTTATCAAATAATTTAGTCGATCGATAAATAGTCTATTACACAAAACATCAAAATCTAATAAATATTAGAAATTAATAACTCAGCACTACTAAACGAAACTACACTTTATTTTCCCGTAGCACTTTTTTAAATATATATCGTTATAAATAAATATATATCAAGGAGCACCAATAATTTCACATTCAGCCTTACGTTAAAATAAATATTAAAAGATGTTATAATTTACCATACCAACTTGAGTCCGCTATTATATCAATTAAAATAATATAAAATTTAAATAG
This sequence comes from Rhodophaea formosa, assembly GCA_963082605.1. Classification (NCBI taxonomy): domain Eukaryota; kingdom Metazoa; phylum Arthropoda; class Insecta; order Lepidoptera; family Pyralidae; genus Rhodophaea; species Rhodophaea formosa. The sequence continues at coordinate 13,646,071 of OY720211.1, forward strand.
TTATTTTTCTACTACGCTTCCTAAGCAAAATGTTCATAGTTTCAAAATTAATATGTTTATATATTGTTGTTTTGCTGAAAATGACAAATCTTTGCGGGATAAAAATTAAAAAATACTTAACTGCACAAGTGTTTTCACTTAACATTACCGCATTATTTTGGATTTAAAGGACTTTGGTCAATACGCTTCTCTACGAGTTAAAATCGGTACTTTAGAAGTCACTTTTTGGCACGGTGCTTAGAGCATTAAACCAACTTTAATGCTCTAAGGCACGGTGTGTTGAAAAACCATTTTATATTATTATGCCGTGTCACTTTCATGCCATCATGATCTTCGTTGCCAACGCTTTATATTTCATTTAAAGTGAGGGGCGGTTACAAGGCAGTCTATTTTTTAACGAACATTTTCATATATGCTCACTACTTATAGCATAGGACAGCGAATCGGTTCTGACACCATAAGACGCTATCTAGATACCTATTTTTATATGGCTTCGAAGTCTTTGCATGCTCCGTCCTTCTAGCACCACCTATGGAGACTAATGGAGGGTAGAGATCTACCTGCCTGCTTCCAATAGTTTCCACCATGTTCGCATTTTAACAGCCCGATCCTCCTGTTCTTCGATTTATCGCTCGGGGCACGTGAAAAGATAGCACGTGCCCCAGCTAACGAATTTAAAGGTTTTAATGTTTGAGCAACGTTAATAAAATAAAAGACACGCCATATATTTACTTGGAGTGGCCTTAAAACGTGAACTCATACAATGTTAACAAACAAAACGTCTACGAAACTGGGTTGAGCCGAAATTTGGGCTGGTATTGTGCGCATAAATTAATTCTAAATTTAATGCCCATTGTAGCTAACGATTTTGTATTCAATGTAAGCATTCGAATTGTATCGGTCCAAAGAGGTTTGATTGCTTATAGAGTAGACATCAAATAGTATCTTCTTCGTAGTTTGTGGTAGACATTAATAACACAATTTTTAGCCAATATTGAATGAAAATTGGAAATTAATACAGATGGAATAAATAACTCGTAGATTTAGAACATTCATCCTCATCATCATCTCAGCCACAAGAAGTCCACTGCTGGACATTATCAGTCGATAATTATTTGTTCCTTTGTCTTGACCGATTTCTTTAGTTTGCACTCTTCAATTGATATTATACTCGTTGAGCGTACAAAATGAACAAATTTCCATAATTTTTTTAAATTGTTGATTTTTTTATTGTTAATATTTTAAGCTTTCACAAGTTGCCATAAAGTGTTTCTGTTTTTCAAAATGATACGATTCAAAGATATTAGGTATATCTAATGATACAAAAGACTTTTTGAACATGAGATTCGTTAGGTGTTTTTATATGTGTTATGTGTGTTATACACGTAACACATATACACGCACCCCCAATCACTTATTACGATTGGTGATAGAATTATATTACCTATTTAAATTTTATGGTCATAATATTATTATCTGCTCTAATTATATAAATATTAAATCTCTTTGTGTTAGTCCCGTAAAATAATGACTGCATGATTAATAGATCCCATTCAGTACAAATTCAATGGGTTTGATAGAAACGTCGAAACTTGTTAAATGATTTCTGGCTCAGTAGTGCGCTCTGGGTTTGTAAAATTTGATAACCATTACCGTATTTAATTTTGACATGTTAAATTATAAATTAGTGAAGAATCGATTTCATACTGTCAATTTTATTATACATACGTCTTTTTAGTATATGGCTCTGGTAGTACAGAGAGGGTCGTGCTCCTGCAGTGGAGACTAGAAAGACCTGATGATGATGATGATGATGATACGTCTTTTTGCCATTACTTAAAATCTAGGGCGTATGTGGTTTGTTTGGTTTACATATGTTTATGTGGCCAACACTGGTATCAGATCTTCAAGCTGCCTACAGGAATCTGACATTGTTTGATGATGTAACTGTAGATGGAAAACGACATTGAAATGGTGTTGGATTGCTAGCAACATCACCTATTGATCTGATTTCTCAGAATTTCGCTCATTTGCTCTCGATTGTCTCTCATTTTTAGTTTCTCATATTACATTATCATTTTATATTTTTCATTTTCTTCCAGACTAGCATAGAAGGCTCATCTTACCTTCTTTACTTAAACTTATGTTGAGCGAAACTCAACCTTCTAAACGGACTATGTATGTAATACAGTCAGACATTATTATGTCTACACACATAGACTGCCAGCACAGAACTTATAACAATCTTATAGGGTGTTAAAAACAGTATTCGTATGTTGAGAATTCGTTTCAATTCACAGATGGAAATATATAAAAATGTATGTTGCAATTCGCCTGTACATAATTGTATTTGAAGGGTAGATGAGGGGACCAAAACAAAGGTTCTGTAAATATATAGAGACCCGCATCACGTCCCAATCAGCGGGGCGTGATAAAATATTCGAGGAGCTATTTGCGGTGACAATCTTTTAGTAATGTTGACATTTGTATTGAGAGGAAATAAATACATTTGTATTTTCGAGGCGTTACGCTTAGAAAATATTGTCTGAAATCTATTTTCTCTGTTGTTTAAATACAATTGATACAATAAATACACTGTAAAGTGCTTGCCAATACAAATCAAATGAGCCTAATCACTTTTAATTCCATTATCAGATTATCAATATGGTATTATAGGTTAATGATTATAGTAAAACTTTTTCTCAATATAATTTAACTGAAGATTGCCCTCATCGATAGGTAAAGCAACAGGGCAAGTTGACTTAAAGCTTGTATTGTACAATATGAAAATAAAACCCTGTCTGAACCGGAGTGACTCAGCCCATCATTATGAACCACATATTTTTTTTCAAATTTTTAGCCTCTTTCCAGCAACAAAAGTCGTTCATATTGACGGAATAAGTCACTTCTATAAGGATCAGGCAGGATTTTGATAAAATTTTGTATAATGTTTCATCATCATCATTACCAGGTCTTTTAAGTCTCCGCTGCAGGGGCACGACCACAGAGCTGATATCTATGGGCACGACCCTCTATACAACCAAAGCCACAGTAGTCAGATGAAGTATGTAAAAAAAAATCTTCTTGGATTGGTATCAGAGTCAGAGGTGTATTAAAATTTCAATTTTGTTCTTATAATAAGAAAATAGCCCTAGCCTTTGTTAAATTCTTATGATTTAACTTCTACGTCTTGAAAATTGAATTTTTCAGGACGTGGGATTGGATCTTCCAAGGCAATTGAAGAATTGTATGAGATAGAATATAAATAAAGGGGATATTCCATTTCAGCGATGTTTTGTCGGTTAGATTAAATTTTAAATTATAGGTCCTTTTCACCTAATTTTTTTTCTATTATGAAAAAAGTCCCAATGGTTAAGCAATGATGATTTAATTCTTTGTTGTTTCGAACTTGTGCACAAAATTTCACAAGAATCGGTTAGTAAATACGACTTTGCGAAATCATATTTGTTTAAGGTGAAACAAAAACGCTTCGCGCTTACTCTATCATTACAATAATATACTATATATTGTCTGTCTGTTTGTTACTTCTTAACATTTCAGCTACTGAACCTATTCGGATATTACCGAGACTTCTACATCAGATACGCGGGCGAAAGTATGTAACCTATAAAATCATCTATCTACAATATTTTAGACAATATTATACTCAAAACAAATAAATAATATAAATATGATCAATCGCCATTCTAATTTAAAGCCAGACATCTGGTCCTGTACCAGTCAAGCAATATAAACCCGACACAAATATTTAGAAACAGAGTCATCTGTTTTAAAAGCTCCAGCACAGCTTTCAGACCATTGGCAATACTGCAAGTGCACTGCGTACTTTTTCTTTTTTCGAATCGCCTGGCGACGGCTATTTAAGCCCCAGAGTAATCGAGCCTATCGTTGGCGCAGTCAGACTAAAGGCAATATCGTGATTATATCACAGGTGTGGTGCTTCATACAAGGAGATTTCTGATTTCCGGAGATTATTAATTCATTTATACCGAGTACTAGTTAAAATTAAACTTTAATCCAAGCACATATCAATGTGTGAGTTTGTTTGTTTTTCGTATGTGTAAGTGGTCAACACTGGTGTCAGATTTTAATGTGTGAGTAAACAATAAGGATCACCACAGCAGAATTGATTTAATTACTAATGTACGTATAAAAGGCAGCGCGTAACGTGCAACTAACAATGGCGGGGTCGGAGTGAAGTGCGGGGATGCCATAATGCGGGGTACGCTGCGAGATTCCCTAAAAAAATAAATTGATTACAAGTGCATCTTGGACAATTATGTCTTGTAAATGACTTCTTTAATTCTACTTTCTGGACACGGATTTTTAGTTCATTTTCAAATTTATAACAAGGTTTAATGAAACAAGATTTCTTTCTAGATATCTTACGTCTGCTAGAATTTTTTAAACTTATATCATCTATTTATGTAACTTTATATGTGGAGTTTTAATAGAACTCAGTACAAAATAAATATGAATTAAAACTGTTCAATATGTGTATTATTGTATATATTTGGCGCGTGTTCCACGTTTTTTCTCCCAATCACGACGCATTACGTACATGGAATCAGTCTCAGGTGGTGAAAGAAATTGTGTCCCATTACCTCCGCAACGCTAGCCCGTTTCATGGCAACTGATGGAAATTACTCGGGATAGAATTGATATGGACATTGAATACATTCGCAAAATGACATAGAGATTCAAAATCTAATTAATGGAATGTCTTGACAAATAGGTCAAAGGAAAAAGCATTAGTCCATCAATATTATCTAAGAAAATGAGTTACAAAATTCCAGCAGAGACCTTTGATTATTTGGATAAATCAACATATTTTTTGTATTAAAAAATAAAACGTTTTGGTAGAAAAACTTGTTTATGAAATTTGGCAATAGCCATAATAAGTCATTAAAATTAGGTATTTAGTATGCTATTAAATATACGGAACATAATATGACTAAACATAAGTTAATAAATATTGAAACAATTTAACCATGACCTCTTAAAAACGTGGCTTTAAAAACAACAAAAGTATATAGCGAACTTTTCTCATACTTTGGCATTGAATTTGGATGTAACTTGGAGAATAGTGCATTTTGCGTAAGGCATTTTGCGAATATGTCCAATGTCGACTAAACCATTGATATTCACGTCTCGGACAACCCTTACGAGGGTTACAGGGGGAGATTATTGCAGCACTCGTGTTTTTATTTATTCCTCATGCGTGATATCGCATAACAAATAAATAATTCTGAGGATGTAAGTGCCAGTAGTGATTGAAACTGCTGAGAACCGGTAGTCTGTAATTGGAAAACCATTTTATTTTAGCCAATCATTTTATTCCTAACACTTTACAAATAGAAAGGAATTCAAGAATGTAAATTATATAAGCACTAGTAAATAACTTGAAGTATAAACCCATAAATATTTGACTTTGAGATGTAAAAGCGTGATTGACATTCTTAACTTATTTTGCATACCAAATAGTAAATAAGTAACATTTTCTTTATCCAAAAATACTCTCACGTCCCAAACAAATAAAAACAAAGTATATTCGTCTACAAATGGATCTCTAAGACCTCAATTAATAATGACAAATGAAGAAGCACAAGGGCAGGAAAAGAAGGGAATAATTAGGGAAGTGTTCCCTGGATTTGTTGGGATGAATGGCGAATAAACCCATATAAAGGAAGGGTGGGTAGTAAAACGGATAATGATGTTACTGAATATAACACTCGGAAATAAAAGTCAGTCGTTTTAGGATTTAGTTTTATAACATAATCATGACAAAGTTGTAGAATTAGATATTTAGATTTAAAGATACTTGTTAAAAAGCTTAATGGATTGGAATAAAATTAGTCCCAGTGGCAGTTCCAGATTTTTTTCTCGGACACTGTTTAATCGCAGACCAAGCTATAGACTTTAGCTTAAATAAGTACAAATACTATTAGGTAAATCAATCATGATTTCATTTACTAACATCTAATTACGATGAATACGTCAATTTGTTTTGCAGAGGTAATTTTTTTGCAGGAACAGGAGTTTATTTAAGGTACTAGTACTGGTACTGTACTAGTACCTTAAACCTCAAGTTCATACGAGAATGTAAATGTCACGTTAAACAAGACGTGACGCTTATGTGCTTGAAGTTGATAGTTCAAACCTGTTTGTACATATATATGCTTGATTTGAATGGGGCAATTTGTGAGAAGTATATATTTTGACTAACGCCGTTCTATTGGTACATAAGTAAACTTGTTCTGATAAAAACCTTATTCAGACTTATTCATTACTTAAACTTTAACACATACAAACTCAAAATGAATCTTGCATAATTATGTACTTACATTTCCTAAAATATAACAGAGCGGTCCCAAGCCCTCTCCACCGCGACAAAATACAGAACAGTAGTTCAGTACATTTCACGGCACCACATAATTGCAACCACCATCAGCGAAGCCGAATGAATGGCGCCCTGACGAGCCCTGATGGCTCTGCCAGTGTGCGCCGCTCTTTTGATGAAACCATGATTACACCGCACATACGACTACGTGTTTTTATGTGTGCGTAGAGTTACTGGAAGCCGCATCGTTACTATTAGAAGATAAATTTTAGAATTTTTAAAAATTATGTGTAGAAAAATAACACACTGTATAAAAATATAGCGTTTCGTCTTTCAAAATATAGCCTCTTCTTCTTGTGTACGAGCTTTACTCAAAGTGCGCGAAGCAAAATGTACTTGGTGTATGCAAAACAGAAATACATCGAATAATATGTAGAGAAAGCTGTATCAATCGAACTTAATATGCTCGAGATGCATTTAGGCCTTTAGGACGTAGACACATATGTGACGAGCCCTGATGGCGCTGTCAGTGTGCGCCGCTCTTTTGATGAAATCATGATTACACCGCACATATGATTACGTGTATTTATGTGTGCGTATAGTTACTGAAAGCCACATAGTTACATTTTTTACACATTATTAAATATCAATGCGTAAAAAAATTACACAGTATATTTAAATATAGCGTTTCTTCTTTGAAAATATAGCGTTATTTGCATTTGTACGAGAATTTGTCAAAATGTGCTTAATGTGGGCAAAACAACAAAACACAATAAGAATTTCAAAAAAACCTACCAAATAAATACTTACGAATGGTTGAAATGCTCTTGCAAAATCAGAAATACCATGCGAGTGGTATTGAATCCTACATCACACGCAGGATTTGTCTGGTTTTGAATGATCAAATAAAGAATCAATCTGCACTCATTATTAAAAAAAAAACGGATTGCACTCCAGGAGTGCCGGCAGAAGTGAAAACTTAATATTAACGCTTTTTTTTCGAACATGTCACGTGTCCGTCTTCATTTTCAATGTGACGGATCTGTCAGCCACGTGACCTGTCGCGAGTTTAACATTCTTTCCTATCACGAATAGTGCACAGCACCGCTTATGACGTTTTCACTTTTCACACATAAAAATTTATCTAGTATCTCTATACCTGCGGTCCGTACTATACCGGTACGTTGACACGGCTTTGTATTGCGCGCATTCAGCTATGGGTTAAATAAAAACCCGCTCGCAAAACGTGGATATGAAAGCCCGTTTTCTCACTATGTACTTCGTGTGTTTAGATAAAAATAAACGTATACTGTTTCTGTTTTTAAATAACATGCGTCGATTTTATTTTAAAGCTTTAAAAATATAATGACTTACTCTTTAATAAAAATAACCTTTCTTCATTTTTAACGTTGACTAGAAAATTAATAATAGCCGATGTCTCAGTTTATAAGATTACTTCTATACCTATTGAACACACATGACTAAAGCTTAACATACTGATAAACACAGAAGCCAAATTTGAAAAGTTGAAAAGTATCAAATTAATAATAGCATTACAAAAATAAACATGTACATGTCTTTACCGCCACGTGTAATGCAAATTATTATTTTCCTACATCATCATATTATATTATTATATATTTCAAAGCTTATTTCGAGAAGAGCTAACCACGTTTCATCTCATAGTATCAAGTCTTAATTTAATAAAGAACACAATAGAATATTTTCATGCAACTTAACGTGTTGTTAGCATAGTTTGACTAAGTTTCACCTATGACTTTCTCTACTATTATATTATCTATCACTACACAAAAATATGTGAATGATCAGGGTGATTTAAGGTGATGTAGTTGGTATTACAATAAGGGCGTATAATTTAAGGTCATCGATTTGAATCCTAAACCTGAAGTGAGCTCCATTTTATCTCATATTTTTAATTTTAGCTAAGGAAAATCATTATTTTCTAATATCATTATTTCAGAGCTTGTTTCCTAGATAGCTAACCTCGTTTCATCACATAGTATCGAGTCTAAATTTGATAAAATACACACTAGAGTGTTGTCTGTCATGCGATTAACATGATGTCAGCAGCGGCTACACGCGACATGACGTAAACATTATTAGTCGCGTTCCACAAAGCTACATATAGTTCCTGCATAACTGCACTTTATGAACGTTCCGAGCTAACCGCTGGTGGATGTTTACGCATGTCACGGTTGAATGAGGAAGGATACGTCATTAATAGTATCACACAGCGAACACGATTGAACCCTGTTTCTGAACTTGCTTTGTACAGTTATTAAATTTACTATTAAGCTTAATTCACAATGAACGATTAGAAACTCTCCACGCACATTCTCTTTTCGATCAAAGGTTCGAACAGAGGTTCGAAAAGAAAATGTGAGTGGAGTTTTTAGAAAACTCGAATATGATTTTCATATACCAACCTGGTTTGGACATCTGTCATACGCCAAATCATCATATAAATATCACTATGATTCTATAGTATTTATAAAAAAAATACTGTGTAGGTATTTGATAGTAGGTACCAAGAAGTTCTAGTCGAACTAATGTTGTTAGCATAACAAATACAATAATTTTTAGACAGTGGTGCCCTCAAATGTCACCCGCACATATACTTTTTGAACAGACTCTAACACGGTGTTGACAACGGCCACGCACGGTACGTTATGATACTAAAGATAATAAGTTGTGTAACGCGAATAATACGCGTGCTACACAGCGCTGTAGCTAGTTTCTGCATTATCATTGGCAGATATTTAATTATATCGCAGTTTATTAGATGAGTGAATAGACATCTGAGAATACAGAGCGACTAAAATCATAACTATCCTCTTGGTTTTAACCCTTAGTAGGAAACTATATTTTTGTCATCATCATCTTGTCAGCAGCAAGAAGTCCACATAGGACTCCACTAAGACTGCATCCAGTCTGCGTCCGCTTCCAAAAGATCGTATTGTAAATCTGCTGCGTCTTCCTGCGACCTTGGTCAGGTTATCCGACTACCTGGTTGGTGGGTGGCCGACGCTGTGCTTGCCACTACGTGGCAGCCATTCAAGAACCTTTCTGCCCATTGGCCATCGGTTCTTCGCGGTATGTGCTATGTGATATTTTAGTTGTTATAACGAATTTATTTTAAGAAAGTATGCATGTACAAGCAGAAGTTTGAGACGTACCTAAAATTGCCCAAAACTCGCAACACAATTTTTTATGTGGATAGCTATACTATCAAAATAGATGGCATTACAAACTTTGTTATTTTATAATTATCTAAATATAGTAATGTATTTTTTAACCAAAGTAACACAAGAAAATCCTGTTCATTTTGCACAATGTAGGAAATATTTACATTTAAGGATTAACCTTTCAAGCCGTAATGCAATACCATAATCTTTAACCCTGATTACTCGTTCACGTAAGCATAGCCAAGAACATGGAGCAAGCTTTCAAATAGACTACAGAAGTATTAATAAACTTATTTATTTATCAGTAATAAAAAATTAAAATTATTGTACCAAAGTAAAATTGTTATAATTAGCGTACTTAACGCTATGAGCATTATCGCCCAGGCAACCATGAGGAAAAAAACAAGAATGTTATGCTACGTCAAAAGAAAACTGATTAGATGTATAAATATTCTAAGAATTTATAAACCAAGGTGGTGCTCTTAGTAAGCAGGCTAATTACAATAAGTGATAGTTATTCGAAAAACGAATCGAGTCTGTAATACTCACAATTGGAACTAAGAATAATAATAAAGATAATGATTAAAAGTTACTCATTCAGCTAATTGTTTGGGTAGAAAGTCTAATTTTCTTCTAATCTGCTATAGATCTTACTTTGCAGAGTAAGTGAATAAAATAACGTTTTATGTTAAAATGAAAATGTTCAATCTAACTTAAGTATTTAAGGGTAGAAGTACATATTTTCTTTATTTTATAGATACGTTCAACAAAATTTTCCTATTTTATATATACCTTTGTCGTTTTGTATATTTGATTCGTCTATTTATATTTTGGTCTTTCTACAAGAAGCATAACAGGCCGCATTCATTAACTCTGCGATAGGCCAAACTTAATTCCACGCACAACACGCCTTATTAAGGAAGGGCGAAACCTTAATTTGCGAAGTTATTAAATTTTGTATAAGAGAACCCACGTGCAGTAATAAATGAACTAGCCAGCTTCCGGGAACCATGGAATGTGTGCGTATTACTGAAATGGTCACTTGACACAAGTTCTTGTAAGTGTGTTCTCTGAATATCTTTATTTCTTATTTTTAGCTATCTTAATTCAGATTAAAATAAGACACTCAGTTGAGAAATACACTCTTTCAAAACTGTTTATGACTTTTTATTAGTTTATACATGTGAGATATTATTCAACGTGTGAATAGTTCTGGATTTTAGGCCTACGTCATGTCATAATATATATATATAATCTCATCCTTTTATCAATTTGAATAGGATAGTATAGGTAATCATACTATTCAATTCAATTATTATGGTGATACTGCTAGGTGCTACTGAATACAAAAGTAGGTATCTTTTTGTATGAAAATGAGCATTAAATATACGTATGTACGTATTTCGTGATAATTCCGGCAGGATTCTCATTATAGTAGCTTTCCCAAGAAGTTACATATTATTAAGTAAAGTTAGGTTAAACACATATATTTAAGAAAAATATTTTCTTGGCATTAACAAAATAAATTTTTGTAGGTACCTTATTATTTCTATAGCTATTTAAAGAATCCTAAGAATCATTTCGGAGACGAACATATTAAAAGAGAAAATATAGATAAATTTCAAGCATTATGTTCTATACTAATAGACAAACAAAGATGTTTTATCAAAAAATATAATCGAAATAAAAATAAGGAAGCCTCGAATTTTTCTAAGAAAAATTAATGAGAATATAATTACTTCTAAAATCACTGTGTGTCGTTGACACATTGATCGCAAAAATATGCAATTAAGATTGAGGCGAGGTTAAGGGACGGTATTATAAATGAGACTTATTTTATTTCACACAGAATATAGTGGAATGTCTATTTTTGTTGTATTTTTGGTAACGGTTTTCAGACAATAATACTGACACTACTCAAACCTATGAAAGAGTCAAATTTTTTGTTTTGTCATCATCAATAAATCAATAGATGGCGGGCATGAAGGGGCTGGTAATCATTTATAACTAGCAGCATTGTGCCTGGCCATGTATTTCCTAAAAACCTTCCTTATGAATCACTCTATCTATTGTTGAAAACCACAAGCAAATTCACGCATGGTGGTTTTTGCGAACAGACAGACAGACAGACGCGGCGGAGGACTTTATTTTATAATATATAGTTATAGTGATAAACAGTAGTGGGTTGACGTTGGCCAACAATAGTTTTTATTAACTGACAGCACTGGTTGCACATAAAGTAATTTTACTCAAAGTGTGGGTATTTTGAACATCCTGAAATTCATGTAAAAGGTAGTGAAAAGGTAAGAACGAGCATATGTATCATTAAGCCCAACATAAGAACTAATCAGCAGATTTAGTATCAGAGTAATCAAATATCTTTTTAAATTAAGAGAAATACAGCTATCATTTGGGTACTGGACTGAAAAACTTAGTTTCCAAATACAAAGTACACTCTCCATTTTACTTGCCTGATCTTCTCGTCCAATTATAACTTCGCCTTATTTATGATCGCTAATGAAGTTAAAATTAGTGAGTGAAGCCATCAATCTTCACAGACAGCGTGATGTATGGCGCAGATATTGACTTACTGCACGTGGGCGGGGAACAGAGCCTAAAAATATGGGTGCTTTATTGAGGCGCTTACACCAGCCAACTAGCGCCTCCCTTGGTTTTATTTCTTTTACTACTAAATAAGATCTAATTGACAAAATCGACGTAAGTACTTCACTAGTAAATGACTTTAGTATTTTTTGTATTGTTTTTAATTATTTTGCATTTGGTTAATCAAGAGAACTACGCATTACCGCCAAAAGCGGTCACTTTTGGCGGTATTGAGTAATTCTTTCAATCTGAAATGCTGATGTCGATGAAAAGTTCTACTAAAAAATACTACAAGTAATTTACTAAGGAAATACTTACGTAGATTTTTTCAATTTATTCTTATTTCGGAGAACAAGAATTAAATAACGGGTGTCGCTAGTTTCGGTGATGTAAGCCTCTGAATAGATGGGTCTGCTTTGCTTGCTCTTGAAGGCTTTTGTTTGTGCCTAATACTGTCATGCTCGAATGGACTTCATGCTATTTTAGTAAAAAGCTCTTTATACAGACTGTAGTATGACCCTCGACAAAGGGGTGACCCATCAATATGAACAACTTGGCAACAACAAAATTTTGGGATCAATGCTGGAAACTCAAAAAATTTTTCAGCCTTTTACTACAAACATTATTTATACAAAAGTGTTTTGCCGCCCGGGCGAAATAATTTAAAAGTAATTTTTAGGAAAAGTTGTTCATAATGACGGTCTTAATCACCCCTTTAAGGGTATATCAACGGTCATGTTACACTCTATAGAATAAATACATCATAGATTTGCGACGGATCCCTCTTGCAAAACAAAATATTCAATGGAGGCCTTAGCAAATAACTGATCTCACAAATCAACTTCTACTGATAATTCAGTAAATCAATAAAGTGTCTCGTTAGGTGATGACGGAGGGGAGGGGGATATAAATATGCAAATAGAAACAGCCGCCCCCACCACTTATTGGCATATTCGTAGCGACCGATAGAAAAGGTCCTAGCATTTCTGTTTTTTGCGGAGTACACCAGGGGCTCTATGGTGCACACTTTGAGATACATACATACATATACAGGTGGGCAGGGACTATGAATTTCCGCTTGCTACGATCCTTACAAACCTCTTTCGCTATTGACACTTCGAGATAGCTATCACAAACCTTGAAGTCACGAAGCAAAGTTCCCAATTATTTAGTATGGATGTGAAAATAAATAAATAAATATACATAAATAAATATATAGGGACATATCACACAAATTGAGCTAGCCCCACAATAAGTTGTGAACTTGTGTCGTGGGATACTAACTCAACGATACTATATTTTATAACCATCACGATAACTACTGAACTGATTATTACAAAAAAATTTGCATACATAAGGAGTACTAAAACTATCCAGAAAAAATATTGATATCGAGAAATTAACATAAACGTGAGGGGAACTGAGGATTAAAGCTATTTTATATAGTTTAGTAAGGATACAATATGTTAACGTAACCCTGTTCGATCCCTTGGTGAGTGTGAAAGGACCAAAAAGTGAGAAAGGACGAAACAGTTGACTTTTTTGGATCTCCAACCTTAGTCTCATAGAAAAACCGGCCAAGTGCGTGTCGGGCCACGCGCAGTGTAGGGTTCCGTAGTTGCGAATCACAACTTTGATTTCACACCGTTCACACTCGCACCTCACAGTTTAACGACCAAAAACATGTAACAATGAAAATGTATGAAATTTTACATTTTCGAGTACATTTTATAAGTTGGTTGCCTATAACTTTTTAGTTTGTACTTAGTACTCAGCTCTGATAGTTTTCCTTTAAATTTCAGTATATATACTACTGCTGTAATTTTTTTTATGTATCTATATATAACCGTTTAGTAGATAGAGAGGGGGGACACTTACGTCTAACAAAAATTTGCAAAAAATCGAAAAATGATGTTCTCAACCTCACAATATTTTTTAAAGACCTATCTAACCACCTAACAATACCCAACACGATGGGTTTGTATAGAAAAAAAATACTACTACCGCTTTATTTGTATGGGAGCTACTCTAAAAAAAATTTTTTTCAAGATTTTCTTCTACCACTTTTTTGACATGATTAATATACATACCCATACCAAATTTCAGCTTTCTAGTACTTATAGTGTCTGAGTAAAGCCGCGGACGGACAGACAGACAGACAGACAGACATGGCGAAACTATAAGGGTTCCTAGTTTACTACGGAACCCTAAAAAGTAGTTCATAAGGTCGAGCTGAGTGGTGGTAATTAGGGGTGAGAGATATTGTTTATTTGTGAATCATTTGTATTATTATAAAATATAATTTGGGAAGTTATACGGATTTCGGGTGATTATTCCAAAATTAGAAATTAGATACATCAGCCTTGTAATTATCTCTGTAATTACATTCTCGCTCTGTGAAATGTCTTTGATATGAGTTATTACCAAGAAATTACAGCGCACTGACTGTAATTATTAGAATTGTTTTTGTAGCTGTACGACATCTGTCAACGTCATAGTGACATTTGTACTACGGGTCGGTGTTAGTTTTAGTTTGCGAATAAACGTCTTGAGTGTAGCCCGCTTTTCATTGCACTACCTATACCGATATACCACAGTGGCGACGAGGATGGGATTATAGTGTGGCAATATGGCGAAGAGTTTTGGTAAATTAGCGGCGTTTGACGTGGAAAATGGGAATTGGAGGAACTATTGTGATAGAATAGAGATGTATTTTTTAGTAAACGAAACGAAGGAGGAACTCAAAGTGCCTACATTAATTTCCGTTGTCGGTGACACGGCATATGAACTCATGATAAATTTGTGTAGCCTTGTTTAATGACATTGTGAAATTGATGAGTGAGCATATTCAACCAAAGCCTTCGTTTCTGGCAGAACGCTATAAATTTCGTCAGTGTCGGCAAGAGGGTGAGCAAACTATAGCGGCGTTTGTAGCGGAACTTAAAAGGTTATCACGTTTTTGTGACTTCAGTACCGCCTTAGATGATAACATGAGGGATCAGTTCGTGTGCGGCATTAAAAGTGACATTATTAGGCAGAGATTATTTGCGGAGGAGAAAGTGACTTTGCAAAAAGCAGTAACTCTTGCCGGTACATTAGAAGCGGCGGAACGAGACTCGCATATTGTGGAAAAAGGAGGGTCAGTTGCAGTGAATGCAATCACGCGGGGACCACGTGGTGGCGGTTCGACCGGTACAGGCGTGAGACCTCTCGTAGGACGGCGCGATGCACACGCATTTCGTTGCTGGGCGTGCGGCGAAGACGGGCATCGGCAAAGTGAATGCCGATTCAGATCTTTCGTATGTTCTAATTGTCAGGAGATGGGACATTTAAGAAGAGTGTGCCCTGGAAAGAATATGAATAGTGAAGCTAGTTTCAGCCGAGAGCCTGCGGGCTCGGTGAGCGTGGTTCGGCACGGAGCACGCGGTGGCGGCGTCGGTGGGGGTTTCCATGGCGCTGCGGGCCGTCGCGGCGGCGGCGGGAGAGCAGGAGGCTCGCGGGGGACGAGTTCCAACCAGTACTGGGTTCGAGATGAGCACGAGGGGACCAAGCGGGAACCCGCACCTCGCCCAGAGTACCAAGATCGGACAAAATACGAGGAATACGGGGAAGAGGCGGCCGACTTCGAGGAAGAAGCATTACATTTAATGTCATTGGGATGTTATAAACCGGTACGAACGCAAATTTATATTGAAAATCAGGTGCTAACCATGGAAATTGACACAGGTTCGGCAATTTCATGTATAAGCAGTGAAACTTATGAACAATTATTTAGTCACTTAAAGTTACTATCAACTGATTTAACCCTTAAATTTTATGACGGTTCCAAAATACATCTATATTATGGATATTTAGATGTTGATGTTAGGTATGAAAGTAGAACAAACAGGTTACATTTATATGTTATAAATAACGGTAGTACTAACTTATTAGGAAGGCAGTGGCTAGCAGAGCTAGATATAAGGATACCAGTTGTTCCAATAAATGTCATATGTGAAAGTGGAAATAAAAATGAAAGACTGTTAAAATTACTTTTCAGGCATGAATCATTATTTGAGAAGTCGTTGGGGCGTTTCACTGGCGGCAAGGTATCGTTGCACGTGCGGGAGGGTGCGGCGCCGGTGTACTGCCGCGCACGCCCGCTGCCGTACGCCCTGCGCGAGCGCGTCGACGCGGAGTTAGACGCGATGCTGCACGCCGGCGTCATCGAGCCGGTGGACGCCTCTGACTGGGCCACTCCCCTTGTCATCGCCAGGAAAACAGATGGTGGTATACGAATTTGCGCAGACTATAAGGTGACGCTTAATCAGTGTTTATTAGTAGACAGGTACCCGGTTCCAAAGGTAGAAGATCTATTGACTAGTGTGAATGGAAATGTTTATTTCAGTAAATTAGATTTATCACATGCGTATAACCAATGTGAACTCGATGAACCATCTAAAATGTTTACGGTGATTAATACTCATCGTGGGTTATTTAAATATAACAGACTTGTTTACGGTCTCTCTTCAAGCCCAGGTATTTTTCAGAAAATCATGCAGAATCTACTAAAAGATATCCCCAATGTTATCAACTTTTTCGATGATATCTTAGTTATGAGTGGGGACATTAACTCGCACATTGAAACCTTGAATATGGTATTTACTAGGCTAGGAGACAATGGGCTGAAGTTGAAAAAAAATAAATGTGTGTTCCTGACCGATAAGGTAAAATTTCTGGGATTCGTAATAGATAAAGACGGCGTTAGTGTAGATCCGAATAAAATTAAACCAATTTTAGAAATGGCCTCCCCAAATTGTGTATCGGAACTTCGATCGTTCCTAGGTATGGTTAATTTTTATGGTAAATTCGTGAATAACTTAAGCTATTATACTAGCCCCTTATATAACCTATTAAAGAAGGGTGTACCTTGGCAGTGGAATAGGGAACACCAGGAAGCCTTTATAAATGTTAAACGGAAGCTAATAAGTACTGATGCCTTAGCGCATTTCGATAGTGGTAGGATGTGTGTGGTGACATGCGACGCGAGCGCGCGCGGGCTGGGAGCGGTGCTGGCGCAGCGCGGGCCCGACGGAGCGGAGCGCGCGGTGGCTTACGCGTCGCGTGCGCTCACACAACATGAAATGCATTATAGCCAAATACATAAAGAAGCCTTAGCTATTATTTATGCTGTTCAAAAATTTCACCAGTATTTATATGGGCGAAAATTTATTTTACGAACCGATCACAAACCCTTGGTGACTATTTTCGGCCACGGGCAGGGTATACCTGTGACAGCGGCTAGCAGATTACAACGCTGGGCAATCATTCTCTCGGCTTATGACTTTAACATAGAATATGTTTCTACTGATAAAAACACGGCTGATGCATTATCAAGATTAATCAGGTCACACAAAGAGAGCACTAGCGAGGAGGCCGGTCAGATTCCTGAACAAACATATTTGCATTTTGCTACGGACGCTTTACTCTTAGATTACAACATTTTAAAAAGAGAAACTGGTAAGGATATATTACTGAGTCGAGTAATAAGTTATATTAGGGATGGCTGGCCTAGTGCAATCGAAATAGAGAGTCTTAAACCATATTTCAATAGAAAGGAAGAGCTATACACCGAATTAGGTATTGTTATGTGGGGTCATCGTGTGGTGGTGCCCACCGCTTGTCGAGATAGGGTTCTTAATGAACTACATGACACCCACATGGGGATAGTAAAAACCAAGAGCCTGGCGAGAAGTTATGTGTGGTGGCCGGGGGTGGACGAGGCAATTCAGGCGCGGTGCCGCGCGTGCGAAGTGTGTGCGGCGGGGGCGGATGCGCCGCCGGGGCACGTACCGCGCTCGTGGCCTTGGCCAGCGCGCCCCTGGACCCGATTACACCTTGACTTCTTGGGGCCCTTGGAGGGGCTCACTTATTTGATCATAGTAGATGCGGGATCGAAATGGTTAGAAGCAATTCGGATGCGAAGTACGACAGCTCAGTCGGTGATAGGCGTGTTAAGAAATTTGTGGGCGAGATTTGGAATTCCTAGGCAGGTCGTCAGTGATAATGGGCCCCCATTTATTAGTGCAGAATTTAAAGAGTTTTTAAGACGAAATGGTGTGGAACAGGTGCTGTCTGCGCCGTACCATCCGGCTTCGAACGGGGCAGCTGAGAATGGGGTAAAAATATGTAAAAATGTTATTAAAAAGGCGCTAAAACAAAAAATTTGTGTTGACACAGCGTTGGACCGATACCTACTAACTTATCGCAATACAGAACATACCACTACGGGTATCAGTCCAGCGCAGGCGTTACAAGGGCGGTCATTAAGAACTCGGCTGGATTGTTTGAAGCCCGACCGTGAGACTCGCGTCAGGACAGCTCAGCTGAGGCAGCAGGAGTCAGCGGGCGGGTCCGAAAGACAGATGAACGTAGGTGACCCGGTTTGGTTCAGGCAGTACCGACAGCCAGACAAATGGGTACCGGGACAGGTAGCAAAAAAGCTTGGAAATACCGATTATAATATTTTAGATAGAAATGGAACCGAGGTACATAGACACATAGATCAATTAAAAAGTAGATTGTCACTGACTACACCGGACTTGCAAGGTAAGAGTCTGCGCAGTTCGCTTATCCTTCCGGGCAACGATGACGATAGGGGTGAGGAGGGCAGTGGTCGGTCTAGGGGTCGGACGGGCTCGCCGAAGTCGGTGCATGTGCCGGCTTCACCGGATTCACCCGCGCGGCGTGCACCTGCGCCCCCGCCCTCCCCAGTGCGAGAGCAACGCTCTCCTGAGTGTCAGGATACCACCAACGTCAGTGAACCGCGTCCAGTTAGGGCACGTAGACCACCTAAGCGTTATGGTTTTGAGTTTGATTATATAATGTCTTATTGACACCTAGCGTTTGCATTGTAGACACACACTAGATGTAGACACACGGCAGTGTGTCATTGAGATTCAATGATATAGGTAACTGTTACCATTTACTTTAATATTGTATAGCTGTACTCATTAATTTTGATATTAAGTACTTTCTGTATCATTACATGTTCGACAAATAAGTCTTGCCTTGTAGTTCCTAAGTCTTGCATATATACCTAGTTCATTTAAGGGTGGAGGTGTAGCTGTACGACATCTGTCAACGTCATAGTGACATTTGTACTACGGGTCGGTGTTAGTTTTAGTTTGCGAATAAACGTCTTGAGTGTAGCCCGCTTTTCATTGCACTACCTATACCGATATACCACAGTTTTGACATAATATGGCCGGCAACGCTCTTGTTACACCCCTGGTATATAGTTGTCCATGTGCAGCGGTGATCACTTACCATCATGTGACCCGGATGCTTATCTGCCATCCTTCATCTGTGATATTTGTTTTAATACGTTAGTCGTCTTGTGCTTGCAACACAAGTATACATATATCTAATAACAACAAAAATTACAATAGTATTTTCAATTGTTACTTGATTAAATAAAATTACTTTTATACCTGCGACTACGAACACAGTAAAATGTTCAAAACGTTAGGTGATAAATTATAAATAATAAAACAATATTAAAAGTAATTTTATTAATAATAATAAATCATTTTATTTCCGACCAACTAAAGATCATTTATTGTTAGTAACACACAAATCTTAAAAACAAATGTTAGTACACAAAAATAAAACACAAGACACAGAAACATCATACCTGTGCGTTTCTTAGTATGTGAATTATTGAGCAAAGATTCACATACCGAAAAGCGACACGTGACGCAAACAGCTTGAGAATACTGTTGGAGCTGGCCCGAAGTCTGCTATAGCCAGGGATGCGCACCTTTTGCGCACAGTAGAGTAGAAACAATCCACTCGCGCTTCGATGAACATCCCCGACGCACTGCAGCGTCTATCTAGACAACCCCAACAACACCCTGAGAGCATCATTGTACTGGACCCGTAGGGCGCCAAATTGCTTCTTCGTATATTGCACCCATAGGCTGCTCGTGTAGAACGATGTGCAGTATGCTCTAAAAAGACTAATCTAATGAATAAATCTTGGTTATTGTTTAATTTTACACTAGCGGCCTACTCCGGCTTTGCATGAGTGCAACTTTCATATCCAATTATATTATATTATACTCTGGAACAATTATCCATATCATTACAATTAATTACTTTAATTGCATCAAGCATTTTTGTAAATAGTTTTAAAATTCTATTAATACTAAGTTACGGATATCATTATCCTGTTGTCTTCAAACGTATGAGAAGCCTTTCTACAAAAGAACGTTGGATGTCTGCTAATATGTACTCACTAGTGTCCCGGACGATCCTTGTTTCCTGTACATTCTCAAAGAAACAAAACGGTTCAGAGCCGGATGTGCCTTGATAAGGAAACCGGATGCCGATCCCGGCTAACGAACAACTAGCGACCGGCGTCCAGGCTAGCTAGACCCCTCTTGGTTAGTCAAAGTAATCTCCTAAGCCTACGATTTGCAGAATTAAGGGAGGTGGGGAAGGTTATTTTTAACTGGTGGTGCCGACATGCTAATAGAGTGTAGGTAGTCATCGCGAGTGACGTGAAGCAAACTTCCTTTGATACTTCATTCCTCAAGAGTGCTTGTTTGCTGAAGTGCGCTGTGACATGAGAAAATGTTGGAAAACCGACCAAGCTTGCAACTTACTTAATTGAGAAATAACTCAAAGAAGATACTACTCATCCAAGCGTTTCTAAATTGTATATCAGCTGTTATAGAGCTTTGAAGCCTATGCTTATATTAATATTGCGGCCCGTGCTAAGATAAAAATATATAACCATAAGTACCTAATTCATTTTTACAGTTATCATAATGAGAAAATGTCAATATTTTTTTTGAACTGATATTATATTATCATCATCATCATCATCATCTCAGCCACAAGAAGTCCACTGCTGGACATAGGCCTCCTCTAAGGAATCATTTAGGGGGTTTTGCCATACTCACCACGCTTGGCAGACGGGTTGGTGAGCGCAGTTTGTTTGGCTTATCCGGGTTCCGATGCTGCTGTCCATTGAAACCATTTTAAGCGAGGAAAGGGTAGAAGTTTGTTGGACTGGGTGAGCGGGATAGGGTATATGGGATGCTACTTGCTCGGAAGGAATAGGATAAGAAAGCAGCAGCTTGGGGAGGCCGGGCGCGCGTACCCGATGCCATGCGTGCAACCACCGGACAAGCAGTTGAGTATGACACCCCTGACACTAATATGTAATTATATTAATATCAGTTCAAAAAAATTTAAGTAATGACTATAATAGTTGAAAATAAATTAATAAATAATAAAGTTAATTAAAATATAGACTAATATTAACCATAATATGTTGTTACAATACATTTCTCAGGTAGACGTCAAGTGTTTTTGTTAAAAATACAATAAAATGTGACATAAGAAAAATGCTGGATGTCCACTGTTTCTTATAGTTAAAGCGAAGGCCTCGTTATAGTTGTCTATTATTCATCGCAGTTTGTCTGTCAAATTAAATAATTAAGCATGAATAAATTATTCTAAGGTCGACGTTGACTCATTAAAAACGAAGTTGTTATACAAAGTTTATATATTAGTAGTACTTACTATAGTTTTAAGTTTACTGAAAAAAAGTAGAATTAAAAATAAAAATCTTTCCTATGACAATTTTATTGTAATACCAATCCTAACTTCCTATCTCATATTATCTAACTACTAACTATTCCTCACTATTACAATCATTTGTTTGTTTTTTTATTTGTTTGTTACGCGTTCACGCTCTATCTGCTGAACCGATCATCATGAAATTTTGCATACACATAGGTAAAACTGAAAAGGACATAGGCTTTATATATATATAAGCTGCGGGTAACAACTAGTTGTAATATTTATAAAGAAAAAAAAAAAGGAAAAGGATTTACTTTGATTCTTTGTTGTCACTAAAGAAATAGAAGCGCCGCTAATAAAAAAAAAAAGATAGTAATGATGAAACATCCATCAATCCGTCGTGCAATGAGTGCCATTGATGCCACAAAGTCCGCGTTCGACTTCGGCCAGCTTTAGAAATGGTAAAAGCGGAGAAACAACTCTCTATGCTTGTTTACATCGCTTACAATTTTTTTATGCAGCTGAAATTTCTTTCTTTGTTTCACAACTTGTGTAAAGTAAGCATAAGTAGTTCATTGCAAACTTGGATCACGCGAACAATTTTTTAAATAACTCTATAACTATGAATAGGTTTTAATGACAAGTGAACTTGAAAATTCCTTGTACTCATATTTCCTACAGGCATTTCAAATTTCAGTCAATTGTATATCAAGCAAAATAAATATGATGGAAAAAGGAAAAGCATTTTGTTCGATGCTTTGTTTCCGCTCAAGTAACAGAGGGGCCGTTATTAAAATTTCAAAGAAAAAATAGAAGATAGTAAAGATGAAACAGGTTTTTGTGGTGGGAAGTCAAGGGATACAGTTTGATTTCAGTGGACTTTATAATATGAAATTGGTGTAATTTGGTGTTATAAATGCTCGTGCTCATGAACAATTTGTGAAATAGTTAAAGTGGACTAATAAATGGACTCGTTTAGATTTGCCGCCAGAAACTCCCACGAGGCATCAAAGAACATACCTACGCCATCTTTGATGCTACTTGGAAAAACTTTACCGTACAACACCGATACTTAGTATCTCATTATACTGGACATTGGCAGAATCACTGAAATTTCATAATCTGTATTGTTGTATGTAAATAAATCACATAATATAAAACAAAAGAAGAAAGATGAAACATCCATCGCGTAAGTACCTATACGATAAGTGCAATTGACGCCACAAAGCTCGCGTTCGACTTCGGCCAGCTTTAGAAATGGTAAAATCGAAGAAACCACTCTCTTTGCCTGTTTATATCGCTAACACTTATTGTGGAGTGTTCTTTCTTCTTTTCACAATTTGTTTGAGTAATTAAATGCCAAATTTGATCACGCGATCATTTATTTAAATATTTTTTTTAAATAATGATGTATAAAATTGATTTTGTCTACATACGTTTCAAATTTCAAATAAATAGAAGCTTGGTATTTGTCTTCGGTATTGTAGTTCTTAAACATACCATATACCAATTTGGATGTCTTTTATATTTAAAGGCAGGTTTTCCATTAGACATGTTTTATTTAGACTTTATACACCTAATCTAAGTTTGTAAGTTATCGCAGTATACCTACAGCGTGTGATTTGACCCTCCTCAGTCCGTCAATATGAACAAATTTTACTGTGGGACCAATACATAATTCTTTTTGAGTACCCAACTCAAAAAAATCATCGATATTTTCATACAGAAGTGTTCAGCAATTAGTATAGGAAAGTAAAAAAAAACGAGTTCCATTCTGGGTACGCTCCTTGTGCGCATTTAATAGAACATCGGGGGTCAATTTACACGCTGTATATCCCCTCAAAAATGCGTTTAAATTCCACTTCAGTTTAAGTCCTTACTCGTTTTGCTCGGTCAATTTTAATATTAGATTGGCCGTGGCCAGCCATATTTATTCCGCTCGCAGATCACATCCGCTGCAACGTCACGTAGATGCGACGATTTATAAGCTCTGAGTTATTGTCGGCGTTGCATCCAACAGATTCACGACAGAGTTGTAAGAATATGGAGGACCAGAAGGCTATCTTAATAGCAAATTTGATGGTCTGACTGGTGCAGTGGCTAACCCGTTCTTCTGGGTTCGTCAAGTCAAGTCATCATTAAAAACGATATTTTTCAGATTGGCCTGGGTCTTTATTGATTATCTATTTATATCTAATATTCCGAAAGTGTTTCCAGTAGAGTAATATACCTGATACTCAGAGTATCTAAAAGATACTCGCTGAAGGTAATACAGGTATATATGCCGACCGGGGAACACTCAGATGAAGAGGTGGAAGTGGTGTATGAGGACATCAGTAGGGCCATACACACTTCAGAAACCTTGTTCGTTGAAAGTGGGCCTTAAAATGAACATGGACAAGACGAAAATTATGTCGACTGTCCATGTTGTGCCTTCACCAGTGATTGTTGTAAAACTTCAGCCTTGAACCTGTAGAGCAGTACATTTACTTGAGTCAATTGATCCAGGTCAGCAGCTCCAGTTTCAAGGACGAGGTCTTTCGTCGAATCCGACTCGGCTGGGCAGCGTTCGGGAAGCTCCGCAACGTCTTCTCGTCCAAAATACCTCAGTGCCTGAAGTCGAAAGTCTTCGACCAATGTGTGTTACCAGTGATGACTTACGGATTCGAAACGTGGTCCCTTACTATGGGCCTCATAAGAAAGCTCAAGGTCGCTCAAAGAGCTGTGGAGAGGGCTATGCTCGGTGTTTCTCTGCGAGAATCAGAAACTAGGAGATCCGTAGAAGAACCAAGGTCACCGACATAGCCCAGCGGATTAGCTCTTTGAAGTGGCAGTGGGCGGGGCACATAGCGCGAAGAACCGATGGCCGATGGGGCAGAAAGGTTCATGAATGGCGACTACGTACCGGCAAACGCAGCGTTCGACACCCACCGACCAGGTGGTCAGACGTCCTAATAAAGGTCGCAGGAAGGCGCTGGATGCAGGCCGCTTCCAACCGGTCATATTGGAAATCCTTGGGGGAGGCCTATGTCCAGCAGTGGACTTCTTGCGGCTGAAATGATGATGATGATCTAATATAAAATAAAATAGCGTTGAAAAAATATTCCTATGACGACATTATATAAATAACTCTATAAGGCAATTCACGCAAATTAATTTGCCTTTAGAGTTATTTATTTAATAAAAAAAAAATCTTTTTACGTCCTTGACAATAAGATCTCATACCTTAATCCTAATCCTAACTAATATTATAAATGTGAAAGTGAGTTTGTTTGTTTATTTGTTTCCGAACCGAACTATTTGAACCGATCATCATGAAATTTTGCATACACATAGGTGAGGGTACCGAGAAGGACATAGGCTATAAATTACGCGGGCGAAGCTGCGGGTAACAGCTAGTAATAAATAATTTCATGCTGAGTATGTCATACCACAGTACAAACATAAACACATTGCCAATGACAAATAAAACGAGCGAACGCCTAACAACTAGGCGACCGCGGGTGTCGGTCTTCAGAGGGAAGGGGTGGTTGTCGGCAAAGTTGACGAGACCGTGTCCGACACCAAATAAATTTGCATGACTAACTTGTATGGAAGGAAAACTTTTTCATGTTAGAAGAATTATCAAAAAAAAGTCAGAAACGAAGTTGTTAATAATCGTATAAATCATCTATCCATAAAATAAATAAAATTTTTAGATGCCCTTCTAAAAATGTGTGATTATGTTGTGGTATAATAGTCGTTGCATATCATATCAGTAGCTCAACGCAACAAACTTTGTATTTCATAATATTAAACTACAGAACAATCTCATTTGAAAAATTTTGTTCATATGTCACAAGATGAGTTCTTTCATTCTTATTTTGTGAGAAACTTTATTATCTCTCAAGAATAACATCGAATAACATAAACGAAAATTATTTTATGATGAAAACATTTGTAGTCTGTAATCTGGTGCAATATTTTCTAAAAGATAACTTTAGAGCAAATTAAATCATGTGCACGATCGATGCACGAATTTTATAGTTATTTGTTTCCGCTAACGTTTCAATGGGGTTACACCAATTGTAGTCGGGGGTTACACCAATTGTAGTCGGGGGTTACACCAATTGTAGTCGGGGGTTACACCAATTGTAGTAGCAGTGTGACTGGAGTACTGGCGGTTTTATCTTGAGATGGTTTGTGTTTTTACTTGTGTTCTATTTAATTGTTAGTGAATCTGCGTCTACCACCACAAGATAACACCGCCCGTACTCTACTTCCGCTGCGACCACGATGGGTGTAACC
Organism: Rhodophaea formosa; assembly: GCA_963082605.1. NCBI lineage: Eukaryota > Metazoa > Arthropoda > Insecta > Lepidoptera > Pyralidae > Rhodophaea > Rhodophaea formosa. The sequence goes on from OY720211.1 coordinate 13,672,102, forward strand.
CCATTGAAACGTCAGCGGAAACAAATAAATATATGATTCGTAATAAGTCCTGTTTGTATAAATAATTCCAAATTAAATTATTCCTCAATCGGACGACGCGGTGCGGACAGGGATTCCGTCCATAGGTGGTTTGATAATCCTGCTTATTGCACCTCTATAGTTCCAGCTCCTCCTTAATTATGCAAACTGCTAAGGAATGAAATTCTCTCCTTGCGTCGCTGTTTCCATATACATATTATACATACTTCCACGTCTTTTTTCCTTGCGGAGTAAACAGGACCCAGATTTAAATACCTTAAGGCCACGTTTAGCATGTTGGTGGGCTTGTAGGTGGAGAACGGAATCAAAATAGTGATGAGTTGCAAGCCGCATCGCCTATTGACATGATTCCTTACGCCTATTCCCTCGATCGGCTCTACGTGGGAAGAGAAGCAGCTGGTACATTCTACGTAAAAATAAATTAAATATAAATAATCTAAACAATTTAAATCCTATCCTAAGTCCTAAGTAAAATATTATATGTGAGAAAGTGACTTTGTTTGTTACGCTCTCACGCCCTTTCTACTGAACCGATCATCATGAAATTTTGCATACACATAGGTTAAGGTACTAAGAAGAATATAACTATATATCACGCGGACGAAGCCAAGAGTAATAGCTTTTTTTTTCCTAGCTTGTAGATCTTGTGTCCCACTGCTGGGCAAAGGCCTCCCCCTAAATGCTCCACTTTTTTCGATCTTTCGCTATATCTGGAGTAATAGCTAGTATTTTATATAAATATTTAAGAGCATTGGAATCGAATGCTCCCTTCTTCTTCCATTTGGTCTACGTATTTTTAAATCCGATCACCTGGACAACCAAAAGGATTATCCCCAAGAATCAGTGCAAGCTTAAAAATACCGGCTAGCGTTTCTAAAGCGTTGCCTTGTCGCTACAAACTAGTGCGACTATAAGAAATCTCTAACAGTTTATCTCGCATTTTCCAAGTGAAAACCACAGACGTTAATAAATATTCTTTACTGAAATCTCATATGAAGTAGCTACTAATTAATAGATATAATAAAAGATTTAATTAAATTTAGGCTTTTAATAAAACAGTGAAACCAAAATCCTTGCTTAGTTTCAGAGAAAAATTTAACAAGCTTTAATAAGGTCAAGCAAATTGTTTAATTCAACTCATAAACAACAAACAATATTACTCGTATAATTTTCTCCATTATCTAAATTTCCGTCCACAGGCGTCTCAAGCATTACAATATCACACGGAAATGGGTGTATTGTATAATGTGTCCTGGCATCCATTTGCATGACAACGCCGCAAATCCGGCAGTACTCACACGCCCTTAATTATTTACAGCTGCCAAGGGCTGCTTTTACGAGACAGATGAATGACACACCCTAGGGTACATTAACTTGACGGTAGCTGTCGGTTTCGTTGCAATGTGCTTGTGTAACTTATGAAAAAAAAGAGTTTAAGTTTTAAGTTTAATTTAAGTTTTAAAGTGGTGGAGGGGTAAACTCCTAAGTTGGGAAAAGTCAAGAAAAATAGGTTTAAATGACAAGAGGTTTTATTTATTGTCGTACAATAACATCTTAGGTACTCTTAGTGAAGAGATATAACCGTAATCTTAAAGTTAAGATAACAACAATGAGAAAATAAAGAAATAAAGGGGAGGGTTGTTGGCTAGTTTGGCTGGTCCCTTGTGAACGCGTTTATATTAAGGTAAAGTAGCATACTATTTAAAGTAGAAGTTATAAGTAGTATACTAATTTATGTAGTACTTAAAGATAAGTAGAATAGTGGTATTGAAAGTAGTATTTATGTAAAGGTAAAACCTTCAACCAAGAAATTTATCCCCGTAATTAAAGAAAGAAGAGAATCCTCAAGTCAACAGACGAAGGATTCGATTTGCCAGCCGATGAACCCACTCTTCGGACCGACACCAGCCAGACAGCACTTTAGCCAAACACCTCGGCCAAACTCTCCAGACGAACACCTCAGCCAAACACCTCCTGTAGTAGTACACAATAATGCATTACAACTAGGTACAGCTAATTACAGACAGAAGATAAGGGGAAGTTAGACTTTTACATAAACGGTGACGTCGCACCCAGAACAGCATTTAACAGAATAACTAAACTTATTTTATGAATAATTAATAGATCTAGCTATTACAATGAAAAGATAGTTTCAGATTATCATAATAAGAAATACAACGCACCAGAGGCATGATACCATTGATGGTGGACGCTTGTGGCGCTGGATGCACCGAGCGTCTTCATCGTAAAACAATCTCAGGCCATGCATCATGGTCCCTATTTGACAAAACTAATATTGTAAACAGTGACTAAAAGAGATCGCTCTAGTAGCACAAGATATTAGTGAGTAACAAACAATAAAACTATATTTAGGATAGCTTTTACACAAACTTTAGTTCTAATAGAAAGATTTCATAATTCCTACTTATTTAAAAGCGTGGGGGAGAGTGTTTCTGAAGATAGAAATGTAGAAGAGGTTATCGCATACCTGTAACGGAGGCAGAAAAACGCTTCTGGACTACGGCAACCGTTGAAACCAACAACAGCAAGGCGATCACGCCGACACCGAAGAGTACCAGAAACTGTAAGAGAATGAAAACGATTATACTCGAATCACCACCAAAACGCACGCATGGGTGTGCTCTCACACGTGTTCAACTCACCGGTTTAATCTCAGAACTTCAGGAACCAGGAATAACGCTCGCAGCAACGTCGCCTTAGGATTCTTCCTCAAATCCCAGAATCAGCAGCTTACAGAACAGAACAACAGACAGCCCACAGCACAGAACTTCTCAGGGACCTGCACGCCAGCACGCGCAGCCCGAAACAGACACTTCCTCCTACCACTGACTTCCGACGACGCGAAGCACGTTCGAATCATATGCTCAAAACTATGAACCACAACACAACCACTTAACACATTTTAAATAAATTAAGTAAGCTAGCGAACTTGACTTAAACAATTAATGGGTAGCCTATTAATTGCTATTTTATATAAAGAAAGGCTAAATATAAAACAATTACTTAATTATAAGTAAAAATTCAATACGTCAAAACAATGTAAAGCAACACTTCCGAACGCACCATTTCTGCGTTTCGTTATACACACAGCAGCAAACCGTTCATGACAAATCCGACGTAACATTTTTACTAATATCTAGAACGTATAGTCGTAGAATAAAAGAAAGTCCATTTAATATCTTCTATAATGATTTTAGAACTCAAAACATAAAATAGTTAAAATCCCAAATAATTACAAAGAAATATCGCCACAGACAACAAACTTACCAGAAACTAAACGTCAACCTGTCACTTCTGTCAGATGTCAAACACAGCAAAACAAGACTATGTTTACCTTTTCCTTACAGACCAAAACATTCAATATTTCTAGATTCAAAGTGAAACTATTAGAAAACCGGGAATAGAAGGATTCGTGAAAATACGAAAAGTGGAATGAGATATAGTTCAGTGAACGTATACGGTCAAGGCAGCTTGAAATAATGTATTTTTATAGGCTATCTCATGGTAAGCAACACTTGCATAAAATTAGGTGTTACAGTACCCCCTCACCCGCCAGAATTTTGCGAGGTAACGAGAAAAATTCACGCTGGCCCCCAGCATCACGATCCAACTAAAATTCAACCTAAACCTTTAATGTCTTTTACATGACACTCACTCCTCCTGCCATTCTCGTCTTCCACCAAATACACTAATTTAGATAGCTTCTTCACTACACGAAATTTTTCAAAACGTGGAGCTAATTTATAAGAAAAATGTTTCGCAGCATCACTACGCACATGCGTCCGGCGCCAAATGATATCATCTTCTACAAACTCAACATCCCTTCTACGCCTATTGTAATACTTAGCGTTCCTCAAGTGCGACTTTTTCAGTTCTTTATCCACCTTCAGAAATATTTCCTTCAACACGCCTATCTTATCGAGGTAGTCAGCACGACAACTAACAAGAATATCATCTATATCCTCACTATCTCCGTAGATAGAACCATCAACAACAGCTTCACGTCCATCAAAATCAAAAAATCAAAATCAAAACGTTTATTCAGAAAATAGGCCTTTGCAGGCACTTTTTCACGTCATATCATATTTAAAATTATCTTATTAGATAATATGTATTTATTAATTGTTCAAAAGCTACAGACTACTAGCGTTTCGGAACCGACCACTGCAGAGAAGAAACGCCGAAAGAAACTCTTATCAACAGTTTTGGTCGCCTACTCGCCTGAAGGGCTTTATATGATTACGAATATTTATTCCTTATTGTCTTTTTCTTTCTTTTCTTTTTTCTTTCTTTTTTTCTGTTTTCATGTTACAATATGCCATATACCATGCCATATACCATGAACAAGCAGAAAAGGGGTAAAAGTAGTAGTGTCATTCACAGCAGTGTTAATAGCAAATTGAATTTCACAAAGATGTGAATCCCAACTTCGTTGATCAGTACCAACAAGTGCAGCTATTGCCGTGACAATAGTACGATTATACCGTTCTACAGTATTTACTTGAGGACAATAAGTAGGAGTGAAATGAATTTGTGGTATTCTATACTTTTCAAACAACGCTCTCACATCGCGTCCTATAAATTGCGGTCCATTATCGACGATAACGGTTTGTGGAACCCCATGAACTAAGAAAACATGGTCTTCCAAGCGTTGAGCCACTACTTTACCAGTCGCACGTCTAAGAGGAAACATTAACACATATTTTGAAAAACAACAAACCACTACAAGCAGATATTCATTCTGTTGCCGAGACCTGGGCAGTGGGCCAACTAAATCAACGCTGATACACTGGAATGGTCTACGACACACCTTAGGATTTCCAAACAAACCAGGAGTAGTTTGATTAGGATGTTTATATGCTTTACATGTCTGACATTTCGACACGTACTCTTCAACATCCTTATACATATCAGGCCAATAAAAGCGAAGACGCAAACGTTTATACGTCTTTTCAGTCCCTAAATGAGCACCTAAAGGAGAATCGTGATTCTCAGTAATGAGACGTAGTCTTTCATTCGAAGGTACGACTTCCTTCCAATCAAAATCTCCAGTTAGCGAAGACTTACTCTTAGTATAACGGTAAAGTATACCATCGATTATTTGGTAGTTAGGACAGGTTTGGGGCCTGTTCTGACAACGAGAATACAGATTATGAAACCAAGGATCGGTTCCAGCAGCATTTATAACAGAAACCGGTACAGAACGGGATAAAGAATCAGGAACAATGTGTTCTTTACCGCGCCGATGCTCAATAATAAAATTGTAGGGAGAAAGTCTGCAACCCCAGCGTTCCAAACGCCCGGTAGGATTACGAAGGTTAAGGAACCACTTTAAACTAGCGTGATCCGTAATAATCTTGAAAGCTTTAGGACCTTCAAGGTAGGGCCTAAAATGTTCTACTACTTGTACCACAGCCAACGCCTCTCTTTCAGTAGCAGAATAGTTACGCTCTGCATGATTCAACGAACGACTATAATAAGCAATTGGATGTTCTTCACCGTCAAAAGACTGAGTCAGCATGCCTCCAATACCAACATCGGATGCATCAGCGTGCACAATAAAAGGAAGAGAAAAATCAGGACATGCCAAGACAGGAGCAGACGTCAAAGCACTTTTCAGCTGCAGAAACGCGTGTTCAGCTTCAGGAGACCAAACAAAAGGTGGCCGGTTTTTCCGAGTAGAAGTTAGAGCATTTAAAGGTGCAGCAATGGTACTAAACCCTCTAATAAATCTTCTATAGTATGAAGCTGTCCCTAAAAATCGTTTAACATCTTTGGGGCAAGTAGGTATGGGAAAATCCGTAATGGCTTTCACCTTCTCCGGGTCAGTTCTCAATCCTAAATCATCCACAACATACCCAAGGTATTTCAACTGCTTCCGAAACAGACAACACTTCGACAAACTAACAGTCAGATTAGCAGAACGCAAACGCTCCAGCACCCTCTTTAGGAGATCAAGATGCTCCTCGAAAGTTTTAGTAGCCACGACAATGTCATCCAAATAAATAAATACACGCCCTCCAAATTCAGGTCCAAACAGTTTATCCATCAGTCGTTGCTGCGTAGCTGGCGCAGAGGTCAGACCATAACACATAACTTTAAATTGGAAAAGTCCCCGCGACGGAATAGTAAACGAGGTCTTTTCTTTAGAAGAAGGAGTAAGAGGGATCTGCCAAAACGCAGATTTTAAATCAATAGAAGAAAGGAAACATGAGTCTCGAAGTTGATCTAAGATGTTAGAGATATAGGGAAGAGGATAGGCATCGTGTTTCGAAACCTCATTAAGTTTCCTGCTATCTAAGCAAAAACGCATCTCACCATTAGCTTTAGGAACCATGGTAATAGGGTTGTTCCAGGGACTACAGCTCGGCTCAACTACATCCTGTTCAATCATTTCGTCTAGTTGACGATTTAACTCACGAAGTTTATCAGGGGACATCACATAATAACGCTGTTTGATAGGAGTCGCGTCTCCCGTATCAATGTGATGGGATATCAGATGAGTTCTACCTAAACCCTTCTTTTCAGCTGAGATATCTTCAAACATTTTACAAACATCACCCGCCAATTTCTTCTGCTCTTCCGTTAAAGCATCGAAAGGGTGTATACGATTAATTTGCGACACAGCCGCTTCAGCAGGTTCTTGAAAAACTATTAGATCTTTCCGATCCATCAGACTCAAGACATCAGGCGCAACCTGAAAAGCCTTCCAAAAGTTGATACCAAATAATAAAGACGAGGATACGTCTGGTATCACAAAAAACTTAATCACACGCAACACATCATTTACCACAACAGGCAAAAACATATATCCAGCGACTGGAGAGGTAGATCCATTCGCAGTCACAACAGAATCTATAGAATCATGCTGATGTAAGTCAGCCAGGTTAGTAAAATACTCCACAGCAGAACCACCAATAATAGAAATCTCAGATCCGGAATCTAACAACCCAGAAAAAGGAACACCACCAATTTCTACATTTAAATAAGGACGAGCGTCCCGACAATCATTTGAGCGGACCGTCGCTACGTTACGTTTATTATTTTGAAAAAACACACGCACATAATCACACCATTCACGCCACTCCGCAGGCGTAGTTAAACGACGGCCCTTCTTTACGCGTTTTTTGTATCCGGCGCAGATTTACTTTTAGGCGCACACTTCAGACAGTTAGCAGCAGTTACACCTTTCTCACCACAACGGAAACAAATAATAGTACGAGGCTCCGTACATTCGAGCAACGTATGATCACGAACACGACAGCGTACGCAAAACTTATCACTAGGTTTAGAAACAACATCACATCTGGAACGATTCGACTTCCACTTATACGCAAGGTCAGGAGCAACAGCATTCTGAATATTTTTTGGAGGCTCAGTGAACAATTCAGCTCTCTGTTTAGCTGCTTCCAGCTGCCTACAATATTTTTTAAGTTCAGCCCACGACTGAATATTAACGTTCGCTAACGGGATGGAATATGAAGGTCTTATATTAAACTTCACTATACTCAACTTCTCTTCATCTCCAATAGGCATCCGCAAACGAGAGAAATAATTAAACATAATATTCATATAACACGAAATAGACTCATCAGGACCCTGACTCCTAGATCTAATTTCTTGCAGCAGGCGATGATCGTAATCATAAGGCAGAAATTCTTCCAATAATAAGTTTTTTAAAGACTCCCAGTCCCTCACATCACTGCTTACACTACGATACCACGAAAGAGCCTCATCAGAAAACAATTCAGCTGCAGAATTAAACAACTTCTCTTTAGAAATATTCCTAGATAAACACAACTCCTCTATCCTTTGAAGAAAAGCTTGTACACTGTCCTTCCCATTAAATTTAAGATTAAGAGAGTGAACAAAAGAGTAACGATCACAAGTTACCACAGGCTTCACACCAACAGACTCAGCTTCAGCCACACCAGACTCCCCAGGAACTACATCTACAGCCGGCTTAAAATCAAAACTACTACTAAAAGAATGATACAGCTGATCAATTCGTTTCAACAACAGGACGAGACGATCATCTAATTGCTCCTTCAACGTTACATGCACTTCCTCAACAGGCTCAACACGACTCAACCTATGAAAGATATGGTTACCCAAAGCCTGGATGCGATATAACCTTTTTAATAAAAGAGTTTTCTGATTTAGGATCGCCTCTAATTCAAAAATTTTAGAAGTAATAGTTTTTAATTCCGCTTCTACATCACCTTCAAACACACTCACCTCATCGCTAGGTATCTCTTTAGCCAAGCGTCTAATTTGAATACGTAATAAATCAACAGATTTCTCTGGTACAGCATCACGTATAGCCACTTCGTAAAGGAGCTCATCCTTATTCAAAACGTTAAAACGAATAGGGCGTTCTTCCGTCATGTTGAGATACAAACTTAAATTATAACAGATAAGTTACCGCAATTAATTTATAATTGTAAGATAAATTACAATATTCGTATAGAAACAGTGTACACAGTAACCTCACACAATATTACTAAACCGTAACAGAAGTTCAATTTAATTATTCAGACTTATCAGCAAAATAAGTATAAAGGACCAGCCAATCCGTCATTGAGCGAAAGACCAGTGACAGAGAGAAAGCACACTAGACCAACAAAGTCCCTGTTCGGGCGCCATGTAACTTATGAAAAAAAAGAGTTTAAGTTTTAAGTTTAATTTAAGTTTTAAAGTGGTGGAGGGGTAAACTCCTAAGTTGGGAAAAGTCAAGAAAAATAGGTTTAAATGACAAGAGGTTTTATTTATTGTCGTACAATAACATCTTAGGTACTCTTAGTGAAGAGATATAACCGTAATCTTAAAGTTAAGATAACAACAATGAGAAAATAAAGAAATAAAGGGGAGGGTTGTTGGCTAGTTTGGCTGGTCCCTTGTGAACGCGTTTATATTAAGGTAAAGTAGCATACTATTTAAAGTAGAAGTTATAAGTAGTATACTAATTTATGTAGTACTTAAAGATAAGTAGAATAGTGGTATTGAAAGTAGTATTTATGTAAAGGTAAAACCTTCAACCAAGAAATTTATCCCCGTAATTAAAGAAAGAAGAGAATCCTCAAGTCAACAGACGAAGGATTCGATATGCCAGCCGATGAACCCACTCTTCGGACCGACACCAGCCAGACAGCACTTTAGCCAAACACCTCGGCCGAACTCTCCAGACGAACACCTCAGCCAAACACCTCCTGTAGTAGTACACAATAATGCATTACAACTAGGTACAGCTAATTACAGACAGAAGATAAGGGGAAGTTAGACTTTTACATAAACGGTGACGTCGCACCCAGAACAGCATTTAACAGAATAAATAAACTTATTTTATGAATAATTAATAGATCTAGCTATTACAATGAAAAGATAGTTTCAGATTATCATAATAAGAAATACAACGCACCAGAGGCATGATACCATTGATGGTGGACGCTTGTGGCGCTGGATGCACCGAGCGTCTTCATCGTAAAACAATCTCAGGCCATGCATCATGGTCCCTATTTGACAAAACTAATATTGTAAACAGTGACTAAAAGAGATCGCTCTAGTAGCACAAGATATTAGTGAGTAACAAACAATAAAACTATATTTAGGATAGCTTTTACACAAACTTTAGTTCTAATAGAAAGATTTCATAATTCCTACTTATTTAAAAGCGTGCGGGAGAGTGTTTCTGAAGATAGAAATGTAGAAGAGGTTATCGCATACCTGTAACGGAGGCAGAAAAACGCTTCTGGACTACGGCAACCGTTGAAACCAACAACAGCAAGGCGATCACGCCGACACCGAAGAGTACCAGAAACTGTAAGAGAATGAAAACGATTATACTCGAATCACCACCAAAACGCACGCATGGGTGTGCTCTCACACGTGTTCAACTCACCGGTTTAATCTCAGAACTTCAGGAACCAGGAATAACGCTCGCAGCAACGTCGCCTTAGGATTCTTCCTCAAATCCCAGAATCAGCAGCTTACTGAACAGAACAACAGACAGCCCACAGCACAGAACTTCTCAGGGACCTGCACGCCAGCACGCGCAGCCCGAAAAAGACACTTCCTCCTACCACTGACTTCCGACGACGCGAAGCACGTTCGAATCATATGCTCAAAACTATGAACCACAACACAACCACTTAACACATTTTAAATAAATTAAGTAAGCTAGCGAACTTGACTTAAACAATTAATGGGTAGCCTATTAATTGCTATTTTATATAAAGAAAGGCTAAATATAAAACAATTACTTAATTATAAGTAAAAATTCAATACGTCAAAACAATGTAAAGCAACACTTCCGAACGCACCATTTCTGCGTTTCGTTATACACACAGCAGCAAACCGTTCATGACAAATCCGACGTAACATTTTTACTAATATCTAGAACGTATAGTCGTAGAATAAAAGAAAGTCCATTTAATATCTTCTATAATGATTTTAGAACTCAAAACATAAAATAGTTAAAATCCCAAATAATTACAAAGAAATATCGCCACAGACAACAAACTTACCAGAAACTAAACGTCAACCTGTCACTTCTGTCAGATGTCAAACACAGCAAAACAAGACTATGTTTACCTTTTCCTTACAGACCAAAACATTCAATATTTCTAGATTCAAAGTGAAACTATTAGAAAACCGGGAATAGAAGGATTCGTGAAAATACGAAAAGTGGAATGAGATATAGTTCAGTGAACGTATACGGTCAAGGCAGCTTGAAATAATGTATTTTTATAGGCTATCTCATGGTAAGCAACACTTGCATAAAATTAGGTGTTACACTTGGTACGTTAACTTTATGATACCATCGCTAGGTTTATGAAAAGATTAACTAACATTAGACTACTAGATAAAATAGCAAAGCAAAGTTTTAAAGTCTTTATGTAAACGTTTGATTTTTTCTGTAAATATTTCCGGGTTTAAAGTCTAATGCAAAGATCACTATGGCTTAATAACCTGATATACCCATAGATGTCTTATTTCGTGTCTTTAAAAATAAATACTACTTAAGTCGTATTTATTTTAAAGACTTTTTCATCAAACCGTTTTTATAAATTTACTTTCACGGTATACAATAACAGCACAATAGGCAGCCTTAATGCCATGTGGCATTTTTACCAGCCAACCGTAGTATTTCCTTTAATCAAAATATGACGACATAAATTTCGATTAGGGCATAGACCCAACGTCAGCATCATAAAAACACTAACATGCGACCCGTCGTTTCCTGAAGAAAAAACAAAGCGTTTCGTGAAAGTTCCAATCATCATACTTTCTGCATTATCTCGTAAAATGTACGCATTTCGTGCTATAGTTTTGGAAGTGGTAAAACTTTTTCGATAAGTGTGCGCCGTAACAGCTAAAGTCCAATAGCCATTGTTCTTGTCTCGTCGATCGCAGGGGTTAGTTCACTCGAACTTTATGATAGTGCAATATAACTATGTACGTACTTTGTATGCTTTGGTTAAGGTCTTCGATTTGAATAGTCGTTTGTCTTGATTAGTCGAGGACAAGAGGATCTGTTAAGCGTAAATTTACATTTAATAATGGATGTTAAAAACATCCATTATCACCATTCCATACCGGAGTTGTATTCGCAGAAAAGGTCACAGATAATGGTAATTCTATATTTTGTGTTAAGAGACATGGGTACACTTTGTAACATATTCATTTTTCTGTTCGCCATGCGGTCATTATTTATATGCATTAGGGGTAGATTCAATGAGAAGATTGAATTTTAAGACTTTTCAGCCACTTTTGGTTTTGGTATTATTTTGTTGCGTTTAAGGATCTTATAATTCAAGTGAGCTAACCCAGTCGCCGACATTATGAGAATGTACGAATTGTCGTGAACATGTATTTTAGTGTTTAATATTGTACGGACATTTTCCTTTTGCTATCGGAAAATTCTTCGGTAGTCGGAATTCTTTCGTAGATTTTTGTGATATTTCCCCTTTCTAGCAACGATTTTTAATATATTGGTCTTTATGATTCCCTGAAGAGGATAAAATGGAGGTAAAAGTTACTTATTTTCATTATGTGAATTTAGAATGAAAGATAAAATTTCCGTCTCACATTATTAATTCGTTAAGAACTTTTATTTACTTCACGACTAATTAAAAAATAAGTGTATTATTCATGTATATGAGCTATGTATTTCACCAGGATTGCGATTTGGATGGCGAGTGACAAAAGCAATATTTTTTTAACAGGACAGTCGTGTCTTCCTTTATTTTTATAAAAAAAACATTTACTTACACTAGAACCTTAAAGAACCAACGAACAAGTTGACTTGTATATTCATCATCATCATCATCATCATTTCGAGTAGGTGACACGGTCAGTCGACCATGCACACCCTGGTATCAGAGTTCTTCGGAACCGCCTCTTGGCCTCTGACGTGGTTCCTCTAACGACTACCAGATGGCAGCCGGGACCAACGGCTTAACGTGCCTTCCGAAGCACGGAATCATCTTTCTTATGAGACAATCAGGTGATTCATGCCTGCAATGTCCTAACCAAACTGAAAACAACTTAATTAAGTATGCTTCCCGTGGGAATCGAACCCACGACCCGGTCAGTAAAGCAGACACCTTAACCACTGGACCACAGAGGCTTGTATATTACCTACCCCTGATCTAAAACAAAGATTCAAACATGTCTTTTCCTCATCTTATATTGGAAAAATTTTTTGGAAAAACAAGATAATATTAACAAATAAGCTGCGTGGGCAGGATATCTCGTGGATGTTTGCAGAAATTTATTATAAAATCAAATAAGAAGGTAATCGATTTTCTTCCACCTTACGCCCACACTTTGTTTATCTGTGATGACAGCATATTTCTTTGGCGCAGTATTTACTTTGAGATTTTCCTGGTAGTTTTTTAATAAACAGATTTTTATCAAAATGATCAAACAAACTCATTTGGTAAACGGTGACCTGCTTGCTCGTTTGCCATCCTATGCAAAAAAGGAAAAAAACAACCAATGTTTCCTTTTGCACGCCTCACAACGTGGATCGAACGTTTGAGGTTGTGCATTATCCTCGACTTTAGAAGGTCAACTTATTTTAAAACGTAAATTGTTTTTATGATTTAAATAGATTTTAGTACCTAACAAGTGACAGTTTCACACAGAGATGCAGAGAGGGAAATTCCAACAAATATGGGCTCATTTGAATGCAACTGCAGGCCACCCCGTGACAGCCACTGAGAGAGACACGACATGTAAATGATAGCATAATAGACGGTTTAGCATTTTAGGACACATCTGAAATACGCATTATTTAAATATGGTTTTCATTCTACACACGTCTTTATTCTATACGAGATTGATAAAGTTTATGAAACTTAAGGGACATCTTTAGCACGGTGGTGGACGTGTAGGTAGTAAAGATTGCATGTAGATTTTGATATTATATGGCTCTGGTACACCTCTGGTAGTACGGAGTGGGTCATGCTCCTACAGTGGAAACTAAAAAAGACCTGATGGTGATAAGTTCATGCATAGTCTCATCGGCTACAAATTTGAAACCTGACATATAAAACATTCATTTTACCCCAGCTTTCAAGGGCATTTTATTATAAAGGGTATATGATATTTTCTTTCAGAGCATCATAAAAGAGCAAATAGAAATTCAACATTTAGCAAATATAAGCGAAACAGAGGTGGCTCTCCAAGTTGCTTATCAACTTTTACAAGACCTACTACATTACCATATAATATATGATATTTTCATATTATGAACATGCTTAGACGAAGAAAAGTAAATCCGTAGTGAGAAACATTGCATTTATCCTATTTTATATTATCACATCACACTTCTGTTTGCTCAAAGAATAATTTTGGATTGGATATTTCTCTACTATAAAAAGTTAGAGACATTAATTAACATTTATTTGATAGCTTATACTGTAGTCTTTCATCTTCTAAATTAAACCTTTCTGTTAAGCTCATCAGGTTTTAAATACGGAAGTGGAATGAAAAACTACTAAATAAACTACTTTTTAAGAAAAAATCACAATGTTTGAAAAGCTAGTAATCCAAACCCTTTACCTATGTATCATAATGATGATGATGAAATGGTTTATAAAATAGTCATTTAATTTTTTTATAAAAGCATACGACAAAAAACGCTGCCTAAAGGTAGATTTTTTGAATAAACTGAAAGTCTAATATTGTCGGGCGCCCCAGGAATAGTAGCACAGAGTTAAGAAAGTTGCAAACTTATGTGTGATCTATTCTTTAGAGTCTCTACATTATATTAAAAACTACTGTTACATGCGTATTTGCATTGTTTGTAGATTTTAAAGATATTTACTGGCCTCAAATGCAATAATCAAAAATAATTTTAATAATTAAACAGAAGTTAGGTTTCTGTTAGAAAAACTCAATATTTGTTATTTATTGATTGAACAGTGTATCAGAAAAACTGAATACTCGTAGATATTAAAAAAAAACGATTGCGTCGTTTGGATTTTGTTGTCCATTTTGCAGGATAAGCCAGAGATACAAAATACCAATCATTTTTGCGAGCTGAATGCGTTGCGAATTTTAGTTTTATTCCGGGTGACTTTTTTACTACTGGCAATATTTCAAATAACTTCTCTTGAGGTTGGGATTTAACAATTTCTACGCTCCTAGGTATACTAGACGTGTTGGGCTCCAGGCAAAGCATCGTATGAGTATGCATCACAAGACGGGCCTCTGCAGCTAAGATTTCAGCTTCATAGAAATCTGGGCCACGTCTAGTGTCGTCGCTGAGCCGTTGCCATGACATGAAAACAAGGCATATTATTACATCGAATTGTTAGCGATTCAATAATTAAACGTTTTCATTTTCATACTAAATATCAAGGACTAAATTCTCTTATTAATATAAATAGATAAGGTAGGGGAAAAACTGCACGTGAGTGACTTTAATCAGAAATTAACCTGATTTAGCGATTTTAAACTCAAAGTAAATACAATTAGGCAGATAAACCACCTGATTCATTTAAATATGTCATTTTATTGTTAGTGGGTCGTTTTAGTCTTTTAGATAAAATTATTTTAAAACGGTTGTTATCGCGTTTATTACATTATTAAAATTTATACACCTAACGTTTCGAGCACTTTACAGTGTTCGTGGTCGCAGGTAGACTAAGTTGACATTTGTCTAGTATTTTATAAGAACTGCAAAATCTACCGCATAAGATATTTATTGATAACGTTCCGGTAACTTATTACATTTTTATGTCTTAGAATGGCAAACGAGCAAGCGGGTCACCTGATGGTAAGTGAACACTGCTGCCTATGGACAACTTCTACACCAGGTGTGTGACAATAACGTTGCCTGCCTTTTATTTTTCCCTCCCAGAGAGGAGGCGATCCCTCCGGCTTTCTCACTCACCTAACGAAGCATAGCAGCGGTAAAGCTTCTTCTCAAAAGTCACTTTTCTGTGAGAGTGTGGTACTTCCCCGGACAAACTAGCACACTCAAGTGAATTTCGCCGGTAGCGTGGCTCTATCACGACCAAAATTGTGAGTAGAGAAAATACAATAACAGATAGGTCGAAGTCACATTACGTGTTATACATATGAACATAAATTTTTCAGATTTATGCTCTATTCCTCGACTAGCTTTTATGATCTGTGTCCAAAGAGAAGCAGCTTGTGCATTCAATGCTTTCTTCTTCTCTTTCAGATCAGCACGGAAAGCCACCATGTTTTTTGTTTCGCCTAAATTGACTCGATTCATTTCATCTTTTCACGAAAGATTATTATTAAAACAAAGTATTATTTTCATCGAACAATATAGTTTAATTAATGTCATGTAACATTCAGTACACGTTTCACTCAATTAAGGGCTATAATTGGACAAATCATAATTTGTTGGTGTAGCGGAAATTCGATTACGTCCTATCACGCTCGCATGAGGTTGGATAAACAAGATATTTCGTTAGTTTCGATAATATGTTTTTCTTCGTTTAATAATAAGTTATAGCAAATCATTCCATGTATACAGGGTTTTTTTAAAAACATCAATAACGACGAATTTGACGAGCTCTGTGGCGCAGCGGTCAACACGCCTGCCTGCGATACGGATGGTCCCGGGTTCGATCTCGATGGCGTGCAATTGGGGCCTATAATCCAGCAGTGCGAAGTATAGGCTGATTATGATAATGATGATGATTGAAAATGCAAATAGAAAATACGCAAAGTAAGACAGCAAATTTATATTAGTTTTAAAGAGAAATAACAATAATAACCAATAAATATATAGGGACAAGTCACACAATTTTGTTTCGCATCGCCTATTTTAAATAAGTTGGGTCGAGAATTTAGGACACATATCCTTAAGCATAATATTTATGAAACCTAGCTTAAAGCAAAGAAGAAAATACCAGGTTGTTCTTAGGTATTAGTTAAAGCGAGGAAAATAAATTTAGTTTTTATTGAGTACATAGTTAAATGTAAATAAAATGAAGTGAACAAAAAAGCTTTAAGAGTAATTGTAGAATATAAATACGCTAAGGTACCATTAGGTAGATAACGTAACAGATTATCACATCCTTTATACTACTTGATTTTGAAGCTCTGAGCCATATTAAAATCTCAGAACAAAATCTTATCGGGCGATCGCGGGTTGCTCCTGTCTTCTTCACTATAATAATAACATAATATATAATATATATTTATTTAGCCAAACTCTTTTTACAAACACAGATAAGTGACCATCTCTCCCTAGTCCCATCCAGCAACAAGCCATCTCCGAACTAGATGGAGATCTGTATCTCAAAAACAACTTGCCACGGGGCTGGGTGAGGGGAGCCATGGTTGGTTACCTTAACTATTGGCAACTATGACTAAAACTATGATCTAAATTTCCCAAACTAGAATAAAATCTGTTATTTTGGGAAATTATATTATATTTAAAATTTAAAGAAATGCAGCTATAAAATAAAAGACTTAAAGCTAGGCAACTGGTATTGTCTAAAATTAAAACGAAAGTGAATGACCTACGAGTGTTGAGGTATTTTTTTTGGAACAATGGAATACAGGAGAGTTCACGGCCATGCAATACTCGTTTCCGCCGTCCGTCTCAATCATGTGCAATTCTTATCCAATACTGATATTGAGTGGAAGATGAGCTGAGATGATGATGACACAATAAACATGAACCAGATAACATAACGCTCCTTATTAAAATCTATAACAACGGGCTACTCATGTAAAGTCAGCTTTGGTCGATATGTTTTGCCCTCACCTGAAGGTCTTTTTCAGGGCAAATGTGAAACGAGACACGCCCACGATGTCGTCCCCATCTGTAATGCGGAATAGGACGACATGATGACGACATTGTCATTAGCTGACTTTTTAATGTGAGTAACGTGTCGTTACATATTTTAATTATGTATATATCTTACGTAAGATTTAATAAAAAAAATACGATCCTTGTTTAGGCAATCGTATAAAAATTGAGCTCAAACTTAAGCTTGCCCACTTTACATAAGCTGAGTTGGGATAAATATCCTTTGGAGTTATATTTATGTTCTCCAGCTTAAAGCATAGAAAAGGTACGAGAATATAATCTTAGGTAATATATTTTACTCCTGAATAGAAATTCGTCGTGAATGTGAATAAGAAAGTAATTTGTATTTCTTATAATAAAAGGAAAAAAAAGTAAGTATGTAATAACACTTTTATTACATATTTAAATTTCTCCTTAAACAAAACAAACTATGTATGTTCAATTTAAATAACTACACGCTTAATAATTCAGTACACACATACGCAGTTCTTCTTTGAAATTCAAAAGTAAAATGTACTGAGTTCAACACTGGAATGTAGAGCGCTTTAATTTTTTAAATGATCTTAGCCTTAGTAATTATTTTCTCGAGTCAGAAAATTAAATTTTATATTTTTTTATAGAAACATAAACTATACTTCCATTATGCATAGTCCTATCATGCGTATTTATAAGAAAATGCATATTTAAGGGAAAAAAAGGATTCAAAATACGAATATTTGTTTGATAAGTAATGGTTTCAATAACGCAATCTTGTTTCAAATAAGTTGACTTTCTATATAAATTGACTTATTCTGTACCGTTCGGTATATTAAAATATTACCTTAACGCACTATAAGGTGTCAAGTCTAACCCTCTTATTCATAAAAATTAACAAAAGCTTAAAAAACACATTTTACTTACAATTTAAGATATTTTTTCACAAAAAAACAAAAACAGACTTCAACCCTATCAATTTTTTTTAATAAGTCTAAGAAAAAATGGAAATAAGTGTAATCCAAACGGCATACCAGTATTTTTTTTTTTTTGTTTTTGTGTATTTTTTCAAAAAGCGCTCGACCGATTTCGATAAAAATTTAATGGGACAATCTGTGAAGTATTACCAATCGAACAAAAAAAGAATTTCTTAAATCGGTCCAGGCGTCTTCGAGAGAAATCGGGGAACATACATAAAAAAAATAAAGATTACGACGAATTGTAAACCTCCTCCTTTTTTTGAAGTCGGTTAAAAATATGTTTTGTCTTTATTTATTTTAAGTAAAATAGGATTAATAAGCGATTGTTAATTTTTATGAATATGGGGGATAGTATGGTAGCAGTACGCCAATTACATAAGACTAGCGGCCCTTTCCGGCAACACCCGGGCATACATCACTATATCTATTGGTGAAAACTATATGAAAATCTTTGACTTCGTTTTATATTATGAACTGAGATGTCACGTCCTCTCTTCCGTACTTCAATGTCGACACACACGTTGGTTGAATGATTAAACAATTCAGAACTTTGATAAGACTTTGAACACTAATGTTGAAGATGTCAGCGTAAATGTATTGAACGAGCTGTCAGTTTTAAATAAAACAATCTCTAGCATGTTTTCCAAAACAAAATATGTTTTCACAACTCGAATATCCAATCAGCAAAACAATAAAGAAAAATTCACAACTGTTTTCCTTAGGGTCGCGATAAAAAATGGAAAATAATCGAAATAAAACAACGTCTGGTTCTGAGAGGAAATAATCGTGCCGGCCGCAGCCCGTGGGAAATTACACATGAAGCCAAACCAAAATGTCTTGTGATTAAATCTGCTTAGTCGCAACACGTCCGATTCGCAATTTGACCATTAGACGAATTGCTATTGGAACGCGTTTCCAAGTATTAAATTGCAACTCATCTAAAGCGACGCTAATTGTGAAAACTCGTATTAATTGCATTATTATTATAGAATATACGTATTTCGCATGATTTCATCATACATAGTGATTAAAACAGAGAGATAAAGTGGTTTCAAAAACACCCAAAGAAAAAAACCTCATACACATGGAGCATTTGTGGTTGTGCATAACTTTCGCCTTCTCAAGATCAAACCATTTTCAGATCTTACTTATCTTTATTTTTTTAAATAAGATATGTTAACAATAAACAGTCAGATATGTCATCTTGTTCTAGCAATCTCAAAAATTCTATGAATTATGCATTTGCATTTATGAAAATGCATTTATGCATTTTCATAAATCGATTTAGTTTCAGCATCATTTTTTAATTTATTGAAATCGATTAGTAGGAAAATGTTATCGTCCTCAGTAGGAAGGCAGTTCCCTTATTTTTGGTATGGTCATCATCATCATCAGGTCTTTCTAGTCTCCACTGCAGGAGCACGACCCTCTCTGTACTACCGGAGCCATATACTAGCCAGAGTAGTCAGAGGATTTGGCCTACACTCGGTGTAGCAGTTAAAGACAATATGTGTGAAAAATTTGCGTTTCGGTATACTAATTAAGATTAAATGTTGTAAAGGATTTTGAATTTCTAAAGGAAGTAATAATTCCTTTTTTTTTCAAACGCTATTATTTGGACGAGTTGCGGCAGCTGGACAAATTGTGATTTGCACAATTTGCAACTAAACGATTAAATCTGCTTGCCTGGCATTTCTGTCCCATCGACTCATTTAATTGAGTGGAAATACTGAACGTTTGCTGGTCGTGGCCCAATTTGATATAAATCCACTGGACATTAGGTTCGTATGTGTGTTTCTGATGTTCAGTTCAGTTGAAAACTTAATCAAGTGGAATGCTGTGATACTGACAAACAATCAATATGTACATACATAAAGGAAATTAATGTATGAATATAAATTTCATATGAATTATAAGTAAAAGAGAGCCTGAAGGATTTTTGAAGTGGTAAAGTATTTTATATCGTTGACAAGAGATTTTGTAACTATCATTGTAAGTTGCAAATTTTTTACGCATCTTCTGCAATGATTAAAACGGAAGATTGCGAGGGCGCCTGGGTTCGATTACTTAATTTTCATTGGTCTGCAGTTTTTGTGCTAACCAAAGGCGGTTGGCATCATGTAGACAAACAGCCGTCAAACTTTCGGCTAATTAAATAAATTTTATCAAACGCGGCCTAATTTCTGTCCAACTACACTACTAGGTCGGGTTTGGTGTCTGAATTTTGTGATCCATCGGCGATTTTGATATACTCTTTTATAAGAAATCAATTTAACGAATATTTCTTCATTCAAGATCAAACTTGATAAACGACGAGAAGTAATCATAAGAACTGAAAACTTTAGGTTTCTTTAGCCGAAGTTACTGTAGCATATAACGAGTCAGCAGACCGAACACAAGACGCCTGCTTTTTGTAGCCGTGAAATTGCGAACTACGGGAGGTCTGGGACAGTTAAAACGAATTGTATAATATAAGGTGAGTCTAGAATATTGTGTGCGCTGGAATATAAAGAAACATGTTCAAACCTGTTTTTTCAGAGTTCAGATGTTTAAATGTAACTTTTACGATGAGTATTATATATTGCGTTGCATCACAAATGAGCAAAATCATTCAAACATATGAATAAAAGTGACAGCCCAATAAATAAAATCAGTAAAATAAATTTTGCATTAGCCAAAGGTCATCATCATCATCCAAATGTTTTTCTTGTCATTCATGCTGTAATAAGATTAGGCGATTTTTTTTTTACCTGAAGCCTCGTATCCACTAGGCAACATTTGACGCGCAACACGTGACGCTCAACATGTTCAGCAACGTAGCACAACAGCGCGCGACGTTGTCGGCTGGTGCGCAACATTATGCGTGGCTTGTTGTTTGTTTCCTTGCAACATGCAGTTGAGCATCAGATGTTGTCAAGTGGAGACGGAACGCGCTACAATGTCCGTAGTGTGGTCTAACCAACGTGTGTTGCAATTAATAGATTTGTACCAAAACTATGAATGTTTGTGGGAGGACACTGCTCACCAGAATATAAAAAGATACAAAAAACAGGAAATCAACACTAGTTTCTCTGGCGACATGTTGCCGACGACTGGTCATGCATGGACAGACAACGTTGCTACACAAAGATCTGCGTTGCTTCTCAACAATGAAGAGCAACATGCTGTGCAACATGATGCGCGCCAAATGTTGTCTAGTGGATACAACGCTTGACTCTTCTTGAGTAGCTACAAAACGGAAGACAATACCAGAACAAATGAATTACATAGCATTATTAAAAGTTATGCAAGACATTATCACAAGTATTTGGCTGTGGCGGTGATCGAACCCCATATGCCATGTTTAGCAACAGCCATGTTTGCACTGGGCCACTGAAGCCGTACTTAAAAAGAGCTATATTTTGTTTGCGATGCCAATATTACATCCAGGATAAGCCCTGTTCCTGTGTTGTGAAAAAGGAAAACTAATTACCAAATAAATGGATAACCATCATATCAGCCGCAAGAATAACTGCCATAACCTTACCTTGCCATAAGCTGCAAATATGTACATAAATGCTTTTATTATATTAACCCCGAAGTATTAAATATTTATTAAATGGATAACTATACCTAACATAGTTCTTAAAATCCATAAATCTCTAATCCAAGCGTTACTATTGATACTGGGGATATAATTACAGAAACGAGGGTCACAACGCTTTTTGTAGTAAACGTTCAAAGTTTGGTTATAAATCTTGCAAGATGTTGCCGTAAGTTTTTGCTAACGGCCCTCTGTACCTTGACCAAACTACCTTCTACTTCTTACATACGTTACTGTGAGTAATGTAATTACCGTTCTTAAATGTTATTAATAACCGTACTACTAACGGAATGTGTATAAAATTGATATGCACATTAACCTTAAGACGTACACTCATCAGCTTAAAAAAGCTACTAGTGTGATCTACAATTAAACCATTTACAGTGACCGATCATTATAAAGATCAAAAAAAAAAGATTAAAATCTCGTGTTATCTTTTTATTTTTAACTCATATTTAGTTACACCTGTCTGCCCCTGAATTACACCTGTCCTGGTGTCTGTACAGATATTGGGAAAGGGTGTAATTAAATACAAGTTTAAAAATTCAAACTAATTCCGAAGAACATTTTATTCTTACAATTACGTTCACACACAATATGGACATCACTATGACCTCCCTTGAAAAAATACAATAAATAAATTGAAATTTATCTGTATTTTTTTATTTATGTAATCTAGGGTAAGTTAAAGGTGTGACGTGTTATGTGAGGTTTAGACCAAAAATGACACAGTAATTTCTTTATTAATAACGTCTTTATTACTTTAACTGCCTCCGTGGTCCAGTGGAAACCAAAATAATGATTGTTTGCTAGCCACATCGCCTTTTGACGCGATACCTTAGGTTTTTACCGAATCTCTTGACCGGCTTTTATGATTTGCAGGGGAAGAAAAGCAGCTAGTATATTTTATGTTTTTTTTTTTCTCCCAATCCAGCATGGAAAATATTTCTAAAATTTCATAACTCACTGAATATAATCTTTGTAATCGATTGGCTGGCTTCGTTTTCAAGTTCGTGTCATGTCAGTTAACATTGTTGGCAAGTGTGTTTACTGCTGTAATGTTTTGTATTATTATAGTTTGATACTTTAAATTGAATGGGGTTCGATGCAGTGTAGACCATATCCACTCAGTAATATCATCAACGTTAATATTATATTTGTGTTAAAAATATATATCTCATTATATGTCACTTACCATCAGGTGAGATGGGAGACAAATGCCTAATTCTATAATTAATAAAAAAAAACAGCATATTTGAAAATTGCATTTCTTTCGGACCCTTTACTTTTTATTTACACCATCACAACCGTCATGACCTTGTATGCTTTTTATTTCTTGGCATACAAAACTTACAAATATCTCAGTCAAACGCCTTCACATTTTTTTTTCAACCTATGCTTTTATATCCTAGATGTATGTGAGCCAGTGCTAATAGGGAGAGCTAGGCAGTGCCAAAGCCGTGGGCAGCGGTTTCGATGAAAAATCAAACAACAACTAACCTGCTACGATATCGCATGGAACCTGCGTTAACAGTAAGAGAATCGCTTTAATCAAGCAGTCTCATTTGAACATTGTCTTCACGTTTCTACTAGGAATAAAGGAATCCACAGACATTTTTGACCAGAATTCCACCATCTTGGATAAGATCGTAACAAACTTGAAAACATTTGTTTAGACACAAAAGACGCTATCTATAATAGCATCGTCGGAAAAGCTCGGATAACATAAATGTAGTTGTTTTCTATTTCTCTTATCATTGTTATCGGGAAAATGTGAAAATGTTTCCAAACCTGGGAATCTGGCTTATCGGGTTACACTTCGAGAACAGTAAATTGAGAAGGGGTACGTTCTTACTGTCTTTTGTTGCGATTCGTAGTAGTTGTTTATTATATTAATAGTAGCCGAAATTGTATTATGAAAGTTATATCATGATTATGTTTTGTTAATATCGTTGATTGGTTGCTTATTAAGCCGATTGTAATCTTTACGGGGATCCTAACTATCCCAACTAATAGTATAAATGCTAAAGTGAGTTTGTTTGTTTATTTGTTTGTTACGCTTTCACGCCGTATTTACTGAACCGATAATCATGAACTTTTGTATACACATAGGTTAGGGTACCTACTGAAAAGGACATAGGCTATATATTACGCGGGCGAAGCCGCGGGTAACGGCTAGTAATATTATAAATGCTAAAGTGGGTTTGTTTGTCTGTTATGCTCTCACGCCGTATCTACTGAACCGATCGTCATGAAATTTTGCATACACATAGGTTAGGGTACTGAGAAGAATATAGGCTATATATCCGCGGGTAACAGCTAGTTATATATAAGCCCCCTTATTGCATGCACTTCCGCACTCGATCTCAGAGAGAGGGATGCTTGAAAAACACTGTTATGCTCGGACCTAGCTCCGCGCTAACACAAGCTGAGGCATTCCTTTGCCCTAAATCTAGGTGACTTAATGTTTATGTCGCCATTTGATTATTATTTCTTTTTTAGTTAAGTTACATAGATTTAATTTTGGAATAAAAATGTTTTTTTTTTATTATTTGTCTACGATTGCATTGGTTTGTACGAAAAGTCAGTGGCCAAGTAAAATCTGAGCTGAATTTTAGATCACACTCTGACGGTGGTTTGGGATTCTGATTGGTGGTTTGGGATGATGATCTGATTTATTGGCATAAAATATGATTGCCATAATTTTACATAAATTATTCCTCCAACATTTTTATGCGAAACATTTTTATGTCTAAGAAACCACTCTGCATCTAATTCTTTATGCATTGAAACAATATGACTAAAAATAATTTTGAACAAAAACGTCCATCGAAACTAGAAGGTTGGTTAAAGTTCGAGGAGCCTGATGGCCTAGTGGGCGTAGCACTTTAAGCGCTTCCGCATGTTAAGCAACCCCGGGCGCAGTCCCCACTTGGATGGGTGACCGCAAGTGGCATAAAGAAAATGTCTCGAGCTCCTCCGTGCTTCGGAAGGCACGTCAAGCAGTTGGTATCGGCTGTCATGGTTGATGAGAGTCGTTAGGCTATGTGAGACAGACCTTTAGGCAGCTTGAAAAATCTGACACCAGTGTTGGCCACTTACACAGACGAAAAACAAACAAACAAGGTCGGTTATATATTAATATTGTATAACGACTGTCAATTTATTTCTCACACCCATAACCCTACTTGATACAAATACCCCAGTGTAGGTGCTCACCTACAAGTGAAATAAGTTTTGTAAGTACTAAACCACTCGACCGAGTGGTTTAGTACTTACAAGACTTATTTCGTTTCAATTTAACAATGACCTTGCGAACTTTCCTCTAAAGGCCTTTTCTTTTATTGTAATAACCTTTTTTAAGAGATTCCAATATTTGCAAAACACAAAAACGTCTGGGTCTAGTCCTTTAGACAAAATATAAAAGAGTGAAAAATATCAAATTCTTACATGAAAATAGAACTCGTTAACTGACTAAAAAAAGGGGGTTATCGATTCGATCTATATGTTTGCAATATTGTCAAAAATGTATAGATTTTGTATACATTTTTGTGTTCATCAATAGGCCATGCTATAAATCATCACTATTCACATTGCATTTTTACCAAAAAGCTTTACGTGGCATTTCGGTATTATTGTCACTGGCTATGTCTATCCCACGTCGACGACGTGATAATAATTTTGTTTATAAAATATATGTATATTGAAATTAAAATGCCTGTCTACACCAATATTGTAAAGATAATTTTTTGCGCGCAATTCTTTTTTACGGTTTGCTTAATTTAAATTAATTACGTATTTATTTGAACAGTTTTACAAAATATATAAAATAATGTACGAGTAGTTCTTAATAAGTGCAAGGTTGCATCTTATTTCGATTGGCCTAAAATTCTTTCACCTATAGAAAGCTCATTTATCTTCGGGCGACATAAGCTATAATTTACGTGGACAAAGTTGCAGGGAAAATGCTTGTAAGTCATTAAGATGTTTCACGATTTTCACCGAAATGTTTTCCTTAATCGTATTTTTCCCAAAATACCGATAATCGTACACTCGCAGACGGTTTGTGTCACCTGAGTCTGAGCACTCATCGGAGTGGTTTGTCAATACAACTAGAGGCTTTTAGTTACACAGTGCCTTGCAAAATACAGCCTTTGTGTTGCTAAGTATCGGCGCGAGAATAAATACAAACAGCTGGCACGAACTCTGTTTACGTACCTTTTTTTCGAGAAAATGAAGTAGGTAGATAGTTTTCACAACGTGCTAATGAATGAGTGCAAAATCTCAGACACCCTAACTTATTTTTACTACATAAAAGAATTATATAAATATTCGTGCCTATTTTTATAAGTTGAAGCGATTCTACTCTCGATTCTTTACAAACTAATTTCAGGTATTGCGGTTTTTCATCAACACTTTGTGTAGACCAAGTTGAAGAATAAAAGTTGTTTAACCTTCATGGGCTTCACTTCTTTTATCATTTTTGATCGCAGTCGTTAAGCTATGTCAGATGCCTTTAGTGAGCTTAAAAAAATCTGATACCAGAGTTGGCTTCTTACACACACGAAAAACAAACAACACTTAGTCAGCTTGAAAAATCTGACACCAGTGTTGGCCTCTTACACTCACGAAAAACAAACACTAGGTAGCTTGAAAAATTTGACGTCAGTGTTGGCTTCTTACACACAACAAAAACAAACATCACTTAGTCAGCTTGAAAAATCTGACACCAGTGTTGGCTTTTAACACATGCTTAAAACAAAGAACATTAGTCAGCTTGAAAAATCTGACACCAGGGTTGGCTTCTTACACACACCAAAAACAAACAACACTTAGTCAGCTTGAAAAATCTGACACCAGTGTTGGCTTTTAACACATGCTTAAAACAAAGAACATTAGTCAGCTTGAAAAATCTGACACCAGGGTTGGCTTCTTACACACACCAAAAACAAACAACACTTAGTCAGCTTAAAAAACTTACACCAGGGTTGGCTTCTTACAGACACCAAAAACAAACAACAGTTAGTCAGTTTCAAAAATCTGACACCAGGGTTGGCTTCTTACACACACCAAAAACAAACAACACTTAGTCAGCTTGAAAAATCTGACACCAGTTTTGGCTTTTAACACATACTTAAAACAAAGAACACTCAGTCAGCTTGAAAAATCTGAAGACAGTGTTGGCTTCTTACACACACCAAAAACAAACAACACTTAGTCAGCTTGAAAAATCAGACACCAGTGTTGGCCTCTTACTCTCACGAAAAACAAACACTAGTTAGCTTGAAAAATCTGACGCCAGTTTTGGCTTTTAACACATACTTAAAACAAAAAACACTTAGCTTGAAAAATCAGACACCAGGTTGGGCCACTTACACGCACATAAAACACACTTTTAGGAATATCGATACTAAATTTCCACTCTGTTTATAAACTACTACGTTGCATTTGGTCGTAACTAGTCCTCTCATTTGCTACCAAGTGCTGTAGCATAACACTCATCCATGCAGAGTTGATAATATCGATGTGAATATGGAACACATGCGCCTTGGAGATGCTAATAGCATTATTATCGGTAGCAGTGTCGTAGAAGAGTACGTGAGGACGTGCTTAGTACTCGTATATGGATACAGAACATATTTAAATAGATGCCGTAATGTCTTCGCTAATAATGCAGTTACTTATTATTTTGTGTATAAAATGAGTTAACCGATGATGTTATTTAAAAATACAGCCTCAGTAGCGCAGTGGTTCACACGCCAGTTTATGACACGAGCAACACTGGGAAAAATTCTCGGTGTGGGTGATGGATTGTACTTAATTTTTACTGGTAATTGTCTTCGTTACCGGTGTTTGGCTGGCAACCAGCTATCAAAACTTACGCCACGGTTCTTCTTCTTCTTTTTATCGTGTCGATAGCTCAAAATGACTAAAAAATCTTATATTTTATCCCTCCGGAATGTTGCAGCTACGCCACTTGCTGAGGCGTAGTTGAGGTCGTACTTTGTGCAGGTACTGGGGCACATACGCCACGGTGTATCAAGGTATAATAAAATTATATCTACCTATATATTTTTTTTTCTGCCTTGATACACCGTGGCGTAACTTTGTAAAATAGCAGACCCCTGGCAAATATAAAAGGACTCAAGATAAAATACATATCTCAACCTCAGGTAAACAATTTCAAGTTCCACGTGATGGTGAATGCAGTGTCTACTAAGAGAGTCCTGAACATGACTAGTACAATTATACTCTTTATGTAAGAAATAAATACAATAATTTTATGTATATAAGGTTGAAAAGAAGAAAAATCAAACTCCAAGCTTCACAGAAAACAAAATTTCAAAAACTAAGAGAAACAATTTCAGTAACTGAAGCCAATTAACGTAATTACAATGAAAGAAACAGACATTTCAAGGTTAACGTACTGCGGAAAATTCCGCCACTAATTTAAACGAAAAGCAGTTTTGTAGAAAAGTATTCCGTGACTGCGCCTTAAGGCATGGCAGTGTTTCCCAAAGAAGAACATAAGGGATAATGATTATTTGGGAATCAATAAAACAAATGAACTTAATTTCTGAATATATTTGTTCAAATTATCAAATTTTACTATTCCACGTAAATTTAATGTAATGTGAAGGTTATATTTCAGTATGCTGAAAACTATTAAAATTAACGATGATATAATTGGTAATTTTTTAGATACCAAACCGAATTCAGGCAAATTACTCGACTACCTTTGATAAAATTTTAATAAGTCAATATACTAAGTACTAGCTGTTACCCGCGGCTTCGCCCGCGTAATATATAGCCTATGTCCTTCTGGGTACCCTAACCTATGTGTATGCAAAATTTCATGATGATCGGTCTAGTAGATACGGCGTGAAAGCGTAACAAACAAACAAAAAATAAACAAACAAACAAACTCACTTTCGCATTTATAATATTAGTTGGGATAGTTGGGATACCACACCAATAAAAAGGCTTACATAAAAAAGTGACGAAGTAATGCAGTAATTAACACATAAAGACACAGTCGGATTGAGAACCTGCTATTTTCGTAAATTGATATCGCTTGAATTGATATTGTTTGAATTTCCCCCTTAATACAACATTGTAAATTCTTGATATTGTTGAATTAAATAGCTAAAATATGCAGGTATGAAGTAAACACCAAAAAAATATATATGTTTTTGCTTGTGATGAGAAAATGGTTGAGAACCGCTTACTACAGAAAGAAATCCAAACTTGCAAACAAAGAAACGCTTATTTTTTCTTTAGCAGTAATTACTAGAGTCACACGTTTACTCAGTCTGCGAGCAGGGTTAATGGCTTTGTAATATCCTCGGTGCAGCAATCGTTGCAACTTTTGCACGCAATGCAACTCACTACATTTTTATATTATGTAAATTACATGACTTTTATAAGTATGTTTAATTTCTTGGTGCCAACATTTAACACGTTTTTTTAATTTAACTTAAAATGCTTATTCTAGCATTGTTCTTGACTTTTATGTATTAGCACTACAACACAAATGACAGATTGTGCACTGTAACGGTGAGAGATACAATTAACCGCTGATGTTTCCAAAACACAAAGGAATTTGAAAGTTATGCCATATTTATATAAGCGTATATAGTACGAATTCATTATAATGTCAGAGTAGGTGCTAATGAGATCTGGCTAAGCAAAAGAAAAGTTGCTTTAAAATTTTAACCTATGTTCTGGGTATTTAATGCTGCAATTAATATCCAAATGTAGGTACATAGATAGGTGGGGTGGGATATAAACGCAAATATAAACAGATCTGGGGCCATCGCGCTTCATATCATACACGTCACTTAATTGGTAAGGCATTACACGTACAAACTCTAAAGACAACGGTTCAAATTCTGCCCGCGTGGAATTTTTATTTTTTTATTTATAAAGAGCATAATCAGATTAGCAAAAAACACTTAGGAATATCGGGCCAGTAGTTTAAGAGCCTATCCAATGCAAACAATCAAACCTTTTCTCTCTATAATATAAGTTTAGATAAATAGATCAAAATAACTAATAATCATTTAAATTTATTAAACTGTTTCGTTCATGCTTAACGAACACTCCTGCACAATAAACAAACACTCTAGCCTCATAACTAGCTAAATGATCCGAAGAAAATTGACTCCCTTATCCATCCATCACAACACAAAACCAATATTTAGCATTTTCCTAATACACTCACCCGGATCCCCCCATGTCTTTGTGTTTAATAAAGGGAACACGGAGGCTATTATCCGCAAATACCGTACAGTAACGATTATTATCATAATACTCTATAATACTCGTGGAAATCTCATCAAGTGCAGATTTCCCCGTACCCTTTCACAATATTCTTTTGTTCGCTCACTCCAATCACGTCCACATCACAAACAACTGGAATAAATGGAGGGGAGATGGTCGATTTTATTTCTAACGGGACCGATTATTTTCTTATTCCAGCCAGTAATTTCTTAGGCAAGATGTTCTGTTTTCCGCAAAGAAGGTAATTTGGATTCGTAATGGGTCAATAACTGTTGCAATTCACCTGTATTTGTCGTTGGAATAACAAGCGAGGTTGAGGTTTCGACGCTGAAGTTCCAAGGCGGGTATAAAGCCAATTGGTACAAATCCTCGCTTTGCGGTTTTATTCGATTCGGGTTTTCAATTCAAAGACATGACACAACAGATTTTGTAACATTATGCAGCAGTTATAAAGTTTATAAGCTGAAAGTGGCGCAGCTAGCGCTTAAAAAATGGTGTCTTGATGAAGGATAAAGTGATTTCTATCGATTCCAATCCGTAAACTATCTTAATTTACGAGAAACTATTCTAAAGCCCACTCTTGTTATCTCCCTGTGTATTAAGTTAGCAAATTAAACATAAAAATGACCTGCGAATAAGCTTCTTAAGACTCATTACAACTTATTGCCTATACTTGCCATGATGAAAGCAATTCCTAAATAGCACAAAACACAGGAATGGTCTCTTTTTTCATGCTTAGTTGATCTAAAAGGCTTTCAGAAGCAGACAGAGCGGATGTAGCAGACGGCAGTTTCTTATTGTGAGTTAAAGAATATACAGCAGTATCTCTTTATCCCTTGTGACATATTTTTAGGATACTTTCAACTTACGAGTATAAGCAAAATTTTCTAGGTTTACATTCGCGTTTTGTTAAACGGCATTATATTGTTTCCCTTGTGTTATTATTAAAGCTGTTAGTCCTGGCTATTGTCGTTAAATAGCAATCTGAAGTTATATCAAAGCCTATTAGTATCTTGACAAACAGGAATTAGGTTTATATTCTACAAATTGTAAAAAATTAAATAACATTCATTTGTATATTTATCCTGTATATTTTGAGGTAAATTACTAAGAATATTCACAAAATAGGTACCAATTCTACTCATTCTCTAGGTACGACATAAAAATCATCTGTGAATTATAATCTTGAGCATCTCCTTACAACTGATTATCAATATTCAGGCATGATAAAAGCATTTTCCCAAGAGGCACAAAACACACAAACGAGGCTGACGGTCTCTTTTTTACGCTAAATTACACTAAAAGGCTTTCAAAAGCAGACAGAGCGGATGCAGCGGACGGCAGCTTCCGCTTAGGGCTTTAGAACATGCAGTAGCTTTTTTATCTCACTCACACTTATTTGTAACACTGAATGTTTTTAAGGTTCATGTTACTTCTAAAAGGAAGCTTTTATAGTAGGTTTTTTACAGTAGAATGTATTATGTTCGTTCAGTAAAATATTCGTTCATTAATTCAAAAACACGATATGAGGTGTTGTGTAAGATTCTTTACTGCATTTCATTGATATCCACGGTAATCGACTACTTTAAAACACGAAAATTGTACTAGTATGCTTAATATTTATTTTTATTCCAAGATTAATGATATAGTAAGTATTAATGCAAAACATTCTGAACATACTTAATATACAGACGTAACAATTATCTGTTAATAAGCATCTTAGTCGCTCGTTACAACTTATTGCTAATACTTAATCATCTGTGATTTTTGTGAAATTGCTTTCACAAATAGCACTCGGGAACTGGACCGTCTCTTTTTAACGCTAAATAGAATTTAGAGACAGTAGCTTTTGCTACGGGCTTTAGAACATGAAGAAGTTTTTTATCCCTCTAAAGTACTTTCATTTGTTTTTTACACAAAGTTTTAAAGGTTTCTGTAACTTGTTACTGAAAAAAATTACTGACATATTAATATTGTCTAACCACTGTGTTGAATATTTTCGAAGGTTTATGTATATCAAATAAGCATGATCTGTGAATAAGCATATTAAGTACCTCATAAGAACTTATTGCCAATACTTCGAAACCGTAATAGCAATTTCCCAAGTGGCATAAAACACAGCAACGGGACGATCTCTTTTTTACGCTAAATTGAACTAAGAAGCTTTCAAAAGCAGACAGAGCGGATGTAGCGGACGGCAGCTTCCGCTACGGGCTTTTGAACATGCAGAAGTCTTTCTATCTCTCTCACACTTATTTGTGACAACACAATGTTTTAGGGTTCATGTCGCTTGTTGGTCTATACTAAAATTCTTTACATTATCTCTAGAAAAGGATTATACGACTTTTGTCCACAATTTCAAAATTACCTACTAGTTATATAAAGGATAAAGGTTCCATTGGCAGGCAAAGGCAATCCAATACTTCCCCACAAAATAGCCATTTATATAAGATTTTCCCCAAATAACACTAACAAGAGCACTTAACTACCAAAGATACATATATAATTGAAAATTGCATAGAATATTTAAAGATGTCACCACTACATTATGATAAATACTTAATAATATGGAAAGTAAAGGCAGCCAAATGAAACGTAATTTTTATCATTTTCATAGAATACCTTAGCATATAATGGTTTACCTCACTCTTGACCGTTTTTCTGCCCCTTTTTTGGAGTGAGACAACATGCTTTTTAACCCTCTCATTCTTATTTATAGGCCTAACATTGAGTGTGAATTTCTATTCACTAACATTTTGGCTCGCAAAGCCGTTTAGGAAAGAATACGTTCTATTTTTAAATTCTGAGGAGAAGTGAGAAAACGTAACATATTTAAAACTTGAAATGGGACTTTAATGTAATGTTTTCCTGTATGTATTATTTAAAATACTCAGCATTGGTTTTGGAGTTCGATTATTAGAGTCAAATCAAAGATTAAATTTTTCAAATACTTTTTATTCATATTTTATACAAAACAAGCAGTTTTTTTTTAGTTTTATACAGATTATCAAGAAAATATTTTTTTTAAATCACCTCTATTATCGCAAACACTACAGTATTTTTGACATACACACATACATAATATCACGTCTTTTTCCCTTGCGGGGTGGACAGGGCTATATAACCTAAAGGCTTTATATTATATTTAGCATGCTGATAGGCTTGTATGTGAAAACCGGATTCAAAATAGTGATGGGTTGTTAGCCGCATCGCCTATTGACATGATTCCTGACACCCATTCCCTCGATCGGCTTTTACGTCCTGCGCGAGAAGAGAAGCAGTTAGTACATTCTACGTTTTTTATTTTCTCGCAGACCAGTGTTGAAGCATGGAAGCGTATTTTTAATATTTACCGTTATTCTTTCTTTGCACGAAATTAAGCACACCAAGGCAAAGCGTAGTGTAATCAACACACTTGGATAAATTAAAATTACCGAAGCATTATGTCACGCCTGTCAAGCGCAAAGCGATGCAAAAGGAACCTATTGTATTGACATTTTGCCAACAGCTAAATTAATTTGCGACAACGATTCCGAGTCTTTGATGTCAATAACAGCTGTTTATATTCTAGAGAGCCGCATTGAGCTCTTTATTTAGTCAAAGTACATTGAATAACAAAGAAAATTGGGCAAACTCCATTTATCTCGAGAGCGTCGCTACACGCCTCAAATGCAAGTAATATTTGAAAGTAAGATTTAGAACATTAGCATTTTCTAAACCAATACTCCAATTAAACTTAGTATAATTTGAAGAAAGAAATTCCTTTCTTCGTATGCTCGTAAATACAAAATTACGAAAAACGTCGATCTAAGAAAGCGTTAGTAAAATTATGAAAGAATGGGTGATTTATAAAGAGGTCAGCAAAATGGAAAAACGATTAGAGCTGAGAAAAATATTGTCTAGCGGTCTGTTAGTTTTAAGAAATGGATAAGATAAAAAAAGGTAAATATTTTCGAGATACCTAGGTCTCAATGGTGGCATGATGGCATTTCTTACGTTAAATTGTTCGGATGTGCACTACACTGGACACATTGAAAATTTTCTGCTTTTGCGTTACCAAAATCCAATTTCTAGTGATATTCAGATATCTTAAATTATACAGGTATATCTTAGCAACAATTTCAACTTTGTATCATTAACTGTATATGTTTTCCATGGCTTTGGCCTGATAGGATTATTTCCTTCGGTGTATTGTTTGGACGTACGCTACACTGGACACATTACAAATGGACTGCTATCGCGTTAACGTCTTTGGACTGGAAAACGTTCTGAATTAAATGGCATTCACACATGAATAACATTATAAAATTATACATTTTGCTGTTGTTTTATTTTATTTGCTATTGTTCGATTTTCGTTTAGGTTGTTGTCACAAATAAGCATAGCAAAAAAAGTCTAATTGCTTCTATCAAATTGGAGTCTATCCAGCCCACATCCTACAACAAATTTCACTTTCCGGTCAAAAGATCCATTTTTGAGAGTCTGTTTCTCTACAATCAAAAAACTGACAGAGATAAAATTACGCTCATTGCTTTTGCTTGTTTTTCGTGTGTGTAAGTGGCCAACACTGGTGTCAGATTTTACAAG
This sequence comes from Rhodophaea formosa, assembly GCA_963082605.1. Lineage (NCBI taxonomy): Eukaryota > Metazoa > Arthropoda > Insecta > Lepidoptera > Pyralidae > Rhodophaea > Rhodophaea formosa. The sequence goes on from OY720211.1 coordinate 13,706,873, forward strand.
CTGCCTAAAGGCATCTGACATAGCTTAACGACTGCCATCAATGATGACAGCCGAGACCAACGGCTTAACGTGCCTTCCGAAGCACGGAGGAGCTTGAGCTAGTTTTATGCCACTTGCGGTCACCCATCCAAGTGGGGACTGCGCCCGGGGTTGCTTAACATGCGCAAGCACTAATAATGCTCGTGCCCACTAGGCCATCGGGCTCCTACGCTCATTTGAAAGTTAATATAGTCTACTATCTTTTGTTGAATTACAACTTTCCTTTATGAACTTTTGTTTCTTTGTTACGGGCCCGGAAAGGGAAACGTCTCCAAATTTGGCACAATTTGGTTGACATGGTTTTTCAAGCTACTTAGTGACTTTAAGTCACGGAGGGTTTAAATGGTATGTAATTTCGAGTATTTTATAAAAGAATACCCACCAAAATGATAGTTGAAAAGGCATCCGTTAGAGTTTTATCGAATAAACTGAAAAAAAATCATAGGCACAGGGTTAAGAAAGTTGCAAACTTGGGCATAGACTACTCTTAGCGGTCTCTTAAATATATATCACCCATATGCGCGTTTTCACTGTTCGATGTAGATACTGACTGGCCTTTCTTTCATACAATTGACTTTACACGTGTACAAGGGTACTATTTTTGAACACGTGACACTCGCCTTCGAACAATTTTTCCGTACAGAAATCGTTCTAAGACGAGTATCACACGTTCAAAAATAGCACTCCAGGGCTTTAGCATGTCCAATAATTTCCTACATTGCCTACACTGTATTCTTATTAGGTGCGCTACACTGGACACATTACAAATGGACTGCCCTCACGTTATCATCTCTTGACTGGAAACCGTTCTGAACTGACCGGCATTCATGCTTGACTATAATGTTGAAAAATTATCAATTTTATTATAATATTGTTTTCGAAACATTTTTCGTTAATTCTATGTTAATGGAATTGGAAGCCCATTTTAAGGTTAAACAAAAGTATAAAGTAAAGGTACTCTTTTGATCATGACCGTATAAAAAATGAACACACTAAAGGAAACTGTTATCTTATGATAATGTAAAACATGTTATTGTAACCTTATGAATATAATATAATGAAGATAAATACGAAAGATTGTATATAAGTACATAACTTATGTGATGATATCACGCTATAACACTCTTAGATTTTATATTAATCCTGTTGGTGTTTTTGTAATTGGTGTTATCCCAATCCAAATCCCAACTAATATTATAAATGCGAAAGTGAGTTTGTTTGTTTGTTTATTAGTTTGTTTGTTTGTTACGCTTTCACGCCGAATCTACTGAACCGATTATCATGAAATTTTGCATACACATAGGTTAGGGTGCCGAGAAGGACATAGGCTATTTATTACGCGGGCGAAGCCGCGGGTAATAGCTAGTAATTAATATATTGAAAAATAGCAGCAACAAATAACAAGGACAATTTTCCGTAAATTAAACTCGTGTAATCCAATAACGGTAATTACCTATATTCAGGGACATTCTTGTTACAATTCGATAGCAGTCCAATTACGTCCATGTTGCCGTTTACTCGGCATCCGTCCAATAAATAAGGTCCAGGTCTTGACAATATTGCACACTGGCTATTTAGTAGCTAGCCAGTGGTATCACAGGATAATAATAATTAATATATTGTGTATTCTTAGCGATTTAACAATTAACAGACGCAATATTTTTTGCTGCCGTTGGTTCCCGGCATAGTAGAATAGAACCACTCTAAGCCTTCCCGTGGATCTGGTAGAAGGCGACTTAGAAAACTCAAACAAAATAAAGCTTATAACCATCGAAGATACCTCTCTAACCTGTCTGGCCAGCGTGGCGAGTGTAGGCCAAACCCTCTGTCTGGTCTGGTTAATTGGCTCTTAAAGTACTGAGAGGGTCGTGCTCCTGCAGTGGAGACTAAAAGAGACCTCATGATGATGATTTTGTTGTAAGGAAAAGCTGCGAGAAAAACGGAAACGCGTATGGTATTCAAGCTTCATAACCGAATCACTAAAAGAAATGTTTTGCAATAATAAAATGGAAAGTTTTTGTATATTGTGCCAACCCCACACGAAATAGGGGGATTATGTACAAAAGAAGAAGTAAGTATTGATATGAAAAGAATAATAGTCACTGTTTATAATAGAATTGATTATAATATTCGTTGGCTTTTCGCTTTCTTTACTTTTCATCCGAAATACTTTCTACAAATAATTCCACTGACAGGGAATAAAGTAATATTTGATATCATTACGAACTATTTCATGACGAAGCACTAAAACTGCCCTTAAGAGGATCGACTACCTGTAATTTTTGTACAAAAAGCAATAACTCTTCCACACCCCTAAAACTTTACGAAATGAGGAAATTTTGGTGTCATTCGATTTAGCACACCTTAATATAGGGCTCATCGTTTGTTTTATCGTTTTTTTTATTGATTCGGTTTAGGTTAATTTAAATAAATTGAAATGCCCCGGGTATTTTTTATGTAAAAAATATGGATATTTACTTAGATGCTGATAACTTTTGTTGTAAGCAACAATACTACTTCTCCAATTTATCAATAATGAGAAAAAAAAAATATTGAAATTGGACTATGTTTAAGTAGGTGGGGTGGGAAGCGTTATCGCTTTTTGTATAAAAATTTACATGTAGTCTATCTTCTTAAGCGATCTCCTTCAAATAGGTATTCAAAACAATTTTCATCACATTTTTTTTACTAAAATGGAGAGATATTTTCAAAGAAGAAACAAGCAAGAGGTTATTACCAACATTCGGGGACACTCTTGTTACAATCCGATAACATCGCAATTACCGTCCAGTTTGCCGTTCATCCGACATACCGTCCATAAATAATCGGATTACATTTTGAAGGGTGCTGTAAAGGATCGTACTCACAGGGATAAAGGAAGGCAACTAATTTGTACGCATGGTGATATACCTATGCTTAGTTCATACGTTATGTAATTGTTATTTGGGGAGGGAGAAAAGAAACGACATAGAGTATCAGCTGCTTCTTTCTGCGCAGACCGTAAGCAATCGAGGGAATGGGCAAAAGTCTAGGGGATCATGGCAAATTAATACAGTGAAAATAGCAACCCATCACTTTAATGATTATGCTTTCCATCAACAACATGGTCTTATCACGGATAAAATCGTGAAATATGTTTATGTAATTTTTTAACTAAAATCCAGATTTATCAGCCATATTTTTTTTGATAAATTGCAATTAGTTCTTTCTGCGTGAAAGTAACTAATGGATCTACATATGTATCATTGTGGTACTAACCGTGGTTTGAGTTATATAATTATACTTACAAGGGGGCTGGTTTGACTAAATGATTTGCCACTAATAGGTATAGGTCATCCAAATAGCTTCAGATGTTGATTCTGTTTTTGAAAGTAATCACAATCGCATCAGCGCATTAAAAAATAAAGAGCTCATCAATTCTTCCAACCGATGAACAGTATGTGTTTATGCCCCTGGTCAGGACGATTGTTCGAGAAAAACGGTCATAATTCAGGAATATACTTGAAAAAAGGGTTTGCCGCACACAATATTCTGTTCGTGTGTTTACAGTTCCTAAAATACGAGACCGACATTCAGCGTCGTTACGCATGGCAATGCTATTTGAATTTTTGACAAATAATGCTAAAATTACGTCGCATTATAGCGGGACCGTACTTCGGTTGAGCATAAGTTTGGTGGCAATGAAACATACCTATTTAACACACAACAAAACGTAATGTTAAATCCGCTGCGGAACTTAGAACCCATTCAGTATACATAGTGTTTAGTCGCCGTGTGGTTCCCGGCAGAGTAGAATAGGACCACTCCAAATCTTCCCGTGGATGTCGTAGAAGGCGACTTAGGAAACCCAAGCTAAATAAAGCTTATAGACATTAAAGAAACCTCTCCGACCCGTCTGGCCAGCGTGGAGAGTGTAGGCCAAATCCTTTGACTGCTCTGGCTCTGAAATATATGGTTGTGGTAGTGCAGGGAGGGTCGTGTTCCTGCAGTGGAGACTAAAAGAACCTGATGGATGGATGAATGGATAGTATTTAGGTAATTCATTCAATCGTGACTTTTAACTTTTTGACTTTTAACTTCGAAGAGACAAGATGTCTTTTTGATAAAAACATGACCGGTACAAAAACGTTTTTAACTCACGACGACACAGCTTACTTCATTAAATTTATCTCAAGTTGTTGAACTGCTCTTTTAGTGAAGTAATCTCAAAGTTTTACAGATATCAAAAGTAAGTACGCAAATAAAGTATACCTATGAATAAGTGCTATAGAATATCAAATATATATCCATATGGTGATGCATGAAAAAATAATTCATAAGAAATATCCAAATTACATATGAATAATAATTAAAACTACTTAAAATTAATTAAAATATTTACAAATTATATAGTCCCTGCAAACCATCACCTCGGGTAACGTGCCCAAAAGGCTGGCACTGGCAGCATTGCCACTTTGGATGGCATATTAATTATATTTCTAAGGCTAATAATTGAGCCAAATTTTTTTTAAAAATTGAGCAAAAGCCAAAACCAGGAAGGAATATCGTTGTTTATCAACCCATCTAAATAATTAATAATGGCTTTTGATCAGTCCTCTCCTTTAAGTACGAACGGCAACGAACACCACATTTCGCGTTTTGTTGTCAATTTGACTAACAGTCCAATTTGCTGGCGGCGCAGAAACTGAATACTAATTGGTTGTGATGTTCGAGAAAATACGAAGCGGATAGTTGTTTTGTTGATCTGTTGTTTTTATTTTATTCTCGGAAATACGCCTTATTCATTACTTAAAACACATTCTACTTGCTAGCCTTATCTTTATGAAAGAGACCTTAAATGAGCTGTCAATGAATATATTCATGATTGTATTATCTGGTGCTGTTGCCAAGTTGGGTTTTGATTTATTTAATTAGGTTTTTATCCATGTTCAAAATAAGCCAAAACCAGGAAGGAATATATATCGATGTATATCAACCCATCTAAATAATTAATAGGGTGGCTTTTGATCTGTTCTCTCCTACTTAAAACACATTCTACTTGCTAGCCTTATCTTTATGAAAGAGACCTAAAATGAGCTGTCGATGAATATATTCATGATTGTATTATCTGTTGCTGTGGCCAAGTTGGGTTTTGATTTATTGCCAACGCCGCGTCGTTTCCGGTTTCCGGATCGGACCACTCCAAGTCTTCCCGTGGATGTCGTAGAAGGCGACTTAGGAAACACAAGCTAAACAAAGCTTAGAAACATCAAAGAAACTCTGACTGCTCTTGCTAATATATGGCTCTGGTAGCACTAAGAGGATCATGCTTCTGCAGTGGTTAATTGCAAAACTAGGAAAAGTGGAAAAAATGTAGTTATTATTATATCTTAACCTTTAAAGCCTTTTACGTCATTAGCAACACTTCATGGTGCTATCGTACAAAAGATGTAAATAACAATTTTAGTCTAATTTTTATATATACCCACCCAATGTTCATGTAGCTACTTAGAATCCTACTTTATGTAATACTAGTATCATATTATAATCCTCCGTTGTGTACACGTTTTATCACTACATCATCCATTACGATTTGAATCTCTTTAATAAAAATTGTTTATTATATTATAACCGTAATGGATGTTAAGTGCCCATCGAATCTTTATACATCGTAGTTGTCAAAAGTAAGCAAAAAGGCATACAAATCTTATTTACATTAAGTGTCGCCAAATATGACACGTTTTATTATCATCATCATTTCGTGTAGGTGACACGGTCAGTCGACCATGCACACCCTGTTGTCAGAGTTCTTCGAAACCGCCTCTCGGTCTCTAACGTGGGTTCTTTAACGACTACCAGATGGCAGCCGGGACCAACGGCTTAACGTGCCTTCCGAAGCAAGGAATCATCTTTCTTATCAGAAAATCAGATGATTCATGCCTGCAATGTCCTAACCAAACTGGAAACAACTTAACAAAGTATGCTTCCCGTGGGAATCAAACCCCCCCGGGTTACGGAGGCAGTTAATTGCAAATAATTAACGTTTTATTATAAATGTACTTCATGGTATGTAACCGTAAAGTAATAGTTACAGCAGGAAACTGAAATAGATTGTATTCAATTACGAACAAGTTCATACTATCTCACTTATCCCCATATTACCTTATTCCACTAATTTTGCTTCGTAACTGTACCCCAATTACATTGCGTGTAAGTTTCCATAGTTAAATTGCTAACATTTTCATAACGACATCAATTTTCCTAATTGTTCATATGGGCTGTTTAGAAGTTGTTCAGGACTCAGCTTGTACCGTAATAACTACTTTAGTTATTTAGTTGTAACAGTGGGTGTAATAATCGCATCTATTTATGGTATTTCTGCTAAAGGTCATACATGATTTTAAGGAGTCTAGTGCTACTTCCATTAAATAAATCTTTTGAAGGAAAACGAATTAAAACTACGAGTATATACTTAAGGCCGTCATTAAGAGAACTAGTGATTATCGCCAAAAACGGCCGTTTTTGGCGGTAATCTGATTCTCGTCATTCTCACTGATTCTGATAATATTAAAACATGATTCCAAAAATACTCCACAGGTTATTTACTAAGGCTTATAAGATTTACATTCTTGAATTTCTTTCTATTTGTAAAGTATTAGAAATAAAATTATTGGCTTCGGCAGTGTGCCTAGTGTGGGGCGTTAATAAACTTCTGTTTACAGTATAAATTGTGAACGTGAACCTTATATAAGCATTTTCGCCAAAAGGGTTTTCGTCAAAAATGCTTCGAAAAGCGTCACTTTTTTTTTGTTAATGAATTCCTTAAGGCGAAGGGAGTACACACACTAGCGCCACCCAGCAATTAATTCTATAAGTCCATAATCATATCAAATTAAAAAATGTATAAGCTTAAACCCCAAGTAAATTACTTAAAGTATCATTGGTACAAGTTCTCACTATTTTTAATTTCTATGAAAAGTAACAAAAAGAATATTACAAGTAATTTACTAGGGCAATCAGCTATTAGATTTTTTAAATTTGATTTGATTTAGGAGTAAATGCATTAATTGCTGGGTGGCGCTAGTGTGTGAACTCACTACGCCTTAAACAAGAACCTTACTGGTTTAAAATAACTATGTGTAAACTGAAAAGACATGCTGCGTACATAATTCAACTGACAATTTAAAATAAACAAAGTAAATTGAAGAATAAAGTACGAGCTGTTTTCACGACTTCTATAACCGCTAATTACCTAGTTCTCTTTCAATGAAAGAACTCTTCCAATCAGTTCAGAAGTTTTTGATTTTATCCATTCCAAACAAACACGCAATAAATTTTCTTATAAAGAGGAACGATTTTTCCGACTTTTCCAGATATAGTTCGAACCAGATAGCTTATACGCCTTAATTGTTTATATAGCTTTACAATTACATTTATATAATTTACCTTCTGTATATATAATTTCGTATACACGACAACACAACCGTTTTAAAATTAATTTTATTTAAATTGCTTTCTGGCCTTTGATTGAGTTGAAAATGGTACAAGAAAAGTGGCCAAATATTGCGGCTTCAAAATACACTGCCAATCTGAGCCAAGTTTGAGGCAACTCGGCTTACACTCAAAGTGGCCCAGTTGAATGAGCCAAAAACACGATAATTACATCCTACTAAACTTTGGTTTTAAAGCAAATAATCCATATGAAGACCATTGTAATTAGCAGTGAGAAAGGTATATCGGTTGCTTTATTATTACTATGTAAACCAGTTATACAGTATTTATAAGAAACAGTCGTTTTCATAAAGTTCCTAACCTAAACTAACAGTGCAGTAATAGCAGCAGGTACCCAATCCAATTAAGAATCATATTTTATACAAATGTGACACAACAACTCAGTTCTTCTGAATTAAGTTGGATAATCACTGGATCTTAGGTTACAGTTAGCTTAATTTCCTAATGAATATATAAACAAAACTTGCATTTTATAATAAAATTATAACATCATAATGACATCTCTAACGATCCTATGGCGTGCATATTAATCTGTTTACTTTTAATCTACCTCTGTTTTCTAGGTAAATCGGTATTAAGCTTTTACAACTAAAGACTTAATAATCGACTTGATTGCGGGTAAAAACCAACCAGGGCAGGTCATTTCATACAAGTTTTTTCAAAGAATTATATTTTTTTTTATTTTGGAAGGGCTGTCGCTTCCAAACTAAAAAAAATCCAAATTAAAATAAACAACTTATGTCATTCAAGATAAAGCAAGAATTCAAACGATACTTCTTACATCCTTATTTGTTCAAAAAATAAACATTCTCGTATGAAAATAAACAACCTTTGTTTTGTGTGACCAAGCCTGAAATCGACAAAATTAATGAGCTTTTCAAAAGTAGGTTGAATAGGTACCTCTAATCCAAAATGTATAGAGTAGCTGATATTTTTTCCTCGATTTGAAGCTTGTTTGCAAAATAAATGATTTCGTTTTTATGTGAGAACGTGAATTTAAATTATGTCTAGGTCAACACTTAACACATCGTATTATATAAATAAGACACAATTATTCTAAGTTATTACTAGATACTATTTTAAAACAAAATACTCTGCCGCGTCTGTCTGTCGGTCTGTCGCGATAAACTCAAAAACTACTGAATCGATTTTCATGCGGTTTTCTTCAATGGATAGCGTGGTTCTCGAGAAATGTTTTAGTATATAGCTTGTATTATATAAATAAGACAAAATTATTATAAGTTAAGACTTGGTTACAAGCAACATCTAACTATTAAGGCCTTATTCAGGTAAACGCGGCAAGTTTTCAAGATTCAGTTAGCGAACTTTATCTTCGCGTCATAAAAATGGTAAAATATTGTGTTATAATGAGGTTGCAAAAGTTTCTCCTTAACTTGATCTCAGGCATCTCCTAGAGTAGTTTTTTAATGTAACTATCCGTTTGATAAATAAATATCACAGTTTAAGATTGGAAAACATTTCTTTAAGACGAGCTTCGTGGCGCGCAGCGGTCAACACGCCAGTCTGCGACACGGGGGTCCCGGTTTTGATCCCTGCTCATGATGGAAAACGATCTTTTTCAGATTGACTTGGGTATTGGATGTTTATCTATATAAGTACATATTATAAAATATAGTGTCGTTGAGTTAGTATCCTGCGACACAAGTTTACACACATTACAGTGGGACTAGCTCAATTTGTGTGATGTGATACTTATTTTAAACCTGAAAATTTAATACGGTATCACAACACAACACAAGAAAATTTTTTATTAATTAGAAAAAATAATAAAAAAACATGTACAAATAGTATAAATGCGGTTTAAATGCGTGTGCTTAGGTATGGTGTAAATTAAAGAAATTGGGTGAGAAATGACGTAGTGCACTGAAAGAGGATGAAGTGATAAAATTGAGAGGGAAGACATATAGAAAGATGGATAAAATAAGAATTTTGAAGAAACTTTATAATACATATTTGAAGGCCGGCCTCGATACATAATACCCGTACCTGATGCCATACTTTCCACTTTGCAGCCACGGACAGGCAGTTGAGGATGACATCAATGATCACTTTCACCACCGTCACCATGTGATCACGATAGGGGACACATTTCTGTTTTTGGCCACCATTCAGTATATGCTTACCCCTCCATGACTCCATCTGGCCATTTCTTTGTAAGGCTTTTAATATTTATGAAAGCTGAATAAACAAATATTAAAGTTTAGTGGCTATGGTTTCGATTTCAATCTGTACATTGCGGTAATGCACCAAAAAGCGTGCAGATAATTTATGTACAGCGTATCCTATTTTAACCACAATTTTAAAATAATTACTGTAATTTTTCATTCCCCGCATTAAAAAATATGTAAAATCGTAATTATATATAATTTTGCTAATGAAAACGAGATTGTAAAGTTTTTTCTGGCTTAATCAAAGTATTATTAAAATTTTACAACCATATTGTAGGAGTACAGAAAAGGGAAGTATCTTAATAAAATTAAAAAATATATATTTACAGACCCTGTGAGCTTCTAGCAAATTGGCGTTCAAATAAGATTTTCTGAAAAGCTTATCACAAGGTGGTGGTGGCACTGAATCGACCAATGAACCACTTTTATTGTTTATTATGCGCCTCAGTGCTGACGTCACTTATCCTAATTATAAATCCTAATTAGAAGGTGAGAAGCACCGATATTATTTAGTCAGCAGATACAACATGTGAGGTTTATGCAACACCAAGTCCATGTCCCAAATTTGTTTGAAATTTGGGACATGGACTTGGTGTTGCTCATCACTGCAAATTGCAACAATAACAAACAATGACATTTTCAATGTGAAATATAGAATTTTTCCAGATTCTATGAAAATAAATATTTATGTTCAGTCTGAATGTAGCAAAACGTTTGATATTTTTCATGTCTTGATCAAAAGTCCCAACCCACTTATCCCTGACCGAGACAGAGCTTAACGCGAGCAAAGCATCCTTCATAGATTAAAGAGGAATTTCGTCTTTCTGGCGTCTCTGCTTCATCTTATTATTCAACTACGAAAATGATGAATTATTACTCAAACTTAAATATTTACATTCTACTTTACTTTCTTTCGGATCTATTTTGTACCCAGAAACGTTTAATCAAATTATAAAGGTACACATGTCTAGGAATATGAAAAGGTCTCTTCCATGTAATAACATGACCATGCAATATTTACCGACCACTTACTCGAACGTCCATTAAGATATTGCTCATCAAAATAATACCTAGAAATAATAGTAACGAATAGTTTTGTATTTTTTTCTACGAATATAAAAAAGTTTGTCACATGTCTTTCGATATAATTATTTTTTAATTTATAAAGAAATAAATACTCCTTTATCTTCTGACTGCTCAGGTTAATATATGGCTCTGGTAGTAGTGGTTGTACCCCTGTAGTGAAGACTAAAGAGACCCGATGATGTGATAATGCAACACTCCCTACAAGTTTCCGAAATGTAAAATGGTGTTTATTATATTATTTTTTTGCGCCCAAATAGAATAAGGATACATAGACAGAAAGCAACTTTATTTTATACTATGTAGAGATAGTGATTTGCGTAGTCGCCAACAAACCGGCATTAAATGCCAGGTTAAAAGCGTTGGGGACTGTACTGGTAGGTCATAATTATCTTTAAATTTTCTCTGCAAACTTGGGTACGAAACCTTAAAACAAGGTAAGTAGAATCTCACTGGTCACTGTTTTACTTTATTATTATGACGCCTGCCATTGGCGTGTCGCGTCCGATAGCGATCGCTGGCGTGGAAACACACCTCTGTACATTAGCTGATACAATTCATATGATAAACTCTGTTGTAGGTGACAGACTCGCGTGACTGACACTACTCGTCTATTTTTAGACTAAACGAGTTATTTTGAACTTATCTTTAAGTATTTTACATGACTGCCGAAAAAGTATGTAAATTTCTTGATTTTGTCATTACTTTTAAATGTCTTTATTCCGTATTTGACATCTTTAGAATCCTTACATGCTCCCGAGTGTCAATTTTGCCACAAAAGTAATTTTTTATTATTTTTTTGCAAATAATTGCTTGTTACATTTAAGTACGGTTAAATAATAGTACTTTAGCTACCTACATTGTGCTTCAGCTGTCATAGTACAGTAATAAAATTGTTGGGCTATATTTTCAGAGTGTTGAATTTAGGAATGTCTCGCTCCATAGACTATTTGATAGAGAAATCCCTCTGAAATTCAATTACTTTGGTATTTTACTACTAGTCTATAAATTATGGTGATAACAGTTGGAATCTTATGCTTTGTCTCACACAAAAGAAATGGATAACTATTGTGTGGGTCTTTCTTGATTGGTAGAAAGTGGGGGTTTTGAAGATCACACCAGAGCCAGATTATAATCTTTATAAGTACTTATTAAAATATAGTTTCGTTTAGTTAGTATCCTACAACACAAGTTTACAACTAACTGTGCAGCTATCTCAATCAGTGCGATTTGTCCCTATATATTTATTATTTTCCCAAAAACTGAAAATTACATGTCGCGCCGATGAGGAATTAAATCTCGTCTCTTTTTTTTTTTTTTTTTTCAATTTATTTGGGTAAGCAAACAACGGTACATTGTATAGTACTAAAAGGTAAACTAAAAATATGAATAAATGTGCCATCAAAACCGCTAACCACAGATTACTATGATCTATGACAGAATTAAGAAAAAATCGATAGAAAGTTGAGATGGGTTGGGTAACGTTAAAAATTTACATTTGTTGAGTGATCTAAATAATTACATACATATAGTGACTAATTGTTTTTAGAGGTTACATAGCTTTAATCTTGTCTAATATAGCTGTTTTAAATGTGCCGATTCGTGCTGCCAGTATGTCAACATCATTAAATAAATGATTATATGTATCAACCAATCGGTGTAATGGTGATCTTTTACCAGCATTTGTTCGGCAAACCGTACTATGAAACAGCTTACATGGGTGACGAGGATTTACTCTATTAGGAACTTTATAGCAAAGTTGATTATGTAACGGCATACAGTCGTATCTGTTGTTACAAACATCATAAAGAACAATCATTTCAAGTTGCAGACGTCTATGTTTGAGAGGTAACATATTATATTTACTTAAAAGATCTGAGTAAGACATATAGCTGCGGTAACATTTGTAGTGCATGAATTTTAAAAATCTCTTCTGTATTGATTCTATTGCATCTATGTAAGTATTATAAAATGGATTCCATACGGGCACGGCGTATTCGAGCTGGGAGCGTATCAAAGAAGTATACAGGAGGCAATAAGTCTTAGAGCGTGTGAACTGAGAACAAGATCGCGCAACCAATCCGTACATCCTTCTGGCTCTGCTGATTACGTTATCGACATGTATGTCAAGGTGTAACTTAGTGTCAAAAGTAACTCCGAGGTCTTTAATGTTATCAACTTTCTCCAAAAGAGTATTATTTATTAGATAACTTGTATCTATATTATTAATTTTTTTGGAGAAAGTGATTGCTTTACATTTATTTACATTCAGACTCAATTTGTTCTGGTGACAGTAGTCTGAGAATCTATCTAAGTCGGATTGAAATTTTTGATGATCTTCAGTGCTTTCTATAGTGTGATATATCTTTATATCATCAGCGTATAAAAGAAAATTACAAAATTTAAAACACTGGCTTACATCATTGATAAAGATGATAAAAAGCAATGGACCTAAGATGGACCCTTGGGGGATCCCAGAACTAACGTTAACAGAGCCAGATGTATGACCATTAACAACAACTCTCTGAGTACGACGAGTAACATAAGATTTTAACCACCGCCAAAGGTTTCCACGGATACCATTAAAGGCAAGTTTTTCTAATAGGATCCTATGATCCACCCTGTCGAATGCTTTTCGATAGTCAGTATATACACTATCAGTTTGTTTGTTTGCATCCATTCCTTCAAACAAGTATGAGGCATAAATAATTAAGTTTGTAGTAGTAGAGCGTCGCTGGACAAAACCATGCTGTTCTTGAATGATTTTATTATGGAGAAATGGATATACATGGTTATGAATCAACCTTTCAAAAAGCTTCGACAAAGCGGACAATATGGATATAGCGCGGTAGTTCTCCACGTCATCCTTAGGTCCACCTTTATGAACTGGAACAATTCGAGCGGCTTTCCATATTTCAGGGAACACACCTTCCTTTAAACATAGGTTATATAAGTATGTTAAGGGTTCGCAGATTACTTCAGCTGTAGCTCTAAGAAAACGTGGAGGAATACCGTCCAATCCAGGACCCTTATTTATATCAAGTAAGCGCAATTCTTTCAGTACTTCATCTTTTGATAGACAAATACCACCAAATATAGGATCCGAGTCACAGTATTTGTCCGGAATACTTGATTCATCAAAACTGTCATCAACACTAGAGGGCTCGTATATTGAATGAAAGAAGTCAGAGAATAAATTACACACGTCTGAAGGGTTATCAGCAATAACGCCTTTATAGTGAACCCGGCTCGGGATATCTGATTTGTTTTTCTTATTTTTAATATATGTCCAGAAGTGCTTAATGTCTCCCCCGATGCCTTCTTCAACTGTGTCCATATATTTCCTGTAGCATTTATGACACTCAATTTTAAATCTTTCCCTATATATACTAAAAGTCTCATAGTCGGATAAGTTATTGTATTTTTTCCATTTTTTCCAGGCTTTTACTTTATTTTTATAGATATGTATCAAGGCAGACGAAAACCATACCGGATATTTAGAGCTTTTTGTTTTTTTTACTAGAATATTTTTTCTTATAACATTAAAGATTTGCTCATAAAAAATAGAAACTGCATCCTCAGCTGATTTTTGTTCAAATAAGGGCGCCCAGTTAATCGACTTAAGGTCAGAATTCACTGTTGAATAATCAGCATTTTTGAAATCATAGTATAACGGAGGTCTTGTGTAAACTGGTTTAATAAAATTACTCAGCTGCAAAAATACATAATAAGGGAAAGGGTGATTTTTGTTAGCCGGGACCAACGGAGAGGCGGGTAATTGTGTTTTACAGTCAGTAATATTTGTTATAAATAAATCCAATATTCGTCCCTTGTCGTTTCTAAATCTATTGTATTGAAGACCATTAAGTGACTGAATTAAGCTAATCATGTACCTGTTCGCTAAATTATTACTACTATCTACAACGGGTAATAAGTGACAACCGGTATCTTGCCACTGTAGGGAAGGAAGATTATAGTCTCCCACTATTATAAAATCATTCACCTCGGGCGACTGTATAGCGGCTGTTAAAGTATTTAAATGTGTGTGATATATCTGAGCATTCAAACCGGGCGGAACATAGGCAGCGCTTATGATGCAACGGTATCCGGGCAGACGAAGCTCGAGCATCAGATGATCGATCAACGGTGAAGGGGCGGGCGGGGGGTCTGCGCCGGCGCTGCGCGGACACGTGTACGCAACAACAGGTAATTCGCGTCGCACTGCCACCAGCACCCCACCCCCGTCCCTCCGCTCGGTGAGCGCGCGATCTCGGTCACATCGGAATACCCTATATCGAGAATCTAAAAACTCGTCATTATGTACCTCAGAATGGAGCCATGTCTCTGTGAGGATAATTACGTCGTAGTCGTACAGAATTATATTCATGTAAAGAGTGTGCAATTTTGTTCTCAGGCCTTGGCAGTTTTGATAGTAAACGGATATAGAACCTTTATCCATAAAGTAAATTTACCAGAAATAAATATGTGTTAACTGACAAGTAATGATCAGTAACAGCTTGAACACTCCCAGGTTTTTGAAACCCTAGTTTGGTTGAAAAATAAATAAAAGATAGTGAATATACAAACCTTTGTATTCTTAGCCGAGCACGTATGGATACCAAACAAGTACAAGTACCTTTGAAATGTACACATATGCTTGTATATTTCATCGTCGTCTCACATATCATCCACATTTTAATCCCATTGTATGATATACTCGGCAACCGCAACCATTTGCGAACATTTCCTCTGGCAATAACTAGAAATTCATGACATTGTTTGCTTCATTTCATGACATATGCAAATAAATTTGCGGGAGGCCACAACGGCCAATATAGCGTATTTTATTCAGCGCTAAAGTTAACGGCGGTAATAAAACCACGTTATCTGAGGTGTGTAAAATTGAGTGCTACCTGCTGAAGCATAAACAGAAATTACTTTTAATAATACAGCAATTTATCTGTTTTATGGTATCCTGACCCCGATGGATAGGGATGACGGAAATTGAAGCCGTCCATGTTATATGTGATAACCACACATTTTTATTTCTTATTGGTATTTAAAACTTGTACAGAAGTTCTTTTCAGGCTTCATGTTTGCTTCTTAGTGCTTCATTCTACTATTAGCTTTATGATACTTTTTTCATGATATGGATGTAACTTTTAATAATACAGCAATTTATCTAATTTATGGTATCCTGACCCCAATGAATGGGGATGATGTAAGTTGGAGCCGTCGATGTTGTCTTGTTGGTATTTAAAACTTGTGCAAAAGTTATTTTCAGGGTTCATGTTTGTTTGTAAGATAGTGTTTCATTCCCCTATTAAGTTTCATGACGTTTTTTCATATAACGGATGTATCTCTTGACTATAATTATGCTCTCTAAAAGTTTCCATCGTGCCTTTAAAATTTTCCAATTCTTGTGTGCGTGACAGCATTGTGATAGCGACAAAAAAAAGTTGACATATTTCTCATGTCAACTTTTGTCTTGGAGTTGTATTGTATTTAGAGTTATGTATAAGTATCATAGTCTATGAGCTGGACACAAGTTTTTCAAGGTTTTTAGGCTAATATAGTGTAAAATACTTTATATTCTTTAATGATGTATCGGTGGGTGCTGTAAAGTTAAAACCAGTACTACAACGAGTCATATAACTTTTTGACAAGACTTTTATAGTTATGTATTTTTTATTACATAAAAATGGTTTGTAGTATGATTTTGAATGCAAGAAGCTTTCAATGAGTAAAGAATCTTTCTGATTTAATAATGTCATAATATAACAAACTCAAAGAGATTCTCAACTTTATTAAACCTTATTGAAAGCGACTTGAACTCTGAAATTTGTGAAAATCAATGTGACGTAATCACTTGGTTGTAGCAAAATCATCCTCTTATCATATTCCCAATAAATTGAAATCCGCTTTGCGAATACTTAACCGAATAATTCAGGGTTATAAAGTTAAGAGCATCTCCAATGATCGGCTCTTGCTTCGAGTGGGGAGAAAGGTGCTCAATTTGGTAAGAGTATATTTTGAAGATTTCTTCCAAAACTCTCAACGAATATCTCGGAATAAGGAAGTTCAGGTATTTGTAAGTAACAACAAGTAAAAGGCTTTATAAATTAAACCACGGTCTATACTAGATTACTAGTAGTACAAAGACGTTAAAAATAATAGTCACTAAGTAGTAATTTTTAAAAAATTAATAGATTTTTTTTTTAGTTACTGAATACCAGGGATTGAATAACCGAAAAAAATACGGTTAAATCGGTAAGCGGTATGACGTCATACCTTTATATTTCGATACCTTAGAATAATGGTACCTTCAAATTACCATACCATAAAGAAACGGTACCTGTACGATTTTGGTATTGTAATATTGCGGTATCGTTATTTTTTTCGATATTGGAATTATGAAATAAAGGTTTTCATTGAACTTTACCGCAGAGGATTCGCCTCAATGTTTTTCGTCGCATCATTTTTTCGGTACTGAAAATATTTCAGTTAAGGTACCAGTAATTATAAAGGTATCGATACATAACGATATCGTAAATGTATAAATACCATTATTTATATTTAGCTGTATCACAACCGTAATTGTCAACCGATTTGGTTCTACGTTTAAATGTAAGGTGTATCGTAATTTTATACCGGTACCATACCCTTATACCTTTACCGTTTTCAACCCCTGCTGTATACATACTTAACTGTCTATGTCAAAAACTAGTGAACCGATTTTTATGAAACTTGCACATTCCAAGTAAGACTATGTCACGTTCAATCTCCAAGCAGACAGTTTTCGAGATATGCGTGATATTTTTTGAAGTTTCCGTACTTTAGTGGAACCACTCCATCCTTTCATAAACATGTTATGCGAATACGAGCTAGTAACGGACGAGGATATAACAGGTTTTAGAACTTTGGTGTAACATCCAAGAAAACAGGTAGTATCAACATGCAATTTTAAAGAGGAACGCGAGTACCAAAGTCTTAAAGCTGAGGTTGCCACCAGCAATTTACTCATCATTTATCAATTTTTTTGCATCATATATGTACTACGTCGAAGTTTACCTAAACTTCAAAACACGGCACGCTTAAGATCAGAGACCGGATATTCTAGTGCATATTTAGGTAAATATGCACTAGAATACCCGGTCTCTGATCTTGAGCGTGCCGTGTTTTGATTTAGGGCGATTTTTTAAATTAACTGCTCGTACATATTTATTTATTTGTCCGACCCCAACCTTCCTTTAGTATCTCCAAAATCACAGACTTATACTATTTGTATAAATAAAGTTCAACTCCGCGCCGGAAAGCTGGTGCCTCTCATGTACTAAGTTTACATAGGCTATCAGAAGTAAGAGAAAGAAAACAAGTTTCGCGCAAAGCATTTAGAACAATATGTAAAAAAAAATATTTTTGGATATTTAATTACCCGTTCAATAAAACCTTAAAATGATTTTCCATTAAGGCGCTGTGCTTTAGAGGATTACCGTAAAACGTCTATTTTTTCGTCGCGCAGTTAGCCTTATTTTTCATGGAATGCTAGCATGAAAAAAATATGAAATACAGTTCAAAGATCAAAATAAATGATTACATAAAAATATTTTCAAAAAAATATTAAAAACCCAGCGAAATAAAATAGCAAAATAGCTATATCCAGAAAATATTTCGTCGCGAATTACTTGATATTTTCAGCGACAACTATCTACTTTTTTATGTATATTAAAAGTATTACTTAATGAGCAAGAGGGATACCTAAAAAAAATACAATATTTGATTATAGTTATTGAATTATTAAATTAAAACTGAAAAATAACAACCGTAATGGCAGACACGGTTTGAACTAAGACTGGTGTCAGGCCAACCGGTATCGCCACTTTCAACCTTATTTCATTACGAGTACGTACTATATCGCGCGATACTCAGGTACAAAGCCAGTCTGTGACGAGCCGTTGGACGAGTAGGTCACGTCTCGCTGCTTGACGACTAGTGACTTCAACGTTTACGTGTATTACCCACCTGTCGATGTTATTTTTGAAGTCTCAATTTGTTTGTGTGTATTGACACTCGTTGGATTTTGTCACGATTTTGTGATGGACATATATCAGGTTTTAGTTTTGTGATAATTGACACTTTTTAGGTTAGTTTTAGTGATACGTATAAGTACTGACACCTTTTAGGTTTCTTATTTGTGACATTTGACACTGTGTATTTGAATTACCTACTTATTTGTGACTTTGTGTTTATTGTCTGTTTTTTGTGTCTAAAATGGGAAATAAAAAGAATAAAACAATTCGACGATATTGTACAAGGAAAAGACGCAACAAGAATAAGAGGAACACAGTATCTCAGTAAGTACTTACATGTATTTTTTTATTATTGAAAACGTACCTTTATAAGAATAACAAGACTTTAGGTTTCAACGGTAACGTTACAAATTGCAATGTAAGTAGGTACCTACCTATATGATGTAGATATTGTACCTACGAAGTATATATTGTATTAGGTAAATAAGTACCAAGAACTCTGTTTGTTGCTCGGTGCCCAAATAACTAGGAACATAATGTAAATATATGTATATATAAGTGACTAGCGGCCAGTCCCGGCTCCACACAGATGAGCATTATATTCCTACCTACGTAGCTTATGTTACTCACGAACATACACATTTTTGGGCTGTTACAAAAACATGCACCTACCTACAAAAATTCAAATAGTTATCTTTATAATCTTACTTATACTATAAGTTAGTAGAAATTTATAAGTTATTTATGATCATTGTATAGTTATGGCTAGCGGCTCATCGTTTGCATGGGTTTTCATTTTATATGTTATGTATGTTACTCAGGGATAATGAATGTTGCATTAGTACGGCGAAGGAAATTGTTTCAGAATTTTTGAGTTGATTATTCGTTACAAACGTACGCAAACACATTTATTTTCCTCTTTAGAAAGTACCTAGTTTGTAGATTAGGAAAATCAATTGGCGGGCTAAACCGGGCCACGCCTGCCGCTGCCACGCAGCGACGTATCCAGCGTAGGGGCGACCGCTTCGACCGTGAGCGCTAAGATGCCGCGATGCAACAAATGGCTTAGGACTATTATGGTACCGCGCCGCTATGCCACCGCGATTCAAATGATAACAAGATATAGTTTATACTATGCAAACGAAATCTATAAATACAAAATTGTGAAATATCAAAGCCTAGTTCTAATACCGTAAAATAGATATGTCTGGTAGTTATATATGAAAACTTCACTATCACTATATATCACTATGATGCATATTATTAAACAAAGGTATATAAAAAAGTCAATAAAATGTTACGAAATTTGTACCTTTTTTTGCCTAAAGCAGAAAAAGTGGTGCAGAATGGTCAGTGTCCTATAAAGTGTATTTTTCTTTTAATTTTTCTGATTTGATTAATTTCATTTCAGACTACCCAAAAATCTTCAGAGTGAAAATTTTCCAACAGGACTAACACTTCTGACTACGGTTAATCCTACCACAATAACTAATAAAGGAACTGTTGAAGAACAAAATAGGTATGTATCATATATGTCGTTAAAATTATAAATATTTATTAAATTACTTATACATATACACTAGCTTGTGTCGACGGACAGAATCACCCGTCCTCATGTTTTTATGCCTATGATTAGGACGCCGATAAATATTTCTTTTTCATTATTTCAGTCACATGGATGCCCAAAGTGCAGGTCTTTCAACACCAACAACAGTTGATCCAATTGCAATAAATAATATAGAAACTGATGAAGAACAAAATAGGTATGTATAATGTATGTTGTTAAAATTTGATATTATAGAACAATTTTTACTTATACATATATTATACTAGCTAGGTACATTCTTTCAATTATACGATATTTTCCTGAACTAAAAATTGAATGAAAGAAATACAATTTTGGAAGGTGCATTGAAGGAGAATAAACACTGATATCTAACTGATGTTATCTAATATTTGAAAGTACCTCGAAAAAATAAATTCTGGAAATATTTTAGGAGAACTTCTACACCTTATGAGGAATTTTACAAAAACAGCTCCTTTTTTAGATGTCGATGTAATTTCGGTAGTAATGATTCGAACGTGTACTAAACTTAACACGATTTTTAAATTTTGACAAATGAAGTTACATGCACGTTGTAAAATAAGGTCTAGGTCATCGCCACTTTTAGATTTGTTGTTCAGATAGCCTAATTCAGATCTCTTGAATGAAAAAGTCTGACCAACTAATAAATAGTACTAGTAAATATCCTTCGCTGCGCTTGCTGGTAGATAAATATAGAATTTACTCCATAGACAAGAAGTTTTGACAGGTTTCAAACAAAATTAAGCATGTAATATTTCTCGCTCCTATCATATACTATATATATATGATATTCTTTTCAGAGAAACTAACGACTTGGAGCTGCTTGTAGAAAACCAGTCAAGAAGAGTTTCTACCCATTGAAGGACGAAGAGTTGTGGATATAATGTACTTCGTGAAGGAACTACAAAATATATCCAGCCATAGTTCTTTATTTAATTGCAGCCTTAAAGATATGTCCCTAATAGGAGAAAATCGAAATGGATTGATCTCTAAATATAAATTTAGATGTAATATGTGTAACAGTAATTTCATTATAACAAACGAAGATACAGCAAGCAAACAAAATATTGACGTTAATTTGGCTGCAGTTACAGGTGTAACTTCAGCCGGTATTGGATATTCCCAGTTTAAAGAACTGACAGCATGCTTGGATATACCTATTTTTACATCTAATTCGTATTTAAAAATTCAAGATTTTGTTTACGAAAAATGGGAAGCCACAGCCATTGAGTGTATGGAAAAAGCTGCTTTGCGTGAACGTAATGCAGCTATATCCGAGAGGAAATTAAGCAAGGATGGTATACCTATGGTAGACGTATATGCCGATGGCGTTTGGTCGTCACGATCTTATGGGAATAACTACAGAGCATTGTCCGGTGCCGCAGCAATTGTAGGTCGTAAATTTGGAGAAGTTTTATTTATAGGGATTAAAAATAAATATTGTTTAGTATGTGCACGAGCCGATAAAAAACAAATTACGGCACCAAAACATATATGCTATAAAAATTATTCAGGTACTTCCAGTGGAATGGAGTCTGAAATTATTTGCCAAGGCTTTGATACATCTTTAGCAATGTATAATATGATCTATGGTAGGTTGATTGCAGATGGTGACTCTGCTACTTACGCTAAAATTCTAGCCCGTAATCCCTACCCAAATCATACTGTTCAAAAAATAGAATGCAGGAACCATCTGTTACGCAATCTATGCAATAAACTAAGAATTATTAAAAAAGAAACCAAATATCCATTAGAATACCGAAAATTGTTATCAGAAGTCAAGATTATGACTATCCGAAAAGTAGTGATTGCCTCCATATTGAAATATAAATCAGAAAAAGAAAAACCAGAGACAATTAGTAAATTCCGAAATGATGTAGAAAATTCAATTTATCATGCATTTGGTAACCACGAAAATTGCAAACATTATTATTGTTCAAAAGACAAAACTATACAGAGCAATATTGAAATTGAGAATACCTCATTCTGGATGAGAATAAAAACTATTGTTCAAACAATATTATCGAAATCAAGAAGCCTCCTTGAGGACGTAGATACCAATGCCGTGGAACGCTTCAATAGTGTAGTGGCGAAGATTGTAGGGGGAAAAAGGATAAATTTTTCCCTTCGTCGTGGTTATCGTTCACGATGTTCCGCAGCAGTCCTTTTTTTTAATAATCACCATCCACGATACACTCTTCACAAAAAAATTTTAGGCCGTAGTCCCAAATCAAATTTGAAAAAATTTGAAGAGCAAAGACTAATAAAACGCAAAAGGAATATAGCAAATCCCCATAAAAAAAAACAGAGTACTTAACAAAGAACACACAACGGTTCAACATGATTATGGTGCTGAAAGTACTGCTCCTGATATGGAACCTGAGGAATTGATTAAAGCCAAAGAATCATTCCTACAAAATCTTCAACAATTGACATCCGATAAAGATGCAATACAAAAGGGTACGTCGCAACAGAGAGATAGCATGGAATGGTTAGAATTGAGGAAAAATATGATAACTGCATCTAATTTTGGAATGGTAGTGAAAAGGCGAGAAAATAGTAGTAAAGCAAAGTTAGTGCAAAATATCCTATATAAGTCGAACCTCGGTAATGTAACGGCAGTAGCACATGGAATAGAAAATGAACAACTTGCATTGCAGCAGTTGGCTATTCAAGAAAATGTTACAATTGAGCCTTGCGGGTTGTTCGTAGACCAGGAATATCCTTTTATTGGAGCCACACCTGATGGGTTAATAGGGGAAGATACTATTGTCGAAATAAAATGTCCTATAGTTGCGTATAAAATAGGAATAGAAAATGCAATCAAACAAAATAAGGTACAGATGTGGAAGTATGACAAAAAAAAGGACATAATTACAATAAATAAAACTTGCAATTGGTATTACCAAATTCAAGGACAACTGCATGTCACTCAAAAAACCAATTGTTTGTTTGCAGTCTGGAGTGGAGAAAAGACTCCCTTAAAGACATTAATGGTCCAGAAAGATGATGCTTTTTGGGAAACAAAAATGAAAGAAAAAATAAAAATATTTTATGTGGAATGGCTATTGCCAGAAATTGTAGATTCACGCCAAGCCCGAGGCATGCCACTAAGAGATACACTACCGGAATCACCAAGAAAGCCTGCTGAACAAAATGGTTTGAAAAGAAGATCAATTCATGGTCAATCATTATCTTCTCCAAGTGAAGACAAAGAAAATTTCTTAAAATCACCTGATCGTAAGAAAAGACAATTATCTCCGAATGTCTCATTACCCTGTTGTAGTAGACAACTCACTTTTGATGAAATGTGATCCATTAAATTTCATCAAAAGCAACCTGTCTTGGCATAAGTGTTAATTTGTTTTATTTGCGGACTCCCATACAATAAATGTGATTTTTTGCCATTGTTTGCTCAATATAAATAACGCACTAGATTGACATTTGAATATTAAGTTGGGTATTTTATTTTAAAAAATTAATAGTTGAATCAAACTAAAATATATAATTGAGAGGCCCCAACATACTCATACCAATGGAGATTTTTTGCCGTTTTAGCTCGATAGTCTACTGTTGTATAGATATTGGTACGGAACCCATCGCGCGCGAGTTTGAATCGCACTTGACCGATTATTATTTAGCTAAGACGTGATCAAATTATTTATATATTTTTGCACTTCTGTAAATCAAGAAATTACACGAAATTCAGTTGCTACAAGGAGTTTTCTTCTAAATCCTACAACGCTCTCTCCTCGCTCTTCGTTAGCTTATAGAATAAAGAATCCATTATCCCACATTGTTGGTTACATCGCGGCATCTTAGCGCTCACGGTCGGAGCGGTCACCCCTACGCTGGATACGTCGCTGCGTGGCAGCGGCATAATTATCGAGGATATAAAGTAACCTCCGATGCAAAATAGTTATGACTACCTACTTATATCTTTCTTGTCTAGGTACATTACATCATCATCAACAGGTCTTTGTTAGTCTCCACTGCAGGAGCACGACCCTCTCTGCACTACCAGAGCCATATATTAGCCTGAGCAGTTAGAGGATTTGGCTTACACTCTCCACGCTGACCAGACGTGTTGGAGAGGTCTCTTTGATATTTATAGCTTAGTACATTACATACTTTATTACTAATACAATCTAAACCATTAGACCTAAAAGTCTTTTTGGTGAAAATATTCTTTAGTTACCAACGCACCTTAGATGATCACTACGGAAGGAGTCACGCGGGCTAAGCCGCATTCATCCTCAAGTCATATAATAAATAATGTAAGTATAATTTATCTATAAACATGTAAGTTTATTAAATAAAATGACACTGATTCTTGCAAACTTTGTGCGGAACCAGAGTGTAAATAATAATCGCACTTGTCCGTTTGACGCACCCGAGCGCGGGCACCGCGCTGTAGGCGGAGTTTCGCGCACCGTACACCGCGCACTTCACCCCCTCAAATACCTAAAGTTTGGGTGATACAGCGCCTTAAGGCAGACATAAACCTTCAGCAAATATGAAACAATGGTAAACTCGGATACTTATCTAAATCATAGATAAGGTGAGCTTCGAGAGATACAGCTTCGAATATATTTCCTTCGTAAAGCGGAAATAGTTCAATAATAACTGGTTGGAAGCAGAAGAACCGGGTTTCAAAGAGGATATATGAGCCGGGTAAGTAATTTGTCATAGCCAGGCGGACTGTCAAAAGCCTTTTAAAGAACGTTTTGCACCTGTGCTCGTTTAAGTTGGTACTTATGACCGTACCTTTATTTCCTAAAGACACGTTGTATAAGTTAGAGCGACAACAGGAGATAATCAATTTCAAATCGTCATCATCATCAGGTCTTTTTTTTTAGTCTCTACTGCAGGAGCACGACCCTCTCTGTACTACCAAAGCCTTATTTTAGCCTGAGCAGTCAGAGTATATTTCAAATACAACATGTTTATTAATAAAATCGACCAAAAGCGAGTCGGACTCGCACACAAAGGGTTTCGTACCACTATCATCATCATCATCATCATCATCAAGTCTTTCTAGTCTCCACTGCAGGAGCACGACCCTCTCTGTACTACCAGAGCCATATATTAGCTTGAGTAGTCAGAGGATTTGGCCTACATTCTCCACGGTGGCCAGACGGGTTGGAGAGGTCTCTTTATGTTTAGAAGCTTTGTTTAGCTTGTTTTTCCTTAGTCGCTTTTTACGACATCCACGAGATGACTTGGAGTGGTCCTATTCTACTCTGCCGGGAACCACACGGCGCGTACCACTATCTATTTGACTATTTACGACTATTTATACAACATTAGACTATCTTTACTAATTCTAACTTTCACACATCTAATTTTATTCAACTACTAGACTACAATACAGTATAAAATACTCAATGACTTCTGTTTCAGTTTAATTTTCCAAATTTGAATCCAACAATTTTTTTTTTATAAAATAAAAACCTGTTGTACCAAAATTCCGTTTCATTAGATATTTCTGCTTAATTGAATCAATTGGATGTCAAAGCAAATACTCGTAGCAAATCAGTCCTGTTATTTTTATTGACAATTCCATGTTAAAATTGATCCGAACCCTTTGAGGTTAAAACATTTAATTTTAAAGCATATCGGGGCATTTGACCGTGTTTTTTTAGCACAAACTGACAGGCCAAGTTACATACCTACTCGGCATGTCAGTTTGTGCTAAGAAAAACGCTTTCACTTACTACGGGCGCCGCCTGCCTCCGTGGTCCAGTGGTAAGGGCGTTTACCTTGTTGACCCGCGGGTCGTGGGTTCGATTCCCACGGAAAGCATACTTTGTTAAGTTGTTTCCAGTTTGGTTAGGACATTGCAGGCATGAATCACCTGATTGTCTGATAAGAAAGATGATTCCGTGCTTCGGAAGGCACGTTAAGCCGTTGGTCCCGGCTGCCATCTGGTAGTCGTTAAAGGATCCCCGTCAGAGGCCGAGTGGCGGTTCCGAAGAACTCTGATACCAGGGTGTCCATGGTCGACTGACCGTGTCACCTACACGAAATGATGATGATGACGGGCGCAGGTCGACATTAGGTTGAGGTATTATTATTACTTTCCTCTAGTAGGACGCGAGTGACTTTTCGTGCTTTATAAAGAATATAGTTAGAAGTTTACTGACAACTAAGGTATAAAGCAAATGGCTAATAACTTCTTCGTCAGTAAACTTGTACTTGCCGACGTCAAAGTTCTCGATCGTGTTTTAAGATTATACCTAGCAGCTCTCGTAACTACTCGCCACTAAAGGAAGACTCCAGAATGTCTTAACTTGCGTTATTGCTGTGGAGTCTAGCGTCGGATTTAGAGTGTTTCCGTAGTTTTGCGACTTGGTTTGGAGCCAAATCTTTATTAATCGCTGCTTCAATCTGTTTGTGGTTATTAGAAATGTGGTTCTTACTAAATGCAAGGTTGTAACAGTAACTTTTTAAGTCTAGAAACATTTGCCGTAAGGATACTTAGATTATGTGTAAGAGAAAATCTTTTTTTGATTCAAACTAACGTGAGATACTAACATAATCAATATGTAAAATACAAGTCATTCACGTATAAAGTCAGCTACAGGCTGAAATGTTCCGACCTCATCCGGAGGTCTTCCACAGGGCGAATGTGAACCAAGATGCACGCACGAAGTCGTCCCATTCTGCACAGTGCGGGATGGGACGACCCCTTGAGGAACACCTCCGGATGAAGTCAAAACATGTCAGTCTGTAGCTAACTTCATGCGTACTCTTTAAATTTCCGGACAAAAAAGGGTAAAAACGAGACCCTTTCGCTAATTCGTTTAGTAAACACCATGGGAATATATGTACTTCGTTCAAAACATATATATGATCTTGACTTTGTCTGCTTAATTCGTCAATGTCACGGCGATACGTTTAATGCACTTTTCTATATTTATTGTAATTTTGCATGATGGATGGATTCTATTTTGTGCGCACTTTTTCTTCTTTTTAAATAAATTAGTTGCTACACTGAGTTCTTAAAAAGAGAAGTCAACAAAAAGTAAAAAAACTAGCTTTCACACTTAACTTCACATGCATTAATATAACATAAGGCTCGGAATTAGTACATATAAGATTGATCGATTTTTTACTGGTGAAATATCCTTGGTGTATGCATAAAAATGTATATGCAAGTCAAAATCAAATGTGCAATAAACTTTTAAATTATTAATTAGGTTAATTAAATGAAGGTTAACTTAAACTACCAATTTATGTAAAAAAATGAACTTTATTCAGAGCAACAAATAAATGAATTCGGTTCATTTTATTTCAGCTGCGGCAAACGGAACGGGGCGTGGCATAACTCAAGCTTGTTTTGCTACCACTCCACTTTTAAATTCTGGCTAGTAAAATTAAATTGTCTTTGTTTTCATTATTGTGCACGAGTTTTCTGAAAAAGTAAACTTTTGGCTGAACAATTGAAATTATTTCTTTTTTATTTAGCAATTTGAGTAACTTACGCAGCAGATTTAGGCGTATTTATGATGCTTACGCGCGTCGAACAGTTTTAGAAGTGGGTCAAATTTAGATTAATACTACCAATAAGTCTCTATGTTTTTCATAGGAGATAAGTTCGTGTTTGTGATCATCAAACATAACAGTCGTTTTCTAATATGCAAAAAGTCACTCAGATATAAATCTAACACCAATATTAAATACTAAAAGAAAAGTCAAAAAACTATAAATAAAATAAAAATAACTGCCAATTTAAGATAAAAACTAAGTTTTGTTCAGCGCAAAGTTCGGTTCATTTTATTTCGACTGCGGCAAACGGAACGGCGCGGCGTAACTCAAGGTTGTTTTATTACCACTCCAAATCTGGCTAATTAAATTAAATTGTCTTTGCTTTCATTATTGTGCATGTTTAAATATCTGTTCTGCAGACTTTCCGGAAAAAGTAGACTTGGCTAAACTATGCAATTTTTTTTTATTTGGCAATATGAGTAACCTACCTACCTAGCAGATTTAAGCATATAATGATACTGACGCGTGTTGAACAGTTTTGGAAGTGGGTCAAATTTTGATTAGTGACAATTAATACGACAATGTTCTCAATGCAATTCATAGAACGCTAAGTTCGTGTTTGTCATCAACAAAAATAACAGTCGTTATCTAAAATGCAAAAAGTCACTCAGATATAATTCTAACACTAATATTTAATACCCAAAAAAACTATAAATAAAATTAAAATAACTAACTGCCAATTTAAGATAAAACTAAGTTGTGTTCAGCGCAAAATACAGTTCATTTTATTTTAGCTGCGGCAAACGGAACGGCAC
This sequence comes from Rhodophaea formosa, assembly GCA_963082605.1. NCBI lineage: Eukaryota > Metazoa > Arthropoda > Insecta > Lepidoptera > Pyralidae > Rhodophaea > Rhodophaea formosa. Next base: position 13,735,596 of record OY720211.1, read on the forward strand.
GGCGTAACTCAAGGTTGTTTTGTTACCACTCCACGTTTAAAATCTGGCTAGTAAAATTAAATTGCCTCTTCTTTTCAATGTTTAGAAATAAATATTTTGCCGACTTCATAGAATAAGTTTATTAAATGAAACATTAAATATCCGATTGCTGTGAAAAATGGAACGCGGTGCTGCGGAAGCGGAACGTTTTTTCTTTATCTCTGAATATTATTAGTGATAAAATCCATACATTTCTATATGGGTACAAAAAATTACAGTTGCTTATATGAGATTTGAACTTTTGGCCTGAAATACTTACTTACGTCTAACATCCACTTTCACTAATATTGAAACTGGCGTTACAAATTGAATTTCGAATGTATATCTGAAATCCAAATTAATCAGTACACACACAATGCACTTTTGTACATATTTGTGTGGGATTACTCATTCTACTTACAACAATAACTTGGACAAAAATAACTGCGTTCTATAAATTAAGCCTATGTTATGTGGTTATGCCCAGAATTTTATGCAAGTTACCAATAAAAAAATAACGTTTGCTCTTGCTTGCAATTGGGTTAAAACACTGTAAGCAAAGTTAGGTGTAACCAACGTCTATGGACAAAGAGAATTAGATCTAGCTTTTACGAAATCCTCATCCATTTGCGCAAATCTACGAAGCGAACCAAAAGCGTACGATGCTGTAAGTCTAAAAGCACCCATCCATGGATTTCGATAATCCATCAGGCCATTTGTGCTGTACTCGTATCTACGTAGAATACGGAATGTATATCCTGTTATCTATGGAACGTGTAGATCAAAGTCTTCTGTGACGATGAATTGATAAAAACCACAGACAAAAACGTAAACAATTGGTATTTTGAAAATGTCAATTGTACAAAAGTACAGTTCCATTTTTAATTACAGACTCAAAGAAACTTGAGAAACTGTCAATATTTTATAAGAAGATTTATAAAGATTATACTTTACTTTGCCTCCTATATTCAATTAACTGATATTAAAATTATAAAGTTTATCATCCCTTCCATCTTTTATAATAGCACGGTTCCGTATCTGAACAAAAAAACCAATCCTATGGTCCCAATTGAAAGAAAAGTCAAAACTTGACTTCTATAATTAGGGTCTGTTCTGTACATCAACTCTGTCAATAATTTTCTGATCCGAATTGAACTATATCGGCACACTCCCCGTTCTTTCAACCACTGAATCTGAGATAAAACTTGGTATGTACATATTTTGTGAATAACTAAATTTTATCGCAGAATCTGGTATAAGTTAATAAAATATGAAGAAAAAAGAGTATCCTCGTAAAAGCCTGATGTCAGATAAAACAAAGGTAGGTCAGTGCAGCCTGCAAACTGGCGATTTTGTCTCGTGTATTCCAACGTCGCAGCATTAGTTCAAATCCTTCGGGACTGGAGGATAGAGCACTGGAACAGGCGCGTTTAATGCTATCAGTTTTCTATTTGGATGTTAGTTCTCTGGTTTTGAATGTTTGTGAGGGTACAATATCATAGGAGCATTGTATTTGACGTTTGAAAGCCAATTGCAGTGTTAATATCGTTAGTCTGCTACACGACAGGCTCTGGGTGGGCAATTACTTATACTTCATTTACACAGGTATTTATCTGCAGTAAGGGGTGATTTATTTTAGCCTCCAAAAACCTGGCTTTGCCAGTAAGCCAGTTTTTTGGAGGGTGGTTAATATCTCGATGACATATGTGACTCCTCTACATTATGTACCTTTTCGTATACGAATACCAAAGGAGTTACCAAAGTAGAGTATCAGGTAGGTACAAATTTTGTTTAATAATTTCCAGTATAAATAAAATAAATATATACGGACAAATCACACAGATTGAGCTAGCCCCAAAGTAAGTTCGAGACTTGTGTTATGGGATACTAACTCAACGATACTATATTTTATAATAGATTACTTATATAGATAAACATCCAAGACCCAGGTCAATCTGAAAAGGATCATTTTCCATCTTGACCTGTCCGGGGATCGAACCCGGGACCTCCGTGTTGCAGGCAGGCGTGTTGACCGCTGCGCCACGGAGCTCGAATTATGAATGAATTGCTCAATTGCTAAAATGCTGTGTAGTACAAGATCATAGACTCCAACTCACCACATCCATGTGGAAAGGAGGATTCTGGTTCATTTGCACGAGTTAACAAAGAAAAGGACACATATTAATATATACAACACATACAAATTGATATAGCTTAATTTTTTTAAAATAGCGTCGACTAAAAACATTTGTATAAAAAAATTTGTTATTTTTTTCGAGATCTCCCCATTTGTCTCATATGAAAAGTAGTTATGATGTTAGCTATCTATCTAGTCACGTGATGTTGTTGGTATTTTTATTACAAATTACTCGATTATGTTATTTATAATGTTAACTTGATCGTTGATAGAACTCAGTATCCTGTGATGCAAAGGTAACTTACTTGAAGCACCACAGAGCCCACAGTGAGCCACAGAGTTTGTCACATATAAGACAAAGGAATATAAAATAAATGCGTTATTTATTAGGATCAAGCTAAAGTCATATCGTTACATTGTTTAGTATTCTATTTACATTATATTAGATTTGTTTACGAAAAATGATTATAATACCTATTTTCAAGATATTTTATCATAAATTGAAAGGTTAATTTCATTTCTACTCCGAACAAAAAACCATATAATTGCGCTGGGAAAATGTGATTTTACCGAACAAAAGAAAATACAATATAGAATATAAACTCAGAGCTTGAATCGGTCTCTCTAGTATGTGAACAAAAAGCTTTTATAATATCGCTTATCAAAGAGATAATCAGAAAAGAGCTTTAGAGAGTCATACGAAGGGTGGAGTTTATCACTTGATAAGTAAGTTTTTTAAACAACTTTTACATATGAATGAACGTGGTATACCAAAAAGTAGAACTGGAGTATATTGTTCATATCCTCCTCTGCAACTGGGGCCATCCTTTTTGTATTAATACAAACATATTTATTTTCAACTTCAAAAGGGAAGAGGTGCTCAATTCGGCTGTACATATCTGCAATAATTCCGTAATTTTTGTACCGTTCATTTAATTTCATCTTAATTGGTTCTATTTAAATTATTTTACTTCTCTAGGTGAAATTTCATTGATGTTAGTCTGACTTAATTATTATCACTATATTATAAGAACGGTGCCTTACAATCTCGACATACCTACTTAAAAAACAAATCGGTATTACTATCATATGATCATTATATATTGAAAAACCTTTAATGAAAACATATAACAAATTTATACATAACTTATATTTGTAACATTTCTCAAGTCAAGCCCGCCTTTAACTACGAGTAGTAGGAGTTTTAACAGTGCCCTCTTGTTGGAGTGCTCTTTGAAACTAATTTTAATCTTTGTCTACTAAGAAGCAATTATTTTATCCTACATACAGTCAGACAGATCTAAATGTGGTCGTAACATACATGCAGGATAGATTACTATACCAACTCGCATTGCGAGATTTCACTGAATTCAGTCCTGACCCAAGCCACTACTATCTCTTGCAATACCAAAAGTGGGAACTTCAACAATAGCCTGTCACATGAAGTGCTCTCCAATAATTACACTCCTTTCAACCTTTGTCTATTGAGGGGCTATCCATTCCTCCTATATCCTTGTATCATTGGCCTCAAACAGCTTTTGTCTTTCCTCTTTTATCATTCTCTTAGACAACACATATTCAGAATAGATTACTTTACCATCTACCAGCGAGATTTCACTGAATTCATGCCTGACCCAAACCACTACTATCTCTAGCAATACCAAGAGTGGGAACTTCAACATTAGCCTCTCACATGAAGTGCTCTCCAATAATTACACTCCTTTCAAACTTTGTCTATTCAGGCGCTATCCATTCCTCCTATATCATTGTATCATTGGCCTCAAACAGTTTTTGTCTTTCCTCCTTTATCATTCTCTTAGACAACATAGGTATTCAGAATAGATTACTTTACCATCTACCAGCGAGATTTCACTGAATTCAGTCCTGACCAAAACCACAACTATCTCTAGCAATAGCAAAAGTGGGGACTTCTACAATGCCTACTCACATGAAGTGCTCTCCAATAATTACACTCCTTTTAACCTTTGTCTAGTCAGGCGCTATCCATTCCTCCTATATCATTGTACCATTGGCCGCAAACAGCTTTTTTACAATCTAGTACAATGATATTATCATTGTACTAGATTGTAACACACATTCAGGATAGATCACTATACCATCTTCTAGCGAGATTTCACTAAATTCAGTCCTGACCCAAACCACAACTATCTCTAGCAATAGCAAAAGTGGGAACTTCAACAATAGCCTCTCACATGAAGTGCTCTCCAATAATTACACTCCTTTCAACCTTTGTCTATTCAGGCGCTATCCATTCCTCCTATATCATTGTACCATTGGCCGCAAACAGCTTTTGTCGCCAGGGGACGCCGCCGTCTATTCTCACTAATACGAACACAATGCTAGAAATTCTCGGCCGATTTATCCGCTTTTGTTACTGAGTCGGGATGTGCCGCGAGAAAAACTTTAGCCGTTTAGCGTTCTGATTTTCTGTGACACTAAGTTCGCAGCGGAGCCAATTGTAGAAATCTAAAGGGAATGTAATAGGTTCTGGAGCTGGTAGTGCGAAATGTTTTACGGTGTGGTTTTTAATAAATGTCTGAGACAACAAACGTGGCGCATTTATTTAATCAGTAATCGAAATAACAAAGAACTGGGCACCGTGTAAAACTTTCAATTGATTTAAATGATTTTTCTATTTAACGCCAACCTAAAGAACTAGTTATATTTAAAGAACTAGTTATATTTAAAAAAATAGTTTTCTATCATTTCATCATAAAGTAAAATGTATAGTATGCTTTTGTTTGGGATTTTGAGAAAAAAACTAAGAAATCTGAGTAAACTATGATAAGAATTCAGATCAATGTTTGCATAAAAATATTTGCCTCTATCTACGCGAATAAAAGGCCACAATATCTCGACAAGGAAAATAACAACGTCAACACTTCAATAGAAGGTGAAATTCTATCAGAAAAACTAACAATTTCGTTTCATGCATGAATCATATCTTCGTTTTGTACCGCTGACAGCAAAATACACGACGCAATGATGCAAAGGCTCTCGGAGATATCGCGGTTCACGCTCCATAAAGCACACATATCCACACAAATACGTGATGTTATAAAATAAACAGAAAACTGCGTTTAACGGAACGTCAGCTAACATTGTACTGCAGCGCTGCGTGGAGAGATAAGATATATTAAATAACAACAAGGGAAATAATTTAAAAACTTTTGTATATTTTGCTGGCGTAGAAATGAGCTTTTTTTCAGAATATATCTCTCTACGTTTCTCATTTCTCAAGGCGCACACACAGGCAGTATTTTATTAACTGACTTGATAAAAGAAGAGGTCATCAATTCAAGTGAATGTGTTTTTAGGGTTCCGTAGTAAACTAGGAACCCTTATAGTTTCGCCATGTCTGTCTGTCTGTCTGTCTGTCTGTCTGTCCGTCCGCGGTTTTACTCAAAGACTATAAGTACTAGAAATATGTAATTTGGTATGGGTATGTATATTAATCATGCCAAAAAGTGGTAGATAAAAATCTTGAAAAAAAAAATTTTTTTTAAGGTAGCTCACATACAAGTAAAGAGAGAGTAATATTTTCTTTCTATACAAACCCATCGTGTTGGGTATCGTTAAATAGGTCTTTAAAAATATAGCAAGGTTGACACAACCATTTTTCAATTTAGGGATCCGTTTCCGAAATATTTGGTTTTAAAGTGCAAATTCTTGTTAGAGGTAAGTGTCCCTCTATCTGCTAAACGGTTATATATGAATACGTGAAAAAAATTACAGTAGTAGTGTATATACTGAAGTTGAAAGGAAAACTCTCAGAGCTGAGTATTTAGTACGAACTAAAAAGATAAAGACAACCGACTTATAAAATGTACTCGAAAATGTAAAATTTCATACAATTTTCATTGTTAGATGTTTTTGGTCGTTAGAAAGTTGTCATCCGCAACTACGGAACCCTACACTGCGCGTGGCCCGACACGCACTTGGCCGGTTTTTTCTTTTAGGTATGGTTACAGATATAAGACATTACGAATGGACAACAAACAACAGCCCATGCAAAGCACTAAGCTTGAGTGAGTTCAATGTACGACAGCACTTTGAACATGACTACTTCCAGGCCACCAAAAAATATGTACTTAAACAAGACTTAGCATGAACCTTTAATCAATTTGTTTGCTCCGCTGCGACCACAGGATGTAATGCCATTGAAAGGCATTACATCCTGTGGTCGCAGCGAGGCTCAGCATCAGCGGACACAAATTAATAAAAGGTTTGTGCTAAGGCCTGCCAATGAGGAGTTGTTTCCTGATAATTATGTATATATAAACATTATGAATATAATTCGGTAGTTGCCTAATGTTAAGAGTATATAAATGTAGGATGAAAGGTTTTAATAAGATGAACGGAACGTATTTTATAAGACAGAGATGGAAGAGGTGATGTATGTAATGGGAGTGAAAGAGAAAGAAAGAGACTCGCGCCAGATTTAAATTAAGTATGCAGGTAAAACAAAAGACTACACAAGATTAAAAACGCTAAGTTGTTTTTTAAAAGGTTTTAAAAGATTTATAAAAAGCATAAAGCAAAGCACGCATTTTAAAAGATTTATAAAAAGATATTTATTTAATATATTTTAAGTTATACTCGAAATCCTGGTTTTCTATTAGACTTACTCCTACATAAAACTTATTTACAATTATACTAATTTCTATCTAAAAACACCATAAAGAACACTTTTAATTTGATATCGATTCGTTAAGTGATGATAAAGTTTATTTAAAGTTAGGTGAATAGGACCATTTTTAAAAATATGAAAATCTTTCATTACTATTATACTGTATTGTAGTCCGCTAAATTTATAGCAACTTTTATTATGAAACCATTACCACAAACGAAACATTTCGAATAGCTACCAAACAAAGTTCTCACGCCACCCATACAAAATACAAAGTTGTGATGTCACAAATATGTAGGCAAATCTGCAGTGCGTTTTCACGTTTAAAAATTAGAGTCTAAAAACAGATGTCTTTAAAACTTTTATATCTGTAAGAGGTTTTTACTTAGAAATGTATTACTCTATACTATGTAGTTAGTTATATAGTCACTATTGTATTTATTTTTGGCAGGTCTTTACATAGCAACACGAAAAAATTTTTAGTCAACATGACAATTATGTATATATGCATGCTTATCAGTAAACAATTCCTTATTGGCAAGTCTTAGCACGAACCTGAATAAATAAATAAATAAATAAATAAATAAATAAATAAGTAAATAAATAAATAAATAAATAAATAAATAAATAAATAAATAAATAAATAAATAAATAAATAAATAAATAAATAAATAAATAAATAAATAAATAAATAAATAAATAAATAAATAAATAAATAAATAAATAAATAAATAAATAAATAAATAAATAAATAAATAAATAAATAAATAAATAAATAAATAAATAAATAAATAAATAAATAAATAAATAAATAAATAAATAAATAAATAAATAAATAAATAAATAAATAAATAAATAAATAAATAAATAAATAAAAAATAAATAAATAAATAAATAAATAAATAAATTAATAAATAAATAAATAAATTAATAAATAAATAAATAAATAAATAAATAAATAAATAAATAAATAAATAAATAAATAAATAAATAAACAAATAAATATATACGGACAAATCACACAGATTGAGCTAGCCCCAAAGTAAGTTCTTAAGAAAGACTTGTGTTATGGGATACTAACTCAACGATACTATATTTCATAACAAATACATATATAGATAAACATCCAAGACCCAGGTCAATCTGAAAAAGATCGTTTTCCATCATGACCTGACCGGGGATCGAACCCGGGACCCCCGTGTCGCAGGCTGGCGTGGTAACCGCTGCGCCACGGAGCTCGTTATTTAAATTTAAATTAGCAAAAGAAAAGAAATGGACCCGATAATTGATCAATATCATCACAGTCTAACGAATTATATTACACTACCTATTACCGGCAGCTTCGCCCGCGTGATATATAGCCTATGTCCTTCTCAGTACCCTAACCTATGTGTATGCAAAATTTCATGATGATCGGTTCAGTAGATACGGCGTGAAAGCGTAACAAACAAACAAACAAACAAATAAACAAACAAACTCACTTTTGCATTTATAATATTAGTTAGGATTAGGATTTCTTTGTCTCACAGCACACTCAGAAGTGTGGTTATTCAAACAAAATCAGTGAACGCGGCTGTTTGATTAAGAATGTTTGGTTTACGAACGAGTGCCTCTGTTTGTGTTACAAATGTAAGCTCTAGTTGAGACGCTCTTCCCTACTCAATTTATTTTGGAACTGTTTCAATATGATTTTCAATACATTTGCTATTAATACGGTCCTTTTGACATCGAAACTGCCTGCGACACGGAAGGTCCCGGGCTCGATCCCTGGGCAGGTCAAGATGGAAAATTATCTTTTTCAGATTGACCTGGGTCTTGGATGTCGATCTACCTATATAAGTATTTATCATAAAAATATAGTATCGTTGAGTTAGTATCACATAACACAAGTCTCGAACTTACTTTGGAACTAGCTTAATCTGTGTGATTTGTCCGTATATATTTATTTACTTATTTAAACTTATGTTGTATTTTTTGAACTAGGCTCTTTTTCGTTACACTAATCATAACAGCTCACTTTATTTTATGATAATCGCGAATGTATTCAAAAACGATGTTTGATGTTCGTTATTAGTTAGCTCGCTATTGTAGTCATCGGTATCGGGTCCGTGCCAGCCAATATAACAAAGATAGTTTAATCTTATAAAACAAACCTTCGGGCAGAACGAGATAGCTTTATGGTTATTTCAGCTTTGGCTGGAACCGACTCCAAATAAAAACTGATTTTTAAGTGTAAATCGGTTGAGAGTATCAACATTTTTTTCTTACGCTTGGATTTTAGTAAATATATCATTCTGTCTATCTATCAGACAGGGACGTCCACTGCTAGACATATTTTATATCCTGCTTTTTAGTTCAAGTTTGTCTGACACTTATCGTATTTCATCATCATCATCATTAGGTCTTTTTCAGTCTCCACTGCAGGAGCACGACCCTCTCTGACTATCAGAGCCGTATATAAGCCAGGGCAGTCAGAGGATTTGGCCTACACTCTCCACACTGGCCAGACGGGTTGGAGAGGTGTCTTTGATATTTTAAAGCTTTGTTAAGCTTATGTTCCCTAAGTCGCCTTTTACGACATCCGCGGGAAGACTTGGAGTGGTCCTATTCTACTCTGCCGCGGACCACACGGCACTTATCGTATTTACTAACACCAATCCCTTTGGGAAATTTTCTGAGACTGTTACCAAGAAATACAATAAAACTACTTGCTATTCACGTATTTAAACCATGGAAAAATAAGTTTTACCTGCAGCTTGTTGTAACACAGAGTGCGATGCAATCATCGTAGAGCGGTGCTGCAGCGTTTTAATTACAAACGTTTTAGCGAGTGCAGCGGATAAAACTCACAATGTTCCAGAGGGCAGCACCCACACAGGTGGCTGGAAAGATGTGCAACAATAGTATTTTCTCTCTACCTTACATTTTATTATTGCATCCTCAGCTGGGATACTTTGGAGTTATAATTGATGTTCTTTTAAGTCACTATGCTGAACAAAGATTTTGTAGTCAGAAATTAATAAATAAATAAAAAAACTCGGTATTTTGTAACACTAAGTGCGATGCAATCATCGTTTTAGTGTGTTGTGCAGACGTTTTAGCAAGTGCAGTGGATACTTACAATGGTCACTAGAGGGGAGCATCCACACAGGTGTCTAGTGGCTGGGAAGGTGTCTTAATGGTTTTCTTTTTCTCTCTCTTCCATCTAAGTTACATCCTACGCCAAAATAATCATAATCATATTTATTCGCATTAAACACGGTAGATGAAGATGTTAAAGCGCACATGTTTCGCCATATTAAGCAAAACTATTTTGAAGATATAATGGACTCTAGTTTTTTAGAGCAGTATTTTTTTTCTGGGTTAATAGGTACCTTATGTAGTTTTCAGTACACTCATCTATCTATCTATCATCTAATTCCAAGAAGATTGGTTTAGTATGTATATAACGCAAGAAGAGGTAACAAACAAACAAATATACAAACTTTAATAATATATAAGTTGGGATGGAATGTTCTTGTTAATCATGTCACACACAAACAGATAGGTACTCTATCTTATAATACTCATAAAACCCTGTTTGAAGTCGAAAGTTAATAAATAAATAAATATAGTATTATTTATTCATTAACTTTCGACTGCTTTTTATTAGTAGTAAATAGAATAAAAAATCTCGGTATGTCGTAACACTAAAATTTATACAATCATCGTTTTAGTGTACTGTGCAGTGCAGACAGCATTTTAAAAACATAGTTTTAGAATATGCAGCGAATAATAGTCACAATGCTCGGCAGAGGGCAGTACCGTCACAGGTGTTTACTGGCTGGGAGGATGTACCTTAATGGATTTTCCACTTAGTTATATGAAAATTATCCTGAACGGTCCCGAAAATATATTTTTTTATGATTAATCTAAGTAACTGTGGCTTTATTTATAAATCAAAACCTTTTCAATGTGATTTAGTTATCTTAAGCGGATTATCCCTTTAGGATATTAAAACAGTGGCACCTGCACGGTGCACTAAATACACTCCACTCGCTCTATAAGTAAGTATTAAAGTAACAGTTTAACATAATTTTATTTCAAAAGAAACTATGTTTTGGAACATGTTTTAGTTACAGTAAAACATACATACTGTTGCTTTCCTTATATAGAATTATTTTTAGTGTGATTTCAGATATTTTTAGTTTGGCTCCATTAGGGAAATTAAAACACAGATACCTCTGTATGGTGCAGTAACCGCACACATCACTCACTTTGAACAATGAGTGTTTACAGTATGAAATAATTCTGCATCAAACGATGTGTTTTCTTTATAAAATTTATAATCATCAGGTCTTTTTAGTCTCCACTACAGGTGTATGACCCTCTCCAGGGCCATATATTAGCCAGAGCAATCAGAGGATTTGACCTAGACTCTCCACGCTGGACAGACGGGTTGGAGAGGTATCTTTGATTAAGCTCTGTATAGCTTGTGTTACCTAAGTTGCCTTCTACGAAATTCACGGGAAGACTTGAAGTGGTCCTATTCTACTTTGCCGGGAACCGCAGCTTTAAATGTAAAGCAATACTTAAATACTTCATAGATGAACTTACATACAGTGGCTTTTCTTTTAAGTTAGAATTCTTTTTAGTGTGATTTCAGGTGTTTCAAGCGTTGCCCCATTAGGAGATTAAAACAGAGGTGCACGGTGCACTAACCGCACGCCACCGCCGTGTAGCGTTATGTAAGTGATGCAGTAAAATGCAGCAAGCAGGTATCTTCGTGGATAAACGACTATTTTAAAAGGAAATAGTGATTAAATGTTACTCATTAAGTTTTAGTAATTGATTGAAATTTATACACAAATACAAGCGTAAAAGCTGAGGAGTAATTAAGGTGATAAAAACTTTCATAGAAATGCCTAAAATTTAATTTACAACTACAATTACTTACGTAAATACACGTTATTAAAATTATTTCGTAACAAATTATCATCAACAATCGATTACTTCAAGCACAAACAGTAACTAGTATCAATGTTACTTAATTACAATTCAATATATAAAACACAGAATTGTAAATACTGAACGAAAATAAAACATTTTACGTACTCGTATGTGTAAGGCGAAACAATAACCTGGCGTCATGATGTTTTACATTTGAAAAACCGGCTAAGTGCGTGTCGGACCACGCGCAGCGTAGGGTTCCGTAGTTGCGAATGACAACTTTGAGTTCACACTCGCACATCACAGTTTAACGACCAAAAACATTTAACAATGAAAATTATGAAATTTTACATTTTCGAGTACATTTTATAAGTTGGTTGCCTATAACTTTTTAGTTTGTACTAATTACTCAGCTCTGATACTTTTTCTTTCAACTTCAGTTAGTAAGATAGGGGGGGGGGGGGGGACACTTACCTCAAACAAAATTTGCACTTTAAAACCAAATATTTCGGAAACGGATCCCTTAATCGAAAAATGGTGTTCTCAACCTCACAATATTTTTCAAAGACCTATCTAACAATACCCAACACGATGGGTTTGTATAGAAAAAAAATATTACTCCCTCTTTACTTGTATGGGAAATACCCTAAAAAATTTTTTTTCAAGATTTTCTTCTACCACTTTTTTGACATGAATAATATACATGCCCATACCAAATTTCAGCTTTGACAGACAGACAGACATGGTGAAACTATAAGGGTTCCTAGTTTACTAAGGAACACTAAAAAAGAAAAGCAAATAGCCTAAGAAATCTATGCAAAAACTTGATAAGCCTAGGCAGAGGCGAGAGGCATCTCAAAACTTAAAATCGCTATAAGTATATACATAGAATACTGTGAAAATAGCAGATGTACCTTGAAAGATATCTATATGTATATACTGTATGTATATGTAGGTGTACTATGTATTTATGTTTATTATTAGTTGGATCATACACCCCGTCTGTTAACGTTTTTTAGACCTCTCCATTTTATAGTTGTCGGGTAGAAATTGCTTTTAGCAATAAGACCGCCAATTGTACGACTAAATTTAATTTTTGTATTATAAACAATTTACGGTGCACAATAAAGTATTACTTACTTACTTACCTTTAAGAAAATCTAGTCATTTCGACTGGATGCACAGAAACTTCAAGAAAAATCTGGATAAAGTTTTAATAGAGCTAAGTTGAATCAAGCTGACTTTCCAGGATTCAGCAACAAAAAGTCTGCCTCAAAATAGGTCCATTAGCAAACCTTTTAGACAAGCTTTTACCCTATTTGCAGTTGACTAAGTTGTGTAACGTGTTTTTAAGTAAAAACGTGTTTGCGTTTCTGTTGTGTAACAATGATACCCCTGTTAATTTCGTTTGCATTGATCAAAATCAAAATCAAAACGTTTATTCAGAAAATAGGCCTTTGCAGGCAATTTTTCACGTCATATCATATTTAAAATTATCTTATTAGATAATATGTATTTATTAATTGTTTAAAAGCTGCAGACCACTGCAGAGAAGAAACGCCGAAAGAAACTCTTATCAACAGTTTTGGTCGCCTACTCGCCTGAAGGGCTTTATATGATTACGAATATTTATTCCTTATTGTCTTTTTCTTTCTTTTTTCTGTTTTCATGTTACAATTTCAATATACATAGATTTATTATTTTTGGAACATATTTATGTTGACGATCGAGTGTGCAAAGATAATAAACAACATATGATACTTAAAGTAGTCTCAAAGAGGCCGAGCAGACCAGTCCCCCCTGACAGCATCCGTTCACGAGTTGACGTGTGGATCAGCCATCGCTGAGCACAACCACCTTGAATATGTTGCGAAACTACGAGTACTGGGACCGATTTCTAAAATTATTTCACCTAAAGAAAGCTAATTCATTCGCGAGTGACGTAAGGTATTATTTTCGTGAACGAAGTCGCAGAAAAATGCCAGTTTGCAATGAAAGTGGTACAAATTTAAATGTTATCGTAATCCTAATCCCAACTAATATTATAAATTCGAAAGTGAGTTTGTTTGTTTGTTACGCTTTCACGCTGAATCTACTGAACCGATCATCATGAAATTTTGCATACACATAGGTTAGGGTATCGAGAAGGACATAGGCTATATACCACGCGGGCGAAGCCGCGGGTAACAGCTAGTTTTCAATAATTTCATAAATAGGTTGGAAGAAATTGAACGTTAGTCAAGCAGCTGTCCTAGCTTACATAGCTCAAATTCATTTAACTATCGACAGCAATCAAGACTACCGAAACATGGGGTTTCTTCAGAAAAATGCATTGATTCTTTACCGCTATAGGTCTCGTAAGTTGTTACTTTAATCATCTATTAAATGACCGTAGGTATATAAGTTACATTTAAATTAAAACTCGAATGGAGGGATAATCCCGTGGAATATTCAAATCTTTTAAAAAGCGTTGAAGTATTCGTCTTATAATAGATAGAGTAAACTTAAAACAAACTTTTTATTAGGGGTTCGTTTAGTCGTCCGTCCGTCTGTCTGTAACCAGACTGTATCTTTGAACTGTGATAGCTAGACATTGTCTCTCTTGAAACAAATACTAATCCCTTACAACATACGCGATTTTTTTGCCGTTTTTGCTAGATAGTGTAATGA